>JAZHRO010000019.1:40115000-40740000 GCA_037157565.1 Thalassia testudinum
CGGCCGTTTAGGCGACCAAGATGGTGCCACGTGGCGCCATCTTGGCCATCCATCTTCTGAATGTTGTAGATGGTGCCACGGATGTCGGATTGACTCGATTTTTGCGTCGTTGGGCTGCGATCGTCGATCCGAATTCATCCATGCAGTTGGATTTGTCATTTGAAGTGCAGATTTACATCATCCTGGCCCTTGATCTTCTAGGGTTCCCCAGTCACTATCTGATGCTACGGATGCCTAATTAAGGCAATCCTAGAGTCGTTGAACTCTAATCGTCACCATGATCACATCCATATGGTTGGATCTTCGATCCGAGGCCCCGATAAAATGTTTGCCCTATCCGAGCACATAAAAGGAGACAATTAACCTCCATTTTATTCAAACTACTCTAAATGCAAGATGATACATGTTATGCAATATTTATATCATGAAATGCACTCCTATGCTTAAGAACATGCATAAATAGACATCTTAAGTAGTGTAAATGTGTTTACATCAATTTTCTTCAGGGGCGACATAGGTGTGTTTATTTGTTGGATATTGTGAGAACCAATTGCAGAGAAGACTACCAGTACTTTAAGTCTTATGTGACATAGACCATCTCTCGACTAACCAGGACTCTTGATGTTTAAACCTTAAGTATGATTTTCAGGACTTAGGAGGTTTTTGCCGTACTCGAGAGCTCAAGAGATTATGGCTTGTGCTTAGTGAAGGATCAAGACTGATTAGATGAACATTAAGACTTAGGCCCAGGGTTTCACGAATTTTTAAGTGCAGGTTGGTCCCAGTTTCAGCTTGTGTCTTCGGATTAACCCTTAAAAGGATGGCGGAAAACTCAACTCCCATTTTATTACATTTGTGGCTCAAAGAAAATGGGGTATTTGTAACTTGCCCTGAAGAACTTTTGTAGGGAGAAGACTTTACAGACGTTTGTGAGATATACTGACTTATTTGCTTTTTTTTTTTTTTGAAACATGTGTCAATATATCTCTTACAACATTATTTGGAGGAGCACACTTTTCTCTTGGTGGGAGAGTTTCTTTTTGGTGGAAAGTCTCTCCTAAACACAAGACTAAAGCCTTGGATAAAAAGTCTACCTGCACTCACAGGTAAGGACTCCACCTTTCCTAATGAACACTAAGGTTGGATCTTATGTTCACCTGGTCTTTCTTGAGATGTGTAGTGTGAACCAAGATTACTTAGGCTCTCGAGTAGAAGCAAACCAATGAATCATGTACTGGTGTCTCAGGTACAAGAATACGTCCTTAGTTAGGAGAGATTCCGATCTATCTTGTCAATGCTCAAGTGAATTAAGCCAAGCCTGAGCGAATCAAGCTTCTATGGCCTGGAAAGTCTTCAAAACAGTGGTTGAATATCCATAAACACTTATTGTATTTTTGTTTTAGCCTTCAGATCATTACTAAACACCTTTTTTTTTTTTTACATATTTATAGATAGATGGAGACTGCATGATACCCTGAAATACCTAGATCCTATGGATGCCTATCTACCCCCCCATGCCAAACGATGCTATGTCCTCATATGCATGCAGGGTAGGGTAGAGAAAGGACGAAAAATCGGGCAACGAGAGCTGAGGTGCAGGGTATACAGTAGGATGGTAGGGTGGGTGGATGGTGAAGTGAAAAGTGAAGTGAGCGTGACAGTGGCGGAGTGTTGTTGGGGTGCCTCCCAACGAGCATTGAATTTAACGTCCCTAGCTGGACTCAGAATGAGGCACAACATTAGTTACCCTCCAGCAGGGCAACAGTTTCTCCAACGAGGGTAGGTTCATGAGTAAGGTTTCAAACACTGCCCATTGACCGTATTTATGCCCAAATTTGGGATCTTCAATCTCAACGGCCCCGTTGGGAAATGGTCTCGAGACCAGGAAAGGACCAATCCATTTGGACTTCTGTTTCCCAGGAAAGAATTTGAGCCGGGCATTGTAGAGCCAAACTTGCTGAGATGGCTCAAATTCCTTCCGCCGAATACGGCTGTCGTGAAAAGCCTTAGTGCGGTGCTTGAAATTTAAGGCAGAATCACAGGCTTCACGATGGAGCTCTTCCAGCTCCTGGAGTTGGAGTTTCCTTTCTTGACCACATAGGTCTGGGTCGAGGTTACATTAGCGAACCGCCCAATAAGCGCGGTGCTCCAACTCCACAGGTAAATGACAAGGCTTCCCATAAATGATTCTATAAGGAGACATACCAAGGGGAGCCTTGAAGGCGGTCTGATATGCCCAAAGTGCGTCAATCAGTTTGTCGGACCAATCCTTACGGTCAGGCCAAACCGTTTTCTGGAGAATTTGCTTGATTTGCCGGTTTGACACCTCTGCCTGGTTGTTCATTTGAGGATGATACGGGGATGCGATACGATGGTGGACTCTGTATTTCCTCAGAAGTGCCCGAAAAGAAGCATGGGTAAAGTGGCTTCCTCCATCCAAGATAATGGCTCGAGGGATCCCAAAGCGCACAAAAATGTTGTCTTTGACAAATCGAGTGGATATAACATGGTCAGCACGGCGCGTGCAAATAGCCTCGATCCATTTCGAAACATAGTCAACAGCCACGAGAATGAATTCGAAGCCATTGGAAGGAGGAAAGGGACCCATGAAATCAATTCCCTAAATGTCGAAGATTTCCGCAGCTAGGATGGGTTGTAAGGGCATCATGTCACGACGTGACATTGACCCTAACGACTGGCACCTAGTGCAATGTTTGGCATAATTGTGTGCATCCTGGTGAAGGGAAGGCCAAAAGAAACCGCACTGCAACACCTTGGCTGCAGTTTTCCTCCTAGGGAAATGGCCTCTGCAGGCCTGATCGTGGCAGAAGGATAGCACACTGGGGAATTCGCTGTCAGAAATACAGCGACGGATGATTTGATAAACACCTATTTGAAAAAGAAGTGGATTATCCCAGAAATAATACTTTGCTTCTGCCATAAGGTGCTCGCATTGGTTTTTAGGCCAGCCACATGGAAGGGATCCAGAAGCAAGGTAATTGGCAATGTTAGCATACCAAGGTCCACTTGCCACGTTAATTGCCGATAGGTGCTCATCAGGAAAAATCTCATTAATCGGCAGAGTAAGTCCAATATGGTCAGGGTCCAGCCTAGAAAGATGATCAGCCACAACATTCTGGGCTCCGACCTTATCACGGATCTCAATGTCAAATTCTTGGAGCAGAAGGATCCAGCGAATCAGTCTAGGCTTGGCATCCTTCTTATGCATGAGATGGTGAATGTCCGCGTGATCAGTGAAAACAATAACATGTGAGCCCAGAAGGTAAGATCAGAATTTCTCCAGCCCAAAGATGACCGCCTGTAGTTCTTTCTCAGTGGTAGTATAGTTACACTGGGCCTCGTCCAACGTCTTACTGGCGTAGTACACCACGAAGGGGTGTCTATCGCGTCTTTGTCCCAGGATGGCTCCAACTACAAGGTCGAAAGCGTCACACATGAGTTCAAAGTCGAGGGACCAATCAGGTAGCTGGAGAATAGGGGCCTTGGTGGCAACATTATGCAGCTGCGTGAATGCTCGTATGCAATCGGGGCCCATATCAAAGGGTACGTCGGTCGATAGGAGATGAGTTAAAGGTCAAGAAATCTTGGAGAATTCTTTGATGAATCTCCTATAGAAACCAACGTGTCCCAGGAAGGAGTGGATTTGTTTGACAGAGCCAGGCACAGGTAAATCAGCAATTACATCAAGCTTAGCTCTGTCAACCTCGATACCCCTATCGAAGATGATATGTCTGAGAACAATTGCCTCGTGTACCATAAAATGACTTTTTTTCCCAAGAAAGCACGAGGTTTACATCAATACATCTCCTAAGGATACAGGTCAGGTTGGCAAGACAGTCATCGAAAGATGGTCCAAAGACTGAAAAGTCATCCATGAAGACCTCGAGAAAGTCACCCACCATGTCATGGAATATCGCCAGCATACATCTCTGGAAAGTTGCTGGAGCATTACAAAGTCCGAACGGCATCCTTCTAAATGCAAAGGTACCAAAGGGGCAGGTAAAAGTGATTTTCTCTTGGTCTCGGGGGTCAATTGCCACCTGGTTATATCCTGAGAATCCATCTAGGAAATAGAAAAAATTTATTTCCCTCTAACCGCTCCAGGATTTGGTCAATGAAAGGTAGCGGAAAGTGATCTTTCTTAGTTGCAGCATTGAGTTTCCTATAATCTACACACACTCTCCAAGATGTAGGAGTGCGTGTAGGGATGGATTCGCCCCTGTCATTGACACGGATGGTGAGTCCTGCCTTTTTGGGCACGACGTGAATCGAGCTCACCTAGGGGCTATCGCTGATCGGGTAGATTATACCCGCATCCAGCCACTTAATAATTTCCTTCTTAACGACCTCCCACATGTTAGGGTTGAGACGTCGCTGCATCTCGCGGGAAGGTCGAGCCTCCTCCTCTGTATATATACGGTGAGTGCAGTAGGAGGGGCTAATGCATGTTAAATCTGATAAAGACCATCCAAAGGCTGCCTTGTGTTCCATAAGGACCTTCATTAGTTTGCACTCTTGCTCCCTGGTCAATTTTGAACTGATGATTACGGGGAGCATTTCATTTGGTCCCAAGAAAACATACTTAAGTGTACTGGGCAGCTCTTTCAGCTCGGGAGTGGATGGTGAAAGATATGCTATTTCTTGGGATGAGAGTGTCTCAGGCGAATCGGAAAACAAGTCAGGAGGAAGAATTTGGCCCTCAGATTGGCCAAGAAGAGGGGCTTCTTGGATAGATGGATCCAAAAAGGAATAGCCCCAGTGAGTAGTATATGGGCTCAAGGTCCCAGTGTGGAGTTGCAAATCCGCCTGATTTGGCGGGAAAGAAAGGACAATCTGGTCTTCAAGAGTGTGGACCGGCGGTGAGTAGCCCGGATATGACTCAGACCACAAGGTATGGAAAGTGGAGAAAACCTCGTCAGAAGTCTGGCCAGGAGAAGGTACGGGAATAGGGAGGGATGGGGGAATGTCACAATATGCGTCGGTCAGGCAATCGTCAGTGCTTACAGGTAATCCGCAGCAGTCAGAATAGGTCCCAATTAGTCTGATACACGTGCTGACGGTCATGTCCTCGTCAGACGTGTCATCCTCGATGCAATCGCAATCAAAGTTCTCGGTTGCCTTGAAGATGTTAAGCTTGAGCTTCTTAGATCCAATGGCAATCTCAATACAGCCCGACTCGCAGTCGATATGGGCGCGGGCTGTGGCCAAGAAAGGTCGACCAAGGATGATCGGACAATCAGAAAGTGAGCTAGGAACTTCCATATCTAAAACAAGAAAGTCAACAGGAAAACAGAGACTATTGACCCTAACCACCACATCTTCCACCACACCCTTCGAAATTTTGACAGAACGATCTGCCAACTGTAACGTGACAGGGGTGGGTTTCAGATTTCCGAAGGAAAATTTTTCGATCATGATGGTTGGTATAAGATTGATGGAAGATCCTAGATTAAGCAAGGCATGGTTAAAATTGCAGCCTTGGATGATACAGGAAATAAGTGGTGTGCTATGATCTTTCTGCTTCGGTGGTAGATTTGACAGTATCGCACAACTCGCATGAGGTGAGAGAACCATCGGATTCTTAGTTTTCTTTGATTGTCGCCTAGGTGTTGTGTAGTCTTTGAAAAATCGGGCAACAGTAGGTATGTGGTCGATAGCCTCTAGCAGGGGTACCTTGATTTCAACATCCCTGAACAAATTATGCAGGTTATCAAAGGCCTGCGTATCTTTCTTTTTGCCTTTTGGATCCCTCAGTAGAGCCTCAGGGAATGGGACTGATTCTGGCACCAATTTGGGTGTATCGTCCTCTCGCGAATGCAGTGCGCATTCCGAATGAGAGGGCGATGAAGAAGACGGGCTAGGATCAGGTCAAGGTGGATCGACAGTCTGCTTACCACTCCTCGTAGTGATCGCATTGGACGATGCGGGCCTAGTGGGATCATAAGGCGGAGGAGGGTTCGCAATAGGGACATAAGAGTGAGGTGTTGCAGCGGGATTAGCCTAAAATCCCGGTGGAATGCTCGAAGCTTGCAGAATCTAATGAACCTGCCCCTGAGAAGGTCGTACCTGTGGTTGAGGACCACGGGGTACGAAATTTCATGGGTTGGGAACAGGTTGGGCTGGAAGAGTGCCCTGAGATCGAGTCGCCATGCGTAGTTGACTGATCTCAGCATTCTGCTGCGCCAATTGGTGCTGAAGAGAGGTCATGTTCTCTTCATGGCGCTTTGACATTTTCGTCATCATTCGCATCAATTTGTCAAGAGGACTTGATGCGTGTTCTGTTTGCGATACGCAAGGACCCGATGGCGGATTCGCCATAGGATTAGACTGGGCCCTTGGGATGACGGGTGTGGACGGTCGCATTGCTCCACCCACGGGGTTTTGGCGCTGCGGGTTGTTGGACCATGCGAAGTTCGGATGATTTCACCACCCTGGGTTATAAGTGGCAGAGAACGGGTTGTTCCCTAGGGCGCAAGCGTCTTCCATGCTAGAAGATGTGTCCGCATGTAAATACACATCCGAGCACACGGAGGCTTGGTCCTCCGTGTCAAAATATTAGCTTGCAGAAGCCAGATCCACATGACTTACCGAATTGCTCGGCGCGACACTCGGTAAGAAAGGTCTTACGGGGTTTCTTGGGATAAGCTTGGTGTTGGAAGAATTGGGATTGTGACGAAGTGGTGAGATGAGGGTGTTTGCCATAGAACGGGTGGGGTTGGCCAGAAGCTCGTCCAGCTTCTTGTGCACGATGGAGACTTCATCCAATTTCTGTGCGATAAGGCTGAGATCTGTGGATGAATGGGAGGGTCCCATGTCAACTTCGTGGACATTACGGGGCAAGCTGGTACGATTAAAGGCGACAATGGAGGCATTGTTCATTGAGTTTTCGCTCATATTTTCAAATAATTCGAATGCTCCATTCTCGTCTTTATTCATGAAATTCCCTCCGCAGGAAGCGTCTGCAATCTGCTTCAAAGTCTCATTTAGCCCATAGTAGAAAATCTAGGCTATATGCCACTTAGGTAGACCGTGGTGCGGACACTTCCTGAGGAGGTCATTATATCTCTCCCATGTCTCATGAAACTGTTCGCCGTTTTGTTGCGTAAAGGAAGTGATAGCACGGTGAAGCGCATTGGTTCGCCTGATTGGGAAGAACTACTTGAGAAACGCTGTTCGCATCTCTTTCCAAGAGTGGATGGTTCTCCGAAGGGTGCGTAACCACTGCGACGCTTTATCCCGCAATGAAAACGGGAACATTTTCATGAGGACTATAGGTAACTCGATATTTCTTGTTTTAACTGTTTCAACCAATCGGGTTAGGTCTTCCAAGTGGAGAAAAGGATCTTCACTTGCAAGACCATGGAAGTGAAAATTTATCAGGCCAATTATGTTAGGTTTCAATTCAAAGTCATCCCCTCCCATGGGGACCCAAATTTTTCCTATGGTCTCTGTAGCAGCGGGATTCTGATAGGAGCTAAGAGACCTAGGCTCCTCCCGTTCGGGAGGGTTCTGCATTTCCTCCAATGTTTCCCTAATGGCTTCAATTTGTTCATTATACATTTCCATTTGGGCTTGGAGGCGGGTTATGGGATCCAAGGCTCCACCACCTGGTGGCCTTTGAGGGCGATTTCCTCCCTCGGGATTTGGGGGTGGGCGTGCAGCCATGTTTGTGGAGGAGGAGGACGATTCGGCTTCTTTTCTAAATTTATCAGACAATTCACACAGTTCATGGTTTTGTGACCTCCTCCCAAACATGCACTACTGCAGGAAGAATTGGGGGATACGAAGGGAAAAGGAGATGAGAGAAATGACGCCGCAAAGGTACACTTGATGACAAATCAATACAATCAAATTCCTAACCTCTACAGTGCACCCTTAGACCTAAAGATCTAAGTTACCTACTATCACGACCTACGGAACCGAATGCGAGCACCGCGGAACCACCGGGCCAGATTGAAAGGCCATTTGCCCCAGTCTTAGACACCCGATAGCATGCGGGAACCCTCACCAGCACGTAGGCGCTACACACAGGTAGTTAGACCTCCAATCCTTAATATGGGTCAAGTTGCTACCAGTTTTAGTTAGAGGCTTAGGATCAAGTGCTTCTGGAATGTGAAGGACGTTATTTACGGGTAATGCCCAAGTGGTTGATTTTATAGAGTGTGTAAACCAAGCATGCAACGGGGAAATCTCCCTGAATTGAAGTTTTAATTGGTGAATGGTTTTTAGAGTTTCAGCCTTAAGTAGTATAGATTTTAGGATTTCGCTGAATTACCAATTCAACCAATCTCCAATTTTTGAGAGAATACAAGTTTTTTTTTTTTCTAAGCCCAACAAACCCTTCTTCAATGTTAGTTGGTTAATGCATGCTAAAATGCAATGGGCTTCCCTAGATGGAGATTTCTATGTGTGGATGCACGAGTCAATTTTAGATTAGTGTGAAAGGGAGCCAAAGCACTTCAATTCAAGTGCTCCCAATCACCAAAATGATTTCCACACACAAGGCTCAACCATAAGATAAAGAAAATCAATTTGTTGGGGTTGAAGTATTCGGGATCGAATCTTAGGCACGTGAAAGGTCGTGGTGGGGTTGGAATCAACTCAATTCCAAGTCTCCCCACCAAAAAGGTGATCCCGAATTGCAAATAAATGAGGCAAAGAGGGATGGCAATCAATCTTTTTATTTTTTCCTCCAAGAATACTTCACACGACGAAAGATTCAAGAATCAAGATTCTTGGATCTTCGCTATGTGAAGTTTGGCGGGAAATATCGGGGTGGTGGGAGTGATGACAAACAATCAAACAAGTGATTTTTAATCCACTTGCCCCAAGAGATCCCAAGAAGTTTTTTTTTTTTTATTAAGGTGACAAGTTGACCTAAGTTGCTAAGAAAGAAACCTACCTGTTCAGCAACGTGGGCGAAGCTCCAGTGCGGTGCCGGCAGCTTCATGCTCTCGTTCCCGCCTTGGATCTGCCCACGTCTCCGACTTCGTCTGCCTTCCTTCTCCTTGCAACCGGTTCACCTGCACACCAACAAACAGAAACACCCATGAAGAGAAGGGTGTGAGAAGAGAGAAATTGAAGGAATGGAGTAGAAACTTTACCTGAATGCGCACTTCCCCGGCAACGGTGCCAGAAAAAGCATGGTCGGGCTCGGATAGGTTGTGTTAATATGGTGATTTAATCGTTGAAATGTATATAGCGGTTAACCTAGATCGGGCCTAACCATCTTTTTACAAAAATTTTTAACCTGGCCTACTTGATTTTATCTTGGTCACTTTTAGGCCCAGGGTTGAACTTAGGGAAGCGAGATTAGAAATAAATAAGTTTCTACGCCCTTCCTACAACGAATCTCTTCCGTTCGTTTATTATGTTTCTGGTGTTTTTCTATTTAATATTTTTTCTGATAATTTTTGTCCTTGAGGTACACCCTCAAAATCAGGTTCTTGGCTTTGAGCCAAATTAGGGTTTCAAAACTGGTCTTGCTATTCGCAAGACTGAGTACCTGCAAGTCAAGGATTATCATTTCTCTTTTGTATATATATATATTTATCTTTTTAATGGCAGGAAAGAGGAATAAAAATAATGTAAATATAATATATATATATATGTATATATTATATATGTATATAGGGGTGGGGGTGGAAATGGCGTGTAGCACGGTATCGAGTTGATCGTCGTCTAGGAAGACGCAACCAACAGGACGAAGTGGCGCGTGGAGTGTAGGATGGATGGGTGGAAGATGTGTGCGAAGACGCTTTTTGTATGCGTATATCGGGGAATATTAGCAACTGGTGCAGATATTCCCGCGATACAACGTGTGGTAGGTGATATGAAAATATATATATATATATGTATATATATAAATATATATCTATATGTATATATATAGATATGGTTATACTTATATAGGTGTGTATGTAGTTATATATATATATATATATATATATATGTATGTATGTAGATATAACTATATATATATATAGTAATATATGTATATAGTTATATATATGTGTATATGTATATATATATATATATATTAATATAAGTATCTATGTAAATAGATATATGTAGATATATATATATATATGTATGTATTTATAGTTATAGATATATATGTATATATGTATGTATATTTGTATATATGTATATATGTATAAATATATGTGTATATATATGTATATATATATATATATGTATATATACTTATACTTAGTTGTATGGGTAATAATATATGTATAGATATATATGTATATATTTATACATATATAAATATATGTATATATGTAAATATATATGCGTATATATATATAGATATATATATGTATGTATGTATATATACTTATATATAATTGTATAGGTACTAATATGTGTGTGTGTATGTATATATATATATATACATATATATATATATGTATATATATATATAGGTATATAAATATATAAGTGTGTATATAGGCGTGTACAAGTGAGAGTGTGTGTACAAGAGTGTGTGTGTGTGTGTGTATGTGTGAGGTGAGTGTCTGTGAGAGAGAGAGAGAGAGAGAGAGAGAGAGAGAGATCGTCAGCTGGAGGAAGAGGCGCGGTGAGTTAAGCCGTCTGGATCCAACCGTCGACGTCTGGTGGTCCACGCGCAGGCACAGGTGCGTAGGCGTGAAGATGTACGTGCAGCTGTAGGGAGCGAGCGTGGGAGGAAGGTGTAGCACAGCGCACTGCGGACTACAGCGCACCCCGCTACGCGCTGAGGGGAAACGCGGGCGAAGAGGCGGGCACTAGGAGAAAGTGGGTGCAGACGCGAGTGCAAGCGCTAGAGCGGGCGCGGGCTGGCAACGGTTGCAGCGCGGAGAGAGAGTGCCTGGTGACCGAGTAAGTGAGAAACTTTCCGGTCACCGCACTGTAGCAGGATGAGATCGCGACTACAGTGCAAAGGGCAAAAAGTTGACCGGCTAGCGTGCGAGAAATCGGCTGGGCCGCGGGCGGGGATTTGCGACAAGGCACGCGGAGAGGGGCGAGGGTGACCTGCTGGCGCACGCAGAGCACGCGGAACAGGCCCCTGAGGCGCATGGCAGCCTGCGCTGCTGCTGGCTGCCGTTGCTTCTGCTTGAGCTTCTGAGCTTGAACCTCTTGTCAATGGCGGCGATGGGTTGGAACGACGAAAACAGAGGGGTGAACCACCACGCCCACCGGCTCTTTGATGAGCTGGGCGGTGGTGGGACCCACAGTGGTGGTTGTGTACCACTGTGGGCTACTCCTACCTGCAGCGTACCTCCTCAGGAGGAAGAGTGGCTGTGTATGGAGGGGAGAGGGGAGGAGACGTCCTGGAGAGGGAAGGCTGCTATGTCTGTTGTGTTGGACCAGGCTCCCTGCAAAGAAGATAGCCGTGCCCTTTCTAAAGAGGATGGAGGCAAGCACAGCCATGCCCTGGGCTGTGCATGGTTGTAACGACCCGATTCCCGAATCCCTACGAGACACGAGAATCGGACCGACTCGATTGATCCCAAGACCCAATCGTCCAACGAGAAAGTAACCAAAAGAGCAGTAAAGTAACCCACATTCACCATGTATATAACTAGCAATAACAAAATACAACAGTAAAGAAAGAAATACTACAGTATACACCACCACAACAGTAAAGAAAATAAACATGCACATAAACATGAAGCTTACTATATAAAAAAAAAATGAGTACAGGGGTAACAGAAACTACTCACTACAACGGAAGAAAAGTACAGTGGGTACTACACAAGTAACACTACTGGGCTCTACTAGGCCTAGCACCCTCTGCAGCCGCCGACTCTGGCTGCTCAACACCTGGTCCTGAAAAGGTAACAAAGGTGACACGTCATCAAAATGCTGAGTAGAGTAGCAACTAAAAGCTAAGAAACAGTAAGGTGGACAGTAGCTGTTATCCTTTTAATTTCTTTCTTTATATTTTTTTTTCCATTTATTCACTCTTGAATTATTTCTTAGATCCTTCTCTTGATCTTGAATGTTCCTCGTGGGAACGATCTTGATTGCAGTCTTTTCCAAAAAGTCGAAGTAGCACGTGGTGCTCTCCTGGCCAGGAGAGTCCCCCGTGGTGGTCCTACCCTCAATCAATCACCCCAAGGTCGCTGACAGACATAACGGTGACTACGGCACGTGCAATAAACGCATGGGTAGCTACCACGCACTGGCACGCGGTCAGTCGTTTCCGTTAATGGCTGCGCTAAAAGCACAGCACAGAACCAGTATAGGGCAGAGCCCTTTTAGTAACAGGGGTCCAGCCCCTCCACAGTAACCAAACAGGGGTCTTGCCCCTCCACAGTCTGCGCACCCTCGCCTGACTACCCTGGTTTGCCCAGTGGGCCTAACAAGTCGGTGTAGGAGGGCTAGCAAAACCCCGGGGCCCGTGGGGTCGCTAGTGCTCTCCCTACACTAGTAACTCTCCTCGGTATTGTGTACACGAGGGCTGAAAGTTGGTACAAAGTGGCCAGACCTAACCCCAGGTCCCTGGGGCGGCTAGCTCCGCTCTGCACTAAACAGGGGGACAGTCGCCCTCCTTGGTACTCCGTACTCAAGGGCCAGGTCACTTCCCCAATTCTATTCCATTCACTTTCCAGGAGTTCTACTCCTAATTCCCCGTAGGGTTCATGCTCTTTTAACTCAGCCAATTTAGGTTTCACCGTTCCAATTTTATATCCATATAACCCATGTTCTCAACAGTAATTATTCATTCATAAACAGGCAGCTGTTAACCAATTTTTACAGGCAGTTATCGTTTCCTTTCTACTTTTCCAAGACTGCAACGTATAGATATTCAATCTAGTTTTCCAGTCCTAGGGTTCATGCCATACCCTAGGATCTATCATTCAATCTAGTTTTCCAGTCCTAGGATTTATGCAATACCCTAGGATCTATCATTCAATCTAGTTTTTCAATCCTAGGGTTCATGCAATACCCTAGACTCTATTAATTATTTCACAATTGCATAATTTTTGATAAATAATTGAAAGGGCCACTCTACCCATGAAACTGGGAGTACTGGGGGCATAATCGACAAGCCCGCATGCCTCCGCAACCCCTAGAGCCGCAACGGAACGGGTCCTAACACAAGGATCAAAGACAAGGAGCTACTCAGAACAATATACAATTACCGTAAATAGGTAGAGGAACTAAATCTGGGAAGAACGAAACTTGAAACGCGGAAAACGGACTCCGAACATACCCTAAACGGTCAAAAACAACCAGTCTGTCCAAAATCAGACGTCTGGAACTTCTTCCAGATGTCTTAAAAGGTAGCTCAGGTCATACCTTGGTCTGTGCAATCCTTCAGACGTCCAGAAGCCTGCTGGACCGTCTGGACTTAGTTTCCAGACGTCCGATTGTTACCTCGGATGTCTGGAGGCCCTCTTCGTCGTCTGGTGCTCTGCCCAGATGTCTGATCCGTGTGGGATGGCGTGCCCTTGCACCTTCCCGAACAAGTCCTGCACACACACACACCTACTCTCATCACGAAAGGGTGCAGGAGACTTCGGTGGAACGGCTGCATGGCCGTACATGCGAAAGAAGAAGGGATAAAAAAATAACGTACCTGTCAGACGTCTGGACCTTCCTCCAGGCGTCTCCTGCATCGTCTGGATGTAAGTCCAGACGTCTGATTCTGGGAAATTTTCCCAAAATCAGAAGCTTCTCGCTCTCCGCACGCAGCACACGGCTATGCCGCACCGCGTCTGCCTGCTGCCCAAGCTGCAGCAGCTCCTTCGCGGCACCACACGCTCGCTACTCTCCCACCGGTCGGCTCTAGCTGCCCCGGTAAGCTCGCACCCTCGCGTCAAGCTCCTTCTTCCTCTCGCAACAGCCCCTCCTCCCCGCACACTCCAAGCAGCCACTATTGCCACTCTCGCCCGCTCGTGCTCTCTCGCTGACATGGAGAAGAAGAAGGAGGTGGAGTGAGGGTGAGGGAGAGGGCAAGCGTATTTGAAGGCAGCTGCGGGGAGAGAGAAAGAGAAAGCTACGTCTGCAGGGAGGGAGAGGAAAGAGAAGAAGGAGGGCGGCAGGTTCAGTCTGTGCGCGCAGACGCGACCCCGTACGCCGAAAAAATTTAATACCAAACGTCTGGGAAGGCTTCCAGACGTCTAGGCCACTTCCCAGACATCTTAAACGATGCTTGCTACCCTGGTCTTAATAATGGTTGTGCATGCGGCTGGCAAGGCAAGTTGCTGTAGAGAATGGCGCGAAGAAGATCAAGCCATGCCCTACAGCCGCAGAGGAATTCAAAGCCAAAATGAAAATAAAAATAAAGATGGTGAATTTGCGAGGCAACACTTGAGGAACACATAAATTTCAAGGCCATTTTATTCACTCTCCCCTCTCAAATAAATGCATGCATGCATTTATTTTTACAAATGCGACTATGGCTACCTAATATGCACTGGCAATGCTAGGAAAGAGCACAAGATGACACAATTGTAGGTGTATTTTTGCTATGCAATCAAGTAGCTACTCGTGCGCTTATCGCGCATGCTGTAGTCACCGCTACGTCTAGACAGTGACCTCGAGGTTGTTGACTGGGTGTAGGATCACCACAGGGGACTCTCCCAGCCAGGAGAGCACCACATGTGCCTTCTATTATTCGGAAAAGACTGCAGTCAAGATCGTTCCCATGAGGAACATGCGAGATCAAGAAAGAGATCTGAAAGTAAACCAATGGGTGAAAAGAAATGACTTGTAAAATAAAATAATTTGAAAAGATAAATTTACCCGTTAGCCTTTACTGCTTTAGTTAGCTGGTTACCACTCTACTCAGCATTCACTGACTCCATTTTACTCATAACCCTTTTTAGGTCCAGGAGTTGAGCAGCCCGAGTTACCGGTTGCAGAGGGCGCTGGGCCAAGTCGAGCCCAGCAGTAGTTCTTACTGTTGTCGTACTTCCTTTTTGTTAGTGAGTTCAGACTTTGTTACTGTTACTATTTTGTACTTTTGTTCTACCTTTCTGTTGTGGTGGTGATATGTACTGTTAGCAGCTTTTACTTCCTTTACTACTTGTACTCTTTTACTGTTAGTTACTTTGCATAGTGAATGTGGTTTACTTTCTTGCTTTTTGGTTATTTCTTGTTGGATGACTGGGTCTTGAAATTAGTCGAGTCGAGCCGATCTTGTGTTCTGTAGGGATTTGGGAACCGAGTCGTAACAATATGGAACCCATGACAGTAAGTCATGGGTACCAGTAGTAGTCTACCAGTACCGGTACCCAGTTAGTATGAAATCCAATTGGGACATGATATTGTTATAGTCCATCCTAAGTCAGAGGTGAGTTAACTTCAGTTAAGCCCCTGAGGGTTTAAGGAGTTATCGCCAACAACAACTAGTAAATTATCACAGGCTTTTGCATTGGGTTAAGGTGAATCATATCTTGTCATTGGGGTTTTGTATTGGATTGAGACAACTATTAATTATCTTGATTAGTTTTTGACTAATTTGATCAAGGACCAACCATGGAAAATCCTAAGCTAGGTAGTTTAGGTAGTTGTTTAATTAAACCATTAAAGGATTTTCAACATAAATTCTTTGTGTCATATTTGTGTGATTGGGTTTCTTGATTTCATCTCTAGACCACACATGATCTATTATGCTTGATCATGTGTTTGGCCTTATAATATCCATAGGGGCATCATTGCCATCATGAATTTCTCTCATTGTAAGGTGTTGTGAAAATCCAAGTTCTACAGGTCAAATTATGTGACAAAACATGTATGAAAAAGTAGAGGCTAATTACGCCAAATTCAAGCCTTGTTTGACTTAATTACCCTCAACTCTTGTTTTAATCATGTTAATTGGTGTAATATCCATGATCTCATTATCTAATAATCTCATAAATATGCCTGATATTAATAACTATTTCTAGGAAGGCTAAAGAGTGGAACAAGTAGACTAGGTTGAATAATAAGTGGAGAACATTTAAAAAAATAAGCTAATTTTTAATGTTGTGGTCAACTAAAAGGAGGTTATCATCAACCATACAAGGGTAATAAAATATTCAAATAAATGTAGATAAGGTTCAAGCTTATCTCAAACCAACTTAAATGGTCAACCAAATGGGACTTCGGTCGACCCTAGTTGTTGTCCCGTCCAATGAACCAATGAGAACTCACATGGAATTTTACATCTTTTATGCTATGAGTTGTGACAAAACAAAGACTGAGAAGCTTAGGATGAGTTAGGGCTATAAATATCCTCAAGTCCCATTCAAAAGATAATTTTTATAAGAAGAGACCCTCAAAGCTCATACATATAATGCTGAGAAATATCTAGAGAAGATTCCTTAATGTTGTAGTTCCCACAAAGGAAGTGGGCCCTTAAGGTAGAGGGCCATTCTTAGTTGAAAAAAATTCCATTGCCATAGTTTCATTAGTCTACTTAGATTTCTTAGTCTCCCCTGTTTGAATAGAATGGATTGCATAATCCTTAATAATGGCATGTGAGATTGGCACAAGAGGGGGGTGATTTGTGCTTTAAAAAATAATAGTAATTTAAAAATCACACCACCAATTCAAACCACAATAGAGACAAGTATTTAGAGAGAAAATCCAAATTGGAAATAACCTCTACCTAAACATCCCATATCTAGGATTTTCCCCTTGCTCTTTAAGTAAGAATAACTATCCATATCACAAATCCTAATGTGGTGTACCTCAAGTAAAACTTCACTTCTTGGACAACCCTAAGAAGAATTTTGTTCCTCTTTTTTTAAGAAGAATAGGAAACCTACAACCTAGGCACCCAACTTTACATAAAAATTTGAAATTAAATCAACAACAAGTCATATAGAGCCAATAACATGTGTAGTGAAAGTAAATTCAATTAGGACTTGCAAAAATATTCCCTTAAACTTCACTTTTTGAAATATAGAGTATAGCACGAAGAAAGAGAAGTATGGAAGTTTTTTGTAAGTGGAAGTGCAGAAAATGAAATGAACACTTGAAATCCTTAAGGATCTTTGAACTTGAGAGTAAGTGAGAGAGAGATGTGCATCTTGGTTCTAAGTCTTCATAAGATACTTATAGACTTTGATTTGAGGCTTAGTAACCACCAAAAATTCAAAATATTACATTTGAATTCAAAACGAAAAGCTACAATTTTGAAAATATGCAAAATAGTTCAAAAATCTTTGAAATTAATCAATTAACCCTTATATTAGTTGATTAATGCACTATTTTTAATTGATTAATGAAGAAAAAATTAATTGATTAATTTTTTCTTATCAAAATTCAGTGAATGCATAAAAAGAAAAATTAATTGATTAATCAATTTTGTTAATTAATTATTTAACCCCGTTCTAGGAACTTCTTGTTGGGATGTTAATCAATTAATTTTCAATTTGAATCAATTAATTCTCTTTTCAAACTTGAAATTAATCGATTAATTATTTATTTTGTATGTTAAATAATTTGAAACTCGTGTCTTCATCAAGGGATGGTTTTAAACTTATAACTAACCTTCTAGATGAATCATAAATGTCCTTAATCAATTAATTTTGAATTTTAAATAATTTTCTAAGTAAATAATTTTAGGAGGTGTATTATGCATGTGTGTGTGTAGGCTCATGACTTGCCTCTTTAACAAGAAATCTAAAAATTGAAATAAAGCTTTACATGAGCTGAACTCTGAACTCCTTGGGCGAAACTTTTATCATCTTGAAGCTTCACAATTAGTATTTGATATATCAAGCTTCCATCACATTTGGCTCCACATCATCATCATCATCATCATCATCATCATATTTATCTTCTTTGTAAGTCATTTTAAATTCTATATCACAATGGTTAGACTCATCCAAATATCATATCTTATTTTATTAATATCAAAATTAGGTTAATTAGTGCTTTGTACTAACAGCATGCTTTATGTCTTACAAGTTTCAACAATGGGGACACACCTTCTTAAAGACAAGGATGAAATAATGAGGCAATAAGCATGTATTTGATTGCTAAGTTGATCCATAATTGTACCATCATTTCTTTGATGAGAAAAGATAAAGTAGTTTGATGATTTTATTGATGACCAACTTGGTTTGTTGTGAGATTTAGTGCAATTCAATACGTGGACTATGTTCATGCCTATTCAAAAATGACACCTCAGTGGATACTTGAATGGTTCACACCCTGGTTAGATTATAAAGCATCATACTCTTCCTAATAACCTGAGTAAGCCTTAGGCATAACCAAGTATCCAATACATAGATGATCCTTCTATGACTAAAAACAATTGGAGGGACAAACATAGGCCATCAAGTTGATCGTTAAAGGACATGGTATTCAAATAGTAGTCACAAACTTCTTGTTAATCTAATATGGGTAGATATACAAAATCTATGATGTATGGACTGTTGGGGAAATTCCTTAAACCCTTAAGGACTTATCTGTAAATAATCCATCTCTAACTTAGGATGGACCTGTGCCACAACTTAACTCAACTGGACTTTATATTAGAGAGGTACGGGTACTAGTAGACCAGTACCGGTATCCTTAAGTTACAGTTATGGGTTCCATATCCAAATAGGTACCGATATTGATGCCAAGCACCGATACCTATGAGTTACAGTTTAGAACCCATGTCCAAATGAGTACTTGTTCAGTACTCACTATGTACCGGTACTCATGTTGAGTACCGATACTTGGTGTGTATTGGTATCTTTTCAGGAAACTAGTCTCAATGAGTACCAGTACTAATGAAGAGTATCGGTACTTGTTCAATACTGGATCTACCACCTATAGCCTAGAAGTACCGGTACTAGTGACCAGTACCAGTACTTGTAAGCTACAGGTTCTATTGACTTTAAGTCTAGAACCTAATCTGGAACTCATGTGTATCGGTACTTATGATGAGTACCGATACACGTAAATCCCAGTTTTGGACTTAAGTCGACCTGGAGCTGATCTGTAGGTAGCTTGTACCGATACTCATGAAGAGTACCAGTACTAGCAACCTACAGTACATCTTAATGGTCCAAAATTGGATCTCGCATGTACCAGTACCAGTACTTGTGTCAGTTACGAAAGGGATTACGAGATTTTCTGAGAACGTGAGACATCTGACCTAATCTTTGCTGATCCTAAGTATTACTAACAAATATATATGAACATAAAAGAGTGTTTAATATCTCCTTTTATAAGTTAGAAAGCTAGCATGTTAACCTATGATATCTAAACATAAAATACATGAACTTTGTGAGATAGTCATGGAATTTGTGAATTTGTTTAAATAGAGGTATAGAGAAACTTGTATTCATCCTATAATGGAAAGAGGATGCAGAGCATGGGATGATCTTCCAAGAGATCTCACAGATCAGTTAGAGAGGTCTAACCTTCATGCTAAGAAGAAGAAGCCCCTCTTCTCTCTATCTCCCAGAAACAACTTCTCTCTAAAAACTCAGTCACGATGGGGATAGATCTAAGTGTGATACTTAGGGTCTCTTGGGGACCATAACCCCCATAATAGGCAATTAGTCACACTAATTGCTATTTGCATTTTGCATAACCACCCATCAAGAAAAATGCAAAATACTAACAAGTCTCTGCACATGTATAACATAACCACACCAATCCCTTTGCATTTTATGCCCATGCCCTCAATAAAACCTGATCTAATCACTTTAGTGATGGGCATTATATGACATTCCTTTATATGCCGATTGATTATATGATTACTTAACACATATATAAGTCCATATGTTGGATTAAAATCCAACATGGACTATGAAATGACCCGCCGCTCTTGAGTTGGACAAGACGTCTGGAGTTCTCATCAAACGTCTGTCCAGACGTCTGGATTAATGGTCGAACGTCTGGAAGTACGGAAAATCGTACGTGTTTTTGCCTTTCGTGTGCATGCGACACACATGCATTTTCTCTCTCCTCCAGTGTCCTCATCCCAAACCCTAACACATCTTTATTTAAACCCCCACACACTTCCTCTTCCTACCCATTACCACCAGCCACCACCTCCATCTCCTTTCCCTCCTGTCGGCAGCTACCTTCCTTTCCCGCCTCTAGCATAGCGAGTGGAGAGGAAGAAGAGAGTCGGGATGCGGAGGAGGAGAGGAGAGTGTGAGCAAGGAGCGAGAGTGTGGGAGGAGCTCGAGGGGAGGAGCTCGTGGGCAGAAGCCTTGGCCTCCTGCAATCGCTGGAGGCACTGCTGCAGCTCTTGCAGGCGAGCTCACGAAGGAGACAGCTCACGGGAGAGCTCTGTGTATTGGATATTTTCTACTATCAGACGTCTGGAGTAGTAGAGGGACATCTGGAGTTGAAGTCAGACGTTTAAAAGCATGCTGAGTGCCAAGGTACGTATTTCTGCATGGTTTTCGACCATGCAGGCCTTACCGCAGGAGACTTTTAGCCGATTTTGACTCTGCATGTGCGTACGTAGGTGTAGAGCATTGGAAAGGCGCACGGTGTGCCCTTCAAGGCACTTTTGGACGTCTGGACACATCGCCAGACATCTGACCGTACTTTCAGACAATGGAAGGAGAGTCCGACGTCTGGGACTTCTCTCAAACGATTGCAGAGGGGTTCGGATGTTCGATGAAGTCACAAGAAAGAAAGGGTGAGTTTTGACGTCTTTTAAGACATCTGGGCCTAGTCCCAGACGTCTGATTTTGGATAGTATGCCTGTTTTTGGTCGTTTAGGGCCCAAACGGAATCCAATTTCCGCAAATGAAGTACTGTTGTTTTCTGCTTGAGTTTCTCTACAAGTTAGTGTTACTTGTATATAGTTTTAGACTTGTTTGATGTGGTTGGTCAATTGTATAGGTCTCCAGCCAGTTGAGCACGCGGGACCCGTGGAGGTGACAGGACATGCGGTTCCAGCCCCCATTCCTCCCGTGTTTCCTGGTAGAGTGGTTTGCTTTAATATCAAGATTTAATAAAACTAAGTGCATGTTTAGAATAACTTACTTGAACCCTAGGGCATGAAATGAACTCTAAGGCAGAAATGAACGAATCTTTCTCGAGCTACATTGTCTTTTTGTGAGATGCATGTTAAACCAATTTACTAGCAAATGTATTATTCTATTGATGTGATGCTCTCTTTAGAAAAACACGAGCTGGCTGATATACGAATGAAACCTGTAATGTGAATAGTGAGATCTAAATGTTGGAAATGGAATAAAAGGAATATAAGCATGAACCCTACGGGGAAATTAGGAGAACTCCTGTATATGGAAAGAACTTAGTAAGTAAATGGGAAGTGAGCTAGCCCTTGCATATGGGTACCAAGGAGAGCAATTGTCCCTTTAGTGTAGAGGGGAACTAGCTGCCCCTTTGGGTTAAGACCCAGGGTTAGGTTTAGTCACTACACCGACTTCTATTTGGCCCTCGTGTACATGGTACCTGTAGATTCCTTTACTCGGAGGGGGTGAGATCAGCGTGACGTAAAAAATGCTGAATTAAAAATATAACAATCTCACAAAATAACAATCACATAATTAGGCACAAGTATTTTTAGGTGGAAACCCAACCCGGGTGAAAACCATCACCTAACCCTCTCGAGTTAGGATTTCCCGATTAAATCCAAAGAAAATTAGGCCGTAGTTAGAATTAATCATGATTCTGACAGGGTCATCAGACGTCTGGTCCTGGAATTAGACATCTAGAAAACCTGTTTAAGACTTTTGGGAACTAAGTCAAATGTCTGAATTTAGGCGGGTTTCCTTCCTGACTTGAATTAGATCGAAATAGGGTTCTAGTGAAAGTCCATCAGACAACACAGGATGTCTGGCATAATGTCTGGACGTCTGGAAACCAATTTTTCTATGGAAATGGATTCCCAAGGGAGTACAACGGCTAGAAAATCTCTAAGAAGAGATTTTGGGTCAGCCGAGGCAAAACGGTCATGTATCAGACATCTGGGGTCCTCTACGGACATCTGATACGAGGCTAACAGTCATTTCCTCAATGTTTGCTAAGGAAGCCAACGGTCCACTAATTGGACGTTTGGCAAAGGCATCAGACGTCTGGACTAAGGTCTGGACGTCAGATTTCATCAGACAGAACTAACTAACTCCAGGCTAAATAATCGGACGTTTGTGTCAACAGTCAGACGTCTTAAAAGTTTTTATCAGACGTCTGAAATCCAAATTAGACATCTAAAAAGGCTGTCTGTACCCTATTTTAGTTTTCTAAGTTCTCTATAGAAAACCTAAGTATCCTAGGGTTATGCAAGTGTTCCTAGGACTACCATGAGGTTTCTTTGAGGATCTTTGACATAAGATCTAAGACAAAAATAAAGAGCACAACAACAAAACAAAAATATATAGAACAGGATAAAATGAAATCTATCCTATTCTTCATCTCCTTCCTTCTTCAAGTTTTCGCTCCTCGCGAAACTCCTTTGTTCTCCATCAAGCTCCTCCATTCCGCCATGGATGCGAGCTCGAACTCCGTCTAACCATGTCTCCATTTGCAATTTGACCTAAAAACTAGGACTTAAAAGCAAATATTAAAAGACATGTGTTTTGTTATTATCAAAATAAATGATCGTGGTGCTCTAGCACCAACAATCTCCCCCTTTTTGATGATGACAAAACCAAAAATAATAATGCAAAAAATCCTCCCCCTTTTTGACATTATCAAAAAGGTTTAATTGATTTTAAATTTCCTATAACTCCCCCTTGAAACATTCTCTTCTATAATTGGGTTGAATTTCTTTTAACAAGAGTAATGTCCTCTCCCTTTTTTGTAATAAGATAGCTATTATTTTTCTCCCCCTAAAGGAAATATAGCTAATAAGATCCCCCCCTTAATGATTGATAAATAGCTTATAATTTTAACTCCCCCTATCTATATGCTAATGATAAAAAGATAGGGTTAAGGGTTACCTCACCTATCATGGCCAACAAAATGACCCAAATGGAGGTGGTGGATGCCATATCGGATGGGGATCCCATCCGTAGCTTAGAGGCCTGGGCATTGGCGCCGGTCTCCAGTCTGGCGGTCGACATGCGATGGGTTGTTTGGTTGTTCGTCGTCTCGTCGGTCTTCTTGTCCTTCTTCTTGGTCTACTCTTTGGTCCTCCCAACTCAAGTTGACTGTTCTTGAGCTTGTAGGTCCAATCTCTTGTATTATAGTCACCTTTGAAACCTACAAAACAAGATTCCAATTTTTTCTTCGATATCCAAGTGAGCTTGGATCTGGATCTGTTAGCAGGTCTCCTTGGTGGAGATCCTTTCTCAATCTTAGGGCTATGCAAATTATCTATTTTGTTGATTAATTTGTTGGAATTTTTCCTAAGACATGTGATTTCTTTTTCTATAATGTTCATCTTAATCTTTAGATCAAAAATTTCTAATTTTAGACTAGCATTTTCCTCAATCAATTTAGTATTTTCATTGATTAAATCTTTATTTTCAAATAACAAGTTATTATCCTTAGGACTAGCTTATAGATCCTTAAGTTATTTTTCTAACCTTTCGTTTTCATTTTTAAGAAAACTAAGGTTCTTTTTAATACTTTTATTTTCTACCTTAAGTGATTTACTAAGTTCAAATAGCTCATCAAAAGCATCTTGTAAATCGGAATGTACCTCATTGTCAGAGTCACTTTCGCTGTCGCTCTCTATCGCCATGAAGCCCATGCAAGCGATTTCTTCCTGGGGATTCCCTTCTTCTTCTTCCTCCGAGCTTGAGTCGTCCCAAGTTGCTTGGAACGCCTTCTTCTTAGACTTCTTCTCTTTTTCCTTCTTCTTCTCCTTTTTGAGAAGAGGGCACTCTCGTCGTAGATGCCCTTTATCGTTGCAGTGGTAGCAACGTCTCGGGCTTTCCTTCTCCTTCTTTTCTTTCTTTGATTTCCTACAAAACTTGGAAAATTTTTTAAGTAAAAACTTAAAGTCTTCGTCATCGGAACTTACCTCGCTATCTGATGCGGCTCTGAATGCGAGGGTCTTCTTCGATTTTTGCTCCGGTGTATTCTTCTTCTTCTGATTCAGCTTTGTCTCGTAGGTGATTAGATTGCCTACGAGATCTTCAATATTGAGCTCCTCCACCTCATTTGCCTCCTCAATCGCGGTGACCTTCTACTCCCATTCCAGTACAAGGGAACGGAGTAGCTTTCCTTGAAGCTCCCCCTTGACGAAGGTCTTACCTAAACCTTTTAAATTATTTACAATGAGAGTGAACCTAGTGTTCATCTCACTTAGAGATTCATTAGACTTCATTGAAAAAGATTCAAATTCTTGTGAAAGTAAATTGATTTTAGAAGTCTTTACCTTAAAGGTACCCTCGTGAGTTACCTCAAGTGTGTGCCCAATCTTGTATGTGGTGGCGCAATGCGAGATTCTGTTGAACTCCTCCGGGCTAAGTGCGCAATACAACGCATTCATTGTTTTCGCGTTGAGCGAGAGTTCCTGGATCTGCTGCTGCGAGTATCCTGCGGCGGGTCTCTCCAGGATGTCAAATGGCGTCTCGCATCTAGCCCAGATGGTGAAGTCGTTGGCTTGTAGTCATGTCTTCATCCGCAGCTTCCAGTACGGGTAGTTGTTCCTGTCAAAGAATGGCGATCTAGTGGTAGACTGCCCCTCCAGAATCCTCGTCGTGGAACTGCTCCCCTCCATTGGATCTTCCGCGGATATTACTCCTAGAAAGCGGAAAACCTGCTCTGATACCAATTGTAAATTCCTTTACTCGGAGGGGGTGAGATTAGCATGACGTAAAAAATGCGGAATTAAAAATATAACAATCTCACAAAATAACAATCACACAATTAGGCACAAGTATTTTTAGGTGGAAACCCAACCCGGGTGAAAACCACCACCTAACCCTCTTGAGTTAGGATTTCCCGATCAAAAAAGTCGATCAAATCCACTAAACGAATCACTTAATTGAGGGTGATTCAACCTCTTACAACAACACTACTTTAAACGAGGGTAGTGTGCCTCAAACCCCTTCTCTTCACTAGAAGGATTTTGTCCCTCGATGGAGACGGGAATTCGCAACGCGAATACCCAACCAAATAACAAAGTAAAAGATACAAGAATAGTCCTATAGAGCCAACAAAGTAATTCTTAAACTAAGCTTCTATAGGAGTTAGGAAACTTCCCTTTGGTGGAAGTGAGTCGACGACGCGGATGCGTGAACTACGTAATGGCATAACGGCGCTCTCGTGAACTATGACGGGAGAGCGGGTGCGCAATTGGATTGAAGCTCTCTAGATGTAGAACTAGGCTTGGAGAGATAAAGCTTTCTTCTTAAGATCAAAAGACACAAAATGATGTGAAAGTGTGTTGCTTGGTGTGTGTTTGTGTCCAAGGGGTCCTCCTCTATTTATAGAGGGTCTAGGAAGGCTTTGGAAGGCCTTGGAAGGCTTCCATAGTCGTTGGGTGCAAATCCAAAGAAAATCAGGCCGTAGTAAGAATTAATCATGATTCTGACAGGGTTATCAGATGTCTGGTCCTGCCATCAAACATCTGGAAAACCCGTTTAAGACGTCTGGGAACTAAGTCAGACGTCTGAATTTAGGTGGGTTTCCTTCCTGACTTGAATCAGATTGAAACAGGGTTCTAGTGAAAGTCCATCAGACGACACACAGGACATCTAGCATAATGTTTGCATGTCTGGAAACCTATTTTTCGGCGAAAATGGATTCCCAAGGGAGTACAACGGCTAGAAAATCTCTGAGAAGAGATTTTGGGTTAGCCGAGGCAAAACGGTCATGTATCAGACGTCTGGGGTCCTCTACGGATGTCTGATACGAGGCTAACGGTCATTTCATCAATGTTTGCTAAGGAAACCAACGATCCACTAATTGGATGTCTGGAAAAAGCATCAGACGTCTGCTAAGACGTCTGGACTAAGGTCTGGATGTCTGATTTCATCAGACAGAACTAACTAAGTCCAGCCAAAATAATCGGACATCTGAGTCAACAGTCAGACGTCTTAAAAGTTTTTATCAGACGTTTGAAATCCAGATTAGATGTCTGAAAAGGCTATCTAAACCCTATTTTTGTTTTCTAAGTTCTCTATAGAAAACCAAAGTATTCTAGGTGACGGAGAGATTTTCGCTTATTTATGATAGCAATGATATGTCATTGTGTTTTATGTGGTGGAAAATCTCTCAATCAAAACTAAATATCAAATTTAACCACAATAAAGATGTCGCATCCACAGGGAGGAATAGACCAATAAATTCACGAGAAGATGAATATACTGTTCGCAGACACTTTTGCAACTTTAGTGCAGGAAATATGCTATTGTGAATGGAGCTTGCAATTTCTTTAAAAGTTCAAGGTTATTTATGCAATTTTCACGTCAGAAATTAAGCACCAAAAATATGCATATGATGCATGTGTAATGGCATAACATGTAAATTCAACTTGCATGCAAATCTGATTTGAAGTTCAAAGTTAAATGATGCACATAACACAAGTGAAGTAATTTCACGAAACTATGAGTGCATCAATGCAATGTGACCTAAATAAAATATTAATATCTAAATAGCAATGGCATTAAATGTAAATATTAATTGAGTATAAAACAGAGGAAACTTCCTCTCTCGTCCTTACACGCACGAGGAGGCTTCGTGGGAGGAGCTACGTGGCGGGAAGGCATGTCTCGACGAGGGCTACGCAATGGTGGTGATGTGGCGGCCGGAGGTGGCCGAAGGCTGCCGGCTGGCGGAGAGGAGTGTCGGCCTGTCGCCGGCAGGTGGCTGAACTACTGCTGTGCGCGCGGTCGCACGGGCGTGTGTGGCTGCGCTGCACTTGCACTCGGTCGCGCGTGGCTGCACTGCCCTGCCCACAGTTGCGTGGTTGCTGTGGTGCTTGCTGCGGGCGGCTTCTTTTGGTTCCTGCAGGGCACGGGAGATGAAGAAGATGACGAAGAGGAGGTTCCGTGTGGTTTGCAATAAGGGCGCGGGTAGCTGGGCACAGCAAGGGTGCTGGAGGCTGGACGCAGCGCCTGCGGGCAGCTGCTGCCTACGGGCGCTAGTGCTGCTGAGAGCGCTGGAGGCTGGCGCGCAAGGGCGCTGGAGGGGGCGCGCCTGTAGGGTGCTTTGGCTGCAAGGGTGCGGTGGTTGAACCGCCTGCGAGCGCTTGGTGCATGCTATGGCGGTGTAAGGGTGCGCGCATGCGGTGGACAGGCGGTGGAAGTTGCAGGTGCAGTGAGGGCAGGTTGGCATGGGCTCGGCAGTGGGCAGTGCAAGGGCGTGGATAGATTCACCGTGCACACCTTCTCCACAGTGCATGCTCTCTCCACGGTGGGGAAAGTGGAGAAGAAAGGATAACCCCTCCGGGCGAGACGAAGATCCAACCCTTTGCCAAGCCTCTCTTTTATCTCCTCTCCCTATGCGAGTTAAGGGATTTTCAAATCCCTTACTAATTTTGGCTGGCGGCTATTGGGGGGTGTTGAGGCCGACTGGAGGTTGAGGGAGGTGTTGAGGCGGCCGTTTGTTGGGGGAAATTTATCCCCCCCTCCTTGTTCTTTCCCAACATTATTCCTACAACAACAAAGCATAAAATAATTACATACTAAGTTATAGAATGCGATAAAATAGATAAAAACTCAAGTAATGATGTATGCACTTATTTAATGACCTAATGTGGTTATTAACAAATATACTATGTTAGAATTGAAGTACTTAGGTGTAACAATAGTCCATTAAAATGGACTCATCAAATACCCCCATGCCTAAGATTTGCTAGTCCCTAGCAAAAATGAAAAATAAGAGAAGTAATCAGAAGATTTCTTCTTTTCTTATTTCAAAACTTTAGAGATCCAGACAAATGTGAAGTGATAATAGCCTAGGTAACATATCCACGTGAAAAGCCAATTCGCATTGGGAGTTCGTACTTCACTCTTGGTAAATATTTCTGTCAAGATAGGCAACTACTTCCCTCGGGGATAAAGCAGAAGATAATCTGTAATTTGACCTCGACTTTTGGCTTAGGTAGGAGATATCGAGTTAAATAGATTTGTATTTGGTGGCACACACTCATCTGGTGCTACATGTAATCTAGTACTACAGACTCTAGATTTCTAGACTATTAGACAAGTTAACTCGAAGAGAGGCTAAACAACTGTGCTCTCTTGATGTTCCTTGGCACTCACTCTTTTCTTTCTTTTCTTTCTGAGATCACAAATCTCACCAGATTTAGTAATTGTACTCACTGTTTGGTGGCCTCACATGGCATTCACACTTTAATTAAAGTCCTAATAACTCTACAACTAAGTTAGAGTCCTCAACCAGTATTCGGGCGATCAGAAATACTGAAAGGTAGGTATGGGTCATATTTGGTGGAACGCGATAAGTGTTTTTGTTGCCTCAGAAATAATGTTACAACTATAAAATATAACCTTGGACTCTTTTCTTTTTCTTTTCTCTCTTTCTTTTCTTTTTTTTTCTCTCTTTTCTTCTTCTTATCTTTTTTTTATTTGTTTCTTCTTCTCTTTTTCCTTTTTCTTTCTTTATCAATCTACATAACACGATACAGACTTTTATTTATAAGGCATTATTAGGGATGATGATGGTCAAGAGGATATTGTGTAGCTTATTTGATGGAAGTGCCTATTCTCAGCATTGGGAAGGAATGGATATGACAGGCATATTTCTAACCTTTAACACTATTACCCTCCTTCAGTCGAGGACTCTATGAAGGACGGTCGTAACCATCCACCATAGTCATAGCTTTATTAAGACTCAATCTCTGTGTATCTGCCTTATTTGGTGACTCTCAGGAATTCACACAAAGTATGCACATAGGAACAGAGAGCTAAAACTATGCCCAACTCTGAAGTATCATCATCTAATTATCCAAAACTTAAGAGTCCTTATACTAGACTTAGTGAACCAGTAATCTCTCTACTTTCTTCTCTGAGGTGGATCTACTAAAATATAGTATGCCTAACTCCCCATTAACTGTCCGAGGGTTTAGTAGACTACAAATGCTTATTGGTTTTCTACAAAGATCCATTACCCAATCTATGTGCACATGAAATAAATGTACTGGATTATAAACTTAAGAAATAATTTAAAAAAAACCTCCAATGACAAAGATATTTTGCTAGGGACTAACCCATTTAGCTCAAGAAAAGAAATATATATATATATATATATATGCTAACTTAAATGCATGAATACTTCCTAAAATGCAAAGCACCCCCCCATGCCTAAATCCTACAATGTCCTCATTGTAAAATTAAAACAGGGAGAGAAAGGAAAGAGATCACCTGACAACAGTGTTATTCAAACTGCTGGGTTGCCACCCAACAAGCGCTGCATTTTTTTTTTGTTAGTAGACAGACTTATAAGGAACCAGTAAGTCTGGTTCCAGACAAAAAAAGTTAGGCCCTAAAAATATGCGTAATAGCGCGGGCCTAGAAAATAGGTAGCCACGGATGTTGGCAAGCTGATGATGAAACGTAATCGCAAATTCTCACCAGAAAGTATGAAAGCAGAAAACCTCGTTGGCTACCTTGGGAGGTCTACGAATAAGAAAGGGAATATGAAAAGAGGCCTTCTGAAACGGAATAAGTGGAGGATAACAAGGATCCTCCAAAACAGGACGGGTTTTAAAAGATATAAACATTAATATTAAAACCCTTGAATGGCAAGACTAAAAGTATAAGCATCAATCCACACTCGCCATTCTACCCGAGGATGTATTGGCCAGATATGTTCTCCAGAAAGAATGTACATGAGCAAAGATCTGAGCCAAGGATCGAGTAAGGAGTATAAGGGTCGTTTGTAGTGTTGGAAGGTAATGGTTAAGTCTAATGAGGGCTTAATCGGTGTCAGGTCCAACTCTAACAATGATTCAGATTGTGTATACTCCCTAAAAGTTGTAGACAATTTCACGTTACCCTACCTAGCATTAATGATCGGAGTCATATTTGAATCAATGGTAGACTGCAAATTACAACTCTTTGATGGCAGGGTCAAAATATCAGAATCATTATCATTAAGCTCATCCTCGAATTCATTTGGTTCACTCAAATTTTTGTCGGGGTGTATATGTGATTCATTAGTAAAGACAGGAGTTGGATCAGTATCCTTAATTATTCCTAAAGGAGGATCAGTCTTAATATTTTGAAGCAAGCCTATATCACTGAATTCGTTATTCTTCTCGGGGTATAAATCCTCAATTGACATGTTTTGTCCCCGAGAGTCTCCCTTAGGCTTCTCACTATTTTGTTTGTCCTTCTCTAATATCAACTCCTATTTTGATAGAGGATGACTCTCAAAAGAAGGGAGGAATCTGGATTTCACCATATTATTTATATCCTTTGGAGGTAAATCCTCAAATAATAAATAATTCCCCTGTGATTCACTCCAGATTTTCAGTCCAGGTTCCTCTATTGGGGCATCCTCGTCCTCTGAAATAGACTCTTCATATCCCTGAGACCAAAATTGTTCTAATTCATTCTCCACTCCCTTAGGGTCATCACCTTCATTGGGTGCATTTAAATCCTCAGGATGCTGAATGGTAGGTGTTGATTCCCTAAGTGGAGGGTCAGGAGTAGGCTCACTAAGGGTAGAATGGGATTCCACCAAATAATCAATAGGGGAAGTGATAGGAATAATACAACCTTGACCCGGGTTGGTAGGGGTAAGGAGAATACTGTCATTGGGGTCAAGGTCCTCAAGAGGTACCATCTTCCCTTACTTTTGACTCCAATATAGCACGGGTGGATAATCACTATGATCATTCTTCTCTAGTGGCCGTGTCTCATTGGGAGAGTCTAAGTGATAGCTACATAAAACTGGATCCCTATTGTCATTGGTTCCCTCATAATTATTTTCATGATCATGGTCATATGGGTAGGGATCAGAATTATTGGGAAGCATGTAGCTAAGTTGTCTTATTTCTTCATTTAACTGTTGACTATTCCTCAACATCTCTCCCATGGATTCCATCATTTTCTTTTGTTGTTTTTGCATTTTTATCATAAAAGAGGAGAGGCTACTACTATCAGGTTGGGGAGGATAGTCAATTTCAGTTTCTAGTTGCCTATGGGTATCAATCCAACCTCGATACGGAAAATCATGAAGGGTGGGAGGGTTGGGTGTTTGCATAGAAATAGGGATTCCAGGGTTGGAAAATCCCGCTCCTAGGCTCTGCTCAAAAGTGGGAGTTATCAGGCCAGTACTCTCAGGATAAGAATATGAATGATCCCATGAATTGTCAATGTACCCATCAAAGGATGGATATGCTCGGGGCATGGGATCCTAGTTAAAAGATGGGAAGTATTGACTCTGATAATCTAAATGATAGGAATAAGGGTGATCCATTTCTTTAAGCCAACAGTTTTAACTCTCTTAGGATTTAGAAGAATTCAGAACACAAGCAGAAACTTCCTAGAGAGTTCTAACACTGTCAAAGCAAACACAAATTCAGTGGGATCTGTTTTTAGTAGATTGTAGGTCTTAGAATTAAATGTTCAGTTGGTGGCCAAACAAGTTTTGCATAAATTATGCTTCCTAGGCCAACATTCGCTGGTGCCTATTGTTAAGACCCATGTTATTAAGCCTTTTTAAGACATCCGTACTTTAGGTCAGACGTCTGGTAAGACATCTAGACTGAGGGTCAGACGTCTTGCAAGACGTCTGGACTTATTCCGAGACGTCTGAAAATCAAAATTTTCATGTACGAGCTCACGTCTGTGTGCATGCTACGCGCAGACAGTACACATCCCTCGTTTCTTCTTCTTTTCTCTCCTTTCGCCCGACGAAAACCCTAACCCCACACCTTATATAAACCCCCTCCTCTCCCTCGTTTCACCCTACTTCCCAGCCACCTTCCTCTAGCTTCCAGTGAGAGCAGTCGAGTGAGAGCGGCGGAGAGAAGGAGCGGCGTGAGAGGAGAGGAGCAGCGTGAGAAGGAGAGGAGAGAAGGCTTGCGAGCTCACGTGGGAGCTCACCAGTGAGCTCACGGCCGGTCAACGTCTGCGTAAGGCGGAGGAGTGCATCGGGGAGGTCCTCCCCGACACTGTTGCAGCCGGAGCAGCAGGCGAGAGGGCGCAGCGCGGCCACACGTGGCACGAGAAGGCGAAGGCAGGTTCTGGTTTTGGGATTTTCCTAGAATCAGACGTCTGAAGTGACCGCCAGATGACGGTGTGGACGTCTGGAGGTGGTGCCAAACGTCTGAGAAGGAGGCTTCGCGAAGGTATGTCTAGTTGCAGATACGGCCATGTAGGCCGCTCTGCCGAGACACTATTTCTTGCCTTTTTGAGAAGATTCGGTTGATTCGTGCAGGAGTTGCTTCGAGAAGGCGCGGGACACGCCCTCCCATGCACTTCAGACGTCTGGGCGAGGCACCAGACGACGGGAAGCGTTTCTAGACGTTCGGAGAGGTGGTCGGATGTCTGAAACTGGGTCCAGACAGTCCAGCAGGGTTCCTAGACGTCTGAGGAGTAGCGTAGGACTGAGGTATGGCTTTGGACTCTTTTAAGACGTCTGGAAGGTGTTCTAGACATCTGATTTGAGTCAGAATCACTATTTTTGACCCGTTTAGGGTCCGTTTGAGGTCCGATTTCCGCAATTAAGATACAGATGTTTCCTGTATGATTTTCCCTATTTGTTAGAAGACTTTCTATACTATTCTGAGTATTCTCTTGTGATTGATCCTTATGATAGGACTGGTTTCTGTTGCAAGTTCGAGGCTTGCTAAGGCACGTGAGCCTGCCGTTCAAGCCCCCATTACTCCTGGGTTTACTGGTAGAGTGGCTTCCCCTTAAATTAATTACAACCTAATTGCATGTGTGGAATGAATGATTAGAACCTAGGATATGGCATGAATCCTAGGACTAGAAATACTAGATTGTCTGTATTGAATGAATGAATTGCAGTCTTGAATGAGTAGATAGAATGATAACAATTGCCTGTAAATGAATAACAGTTGCCTGCGAAATATATAGTATTTGTGTTAGTTAACTGTTGAATGTAACCTTTCTGTCATACCTGTGAAATGACGTAATATGAGCTGCATGTATATAATTTGGAAATGGAAAGGTGAATGTTGGAAACACGAGCTATCTGTAAATAAACTGAATATGAAATAGAGTTATAAATTGCATGTGTATAACTTGAGAATGGAAATAGAAATGATGAAACCTGGTATGGCTTGGCCTGAGAATTATGAGCACGAACCCTATGGGGAATTAGGAGTAGAGCTGGAAATAAATGGAATGGAACTGGGAATGTGAGTGGGGAAGTGAGCTGGCCCTTGAGTACGGAGTACCAAGGAGAACGACTATCCCCATGTTTAGTGCAAAGCGGAGCTAACCGCCCTTGGGTTGGGAATCAGGGTTAGGATTGGCCACTCTGTACCGACTTCTTGGCCCTCGTGTACACAGTACCAGGGAGAGCTACTAGTGTAGGGAGAGAGCTAGCCACCCCACGGGGCCTGAGGTTCAGCTAGCCGCCTTACACCGACTTGTTAGGCCCACTGGGCAAAGCAGGGTAGTCAGGCGAGGGTGCGTGGACTGTGGAGGGGCGAGACCCCTGTTTGGTTCTTAGGGGCTAGACCCCTGTTACTGAGAGGGCTATGCCCTATACTGGTTCCATGCTGTGCTTTGGATGCACCCGTTAACGGAAACAACTGACCGCGTGCCAATGTGGGGTAGCTACCCGTACGTTTATCGCGCGTGCCGTAGTCACCGTTACGTCTATCCGTGACCTTGGGGTGGTTGACTGGGTGTAGGACCACCACGGAGGACTCTCCCGGCCAAGAGAGCACCACATGCTACTTCTACTCTTCGGAAAAGACTGCAATTAAGATCGTTCCCACGAGGAACATTCGAGATCAAGAAAGAGACCTGATAATTAAACCAAGTGGTGAAAGAAAGAATAATTAGTTAAAGAAAGAAAGAAACTAGAAAACAATAGCTACCTATCCACCTTTACTGCTTTAGTAGTTGGTTGCCATTCTACTCAGCGTTCGTTGACGTTTTGTACTCATAACCCTTTTCAGGTCCAGGTGTTGAGCAGCCAGAGCCTACGGCTGCAGAGGGTGCTGGGCCCAGTAGAGCCCAGTAGTTGTAGCTCTTTTTGTACTCGTTTGTAGTAGTGAGTAGCTTCTTGTACATTTATATTCTGTACTCTTTCGTTCAGCACATTATATTCCTGTACCCGTTTACTTTTCTACTTTTGTGGTGGTGTGTACTGTAGTAGTTTTACTTCTTTATTACTGTACTTTTGTTACTGTTAGTTGCTTAGCATGGTGAATGTGGTTTACTTTACTGCTTTTTGGTTACTTTCTCATTGGACGATTGGGTCCTGGGATCAGTCGAGTCAGTCCGGTCTCGTGTCCTGTAGGGATTCGGGAACCGGGTCGTAACAAGATGGTATCAGAGCAAGGTCGTCTCGAGAAGTGAACCAACTAGCTGGAAAATAACCAATTCATGTGCTTGTAACTAGACTAACCAACATAATGTACCTTTTGATATCTGCTCTGAGGTTCTTTTGCTGAATGTCTGTTGGAATTGACATCTTCCTGTTTTATGTTCGTGTCTCCTTCCAGGAGATGCCTCGACGTGGAGTTATTGAGGCGGGCCGCGGACGCGGCCAAGGTCGAGGTCGAAGGGGCGGACATGTTGAGCCTGATGTCTCAGTGGACCAGCCACTACTTCCGGGCGTTCAGGCCTAGGACCTTGCCCAGCTGATATGGGAGATCGTACGAGAGGAGCTCCACCCGCCTCCACGGGTGCCTCTCCTTGGGGTTGCGGAGGGGGAGTCCTTTGTGGGACCGTGAGACAAACACAGCGCTGGACATGGGGGAGGGGGTGGCCCTCCACCACCTCCACCATCCTCTAACACTTCTGAGCACGAGCCCTCCTTGCCTAGAGGCGTACTAGCTTCCCCACTTCAGCGCCACTACAAGCTTTTCGGACAGTTCCGGGAGCTAAAGCCCCCCTCCTTCAAGGGGGATGAGGACACAACCGAGGCGAAGGACTGGCTCGAGCAAATCGAGAAGGTGTTTGACACCCTTCGCCCCCCTGTGGAGTGCCACGTAGCCTTTGCCACGTACCAGCTAGAGAGCACGGCACACAGGTGGTGGAGGGCGGTCAAAGGTCAGGAGAGGGCCGAGCCGACTTGGGACCAGTTTGTCACCCTCTTCTGCGAGTAGTACTTCCCCCAGACGTGGCAGGATCAGAGGAGGCGGGAGTTCCATACTCTCCGCCAGGGGACGATGACCGTGAGCACGTACCACACGCGTTTTCTGGAGCTGTCTCGTTTCACCGTGACAGCTGTAGCTACTGAGGAGGAGCACCTGTGGAGGTTCACTAAGGGGCTCCGACCTACTATTCAGGGGTATGTCAAAACCCTGAAGCTGCCTACATTCTCAAGTGTGGTGGAGGTAGCTATGACATATGAGGAGACCAACCCGGTCGCACGTGACACTGACAGTGGACGGAAGAGGCCCTACCAGCTAGACTACTCATAGGGCCAGCGAGAGAGGAGGCACGTGGCGCCCGCAGGAGAGCCGTCACGCTTTGCGGAGCCATCAGTGGCCTTTGGGGGCCCTCGACAGGGGCCAGCTGCCAGCACTGGACCCCCGCCTAGTCGTCAGTAGGGACCTACCGAGGGCGGGAGTCGAGTTCCCCTTCGCTACCAGTGTGGCCAGCCGAGCCACATCAGGAGGGACTTCCCGTCTAGGGCTAAAGGTCAGCAGATGCTCCCCACACCGAGCGCTGGAGGACGAGCAGGAGGCCGTGGTTCCCAGACGCGTGGGGGAGGTCAGTAGTCGTGAGGAGGGTACCAACCAGTGGCTAATCGTTCGATGCAGAGTGTGGCTGCTTCGTCCGCACCTAGAGCTGAGGGGCGTATTAATGCCCTGACACACAGAGATGCCAGAGCTTCGGGTTCAGTGGTGGCAGGTATGGTTACAGTTTCCGACAGACTAGTTTACACACTTTTTTATTCCAGCGCCACGCACTCGTTCGTTGCTGCTAGTTTTGCTATCAGTTTGGGGCAGGACTGTGTGTTTTTAGTGGATCCGCTTATGATTAGAGGTCCGGGTGGTCAGCTGTTTGTAGCTGAGGAGGTTTACACAGGCTGTAAGGTCAGTGTTGGGGGACACAGCCTCCCCACTGATCTGATTGTGATACCGATGGAGGACTTTAGCGTGATTCTGGGGATGGACTGGCTGTCTGCTTACCACTCTTTGGTGGACTGTTTTGAGAGGAAGATCGTCTTCTCCATACCGGAGATGCCTTCTTTCGAGTTTCATAGACAGCCAGTGGACGGAGGTTTCAGGTGCATTTCTGCACTTCGGGCGGCGAGACTTTTGGGCCAGGGGTGTGAGGGCTTTCTGGCTTGTGTAGTGGTAGAGCCCAGCCTTGTGGCAGACTTTCAGAGTATCCCGGTGGTCAGACAGTACCCCGACGTGTTCCCAGGGGAGCTGCCAGGACTACCGCCTAAGCGTGAGATCGAGTTTGAGATCTCACTTGTACCGGGGACTAGCCCCATTTCTACAGCACCTTACAGGATGGTACCACTTGAGCTGCGAGAGCTCAAGTCCCAGTTACAAGACTTTCTGGAAAAGGGCTTTGTGAGGCCCAGTGCGTCTCCGTGGGGAGCCTCAGTATTATTTGTGAAGAAGAAGGATGGTACCCTATGCCTTTGTGTGGACTACAGACAGTTAAATAGTGTTACCATCAAGAACAGGTATCCACTGCCGAGGATTAACGACTTGTTTGACCAGTTGCGAGGTGCCACGGTATTCTCCAAGATAGACTTGAGGTCTAGCTACCACCAGTTGAGGATCAAGGAGACCTACGTCTCCAAGACAGCTTTTCGCACCCGGTACAGACACTACGAGTTTTTGGTCATGCCGCTTGGGCTGACCAATGCCCCCGCTGCATTCATGGATTTGATGAATCGGGTGTTCAGACCATACTTGGATCAGTTCGTGGTGGTTTTTATTGATGATGTGCTCATCTACTCTCGGGATCAGGCACAGCATGGGCAGCACTTGTGGATGGTTTTGGACACATTGAGACGACGTGGGTTGTACGCCAAATACAGCAAGTGCGAGTTCTAGTTGAGGGAGGTGACCTTCTTAGGTCATGTGATTTCAGGGAATGGCTTGGCTGTGGACCCAACCAAGGTTGAGGCAGTGCTCAGGTGGGAGAGACCACGTACAGTGACAGAAATCTGCAGTTTCTTGGGACTGGCAGGCTACTACCAACAATTTATCAAGGGTTTCTCGCAGATTGCACATCCTATGACACAGTTGACCCGGAAGGACGTGCCCTTTTCTTGGACAGACGCTTGTGAGGCGTGTTTTCAGGAGCTGAAGAAGAGGCTAACTTTGGCTCCCGTACTTACCATCCCAGATAGCAGTGGTAGTTTCATTGTGTACACGGACGCCTGTTTGCAGGGGTTAGGGGGTGTGCTCATGCAGCGGGGTCACGTTGTCGCTTACGCTTCGCGACAACTGAAGCCCCATGAGCATAGCTACCCTACCCACGACCTAGAGCTGGCAGCTGTTCGTTTGATATGCATGCAAGGCACTACGCACTGGCACACAATCAATCATCTTCACTAAGGGTACAGAAGAAAGTAGTAACAAGCCTCTTGCAATATGTAACACATACCCACTCGCACCTAGCCAGTCGGTTGGCTAAATAACCTAACAGAAGGTCGCAAGAGGCTAGTCCACTCCCTGAATTAGTCTCTGCCTCTCAGTATGGTATAACCAATCATGCTATTGATACCAGGCATGAGACTAATTATTTAATTGATCTCACGAATTTTCATGTTTACCATCAATCCATCCATCCATCATTACAACTCATATACTATGCTACAAAATATAATAGATATTTCTCATCTCTTTCATTTATTTCGAACTTCTTAATCTTTTAATAACTTTCACGATATTTCTAAATATCAATTAGAATTAACGAGCTAATTAATTCCCAATAATGTTTATCCAATTAAGCATGCTAAACAAGTAATAATTTCACCATTTAGAAATTTATAAACATCAATTCATATTCATTAGATTAAACATATTTAGCTAGGTTGTCAAGCTATAATTTTTATCAAGCAATCTCAAGCATCTGACTCATTATCCAAGTACCCAATTATGAACAACAATATTCAAGTGGGAGTCTTATACTCAGCAAAAGGAAGGGAATGTTGGGAATCATTCCAAACGAGCCCCTGACATTGCGGAAGCGCGAAGAACATGAAGAACGAGCATAGGCATTTAAAAAAAAATGTTCGCAAACTCGATCAAAACGATGCCAAGAATCGATCAAGTAAACAAAAAAACCAAACACCTAAAATCTGGAACCACATGGGAGGAACTAATTTTATCCCATTTCGGGATCCCATAAGTTTAGGGATTATACCTTGAGGCAACGACAATGCATAGTATAACACCTCAGTGGTGGTGCCTCCTCAAATATGCCTTGGGAGAGACCCTTCTTGCTCCACCTCAATAGGTAGATGAGGCCCTCATGTCATGGAAGATCAACTCCACTGAATATCCACAAACTCCTTCCTGAATTGAGGGCACTGTTGCCTCAAAATCCAAGAACAAATCTCGGAAACAAGTTATGAAATCCTGCAGCAGCCACTACAACAATGGTCAGTCGACGCTTGGTCGACCAGCTACTACGTGTAGCAGAGGGAGGGCGTGAGCAGGAAGGATGCTGTAGTTGCACCCTTTCATAGGTAGTCAATCGTTTTAGCAACAAGTCGACCAGCTACAATGTAGGGCACCGACCAATATGAATATTGATCAGGTGGCTACTACTGATGACAAGGATGTCACCCTTGTTGCTTCTTCTACCAGTTGAAGGTGGATTTTTGGTGGATTTCTTACTAATCAATCAACTCTTGATTGATTAGAATGAATTGGCAATTAAGGTTTCTCCCTATGGGAGATATTTATAGGGATTTCAACCTAATTGCTAAATTGATAGGATCCATTGGATCTCCATCTAATGGATGGGATATAATCCTAATTGAATTTTTCACCTTTAGCCCAAAATAAATTTTGAAAAGTTTGGATAAAGTATCCAAACTTAAATTAATTGCAATTTGACACTTGAATTTTGTACCTAATCAAATTAGGTGCAATTAATTACCAAAATTAAATGTAACATAACTCTTTAAGCTACAATTAATTTTCTCTTCAACTAAGAACTCATCAATATTATTATTGGTTTCATCGCTTCAATAAGAACCCATAGGATAGATGAAATTTTAGTACTTTGCCTCCTCAAGTATTCCACATACTTGTGAATCTTTCACAGTTGGAGGAAAATATTATCTTGTGGTCTAAGCCCATTAGATAGTTGTCATTACTCCTTGGATAATATTATTCTTGATGTCTCCTTGTACTATTGGGATGAGAACAAAGATCAAAACCTTTCCCAAAGGTCTATTTTCTTCTTTTCATGCCTTGAGTCAAATTAGGACTCTACGACCACATGTGGAATTTGTCATTCTCAATATGCGCAGAGTGAGCTCATGCCTCCAATCTATTACATACACCTATGTAATAGATTTGTGTGATCATGTGCCTTCTATTCCTTCCCACACACACCAGCTTTTCGGCATTAACACCAAGGTGGGCACATCAACCTATTAGTCTACCAAATATATGTGTTCATGAATAGAGACACGTATCTATCTTAGGTCTAAGGATATGCCTTCTTCATAACAGCATCGAAGGACTTTTGTTATCTCATGTTTCATCAGGTTAACTCCTTAACACAACCCGTGCGACAATTCTTGAATCTTCATTCGAGAGCATCAATTAAGTGATGACCTCTAGAGAAGGTTGCCATCCCAACTCAGATCGGAAACATATGATCGAATCAGATGGTTTCTTGATGTGCTATCGAATCCTCTAAACCATTTAGATCTCTGAATCAACACACATCGAGTTATTCGATCATGCCAAGTATGTAACCCCAATCGTACCAAGCAACCCACATCATTTAACTAGAAAATAATCAAATTCTTTACAAAAAATCGGTGCCTCACTTAGGGAATACTAAATCCAATAGGGAAATGCATATAACTGATAACACTACATTTTGGGGTAATAATTCTGCCAATCGAGGTTTATCTTAAAGATAATATGCACAAATAGCACATCATGAATGGGCATGGGAGCATTGCATGCATCGCATGTTAAGATTGCTTATAAACCAATATTAATGGCCATTTGCACAAGTTCATGTCAAAACAAACCTCAGATGAGCAATCGGACCGCACGAATGGATTCAGAATGACGAACAGAGTCCAACGGACTCAAAATTGACCAAATCTAACATCCGGAGCTCCCACAAATGGCCCAAGAATTTCTGACCGTTGATCTAATGATCAACGACCACAAAGCTACCACGTGGTGCCATCGTCATGCCCCTCGCTCGCAGCACAGCGCCTCCTTCATCCGCGCCTCCATCCTCCAGCAAATCACAATCGTTGGATTTCTATCCAATGGCCACCAGCATCGCTCCAGCTCATCGCGCCCGTAACCATCCGCGAGCACAGCACAGCGGTCGCAGCTCTCACCCACGCACACCCAACGCGGGGTCGAGACACACCGCACAGCAAATCTAAGGCGAAGGCGCGCGCGAACGAAATTCGATCGTCGATCCATACGCGGACAGTTGGGATTGCGATACGTGGTGCCTGTAGATGAGCGCTCAGACACCTGTAGATGAGCATGCTCAGACGCCTGTGATGACGCGCAGAGAACACGCTACGCAAGCGTAATCTGCGAGCGTGCCCTCCATGCAATCTCAGCCGTTCGACCTTCGATAGGACGACCCTCAAGGCGACCATGCGGATTGCGCGGAAGAGGAAGCACGGGTGTGCGTGTAGACCAGCGGGTAGAGGAGCTTCACCGACATTTCATGAAGGGTTCTAGCGACGTCCCGGACGTCGCTAAAGCCCGTACCCCATTTAGAAAACCCTTGTCCTATATAAACCCCCTCCAACTACCAAAGAATGCATTCAATACCCTTGCAAGTGTTCTACCCCACTCCTAGCCACCCTTAGCTCTCTTTTGCAATCACCGGAGCTGACGAGCCACTGACGGTGCCCTCCTCCACCGCCGTGCCCGCCTCACCGTCTTCTTTCTCTCTCTCTCTCTTTATCTTAGCTTTACTTTACTTGTGATTAAGCATTTAGGTATTGTTGTATTTGTAAAACTCAAGTGCATGTTAAATGATAATGTTTCTTATCTAGTTATTTGCTCTCTTTTGATGTTTAAGTTGCATGCCGTGAACAAAAGGACTCTAACCCTACCCTCTCTCTCTTTCTCTCCCTTAATCGCTTTTTTCTCGTGTTTTCTTGCAAGCAAAACCCGCTATTTCCTTGACACTAAGTGAAAGAAAAACTTGATTTTCACGCCTCCCTATGTTCGACACTCGGACTCATGTCCATTTCTTTATTTAAAATTGACACCGTGAATGCGAACTACAATGACATTCTTAAACAAACGCGTCTAAAGCGCGTCAGTTTTTAGCATCGTTGCCGGAGAAGCAACGGATTTATTTTGTCACTTCCATTTTGCATCCATGCTTACATCATCGAACACATTTTCTCCCTCTACCTGATGGTTGCAGGAACTCGGTGCTTGGACGGCGAAGGAGCGCGACTCGTGACGGTGGAGATGGAGTAAGTGCAGTAAGGATCGGTTGTGAGTATTTCTTTTCCCATGGTTGTTTGCTTGCCTAAAAAAATCTTAAAAAATTTAAAATTAGAAAAAATTGGCGGGGTGAATGATTGCCTGATCCTCATCCTTAACTCATCACCCAACAAAAAAAAAATATACACTCTAACATTCTCAAAGACCTAATCTTTTTGGAGTGTTCCTTTTCATTTTGAGTGGTGTTTGCGAAGCCACCGTGAATTGACATGGGCCGCACCACTCACCCCTAAAAATGACTCATCTGGTAGAAATTGCATGAACAGTAGGATGAACACATTAGGATTCTAGAGCCTCATGACGTTAAAGGAAATTCACTCTCACCCGTTGTGTGCAAAACTTGGCGTGCCCACTTGAAACTTGTCTGAAATTACTAAGACACGTCAACCCTAAAGGACACTAAAGTAAGGACAAACATTAAAAGACGCCACATCTTAAATCCTTGCTTGAAAACTATGTCTTGATTAGGAGCACACACATCTGAATTGGATAACTAAGAGGCACCACCCCAATCAACGCCTCATCACATAACCTAAGCACAAGCACTGCCCTAGCCCCATTAAACCAGAGTAGACGTGCCCTAGGCAGGACTGGGCTAAGTCTCAAGAGGTGTGGTTTTGTTAGCTGGGCACTTGGCCTTCATTCCCTTAGTAGAATCTAGTGACTAGGCTACGAGAAAGTGTCAAACGACCGCAGTTGTGGGGTCTACGGAACCGGCGGCGCAAGACAAAGGAAGAACCTTCCCCACAATCCCCTCGTAATCAACCTATCCAGATTAGCTTTGGGAAGAGCGGTCCCATGCCGACAAACTTGATCATTCCTTTGGAGATTTCTAGGTCCTTTAAGGAATACACTGTAAGGAACTAGACTTGTCTACTTGGATGTGCACTGTTTATCGCGCTAAATTGAGGTTTAAAAAGTGTTGCGTTGTAATACAACAGAAATAGCGTTCAAAATAGATATAATTTTATTACTTGAAAATGTTTTGAGGTCGAACACAGGGAGCAAATGGAATTCACACACTAGTCTCAACAATAAATGCAAATTTAACACATAATACTACTCAAAAACTAATTAGGAGTGTTGAGCATATGAGTATGTGAAGAGTAAAAATAATTGTAGACAAAATAATAGTTACTCAAATTGACTAAAGAAGGAAATATAAATTCAAACGTCTGATTTTGCAATCAAACATCTTAAATGTCTTGTGCTACAGTTCTTCTCCTTTTCTTCTTTTGATCTCTTTCTCTGATTTCTCTTTTCTTCTTCTTCTTTGGCCCTTCTCTTCTTATTTTTCCTTCTTCTTCTTTTGCCTTTGCGAGCCCTCTCTTCTCTCTTCTTTCTTTCCTTAGCTTTCTCTGTCTTCTCCTTCCTTCTTCTCTTTCTCTGCCTTCTGCTTTTGGCCTTCTTTGAGGTCCTTCTCTTTCTCTTCTTTTCTTCTTCTGCCTAACCTCCTCTTCTTCCTCTAAATCCGACTAAGTGTCAGAACCAAACTCACCAGGGCAAAAACCCCTTAACCCTACGCAGCTCTCCTCTCTCCTTCTCTCTTTGTATTTCAGTCTCGCTCTCCCAGAGCCTTAGCCGATCGAGTAATTGGACCTACCGCAGACCCGAGTCTAGGTTAACCGGCGTGCGTAGTGAGCGAGGAGTGTAAGGTTAGGTCGGGTAGTCGAGTCGGCCAGGTCCGCGTGTTAGGTGTCGCGGACGAGTCCGACGAAGGGGGGAGGAGGACCTCACCCTTAGTGTTGGAGCCGAATAGCCGTTGGCACAAAATCAACTTATGCACATGAAGGTGCCCTTTCACATCCGAGGTGGGACTAAATGTCCCACCTATCTTCCGTGCACCACAGCAGTAGAGAGTGTGGCCGAATTGGCAAGGCTGCAACTGCTAGAGCCTTCGCTTGAAGGCTTGGAACTGTGCATGCCTCTATTTCGCGCAACCTAGGATCGAAGCTTGGGCATGGCAAGGCCTGGAGTAGCTTGAAGATTGCTTCAACCTCGGCAGAAATGGCAAACGAGGCTTGATACCTGAAATCAAGAGAATGGCCTTTTGGCCACATCAAATCATTTAGGGAGAGTTGTCAGAGCACGGCGGATGTGATGGGAGTGTTGGCGTGACGTGGCAGTGCCTGTGGGTGCGTGCCTAGGGCACACTGTGTGAGTGTGAGTGGGTGTGTTCGGTGAGGTGTTTGGGTGGTCAATGGAGTGATTGGAGTGAGGGAAAATGATCAGGGAAGTGAGGCGGAGGTCATAGGGTGGTCGGCAAGGTGGATGGAGGTGCATAGCGATGGGAGCACCTCACCGGAGGAGTCACCGGAGATGGAGGAGGTGACGGTGTTCGGGGGTGTTGGTGGCCGATTTTGGGAAATAGAGAGAGGGAAATTAAAACCTACTTCTCAGGGACAAAAGGGAAAGGAATCCCACGCCAGTATGGTTTCCGGACATGGGGAAGACGAATCTCCGTAGGTTAGGCGGCGACAAAGATGGGGCAGGGATGACGTCAGCAGGTATTGCTCGACACGGAGGACTTTGAGGGAGATAGCCCAGTCACTAGTATTGTAATTGGGTGACGAAAGAGCTAGGGAAAGGCCGCCGGAGCTTGCAGAGGGTTGCGGCCAGTGGGGAGAGAGGAATGAGGGGGAACCGGCCCAATTTCAAGCTGAGACTCGGTTGGATCTGGGGCTTCTTAAATAGGTCTTCAGAAAGGGTTTTGTGCTTGGAAGCCAAGCTTCCAAGCAAGGCAGACTCACCGGAGATGGAAGCTTTCAAGAGACCCAAATCTCTCATGCGTTCGCATAAGAGATTGGAAAGGAATCGAAGCTCTTTAATGGGTTCAGATTGACGGGAATTTCTTAGAGAATCTCCCTTCCAATTTTGGAAGGGATTCTCCAAGTAATCAAGGAGAAATCTCTTTTCAAAGCTCGTTGGAGTAGGATTCCTCCACGATAATGGCGGAGGGACCTATTTGTGAAGACGACGAGAAAGCTAGGGGACTATTTACAAGGGTTTTTGAAAGTTAGGGGTAGAAATGTAATTAGACAGAACCTTTTTGCAAACTAGGTCAAGATGAGTTCCCCTTAGGTCAAAATTTTGGTACAAACCTAATTTGGACCTAAGGAATCCAATGGTGAAGTTGGATTTTGGTTTTGACCATGTTTGATTGGATAATTTATGCAAAAACCTAAATTAGGGTAAATGTCTATCTGAGACTCCAATTTAGGTCAAGATGGGCTCTGATGGTCAATTTGAAAGTACTAAACCCTAGAGAATATTTTTCTATGATTTTTAGAGGATTTAAGTAAATTTTATCCTAACTAGAACCTTGGTTAATCAAGTGGGTATGTTTTTAGGGTTTCAAGAAGTCATTTAATTCACAGAACGCACACAAATCCTTTTATGTCAAATCCAACCCACTTGTTATCTTATTAAGACCATTTGACCTTTGTTTAGCCCTTGAGAAAACCCATGGTTGTACTACATTGGTAAAATTATAGTTTTACCCCTATTTTCTTATGTTTCTCTCAGAAAGGTTATGCAGTGAATTATGACTTTTAGTTGGTTATATAGGAGCATTTATTCTCTTCATTAGGTCAAAATGAGCTAGTTGGGGCTCATGATGGTGTTCTCATCATACCCCCTTGCTTAGCATTTGCTAGTCACTTAGCAAAATTTTAAGGTTTTAACATTGATTCTAGACCATGACATCCTTTGATGCTCAAAAAACTGTGATGCATGCATTCTTCTGTAGATTAGGTTAGAATGCCGATAATAGGCCTAGAGGTACTCAAGTACCAACCAAGATCCTGACCTGACCAGCTCTAGCCTCAGTCTGTCATGAAGGTTTTTAAGGCCCACAGAAACTATCCTAAGGTTCGTCAAACTCCGCGGTTAAAGCACTCGTGCTTGTAACATGTTTTAGCATTGGTTCAGTTTGCAATGCGTTTTTGTTAGAGAGAGATAGAGGAATTTTCTTTGTGGATAGTTTTCTCTCTCTTTTCCTTTTATTTTTAGCTTCGAATTGGCTTTACAACACGGTCTGTATCGAATTCCTAGCCCCCATCATCAATCCTCGAAGGATCCCTGGCAATCAATGCTTCGAGATAGCATCACCCATGGCAACCCTTAGAACCATGGCTTTCAAGATTTTGAGATAATCTCGCCCATGGTGTTATGTAGCTAAATCCAGATCCTGGCAATCGACATTTCGAGATAATGCCACCCATGGCATCTGAACTAGCACAAGGTGATTACATGGCCCTGGTAGGATATGTAGATATCTTAGGAGACAAGCACTAAGGAGACGATATGTTATTGCGCATCTTCAAGGGAAATTTCCTGCCTCTCCATGCCGGGAACTCGTCCAAATCAACTTGTGTTGATTAGCCGCTCCTAATCTAGGTGACTTTTTCATAATAACTTAAATGCATTTGCGTGATTTTGATACTTAAACGCACTGAACCAGACTGTGTGTGGATTGGGGTGCTTAGGTTACCGAGTCCCACAAACTAGAGGTCAGTTAACGAGGCCGAATACTCCTTAAGGCTTAGACCTAATACTTAAGCTTCGCATTTTCCCCAACCTCTTGAGGATTATCCTGATCTTAGTGGATACTTGAATTTTTAAGCCTATGGCATAGTCCAAAAGGCCTAAAATTAGCGTTCCTACCAATCTCTTCTCTATTTTATTAGCACTTTTTGCCTTTCATTTTCTTTCTCTTGATATGGCCGGGAACTAAGTCAATTCCTTAATTTTTTACTAATGACCATCTCTTTTCTTTTCTTTTCAACTTGTGCTCCTTTTTGACATTTTTATCTCTTCCCCTTTTCCTCCTCAAAACTGATGTGCCAACAAAAGTTCCTCTTCTCTCATTTTCTTGTTCTTTTTCAAGATTTTTTTATTTTTTTGGTATTTTTGGAATATGTGATTTTTTATGAGAACCATTCCGAACTTTGATTTTTGTATGCTTGCACTTTACCACCCCCCCATGCCTAAGTTTTGCAATGTCCTCATTGTAAACGGAGGGTGTGAAACAGTTTTGGGTTCAGGAATTAGAATAGGATTTATCGGGTGAGCGAATGGGTCGGGAATGACTATTGCGGACGATTTCACGCTCTGGCATGTGTACTAGAGGTGGGATCGACTATTCTAAAATCGAACTCAGGGTGTAATAGATGTGAAGTACAGAGGGATAATCAAAAGGATCTCGATTTTTTTGGAATGACAGGTTGCCTCCCGTTAAGTGCTAAATTCAACGCCTTCAGCTGAGCAGGAAATGGTATGGAGATGGAGTGGTCAAATTAGATGAGTTTTGCAAAACAAGTACCTTGATCAAGAGCTTGGTTGGTCCAACCAGGTGCTTGTTCAGATCAACAGGCTGATAATGCAGCCCAAACCCAATCAATCTGGTGGGTTGATAAATGTAGATCAAGCGATGTGGAACCCACCATATACTTTGGAACTCAAAAGGGTATGGAAGTGTATAGCTAGGGTTTGGCTGAGTTGAATCAGCCTGATCAGAGTAGGGATCCTTAAATGAAAAAGAATCAGTGGAGGATGTAGGAACCCTACAAGAGTGATCGAGAAGGATGGGGGGTGATTTGTAGTCTGATCGATGTCCGAAACCCGATAAAGATGTGGAGGCGAATCATCTACAATCGGCTCAGTAAGAGGGGAATCAGAATAGAAATTGAGTCTGGTTGCGGGTCAAGGTTGAAAACGAGTTTGAATTGGTTTTGTATTTGTAGAGGAGGTGGCATCAATAAGAATTGTGTATGAGGGCTCATCTAAAAAAGAATTAAAGGTGGGTTCATTTAGAGAGTCCTCATAGTAGCCAGCAAACTCAAAGGTAAATGCCTAAAGAGTGTTTATAGGATGAAGAAAATCCGAGTCAAGAAAAGATTCAAATTCTGGACTATAGTCACTCTTGACACTTTCTGATTTTGATTCCTGAGGATCGAAAAGAAATGATTCCATTGCAATGGAACGTAATTTTAAATCAGTGATCTCGGGATTAGGAACCTCAGAGTCAGAGTCGAAGAATGGATCATGTGAGCTAAGGTCGTAGATTGGCTTGTAGTCATAAAGAAACAATGGTTCTTTGTAATCATAGTAAGATTCGAAATCGTCAGAGAAATTGCAAGAATCAAGTTCTGAATTTGATTCAAGATCAGAGGTTCCACCACAGAATAAATCACAAGATGTAGATTCAGCAACCTAACTTGGGTCTAGCCTATTTATATACTCCGAGCTTAAAAAGGTGTCCCTATTGGGTCTGGGCTCAGGTTTATGGCTTGTAGGGAAGACCCAATCAAAACCCCACTCTTCCAACTCCTCGATTTCTATATCGTAGATTGGCGTGACTTTCGAAAAATCAATCTGTACTTCTGAGGATGTTGGAGAGGGATATTCATCAAATAAAGGCCTAGAATCATTATCCTAATTCAAACTTTGATTGTCGTCATACGAGAACTTGTACTCATTCCAATAAGATTTGGATCCAAATTCTAGGCTAAGGATGTGGGTTGAATTACTAGAATCTAGGTCAGAATTGCCTTCGGGGGTCACCTTATCAGAATAAGGGGCAGGATTTACACCCTCGAGAGGTTCTGATTCAATCTCTTTATTACAGGAGTCTAGAATAAGGGGCAGGATTTACACCCTCGAGAGGTTCTGATTCAATCTCTTTATTACAGGAGTCTAGGAATCTATGCTAGGGTTTTGGTTTTCTAAGACTGGCTCAAAATTGTGTTCTCCTACAATTGGGACCTCCCAACCTATTTCAAGATCAGTCATATCATATTCTATCTAGGTTGGGAACCCACAACAATCTTGTGTTTCAAACCCGGGATTTGGGAAATCATGTTAATCCTCAATATTACCCAAGATGTTTCATTAACTATTTGGGGCATGTACGGGTATTTTTTATCGATAACTTGTTTCAACAATTTCATCATTTCTTCCTGTTTTTCAAGATCATCTTGATGTTTTTCCCAAAGTATAGAATTTGTCATGCATTGGAGATATTCAAAGTTATGCAATTTTTCTATCTTGATGTATCCTATTATGAGAATATCCCAGGTTGATCCCTTTGTTGCTTCTATTAATAATAATTGGGCACAGTTTACGATGAAGATTGTTGCTGTTTATACATTAACCTGAATGTCTTCAATTGGTTTTGAGGTTTTGTAATCAATGTCATAAAATCTAAGGGCATCCTCAACCATTCTATCTTTCATGGAACTTTGGGATTCAGGTTTTTTAAATGGTTTTCCTAAGTAGCCAAGCTGCATTTTTAGATCAAATGGTGGAATCAAGATGTAGAATCAAAATTTAGCTTTAGAATGAAGTGATTTGATCTAAATAGAGATTCCCAATGAAAATATGTGTGTGTGCTCTAAATAGAAGGGATGAGGGACTGGATGTGATATGGACTCAATCAAGGCACCCAAAGATTTTTGGATGATTATAGAGGTTTGGGGTGGATGATACCCTTGGATCAGAAAGTTGTCCACCTAAGAATTACCTGGGTAGCCAGGAAGGGAAAGTCACGCAAAGACCCCTACACGGTAGAGTGCCCCCACGGGTTACAGGGTTTCCCCCACCCGACCTTCCTTGTCACTAAGGGTCCAGGTAGACCAGAATGGATAACTTGACCTCTTAAGTCTACCAGTTTTATGTCCTAATTTGTGCCTTTGTTTTCACTTGAATTAACAGTTGATTTGACTTATGACCTAATTTGGAGATTGGTTGGTTTACAATGTAGACCAACTTTACCTGACCTGCCCTAAAGATGGCAGAATGACTTTCTAGGTCAAGACTTAGAAATCACCTTGATTTGACTCCTAGGTTATTAGGTCCAACGATTTTAGGGTTCAAGTAATTTTAGAGCCCGATTTTAGGATTCAAGTAATTTTAGAGCCCGATTTTAGGATTTTTCTTGATTAGATCTTTTCAATCAAGGGCTTGGGTAGCACACAAATGCGGGTGGTTTGTTTCCTTTTATGCAAGCAAGTGTGAACTAGCACTCCAAAATCCTAATGCAGAAACCCTAATTTGGATTTATTTCGAAGTCCTCTTTGATCTTAACAAATGTTCTCCTTGGACTTCTAACAAGAAGTGCATAGTCCAAGAAGATTATAAATTAAGCGTAATCCCTAATAGGCACAGGAAATTTGAGGTAGGATCTTTAAATAGAATCGCTTCAACTTCAATGAGATTTGAAAAAAAATTTCGCAAATCAGGAAACTTGCCTTTTAAATGATGATTACTATGAAGAATAACGTAGGTGATTCCTAATTGATTGTTTCTTTTTTGTCTTCCCAAGATTAGGAGGTTGATTAGGGAAGAATAGAGAAGTTACCTGCCTTGGAGTGGTTGATTTGTGCAGAAGATCTCCTCGTGAAGTACCTCGCAAAATCACAACAAAACAAATAGGGCAGGTCAGTGCTCAAATATAATCAAATAATGTAAAGAATAGTGGTGAATTGCACGTTACTCCCCGACAAAGGTGCCAAAATGTTTATCGTGCTAAATCGGGGTTTAAAAAGTGTTGTGTTGTAGTACAACTGAAATAGCATTCAAAATAGATAAAATTTTATTACTCAAAAATGTTCCGAGGTACATGAGGAGCAAATGGAATTCACACACTAGTCTCAACAATAAATGCAAATTGAACACATAATACTACTCAAAAACTAATTAGGAGTGTAGAGCATATGAGTATGTGAAGAGTAAAAATAATTGCAGACAAAATAATAGTTACTCAAATTGACTACAGAAGGAAATATAAATTCAGACGTCTGATTTTGTAATCAGATGTCTTAAATGTCTTGTGCTACAGTTCTTCTCCTTGTTTTCTTCTTCTGATCTCTTTCTCTGATTTCTCTTTTCTTCTTCTTTGGCCCTTCTCTTCTTTTTCCTTCTTCTTCTTTTGCCTTTGCAAGCCCTCTCTTCTTTCTTTCCTTAGCTTTCTTTGTCTTCTCCTTCCTTCCCTTTCTCTGCCTTCTGCCTTTGTCCTTCTCTGGGGTCCTTCTCTTTCTCTTCTTTTCTTCTTCTACCTGACCTCCTCTTCTTCCTCTAAATCGGACTAAGTGTCAAAGCCAAACCCTTCAGGGAAAAAACCCCCATAATCCCACGTAGCTCTCCTTTCTCCTTCTCTCTTTCTATTTTAGTCTCGCTCTCCCAGAGCCTTAGCCGGTCGGGTAATCGGACCTAACGCAGACCCGAGTCCAGGTTCACCGACGTGCGTGGTGAGCGAGGAGTGTAAAGTCAGGTCGGGTAGTTGGGTCGACCAGGTCCGCGTCTTAGGTGTCACGGAGGAGTCCAGTGAAGGGGGGAGGAGGACCTCACCCTCAGTGTTGGAGGCGAATAGCCGGTGGCACAAAATCAACTTATGCGCATGAAAGCGCCCTTTCACTTCCGAGGTGGGACTAAATGTCCCACCTATCTTCCACGCACCACAGTAATAGAGAGTGTGGCCAAATTGGCAAGGCTACAACTGCTAGAGCCTTCTCTTGAAGGCTTGGTACCGTGCACGCCTCTATTCCGCATAGCCTGGTACCGAAGCTTGGGCATGGCAAGGCCTGGAGCAACTCGGCAGCAATGGCAGATGAGGCTTGATACTTGAAATCAAGAGAACAGCCTTTCGGCAACGTCATTGTTTAGGGAGTGTCACCGGAGCACGGCGGATGTGATGGGAGTGTTGGCGTGGAGTGGCAGTGCCTGTGGGTGCGTGCCTAGGGCACACTGTGTGCGTGAGTGGGTGTGTTCGGTGAGGTGTTTGGGTGGTCAATGGAGTGATTGGAGTGAGGGGAAATGATCAAGGAAGTGAGGCGGAGGTCATAGGGTGGTCGGCGAGGTGGATGGAGGTGTGTAGTGATGGGAGCACCTCATCGGAGGAGTCGCCGGAGATGGAGGAGGTGACGGTGCTCAGGGGTGTCGGTAGTCGATTTTGGGAAATAGAGAGAGGAAAAGAAAGTATGAGAGAGAGGGAACTTAAAACCTACTTCTAAGGGACGAAAGGGAAAGGAATCCCATGCTGGTATGATTGCTGGACGTGGGGAAGATGAATCTCCGTAGGTGAGGCGGCGGCGAAGATGGGGCAGGGACGACGTCGGCGGGTATTGCTCGACGAGGAGGACTGTGAAGGAGATAACCCAACCACTGGTATTGTGATTGGGTGACGAAAGAGCTAGGGAAAGGCCGCTGGAGCTTGCGGAGGGTTGCGGCCAGAGGGGAGAGAGGAATGGAGGGGGAACCAGCCCAATTTCAAGCTGAGGAGACTCGGTTGTATCTGGGGCTTCTTAAATAGGTCTTCAAAGAGGGTTTTGTCCTTGGAAGCCAAGCTTCCAAGAAAGGTAGGTTTGTTGGAGATGGAAGCTTTCAAGAGACCCAAATCTCTCATGCGTTCGCATGAGAGATTGGGAAGGAATCGAAGCTCTTTAATGGGTTCAGATTGACAGGAATTTCTCAGATAATCTTCCTTCCAATTTTGGAAGGGATTCTCCAAGTAATCAAGGAGAAATCTCCTTTCAAAGCTTATCGGAGTAGGATTCCTCCACGATAATGGCGGAGGGACCTATTTGTGAAGATGACGAGAAAGCTAGGGGACTATTTACAAGGGTTTTTGAAAGTTAGGGGTAGAAATGTAATCAGACAGGACCTTTTTGCAAACTAGGTCAAGATGAGTTCCCCTTAGGTCCAAATTTTGGTACATACCTAATTTGGACCTAAGGAATCCAATGGTGAAGTTGGATTTTGGTTTTGATCACGTTTGACTGGATAATTTATGAAAAAATCCAAATTAGGGAAAATGTCAGTCTGAGACTCTAATTTAGGTCAAGATAAGTTCTGATGGTCAATTTGAAGGTACTAAACCCTAGATATTATTTTTATATGATTTTTAGAGGGTTTAAGTGAATTTTATCCTAACTAGAACCTTGGTTAATCAAGTGGGTCTGTTTTTAGGATTTCAAGAAGTCAATTAATTCATAGAACACACACAAACCCTTTTCTGTCAAATCCAACCCACTTGTTATCTTAGTAAGACCATTTGACCTTTGTTTAGCCTTTGATAAAACCTATGGTTGTACTTCATTGGTAAAATTACAATTTTGTCCCTATTTTCTTGTGTTTCTCTCAGAAAGGTTATGCAGTGAATTAGGACCTTCAATTGGTTATATAGGAGCATCTATTCTCTTCATTGGGTCAAAATGAGCTAGTTAAGGCTCATGATAGTGTTCCCATCATGCACACATGCTTCTTGCATCTGTCACTCTTCGCATCCCTCCCCTGTTCTTCTCTAGTGTATGCATGGAAGACAATCGCTTCATCCCAAGTTGTTTATTTTGGGACGGGAAACCAGGAGACTTGATCTTGCTAGAGACATGGCCGAACTTAGAGTAGATGAGGTTGAGGGCCAACCTCCAACAGATACGATGGTCATCATCCAGGCCCAGATCAACGCAAACCACCAGCTTCAGTAGCAACAGATCCACACTATCATGCAAGCCATACACCAGTTGCAGAACTTGTAGGGGCAACCACCACCACCTTTGCAGGACCCGCAAGGGCAACCACCACTTGATCCACCACAATTTCAGGGCCAACCTAGGCCCCTCCGCGACTTCTACAATCCTTCTACGATTCAGATTGAACAACACCTTAAGATCCCCGACGGGGGAGATGATTTTAAGTTGAAACCAAATGTTCTAAGCCTGATTCAGAGCCACTTCCATGGAAGCTCAAATGAGGACCCCTTCCTGTACCTAGAGGATCTTGACCAGATCGCCCAAACTATAAAATCGAGGAACATTAGCCTAGACATTGTTTTGATCAAGATGTTTCCCTTCTCGTTGAGAGACAAAGCGTCTCACTGGCTCAGGACTTTAGGAAGACCTATCTTCACCTGGGAAGAACTAAGGCACACATTTCTAAAGAAATTCTTCCCCATAGGCAAGACCAATGCCCTCAAAAGAGCTATTACCACATTTACACTCCAGGGCGGGGAATAGTTCCATGAGGCGTGGGAGAGATTTAATGAACTATTGAGAAAATGACCACACCATGAAGTACCGAGGTGGCAATTGGCCCAGATCTTCTACCATGGTCTGGACAGCAACCTTCGAAACTTCATCGATGCCTCATGCGGGGGAAACTTCCTGAATAAAGACGAGGAGAGCACAATTGAGTTGTTCGAGTCTATGAGTGAAAATTTGCTCAACAATACCTCCATGACGCAGTTTAGTCGATCCAGTCAACCCTGTGGTGGGATCTATGAGGTACAAGCGAATTCTGGAGCAGTTGACATGGACATCATTGCTAAGAAATTGGATCGAGTGGAATTGGTAGATAAAAAGATAGATGAACTGTTGAACCAGACTAGGAACCTGCTACAGACTCTCTCCCTAGCAAAGGGAGCCCACAACATAGACTTGGTCCAACCACTAAGCCAGATGCACCTGGAACAACCCTTGACCATGTTCCAAGGAGGGACCTTTGCTCCCTCAACCCTTGATTATTCTCTTCCCTCCCCCTCGACACCTTCTATCTTTGAAGATGTCCAGGCTATCCAAGGTTATTCCAAACTTGACCCCTTCTCCAATACCTACAACACTGGATGACATAATCACCCAAACTTTCCTTGGAGGAACTAGAAACTACCTCAATTCTAGAACCAGCTCAGGCCAAACCATCAACCAAACCCGCCCTCCTATCAGCAAGGTCCACCGGTTAGACCCCCCTATAACCCAAATAGGGTGGCCCCTCCCGCACAAAACCAAATGGACACCTTGATAAACATGATGGCTGAAATGAACCAAAAACACCAGGAGGAAATGGCTTTAGTGAAGGGACAATTGATCCAGCTATTGGATTGTAAACAACAGGGATCCCTTCCTTCTCAGCCACAACCGAACCTGCGAAACGTGATTAATAGAGGCCCCAATTCACAAGAGTTCCAAGGCAATCCCGGGCAGGCCCACATGGTCTAGCCAGCCCCGCAAACACCCCCTGGGTTTGGTGCTTCTTCTTCCTCTTCTTCTCAAGGATCAACCCATGGTCCCAATGCCTCTACAAATGCGGTGACCTTGAGAAGTGGCACTAAAACCTAGGATCCCAAATGGCCAACTCCTCTCGAGACTTCACCCCCTGAAATACCCAACTCTGAAGATGAGCAGGAAAGACCCAAGGACCTGGAAACGGACCCTATTCACATCTAGACACCATATCCTGAGGCCTTGGAGAAGATAAAGAAAAAGAAAGTTGTTGTGGAAAATGAGGAGCTTTTGGAAATCTTCAAGCAGATTCAGATTAATATCCCGCTCCTTGAGGTAGTCAAGCACATCCTGGCTTATGCTAAGTTCCTAAAGGACGCCTATACACTGAAGCGTAAGCCACAACCCCAAGCACCCAGGAAAGTTGTGCTCTCAGAGAAAGCTAGTTCTGTGATCTCTAGCAACCTTTCGCTTAAACGAACTGACCTAGGATCACCCTTGATATCCTGCAATATCAGGGACATGACATTTGATAGAGCACTCCTAGACTTAGGTGCTTCAATCAATCTGATCCCGACAACCCTGTATCACCAATTTGGATTTGGAGAGTTGATGCCTACACCTGTGACCATCCAGTTGGCTGATAGATCCGTGAAGACCCCGAAGGGAGTTGTCGAGGACATGATTGTTTGGGTCAAGGACTTCTATTTCCCGGTCGACTTCTTGGTGCTCGATATGGAAGTCCCTGAACAGCTACAGAACACACCCATCATCCTAGGCAGACCTTTCTTAGCTACGGCTAAGGCGAAAATCGATTGTGACACGGGATGCATGGAAATCGCCTTCAGAGACCGAAAGATGCAGTTGGATATCTTCAGGGCGACCAAGTCTTTCAATTGCGACTGGGTTGAGGAACACGATCTCGTGGAGCCTCTGGTCGAGGAATGCCTTACCCTTAGTTCCGTCTAAGACCATCTGACCCAACCCTGTGACGACTGTTCTGACCTGTCACCATTTGTGCACACTGACCTCTGTAGAGCCGATTACATCAGCCACCACCATTCGAGGAGATTGATGTTGATCAACTCCTGTCTTTCCCCTTTCCGTCGACTGTTGTCCCACCCACACCTGAGTTAAAGCCACTACCTGAAAACCTCAAATACGTCTTCCTTAGACCTGGCCAGACCTTCCCAGTGATTATCAATGCCCATTTAACCAAGGATCAGGAACTTAGGTTGACCGCAACCCTATCAGAACATCGGGCCACCATTGGCTGGACTATTTCAGACTTAAGAGGAATTAGCCCCACCTATTGCACCCACAAGATTTACCTGGAAGATGGGGCCCGACCTTCCCATCAGATGCAGAGACGATTAAACCTGAATATGTGGGAGGTCGTCAAGAAGGAGATTATCAAGTGGCTTGACGCTGACATCATTTACCCAATCTCAAATAGCTCCTGGGTGAGCCCCACTCAAGTGGTCCCCAAGAAAGCCGGGCCAACCATTGTCACCAATGAACATGGCGAATCCATCCCCATCTGCACCACCACTGCATGGCGGGTGTGCATTGATTATAGGAAGCTCAATGAAGCAACCAAGAAAGATCATTTCCCCCTACCATTCATTGACCAGATTCTTGAGCGATTGGCAGGGCAGAAATATTTTTGCTTCCTGAATGGATATTCAGGATACAACCAAGTCGTAATTGCTCCTGAGGATCAAGAGAAGACCACATTCACTTGCCCATACGACACGCCTGCATTCCATCGTATGCCATTCGGGTTATGCAATGCACCCGCTACCTTTCAACATTGCATGCTAGCCATCTTTTCAAAGATGGTGGGTAAATACCTGGAGGTCTTTATGGATGATTTCTTAGTATTTGGGAACTCATTCGACCATCGTCTGAGCAACTTGGAGAAAATCTTGAAGCGATGTATCGAGGTTAACTTGGTGTTAAGTTGGGAAAAGAGCCATTTCATGGTTCAAGAAGGAATTGTCCTCGGTCACATCGTATCGCATAGGGGCATTGAGGTGGATCGAGCTAAAGTTGATTTGATTTCCAAACTTCCTCTGCCTAGCTCTATCTGACAAATCTGCTCGTTCCTGGGACACGTTGGCTTTTATAGAAGGTTCATCAAAGACTTCTCCAAGCTCTCCAAACCCTTGATCGACCTTCTGGCCAATGACGCCCTATTAAACATGACCTCTGATTGCATCCAAGTGTACCATACTCTTAGGGAATCAGTCTCCACCGCACCTATGTTACAGCCCCCAGACTAGTCCCAGGATTTTGAGATCATGTGCAATGCATCAAACTTTGCCACCGGCGCAATCCTAGGACAGAGACAAGACAAGAAACCCGTGGTGATCTACCACGCGAACAAAACATTGGACGAGGCCCAACAGAATTATACGATCACAAAAAAAGAACAACTTGCCGTAGTTTTTTGACTTGAAAAATTTCGATCTTACCTTCTAGGATCCCACGTGACCATCTGTATGGATCACTCGGCCATCTAACATTTGTTGGCCAAGAAAGACGCTAAACCCAGGCTCATCAGATGGATCCTGCTCTCGCAGGAATTTGACCTGAAAATTTGCGACAAAGTCAGGTCAAAGAATGTTGTGGCCGATCACCTGTCCAAACTCCACCCGGACCACATTAGGACCTCCTTGCCCTTATCTGACACCTTTCCCGATGAGCAAATTCTGGCTTTGCAAGATAGGAAACTACCTTGGTATGCCGACTTCATCAACTACCTGGTAGTAGGACAGGTGGTCATGCGTGTTTCGTGTGTTAGAAATCGAGGTTACAAGTAACCCGTTGTTATAGTCGTAAAACACGTAGATCAGATAAAATTTATACCGAAACTCCAAGGGAGTCCCAGGTCGAACACAGGGAGGCGACGTTTACTTTACGTGAAAACCGCGCTTCGATTCGTTTCTTTTTGTTATTTTAGGGTTTTGTTATTTTTTTGTGTTTTTGAAATAAAAGACAAGCAAATGAAGCACAAGATAGAGATGAGGAACGAAAATCGTATATATATCAATCCAATGTTTATTACAATCTACTATGAAAGCATAAAAAGAGAGGGAGTGAGAGGAAATCTCCCGAATCGGCTGTTCAGTGAGACGACGATGCCTGGTGGAAGCTCGAACGAAGGAGGTGAGGAGAGGAACGATGGAGGTGAGATGCAAGAGGATGTCGTGTTGAGGAAAGCTTCAGCGTGGCTCCGGAATGGAGGTGAGAAGACAGAGGTGATCTGCTACTGGAATGGAGGTGGGAGGACAGCTCCAAGGTGACCTATGAAGGGAGATGGGAAGTTAGAGGAGTATTTGGTGGGGCAAAGGTTCGCTACACTAATAGGCACCTTGGGAGCTTGAGAACATGCTCTAATGGAGCGTTGGTAGGCTTGCTAGAGCTTGGGAGTAGGGAGTAGAGTAGGCAGAGATGGCTTGGAATGGAGGGGATGTAGGTCCTTTTATAGTGGAGGAGAAGAGGCTAAAAATGGATAAAGGACCTTTAGCGACTTCCAGACCGTCGCTGGAAACGTTGCTGTAGATAGCTCACCTCCACTCATGCTCTTAGCTGGCTCTATTGGCTTGTAATGAAATAGCAATGACGGTAAGCGTTGCTGTAGGTCAGCCCAGCTGTCGCTAAAAGCTGGCGCCAACCGCCCTTGCGCCCGCACCATGTTGTCCCTCTCATCACGTGCGCTGACCGTGCGCACCCGACTGTGTGTGCGCTTGCTCTGTGCTGGCGTGCGCACGTGCGCTGCCTTGCACTGGCGCTACCGCTCCATGCGCCTACCCAATTGCGAATTGGAGGGGCTACGGGGATTCGAACCCGCGCCCTCCTTTTGCAAACCAACACTCCCACCATTACGACAAACCTTCCCTTGTGTCTTGTGGAGTGGCTTGGTGCATCCTCTTCCCAGCCGTTGGATCTTGATCCAACAGCTAGGATTGAAGGGTGTGGATGAAGGAGTTGAGCGGTGCTACTGGCCGGTGTTGGGTGGCCTGGATGGGCCCACGTGGCGCCATCTGGGCCGTCCATCTTCTTCTTCTTATAGAGGGTGCTATGGTGCTCAGATCAAGATGATTCCCGTGATGTCGAACTGCGATCATCGCTTCGGATCCATCTGTACGATCGGATTTTCCATCCGAAACCCGTATGAATGTCGCATTGCCCCCTGGCCATATGAAATGAAGGAATTAATATATAAAATATACAACTATTCTAAATGCCATGCAATGGATGTTATGTAATATTTATAACATGATATCCAATGCTAAGCCTAAGAACTATAAAAAATAAGCAATTTATCATGAATTTATGTGTGTTCATCAACAGACCCCGCACAGGTGGTCCAAACAGCAACGGGATAAGTTCTTGGCTGAAGCCAAGCACTATTTCTGGGATGATCCCATGCTGTTTCGCCTCTGTGCCGACCAAGTTATCAGGAGGTGTATCCTGGAGGATGAAGTTCAAAGTGTGTTATCCTTTTGTCACGACCAAGCTTGTGGTGGCCACTTTTCAGGGAAGAAAACGGCTGCAAAAGTTTTACAGTCTAGATTTTACTGGCCTTCATTATTCAAGGATGCACACAACTTTGCTAAGACTTGCTCTCGCTGCCAGACTCTAGGGACCATGACCAGGAAAGACATGATTCCCCTCCAGCCTATTCTGATCGTTGAGATCTTTGACATTTGGGGCATTGATTTCATGGGCCCCTTTCCACCATCCAACGGATTTGAGAACATCTTAGTCTCTATAGACTGTATCCAAATGGATTGAAGCTGCCGCCACCCGTCATTACGATCGTAAGGTTGTAATGGCCTTTATCAAGCAAAACATCTTTTCTCAATTTGGAACACCGAAGGCCATGATCAGTGATGGTGGAAGTCATTTTATCCACACCCAATTCCGTGCCCTACTCAGAAAATATGGGGTTACCCACCGCATTGCCACCCTGTATCATCCACAAACTAATGGGCAAACCGAGGTCTCAAATAGACAGATCAAGAACATTCTACAGAAGACCGTGAGACCTAATAGGAAAGATTGGTCCACACGACTGGATGATGCCCTGTGGGCATACCGAACCGCTTTCAAGACCCTAATAGGCATGTCGCCTTATCGCCTAGTCTTTGGCAAAGCTTACCACCTTCCTGTGGAGTTGGAACACCAAGCTTACTGGGCCGTTAAGTAATGCAACATGGATTCTCAGTTAACTGGTATGCAAAGGACGCTCCAACTCTCCGAGCTAGAGGAAATTCGTCGAGACGCCTTTGAGAATAGTTGACTTTACAAGGAGAAGATGAAAGCCATCCATGATTGACCCATCCACAAAAAGACCTTCTAACCCAATCAGCAAGTCTGGCTTTTTGATGCCCGACTCAAACTCTTTCCCGGGAAGCTTAGATCCAAGTGGAGAAGATCGTATAGAGTAGTCAAACCCTATTCCAATGGATAGTTGAAATCATAGATCTGAACATTGGGAACACTTTCACGGTAAATGGTCAGAGACTGAAGCACTTCCTTGCCCAGGTTCCCCCAAAGGAGGTTGTCACCCTCATTAAGGGTTGACACGAAGCATCGCCCAGCTGAAGGAGTTAAACTCAATGCTTCCTGGGAGGCAACCCAGAAGATTCATACTGATCAGATATACTGATTCGCTCAAGTGATTTCTTTCTGAATCCTCATTGCATCAATTTAATTGTCAATGAGGACATTATCCAACTTAAGCATTGGGGGTGGTAATTTGCATATTCTGAGTTCATTTTAATCAGTCTGAATAAAATAAATTTTTAAAAAAATTATGAATTTAGGAAGAAAAAACTTAGGCATTAGGAACTTGTCAACAGTGGAAAATAATACGAAAAGAACCTGAACACTTAAACTTTTCAGGCCTTCAGGCTTAATCAGCCCTGGTGTCCGTTAAAATATGGATTTAGCTTCGAATCCTCGCAACCTTAATTTATTTTAATCCACCAATAAAATAGGGTGATAAGTATACGACTTATCAACCCGCCCTCCGACTCTGAGGGACTTTTAGTTTAAGAATCTGCACACATTTTTGCACTGACTCACTCCTTGGAGATTCTGACAGAAATTGGATAGCTAATGAACCTTCTAGGGTAGTATGGCTGGCAAGTTGTCGTGGGTAACAACCCATTGGCCGGTTGTCCAAAGCCCAGCCACAGGACCACTTTCTTCTTATTGCCTCTAGGTAAATTTGAGATCAAGGAAGCCACCTACTAAACAACAAAAGAAAGAAAGAGAAGAAAAAGAAAAATATATATATAGAAAAGAAGATAAAAAAGAGAACAAAATAAGCCACACTTCACCGCACGAGTATGGCTGGCAAGTGGTTGTGGGTAACAGCCCATTGGCCTGTTGTCCAGAGCCCAGCTCACTAAATGCACAAAAAGATCCAAAACACTTAAGGAAGAAGCGGGGAAGTAGAAAAATCTGGGGAGATATACATTGGAAACACCCTTGTGTTGACTCCAAATAAAATAAAAGTAGGGAGAAAGCTATCGATCGAACAGATACACCTTCAGACAAACACTTCCTTTTTCGGTCACCTAGAGGTGTACAAAACCGAAGTCTGTCTGAATTACCATTGGGTGAGTCTATCACGATCTTCACACCAAGATGCTTAGCACTTAGAGTCTTTTTCAAGTTTTGGGTGGGTTGGGTAGCCGTTAAAGGTTACCAACATACTCTCAACTCCAAAAATCCAAAAAAAGGAGAAAAGATGAAAAAGAAAAATATATATACCTTAAAGCGAGGATTCGGGCGATTCACATTTTGGCAAATACTCGGGCGCTGTTTAGTCTCTGTAGATCAGGATCTTAGTATATTTCCTCCTGTTGACAAGTAACAAAATGTCTAAGTGATCAATTTCTGAATTCTGACTAAGAATAATGGCTAGGATGAACCTTGCAAGGGACTAGAAAGGAGTGAGCATGGGGATATGATAACACTACATTTTGGGGTAATAATTCTGCCAAACGGGGTTTATCTTAAAGATAATATGCACGATTAGTACATCATGAATGGGCATGGGAACATTGCATGCATTGCATATTAAGATTGCTTATAAACCAATATTAATGGCCATTTGCACAAGTTCATGTCAAAACAGGCCTCAGATAAGCAATCATACCACACAGATGGATTCAGAACGACAAATGGAGTCCAATGAACTCAAATCAACCAAATCCAACATTCGAAGCTCCCACAAATGGCCTAAGAAGTTCTGACCGTTGATCTGATGATCAACAGTCACAAAGCTGCCACATGGCACCATCGCCATGCCGCTCGCCTGCAGCGCAGTGCCTCCTTCGCCCACGCCTCTCCATCCTCTAGCAGATCACAGCCATTAGATTTCTATCCAGCGGCCACCAGCACCGCTCCAGCTCACCGCGCCTGCGACCATCCGCGAGCGTAACACAGCGGTCGTAGCTCTCACCCACATACACCCGACGCGGGGTCGAGACGCATCGCGTAACAAATCTGAGGCGAAGGCGCGTGCGGATGAAATTCGATTATCGATCCACAAGCGGATGGTGGGGACTGAGATACATGTCACCTGTAGATGAGCACGCTCATACGCTCGCGATGACACGTGGGGTGCGTGCTACGCAAGCGTAATTCACGAGCGCACCCTCCATGCAATCTCAGCAGTCCGATCTTCGATCAAACGACCCTCAAGGCGACCACGAGAATTGCGCGAAATAGGAAGCATGGGCGCACGCGTAGATTAGCGGGCAAAGGGGCTTCACCGACATTTCAGGAAGGGTTTTAGTGACATCCCGGACGTCGCTAAAGCCCCTACCCCATTTAGAAAATCCTTTTTCCTATATAAACCCCCTTCAACTACCAAAGAATGCATTCAATACCCTTTCAAGTGTTCCACCCCACTCCTAGCCACCCTTAGCTCTCTTTTGCAATCATCAGAGTCGACGAGCCACCGACGGAGCCCTCCTCCACCACTGTGACTGCCTCACCATCTTCTTTCTCTCTCTCTCTCTCTTTATCTTAGCTTTACTTGTGCTTAAGCATTTAGCTATTGTTGTGTCTGTAAAACTCAAGTGCATGTTAAATGATAATGTTTCTTATCTAGTTATTCGCTCTCTTTTGATGTTTAAGTTGCATGCCGTGAACAAAAGGACTCTAACCCTACTCTCTCTCTCTCTCTCTTTCTCTCCCTTACTCGCTTTTTTCTCATGTTTTCTCACAAGCAAAACCCACCATTTCCGTGACACTAAGTGAAAGAAAAACCCGATTTTCACGCCTCCCTGTGTTCGACACTTAGACTCACGTCCGTTTATTTAAAATCGACGCCATGAACGCGAACTACAACGACATTCTTAAAAAAACGCATCCAAAGCACGTCAATAACATGTGGGACATCAATTTGAAACATCCAAACAATTAACAAGGGCAATAAATCAAAGAAGGTGAGACAACTTTACCTATGGTCACCAAAGGGTCACAAAGACTCTGAAAGAACATGTTGGAGGCTCCTACATGCTATTTGTGTTTCCTTAAACCCCATGCATGCCTCGATGCATTGATCCTACACTAATGTAGTAGGAAAGATTCTCATAAGTATGAAATGACTTTTGTCAATTTTCAAGGCAATTTTAGGACTCAAAAGCAAATTTTGAAACTGCTAAAACGTAGTTTATGAAGAGACAATTCCAACAGTATGTTATGTTTGGAAAATGGGGTTCGGGAAGGCCTCAAATAGCTTGAAATATGAGAAGGGGTCTAAACCTCGCTGCTCGCATGCCAATGTGCACCCCCCATGCCCGTCGAGTGTTGCATTGCCCTTGCGCTTGTACGTGTGCTATGCGTGCCTGTGCCCTCCTCGCATGCATGTTGTGTGTCACTTGCATGCAATGCCCTCTCCTCTTCATTTCTCCTTCTTCTTCTCTCTCTTCTACATCAAGATGTGTGCAATTTAGGGGTGCAAATGGCATCTCCAAACCTTAATGAGGGTAGTAAATAGGCTTAGGGATGTGGATTAAAGCTAGGAGTGTTATTGTAACAGATTTTGAATTCATTTAAATCAAACTTTTGATGATTTACTTGTTGGGGAAATTTCTAAGGGGTGGGGACTTGAACGATTCGATCCTCATATTCTCATAGTATTGCGAAAGCATGAAAACATGGTCATTTACAATTTTTTTTGAATAGAAACTCAACTCGATACCTAAAATAAAAAAATGAAATAAAAAAATGAGAATGACCTAAATAACTGGAAGCACATAGGCAAAACTAATTTCTTCCGATTTTGGGTTCCCCGTGAGTTACAAGATTACCTGTGGGTGGCGTAGCATAGCACCCTACATGTTGTGCCTCCTACAACAAGTCCAATGCACCCTAGGATCTTCTTCTTGGTTGGAAAATGAGACCTTCAATGCTGAGAACACCTAATCCTTCTTGTGTATGGCACAAATCTTTCACACCCCACAAACTCCTTCATGATCCTCAAGGCAACTCTGGCCTCAAAGCCTCCTTTGCGTGATCATAACACCACCAAGAGGGCCACAAAATTGGGCCCAGTAGTAGTCGATCAACCAACAACAATTGTTGGTCGATTCGCTACAAGAGAGGAGGGTGCCAGTAGCAACCAACCTCAAGTAGTTGATCATCCAGAGCCTTTGTTGGACGATGCCCTACTATAGGGTTGGTCGTCCAATGCCCCAATTAGTCAACGCCTTTGAGAAGGGTTTAGCTGGTGCAACACCTCTTCTCCTCTAGTGTTTGTGGACTTGATTGCATGAGACTTGGGGATGATTTGTGATTGACCGAAAGGATTAGGAAGGGCTTTAGGGTTTGTAAGGGGAGATATTTATAGGGATCCAAATCCCCATCTTAATGTTGTGTGAACCCTTGAATCTCCATCCAAGGTTTGGGATCTAATCCTACTAGATTTTTGTTTCATTGGCCCAAAACAAATTTTGAGATGTTGGGATCTAGTATCCAAACATTAATTAATTGCAATCCAACCTTAAGATTTTGTAACTAATCAAATTATGTACAATTAATCACCAAATTAAATGCAATGTAACTCTTTAAATCACGTTTAATTAATCTACAAGCAGGAACACACCAAAATCATTGTTGGTTTCATCACGCCAATAACAAAGGGTTCAAGATTAGTGAAATTATGGTGCTACACCTCTCTTAAGTATTCCCAATACCTGTGAATCCTTTACACTAGAAGACATATGTAACCTTTAGGATTAAATCCCAAGTTCGTTGTCTGTTCTATCATGGGTTACACATTTTTCACATTCTCCTTATATCATTGGGCTGAAAATGAAGACCAAATCTTTTTAAATGACTCTTTCTTCTCTCTCATGTATGGGTCTGATTAGTACCTGTACGGTCATGTGCATGGAATTTCGTACATCTTAATATATACATGGAGTGAGCTTGAGTTTCACAATCTGCTATGTACACCTACGATAGCTGATTTGTGTAATCCATTCGAGAGATTATGTGCCTTCTGTGCCCTCACATGCACACTGACTTTCCAGTCTCAACACCAAGGTGGGTGCATCAATTATCAATCCATCAAATGTGCATACATAAACATAAAGACACATATCTATCTCAGGTCAAAGGATATAGTTTCTTCATGATAGTGATAAGGGAAGGCTTTCCGTATCTCCATCTCATCAAGTCAACTGCTTGAGTCAACTTACATGACGACCCTGAATCTCTATTCCCATGCAGAGGATGTGTATTAAGGGCATTAGTCAGGTATTGATGTAGACACATCTATTTAGGTTAAAATGCCTATCCATGCATGTTTCTAGGCTTTGATTTGCATTTCATATTATAAATATTGCATAGCATGCATCATTATTCATTTAGAGTAGTTGTGTATATTTTAGGTTAATTGCATCCTCTTTATGGCAAGGAGAGAAGGAGATTATTTCAAGGCCTTGGATGGACGATTTGACCGTACGGATTTGATCAGGACAACGATCGAAGCCTAACGCCTCCAAAATCGTCTAGATCGGAATCCCGTAGCACCATATGAAGTTCGAAGAAGATCCATGGCCAAGGGGCAATGCGACATCCTCATGGGCTTCGGATGAAAAATTCTACCATACGGATGGATCCGAAGCGACGATGGCAGTCCGACAACGTGGAAATCATCTCGATCTGAGCACCGTGGCATCCTCTACAACAGAAAGAAGATGAATGGCCCAGATGCATCATGTGGCGCCATCTAGGCTGCCCAACACCAACCAACGACAACCAGATGGCTCCCCCTTGTCATTTTCACCTTCGAATCCTAACCATTAGATCATAATCCAACGGTTAGGAAATCTTCACGCCACTGCTGCCAAGACCCTCCTCAACACAAGTGCCAGTGTAGAACAGTGGTAAAGGAGCGTGTTCCCATAAGAGGGGTGCAGGTTCGAATTCCCATAGCCCCCGCCCCCAAATTGAGGATTGGAGGCGCATCGGCCGGATGCACCACAGCACACACGTGCGCACAAGTAGCGTGCACAGCCTCACGTGTGCAGTGCTGTGCAGCGCATGCTAGCACACACGCGCACAACATGGCACAAGGGCAGCAAAGGTAAGGGTTGGCGTGGATTTTCAGCGACAGTTGGGCAGATCTTCAGCGATGATTGCAACTGTCACTAATGCCCTATACACAAATTGTTCTCTCCCCTTCCACTATAAAAGGACCTACCCCCCTCCGTTCTTTACCATCTCTTCCTTTCTTCTCCTCACCACCTCCAAGGCTCTAGAGAGAGCTTGCCCCAAGCCTGGGATGCTCCTCTAGAGTAGAATCAAATATTTTCCTACTTCTCATCCCCATTCATGGAGCATCCCGTGACCTTCCTCTCACCTCCTTCGGAAGAAGATCCTCGCCACGATGACATCTTGCCCCGTCCTCCTTCCTCTGCCATCGTTCTCCCTCATCCCACTCCTCACCACCTTCTTCAGGGAGTTGTCAGAGCAAGCTGTCATCCAAGCGACCGTCGAGAGGGATTCTTCTCACCTATCTCTATCTTTTTTCTTTTTTAGTGTAGTTTTCCCACTTTCATAGTTGTAGAAACATTTGATCAGAAATATATGATTGTTTCACTCTCTCTTTCTCTCTCTGTCTCTCTCTTTGCATTATTTTTTCAAGTAGATAAAGCTTTCATCGACCTAATCTCTTACTTGATAAAAATACCAAAAAAATAAGAAAAGATAAAAATGATAAAAAGAAATAAAAAATGAAATGCGAATTTTTTTAAACCAAACATTCGCCTCCCTGTGTTCAACCCAGGACTCACCTTTCGAGTTTTGGTTATAAATATTATCTGATTGATAGATTTCCTTGTGAATCGAACTACGATGACGGGTTTCAAAACTCAAATCTTTTCACGACGAGTCTCCACCCAATCATTTTGGCGCCGTTGCCGGGGAGTCAATGGAATTTGCTTTCTTGTTTTCCGTGTGTCTTTGCATTTACTTATTACTAACCCTGCTTGCCTTTGATTTATTGTCTTGCAGGTACCCTAGCAAGGAGATCCAAGTACGGTAGATTAGAGTAAAGTGTGGGTAGAGTGGTTTGTAAGTGCCCCTACATTCCCCCCCACTAGTTTCACTTCCACCACATTAATAACCAAGACCTAATCTACTTAGGTGTTTACATAAACCCTAAGATAGAATCTGTTTGTCTTGTTTTCCACCTACACTCATCTTACCCCGCATATAAAAAAAAAATTATCTTCTGATCATGGAACAAATCAACATACACACTACATACACCCACATTTGAGGCACATAACCTTTTGTGATTTTATCTACTCAACCGGGATTTCGACCTGTGGAACTGGTATGCATACAAATCAACACATAATAGAGTAGAAATCAGACTAGGTTAATCACCTTTTGTGTGCCTTGATCGGTGGTGCATCTAGGCCAGTTGATTGAATTGGTTGGGCTGCATCACCTAATCTAAAAGAAATTCATCTTGTAGCTGCCCCGTAGAATTCGATAGTTAGGTCAAGTCAAGCACTCCATATTTTCTTGGTCTATAAAGAAAAATACTTCAACATGTGCTTTTAAACTTGGTTTGCCTCTCAAACATTTGGTTGAATATACCTAATACTTGAATCCTAAAAGCTATTAAACAAGATCTAAATCTTAAAACTCACTTCATCCTCAATAATCTTGCTTGAAAACTTTTTTTGTGCACATACACACATTCTCAAACGAACCATTAAGGGCACAACCCATTAAGGGCCCATCACATTCTAGAAGTACTAATATCCCAAGCCTAACTAAAATTGATTAGACGTTGACCTTAAGGATTGATTCGGTCTTCGGCGCCCAGATTGAGATTGTTCTCGATTAACCTACTTATATTGGTTAATCTGATGTCTAGCTAGGGGAGTAGCGTTAAACGACTGCGATTGGGGGGTATCAAAGGAACCAGAGGTGCAAGCTAATGGAAGAACCTTCTCCTTAGCCCCTCCCTCTAACTAGTTGGATTGGCTGGATAGAAGTTGACCAAATCATTTCTGTCATCTCAAGATGGGTTCTGAGAGTCTGTAGATCTATAGACTAACCCACCTAAGGACAAGTTTGGTTGATTGTATTGCAGGGCACCTTTCTCTATCTGTTTTCCCTCTGGTTTCACCATGTATTCTTCCACATTACATTCTCATTTCCAATCCTACCCTCCTACCATTACTTATCCTCAAAATGATTACTATCCCGACTCGACTTATGATTACCCATCTCCTAGTCGGGATAACTTTTATTAGGGATATGAATCCGGACCTTAGTGTTTAGGGCCTAACCCTGGACAACATGACTCTGATTATTATCCTTCTTACGCCTACAATGATTATAGATCTCCACCTTTTGATGATGAATGATGTAAACACATTTATTGAGGGTAAAATTCCTATTTATGCATGTTCCTAGGCTTAGTTTTGCATTTCATATTATAAATATTGCATAGCATGCATCATTCTACATTTAGAGTAGTTGTATATAATTTAGGTTAATTACGTCCTTTTTGTGGTCAGGAGAGAAGGATATTTATTTCAGAGCCTCGGATCGACGATCCAACCATACGGATCTGATCAAGATGACGATCGGAGTCAACACCTCTGAAATCGCCTCAATCGGAGTCCCGTAGCATCATATGCAGTCCGAGGAAGACCAATGGCCAGGATGCAATGCGACATCCTTATGGACTTCGGATGAAAAATCGGACCATACGAATGGATCCGGAGCGACGATCGCAGTCCAACAACGTAGAAATCACCTCGATCCAAGCACCGTGACATCCTCTGCAAGCAATGAAGGGTGGACGGTACAGATGGTTCCACATGGCACCATCTGGAGCACCCAACGCCACCCGCCACTTCTCCAAAGGCGATCATCAAGTGATCTCAACCATTGGATTCTCATCCAACAGCTGAGAGCTTGCCCTCACCACGCAACTGCAGCTCTTCTCACAATGCATTGGCAAACTTGGCGCAATGGTGGGACCAGCGGTTCTCAAGGGAGGGGTGTGGGATCGAATCCCCACAACCCCCCCCCCCCCCCAATCTCAATTTAGCACCGCACGCAAGCAACAGTGGCAGCGCAGTGCGCGCACGTGCTAGCACACGCCAGCGTGCACACCAGTACGATGCCGTGCGATCAGCGTGCATGATGGGCCGCAGCGTAGAGCGGGCGCGTGTGCAGTTGGTGTCAGTTTTTAGTGACAGCTAGGCTAACCTACAGTGATGCTTACAACCGTCGCTACTTCATTGCAAGCCAGCAAAACCAACTAAGGGTGTGAGCAGATGTGAGCTGTCTACAGCGACAGCCTGGAGGTCACTAAAGGTCCCATGCCTATTGTTGCCTCTTCTCCTCCACTATAAAAGGACCTACACCCCCTCCCTTCCAAGCCATCTCTACCTACTCTACTCCCACCTACTCCCAAGCTCTAGCAAGGCTACCAAAGCTCCATTAGAGCTTGTTCTCAAGCTCCCAAGGTACCTATTAGTATAGCAAACCTCTGCCCCACCAAATACTCCTCCAACTTCCCATCCCCCTTCATAGGTCGACTTGGAGTCATCCTCCCACCTCCATTCCGGTAGCAGATCACCTCTGTCTTCTCACCTCCATTCTGGAGCCACGCCAAAGCTTTCCTCTACCCGACGTCCTCCTACATCTCACCTCCGTTGTCCCGCTCCTCACCTCCTTCGTCTGAGCTTCCACCAGGCGCCGTCGTCTTGCCGAATAGCCGATTTGGGAGATTTCCTCTCACCTCCCTCTCTTTTTATGCTTTCATAGTTGATTGTAATAGACATTGAAGTGATATCTATACCATTTTTGTTCCATCTTTATCTTGTGATTCGTTTGCTTGTTTTCTTCTTATAAAAATACAAAAAAATAAAAAAGCCCTAAAATACCAAAAAGAAACAAATTGAAGCACGATTTTCAGTTAAAGTAAAAGTCGCCTCCCTGTGTTCAACCTGGGACTCCCTTGGAGTTTTGGTATAAATTTTATCTGATTGACGTGTTTCGCAACTACGACAACGGGTTACTTGTAACCGCGGTTTCTAACACGTGAAACCAGCTTGACCATTTTGGCGCCGTTGCTGGGGAGGGAATAGAATTTACTTTATTGTTTATTGTGTTTCTTTGCATTTACATAGCACTAACCCTACTTGTCTTTGATCTACTGTCTTGCAGGTACCCTATCATGGAGGTCCAAGTGCGGTAGATCGGAGTAAAGTGCAAATAGAGTACTCTGTAAGTGTCCCCCACATTCACCCCCACTAGTTCATTTCGCCACACTCATAACCAAGACCTAATCTACTTAGGTGTTTGCATAAACCCTAGGATAGAATTGTTTGTCTTGTTTGCCATCTTCATCCACCTCAACCCCACATTTAAAAAAAAAACAAAAAAAAGAGATACTTTCTGTGGGACGAATCAATATACACCTCTATACACCCACATTTGAGGCACATAATCGGACTTAATTTTCATCTACTCAACCGGGCTTTCGACCTGTGAACCCAGTACATGAATTCAACACAGAAAAGAGTAAAAATCATATTAGGTTAACCACCTTTTTGTGTGCCTTAATCGGTGGTGCATTTGAGCCAATTGATTGAATTGTTTGGGCCACACCACCTAATCTAAATGAGGTTTATTTTGTAGCTACCCCATAGGATTCAATAACTAGGTCAAGCCAGGCACTCCATATTTTTCTTGCTTTCTAAAGGAAAATACTTGAACACGTGCTTTCAAAAACAAACTTGGTTTGCCTCACAAAACTTGGCTGAAAACACTTAATATTTGAATCCTAAAAGGTATTAAGCAAGATTCGAACCCTAAAACTCACCTCATCATTAATAACCTTGCTTGAAATCCTCTTGGTTGTGCACATTCACATGTTCTCAAACAAATCATTAAGGGCACAACCCATTAAGGGCCCATCACATTCCAGAGCACCAATTTCTCAAGCCTAACTAAAATCAATTAGATGTTGGCCCTAAGGATTCATTCGCTTGTCGGGATCCAGATTGAGATTATTCACGATTAGCCTGCTTATACTAGTCAATCTGATGTCTAGTCAGGGGAGTAGCATCAAACGAACGCAGCTGGGGGTTACACTAGGAATCGGAGGTGCAAGCCAAAGGAAGAACCTTCTCCCCAGTCCATCCTTCTAACTGGTTGGATTGCCTAGACATAAGTAGAGTAAATTGTCCATAATCTTAGGACGGATTCTGAGAGTCAGTAGACCTTAGGCTACCCCATCTAAGGACAGGCTTGTATTCTTGTGCTGCAGGGTTCCCTCTTTTCCCCGTCCTTTCGACTTCCTTCCAGTGTATGCTTGGGAGGAGGTCATTGAACCCTAGATTGGAAGGACCTTAGACCATTCTAGGAGGCAGAGGTTGAGCTATAGCCAAGAAGATCCCATGGCTAATCAACAACCACCTCCCCTGCCTCCGAACTAGCACGAGCTGATTCGAAGGCAGTTGGAAGAATTGCAGCAGATGCAGCAATGGTTCTAACGTATGCATGGTCAGGGCGCAAGGTCCTTGAAGGATTTTTACAATCCTTCAAACTATGGGGAACGTCCCAGCGTCATGATTCCCACCGGAGACATAGAAATCAAGCCCCAAGTCTTAAGTTTGATTAAGCATTTCCATGGGCTTGGCTCAGAGGACCCATTCCAGCACCTGGAGACCACTTTGGTTCAGACCACCAGAGCAAGGAATGTGAACGAAAAGGAAATGATCATGAGGCTTTTCCCCCACTCTCTCAGGGATAAAGCCGCACATTGGTATCGGACTATAGGAAGGCCTATTGAAACTTGGGCTGCTCTTAAATTGGCTTTCTTGAAGAAATTTTTCCCTATCGGAAGGACCAATGCCTTACGACGGGCGATTACCACTTTCACCCAGCGGCCGGGTGAACCATTTCATGGTGCCTAGGAGCGATTCCATGAACTTTTGAGGAAGTGCCCACACCACAAGGTGCCAAAATGGCAACTCATGCAGATTTTCTACCACGGGTTGGTTGAGCAACTCCGTAATCACATGGACGCTTCTTGCGGAGCCAATTTCCTCAACAAGGATGTAGATAGCGCATACGACCTGTTTGAGGAAATGAGCAAGAACTCAATTAATCATGCCTCCATGGATGCATTCAACCAGTCCCAATAACCTAGGTCAAGTGCTAATGAGATCCAAGATTCTCATTCATTTGACATGGAATTAATTGTAATAAACTGGATAAAATTGACTTGGTTGCTAAGAGAATGGAAGAATGGATGTCTGGGAATTCAGGAAACACTTCTATACCTACTCAATCCCAAAATTCGGGATTCCATTCCTCACGAGCTCCCACAGGGCGGGAATTCGTGAACCAACTCGATTTGGCTCAACCTGTGAGCCAAGATTTCCCAGAACCTATGGGTTCCAAACTAGGGCCTTTGATCACAGTTTTTTTTATCCTTCCTTCTCTCCATCCTTGTCTTATGAGGATGCTTATGCAATACAGGAGAATGTTAGGTCCAACCCATATTCCAACACTTCTAACTTGGGATGGAGGAACCACCCTAACTTCTCCTGGAAAAATCAAGAGCAACAGACCCAAACTCGACCCAGCAACTATGCATCTCAAAACCCTATGGGTCAGGGTCATGTATATACCCAGTTGCCCCCGAGACCGGTTACTCAGCCATCTTGGAATGCCCAACTATCTACGGGGCAGGCTGAGTTAAATCGGCAGATGGTAGAAATGCAAGGGTCCATGCTTCAGCTTATGCAGCGCAAATGAAGACATCATTGGATAACTTGCAATCCGGGTTAATTGCTAACACCCAACAACCTGGATCCCTACCATCTCAACCAGTACCCAGCCCGCGTAATGTGCAAAATCAGGACAATAGAGCCCAATGGTACGGGAATCAAAGGGACCCACACGCACATGCTCAGGTGGTTGAGCTGGGTCCCTCATCTTCTTTTGGCTACATGACCAACCAAGCCCCTCCAATCTCAACTAATCCACCTCAAGACCCAAACCCTTATGCCTCTGCAAACTCTATCACCTTGAGAAGTGGGAAGCAGACCCAGAATGCTGAATTACGTTCTAGAAGTCAAAACCCTGGGGAGCTTGAGAAAGAGGAGGAGGTTGAAGAAGACAATAAGGCCCAGGAACCGGAAATTGAAAATACCACCCATATCCCATTCCCTGAGGCCCTATTGAAAACTAGGAAGAAGAAAACCATAGACAACAACGAAGACTCCTAAATTTATTCAAGAGTGTAGAGATAAATATTTCGCTCCTCGATGCTATTAAGCATATCCCGGCTTACTCTAAATTCTTGAAAGAACTATGTACCCAAAAGCGTAAGTCGAGAGAACCCACTCTGAGGAAGGTGATTCTCTCTGAGCAGGCAAATTCTGTTATCCTACATCACCTTCCTCAAAAGAAGAAAGATCCAGGTGCTCCCTTGATATCATGCATTATTGGGGAATACACTTTTGATAAGGCACTATTGGACCTAGGTGCATCCATCAACCTAATCCCAACTTCTATTTATGAGAGGTTTGGGTTAGGTGAACTCAGGCTAACCTCAGTAATGCTACAATTAGCAGACCGATCGATCACCACACCGAGAGGTGTTATTGAGGATGTAATTGTCAAGGTCAAGGATTTCTATTTTCCTGTAGACTTCCTCATCCTTGACATGGATGTACCTAATGATTTAAGGAACATGCCCATCATTCTAGGGTGTCCATTTCTAGCTACTGCCAAGGCCAACATAAACTGTGAAAGCGGTAGCATGGAGATTGCCTTTGGGGATAAGAAATTAACTCTGGATATTTTTAAGGCGATAAGAGGATTTGAGGATTGTAGATTCATTGAGGAGCTCGAGGATCAGAATCTTGAGACTTGTATGACAATCAGTGCACTCGAGGACTCCACCAGCTTTAGCAAACCCAACCCATAACCCTCCGTGGTAGACCTGCCACATTCTGAAGAGGCTGTTGATTTTGTTCATTCCCAGCCTCTTCCACTGGATCATCCTGATGAATCTTCATCAACATCCTCCCTTCCTTCTATTCTAAACCCACCCCGGCTGGAATTAAAACCATTTCCCAAAAATTTGAAATATGAGTTCTTAGGACCTGAAAACACGCTCCCTGTGATTATTAGTGCTGATTTGACTAAGGAGCAAGAATCGAGGTTAATTAAGGTCCTTAAGAACAATAAGGAGGCAATTGGTTGGACCATCCACGACCTTAGGGGGATCGAGCCATCTTATTGTAATCATCATATTTTCATGGAAGATGGATCCCACCCTTCTAGCGAAATGCAAAGGAGACTAAACCTAAATATGCGAGAGGTGGTCAAGAAGGAGATAATTAAGTGGCTCGATGCTAGGATTATTTACCCAATCTCAGATAGTCTGTGGCTTAGCCATGTTCAGATTGTACCCAAGAAGGCGAGAATAGCCGTTATGACTAATGAGAAAGGGGAAACCTTCACCACTCATTCAGCTTCTACTTGGAGAGTCTGTATTGACTATAGGAAGCTAAACACAACCACTAAAAAGGATCACTTTCCCTTGCCATTCATCGATCAAATCCTCGAAAGGTTAGCTGGGCAAAAATATTTTTGCTTCTTGGACAGTTATTCGGGATACAACCAAGTCCTTATCCATCCCGAAGACCAGGAAAAGATAACTTTCACATGTCCCTACGAAACCTTTTCTTTCCGTAGAATGCCGTTCGGGCTTTGCAATGCACCTGCGACTTTTCAAAGGTGCATGTTGGCCATCTTTTCTGACATGGTGGGAGATTGTCTTGAGGTGTTCATGGATGATTTCTCCATTTTCGGAGATTCTTTTGAGACTTGTCTGGCTAACCTAGAATTGATCCTTCGAAGATGCATCAAAACACAACTGGTCCTTAGCTGGGAAAAGAGCCACTTTATGACTCAGGAAGGCATTGTCCTGGGTCATGTGGTCTCTAGTCGGGGTATTGAAGTTGATAAAGCTAACGTAGATGCTATCTCTAGACTTCCTCCACCCACATCTGTAAAACAGATCCGCTCTTTCCTTTGGCATGTGGGTTTTTACAGAAGATTCATTAAGCATTTCTCGAAGGTTGCTCGACCCTTGAGTAACCTTCTAGCCAAAGACACGCCGTTCGAGTTTGATGAATCAAGCCATAAGGCATTTGATTTATTGATAACGGCAGCCACTTGTGCCCCGATGTTGCAACCACCGGTCTGAACAACCCCATTTGAGATTATGACGCATCTGATTATGCTGTCGGGGCTATCTTGGATCAAAAGATTGAGAAAAAGCCCTCTGTGATTTACTATGCTACCAAAACTCTGGACGAGGCCCAGAGGAACTACATCGTTACTAAAAAAGAATTGCTAGTCGTAGTTTTCACTTTAGAAAAATTCAAGGCTTATCTGTTAGGTTCTCGTGTCATCATTTATATCGACTACTCGGCCTTGAAACATCTCTTGGCCAAAAAGGATGCCAAACCCTGGCTTATTCGCTGGATTCTACTACTTCAAGAGTTTGATCTTGAAATCAGGGATAAAGCTGGGGCACAAAATGTAGTGGCAGATCACCTCTCAAGAATCCTAATTGATTCTCCTCATCTGAATGTCCCAATCTCTGATACTTTTTCGGATGAGACTATCCTCACAGTCTTGGGTATCCAAACCCCTTGGTTTGCGGATATTGTCAATTATTTGGTTGTTGGTTAAATCCCCCAAGATTGGACCAAACAATAACGGGATAGACTTGTGTCTGAGGCCAAATATTATTTTTGGGATGATTCCAAGTTGTACCGCATCGGTGCAGACCAGATTATTCATCGATGCATCCCGGAAATCGACTTCCATAGCATACTTGAGTTCTGTTACACATTGATGAGCGTCTTTCATCGGTTTTAAAAATATATTCATTGTAGTATGTTACAAAAAATGATGATCAGTTTATTTCAATTTATTACTCGAAATTTAGAATATTTCGAGGTCGAACTCAGGGAGCAAACTTAATTCCAGAAGCATAAAAATTCACAATTAACTATAATATACTACTTTACAAAAATTAAAGAGAGTGAACAAAAATCTTTTTCTTCTTTTTTTTTTCTTTTTCTTTCTTCTCTTCTCTCTTCCTTCTCTTCTTTCTCTGCCCTTTACTTTCTCTCCTTCTCTTCTTTCTCTGCCCTCTTCTTTCTCAAACGCCTTATCTGCCTCTTGCTATAGTGCCTTTGCAGGTTCTTCTCCTCTTAGCTTCTTCTTCTTCTCTTCTCTATTCAGCCTTCTTCTTCTTCTTTCTTTCCTCTGTGCAGCAGGCTTCCCTCCTTCTCTTTTCCTTTAGCTTTCTTCTTCAGATCATTCTTCTGTTGCAGCTCTTGGCTGCTTCTTCTTTTCTCTGTTGTGCTCCCTCCTCTTCCTTCTTCTTCAACTTCTGCTGCTCTGTGCGGCTAAGTCCTCAGCCGCTCCTCCTTCTTTCTTCTTCTCCTGCTTCCCTACACATTACAAGGTTAGGCAAAACCTAACCCCTACTCGCCCCACGTCTCTCTCTCTCTCTCTATTTCTCTCTCAAAGATTCGCTCCCAGAGCATTCACAGGTATACGAGTCGAGTGTACGTGCCCGGGACCAGGCCCCTGTGTATCGAAGGCGATAAACCCAATACACTTTTTCAATTTATTCGAAGCGCCGCGCTCACCCACAGTAGGAATCCTCGCGATTGCAGTGATACGCGAGCTCTCGCCTTCGATTAGGGACCTGAGATCATGCATGAGTCTCTCCTGCGTGGCCTGGGATTCCCACCTGGGGCTGCAGAGGCCTGGAGCTGCTAGCAAGCTCACTCCAAGCTCGACGGCAATGGCGGCTAGCGTACAGAACCTGAAAGCACGAATACTACCTCGCGACTCCGTCAGAACATCAGAAGACCTTTGTTGTATCATGGCGAAGGTGAGGCGGGGGTTGGCTAGCCGCGGGGCGGCTTGGGCGTGCGTGCCTAGGTCGCTCTGCGGCCGTGAGGATGGGTTTGTTCGGGAGGTAGTTTCAGTGGGTGGCGTGGTCGGTGGAAGGGCGAGAGGTGGTCAGTGGGAAGCGGTGAAGCTCAGGGACCGGTTGGCGAGGGGTGGAGTGGTCTGTGGTGGGGAAATGGCCTCGCCGGAGTTGGTGGTCGGAGGTAGAGATGGCGAGGGTGGACACTGGCATTGAAGGGTCGAAACGACAATTAACAGGGGGAAATAAAGGGGAGAGTAAGAGGAAGAGTTTTTACCTAGCTAAGTGGACGAAAGGGAGGAGATGGAGATCGACGCGTCTTTGCTGTCATCGGAGACGAAGGTGCCAGAGGAGGGGGCGGCGACGAGGAGAAGGGGTCGGAGAGTGCCAGCTGGTATAGCGTGGCGCGGAGGAGAATGGTGGAGCTGGCTCTACCACTGGTATGGTGGTAGATCGATGAGAAGAGGGAGGAAGAGTCGTCGGAAGCTTTGGGCTGTTGGCCGGAGTGAGGAGGAGACGAATTTAGGGGAGTTCTCTGGCCAAATTAAGCTTGCAGGAAATGGCAGCCCCTGTCGCTCCTTAAATAGGTGTTGGCGAGGAGGGAAACACGAGGAGGAGGCGTGGGTAGGCCACCGGAGACATGGCCGAAAAAGTGACCCATGCCTCTCGCGCGTTCGCACAAGGTATGGGTGTCGACAAGGCATGGGAGGGGGTCCATGCGGAAGAAGACAACGCAGGGGACCCTCATCTCGTTTCTGGGGCCAATCCCCATACTCTGGGTGGCGCCATCCTCCGCGCAAAGTCGCCGGAGGCATGGGTTGCTGCTGCCAGTGGATGAGGGACCGATTTGAAAAGAACGAAGGGAAAGTTGAGGGGTTAAGTGTAAGGGTTCAAAAAGTTAAGGGTCAAAAAGTAATTCTTGAGGACCAATTTGTAGAGTAGGGCAAGGCAAACTTTTCTTAGGTCCAAATTTTGGTATGAACATAATTTGGACCTAAGGAATCCAGTGGTGATGTTGGATTTTTGGTTTTACCTTGTTTGACCAGACATTTTGCACAAAAACCCAAATTAGGTCAAAACTTGGGTATGATTTTCAATCTAGGTCAAGATAGGTTCCAATGGCCAAATTGAAGGTTCTAAACCCTAGGGGATGTTTTTTCATGATTTTTAGAGGATTTAATTTATTTTTATCTTACCTAGAACTTCGTGAATTGAAATGGGTTTGTTTTAGGGTTGTATAATGTTATTTAATTTCTAGATGCCGCTATAACCCTTTTCAAACCAAATCATCCCACTTTCTTTCTTATTAAGCCCGCTTGACCTGTGTTTAGACCCTTAGAAATCCCATTTGTGTACTGCATTGGCAAAATTGCAGTTTTACCCCTTGTGAATTACTTTATACTCAAATTTATAGTTCTTTGATTTAGGCTTTCCCTTAGGTTTTGTAGGAGCTTTTGTATACTTATTTAGGTCAAAATATGCTAGTTAGGGTTCATGATGAGGTTCTCATCACACATCCGCGTGTGGTGGACACTTTTACGCGAAAAAGACGACTGCAAAAATCTTGCAATCCGAATTCTATTAGCCGTCATTATTTAAGGATGCCTAGAAATTCTCAAAGTCATGCACCCGATGCCAGACACTCGGGAACATGGCTAAGAGAGATATGATGCCCCTGAATCCAATTCTTTCTGTTGAAATTTTTGACATTTGGGGTATCAACTTTATAGGACCCTTCCCTCCTTCATTGGACACCAGTATATTCTAGTTGTTGTTGATTACATGTGCAAGTGGATTGAGGCAATTCCCACCCGAACCAATGACCACAAGGTGGTCATCGATTTTGTAAAGAGAAATATCTTCAGTCGATTCGGGGTTCCTAGGGTAATTATCAGTGATGGTGGCACACATTTCACTCATGCCCAGTTTCAGAATTTACTGGGGAAAATACAGGGTGAACCATCGGATTTCCACACCTTACCACCCTTAGACGAATAGACTGGCTGAGGTCTCCATTCGGGAGATTAAGAACATTTTGCAAAAAATCGTTAGGCCTAATAGGAAGGAGTAAACCCAAAAGCTAGGTGATGCTCTTTGGGCCTACTGTACGGCGTACAAAATGCCTATCGGTATGTCTCTGTTCCGTCTGGTGTTTGGTAAGGCATGTCACTTACCTGTAGAACTTGAATACTAGGCATTTTAGGCCATCAGGAAATGTAATGTGGACCTTGAGTTGGCCGGGAAAACCAGGAAACTCCAACTATCTGAGTTGGAGGAGTTTCGAAATGATGCTTATGAAAATGCCATAACTTATAAGGCAAGGACTAGAGCTCTCCACGACCAAATGATTTCACGTGAGAGCTTTGAGCCGAACCAAAAGGTTTAGCTTTTCGATTCTCGATTGAAGCTTTTCCCCGGAAAACTCAGGTCTAAGTAGGACGACCCATTCGTTATTGAGCGGATTTTCCCTAACGGGGCCGTTGAAATCTCTGACCCAAAGATGGGTAATATTTTCAAGGTCAACGGACGTCTCAAACCCTTTGTTGACCATGTGCTCCTTGAACCCATCTCGGACATGGTTGCTCTTACCTTACTGTAACCATCGCGGGCTGATCATTGCCCAGCTGAAGGCACTAAACTCAGCACATGTAAAGACTGTTCCAAGCTGACCATAGTCTCACGGAAACCAGGTGCTATTATTCCACTTCTACTCTCTTGCATGCTTTCATTTTTCACAATGAGGACATTGCAATAGCTAAGCATGGGGGGTGGACATATTTTATAACCTTTTTGTCAGCTGTAATAGTAATTTCCTGTTATTTGATTCTTTTAAAAAAAAGAGAAAAATTGAAAATTCAAAAAGATAAGAAAATAAAAAATAAAAAAATTAAAATTAGGAGACAAGAACTTAGGCATTAGGAGTTGCAAACTTTAGGAATTGATACTTTGAGACCTGAATACTTAGACTCTTTAGGTCTTCAAGCTTAATTAACCTGGGTGTCCACTCGAATGTGGACTTAGTCTCGAGTCCTCACAAATTCAAATTCATTTTTAATTTGGCTAATAAATTGGGATGATAAATATGTGACTTATCAACCCGCCCTCTGATTTGGGGGGACTTTAAGCCTAAGCATCTACACACATTTTTTGCACTGACTCACTTTTCCGCAGTTTCTTCGGAAATTGGGTAGCTAATGAACTATCTAGGGTGGTATGGCTGGCAAGTTTTTTTTTTTTTGAAAGGATAAGGAGTGCTATCGAGGACGATAGCAGATCGGAAATCTTTTATCCAACATTAAAAGGGGCCATTAGATACATTCGTCCCACTCTTTCACATGTACCAAACACTCTCTCATAATAGCTCCCACATTACAAGAAGCCCCTCTAAAAAGGCACTCATTAAGAGCATGCCAGACACACCACATGACAGCCACCATCTTTGTCTGTAGATTCCCTGACACCAACATTTTCCTCCAGAGATCGTCCCATGTAGGTAATGGCTCCCCACATACTTCCCTCCAAATATGATCTGTCACTAGGCACGAGGTGAAAAGGTATATCTTACTGTCAATGTCAAATATGCAACAAGGGCAATTCTGTAGTGGAGCACCTAGCCTCCTACTTCTTAAATCTCCCGTCACAAGTCCATCTTGCCTGCATAGCCAAAGAAAGATTTTGAGCTTGAGCGGAGTCCTTAACTTCAAAAGTTTGCTGCAGTCAGAATCCGCATGTGTGGGATCAGCAGCTGTGCCAGCCATTAACCTCTTGTACGCTTTGGCAGATGTGAATTGACCATGTATCCACCGGTAGCCATCCTCACCATCTGCCAGCTGGAATGTAGCCAGATCAGCAAGCAGCTGTGCTTGCTCCGTTTGAGTCCTTCCCCCCTCGCACCCAGCAGCTGCATTCAATGCCCATCTGCCAACCTCCTCATCCCAGCACTCCTTAACCGGTATGACTGGCAAGTTATCGGTGATAACAGCTCATCGACTGATTGTCTAGAGCCCAGTCATGAGACCATTTTCATTGTACTACCTTTAGGTAAATCTTAGATCAGGAAAGCAACCTACTTAAAAAGAAAAGAAAAGAAAATATAGAAAAAATAGAAAAAGGAGAAAATAAAAAAGTAAATAAAATCACACTTCACCGCACCAGTATGATTGGCAAGTTATCGGTGGTAATAGCTCATCGGTCGGTTGTCCAGAACCCAACTCACAAAAAAAATGCACAATAATTTCCAAAACACTTAGGGAAGAAGCGGGGAAGTAGAATAAACTGGGGAGATATACACTAGGTTCGCCCTTGTGTTGACCCCATAAATAAAAGAAGTAAGGAGAAAGCTATCGATTGAAAATATAAACCTCTAAGCAAGGTTACCTAGGGTCTTAGAAACCCGAAGTCCGTTTTAACGGTCGTCTAGTGAGTCTTTCACTATTTTCATAAGATTCTTAGCACTTAGAGTCCTTTTCGAGTCTTGGGTGGGTCAGGTAGCCGTAAAAGGTTATCCAGAACTCTCAAACTCCAAAAGTAAAAAAAAATTAGAAAAGAAGAAAAATAAAAAAAATGTATCTTCCCTTTTCAAATAAGGTGAGGACTTGGGCGGTCTGCATTCTAGCAGACACCCGGGTACTGTTGAATTTTCGTAGTTTAGGACCTTAATTGAAATTTTCTATTGTTAATAAATGACTTAGGCATAAGCGATCTAATCCCAATTATGCTTTTATACATAGCATATAGTTTAATTTTGCTACAGACTAGCAAAAGATAGGCATGGGGGTTGATGTAAACACATTTATTGAGGGTAAAATGCTTATTCATAGATGTTCTTAGGCTTAGATTTGAATTTCATGTTATAAATATTGCATAGCATGTATCATTCTGCATTTAGAGTAGTTGTATATAATTTAGGTTAATTGCATCTTTTTTTTAGTCAAGAGATAAGGATATTTATTTTGGAGCCTCTGATTGATGATCCGATCATACGGATCTGATCAAGACGACGATCGGAGTCCAACGCCTCCGAAATCGCCTTGATCGGAGTCCCGTAGCATCATATGCAGTCCGAGGAAGATCAATGGCCAGGAGGCAATGCGACATCCTTACGGACTTCGGATGAAAAATCCGACCGTACGAATGGATCTGGAGTGACGATCGCAATCCGACAACGTAGAAATCACCTCGATCCGAGCACCGTGGCATCCTCTGCAAGCAATGAAGGGTGGACGGTCCAAATGGTGCCACGTGGCACCATCTGGAGCGCCCAACGCCACCCGCCACTTCTCCAAAGGCCGATCGTCAAGTGATCTCAGCCGTTGGATAAGAATCCAACGACTGAGAGCTCACCCTCACTACGTAGCTACTGCTTTTCCTCACGACGCATTGGCGGACTTGGCGCAATGGTGGGAGCAGTGGTTCTCAAGGGAGGGACGCGGGTTCGAATCCCTGCAGCCCCCCCAATCTCAATTCAGCACCACATGAAAGCAGCAGCGACAGCGCATTGCGCGCACGCACTCCATTGCACGCTAGTGTGCACACCAGCAGGATGCCGCGCGATCGGCGTGGGTGATGGGCAGCAACAAAACGCGGGCACATGTGCGATTGGTGCTAGCTTTCAGTGATAGTTGGGTTGACCTACAGCGACGCTTACAGCTGTCGCTACTTCATTGCAAGCTAGCTAAGGGATGAGCTGTCTACAGCGACGCTTCCAGTGACGGCCTGGAGGTCACTAAAGGTCCCATGCCTTATTTTTGCCTCTTCTCCTCCACTATAAAAGGACCTACACCCCCTCTCTTCCAAGCCATCTCTGCCTACTCTACTCCCACCTACTCCCAACCTCTAGCAAGGCTACCAACGCTCCATTAGAGCTTATTCTCAAGCTCCCAAGGTGCCTATTAGCATAGCGAGCCTCTACCCCACCAAATACTCCTCCAACTTCCCATCCCCCTTCATAGATCGCCTTGGAGACGTCCTCCCACCTCTATTTCGGTAGTAGATCACCTCCGTCTTCTCACCTCCATTCCGGAGCCACGCCGAGGCTTTCCTCTACCCGACGTCCTCTTGCATCTCACCTTCGTCGTCCTGCTCCTCACCTCCTTCGTCCGAGCTTCCGCCAGGTGCCGTCGTCTCGCCAAACAACCGATTAGGGAGATTTCCTCTCACCCCCCTTTCTTTTTATGCTTTCATAGTTGATTGTAATAAACATTGAAGTGATATCTATACCATTTTTGTTCCATCTCTATCTTGTGATTCGTTTGCTTGTTTTCTTCTTACAAAAATACAAAAAAATAACAAAACCCTAAAATACCAAAAAGAAACAAAATGAAGTGTGGTTTTCAGTTAAAGTAAACGTCACCTCCCTGTGTTCGACTCGGGACTCCCTTGGAGTTTCGGTATAAATTTTATCTGATCGACGTGTTTTGCAACTACGACGACAGGTTACTTGTAACCCTGATTTCTAACATGCGAAACCTGCCCGACCAATGAACTTAACCTGATCTACAATCAAGAAGGATATGATGATTATAACTCTTATCCTCCCCAGGATTATGCTGAACATAGGTCACCACCATTCTTTGAATAACCCGAAATGACCTATTATCAGGGAGGACCTCAGTATCTTGACTCCCCTAGATTTAACCCGAACCGACCCAACCCTGAATCGAACCATTTGGTTCAGGTAAACCAAGTCCAAGATAGGGTGTTGCCTAACTTGAGGAATACTATACAATCTTTAGAAGCTCAGTCAACACCATACACTGAAGCATTGGAGCCCATGATCAAAATGATTGATGAGTTGAATAGCTCTTTATTGGATTTGCTCCAAGATGTTAGGGATAGGGGCTCAGGTGAGTTTCTACTTGGGAAATTGTCGAGATTGAGGATGAAATTCGTGGTTGCCCTAGTCTAGTCTTGGGATGATTCTCAAGATGAACTCCCTTCAGGAGAGCCAATGTTTGAACCTGCATAGGCTCCTGTTGGGGGGGATACATTTTCTAAGACCCGAGATGACCAAGTCGGTCTAAAGCAACCCATTGAGGATAAACCGATTGCTTCACCTGAGATCCCCGAGCTAGGGAGCGCGAAAAAATATGTCTCTATGGACTAGGAAATGACATACATTTTTGAGACATATGTAAATGAGGATCAAGAATTCTTTGACTTAGAAGGTGAAGAATCTTTAGGAGAAGTCTCACTTAAGCTTAAGGAAGAGGATTTTAGTGAGACAAACGGTCTTGAGGAGCATGACGAACCTTTTGATAGCCCGATTATTGAAGATTATGATCATGTTGGGGCTAACTTGGACGATCCGAATCCTAATGATTCAATCAGTAGCCCCATTGCTCAACCACACCCTGAAGAGCTGAATTATGATATTCTTGAGATCACTAGACCTAAGTTAGTCCTGATTGAGCCACAATTGTTGGACTTGGATACTTTAGATGGGGTGTACAATAATTTAGAGGTCCCAGAAACTGATTTTAGAGGATAGGAATTTGGCAATGAAAATCTGGAAGGCTAACTCAGAGGGAAACACAATTTTGGATTTAAGGGTTCCTGTTGACCTAAAACCACCTACTTTCTACCAGGACCCTTACAATATCTTTGATGTACAACCTAAGCTCGGAATAATTGACTATCTTCCTAAGCTGAACTCTAAGTGGACACCCAATTTGAGTGAATCAAATCTACCCATTGTTCGCCACTTTAGTCTTGGGTTGTACACCACCAAATCGCAAGCTCGGCCCCGCAAGCAAAATGATCTCCGATTCTTGGTGATTTTCACCCAGAACCTAAGAACTACTTGACCCTAGGGCATAGGTATTAACCATAATCTGGTCCACGTTTGTGGACATCTTCTATTAGCGGGTTTGAGGATCAATATTTTTATTTTGATTCTGACCCGCACTTGTGAATTCTCAAATTCTTCCTTGTATGTATATTATGCCTAGCTGAAGGCATTAAACTTAACGCATGTGTATACTCTCTTCTCTCTACGGAGCTGACCGGATTGTCACGAACCTCGGGTGATATTCTGTTATTCCGTTCATTCCATGTCTTTATTTCTACCATGAGGACATTGCATCATTTATGCATGGGGGGTTGGATACTTAATCCTGAAATTATTTCGTTAACTCTGTAGAATTTCTTTTATCTTCTTTAAAAAATTTTTGAAAATTCAATAAGACAAAAAAAGAAAAAAATAGAATTAGGAGAAGAGAACTTAGGCATTTGAGTTATTAACTTTAGGAAATGATACTTTAGGACCTAAACACTTAGACTCTTCAGGTCTTCGGGCTTATTCAGCCTGGGTATCCACTCAAATGTGGACTTAGTCTTGAGTCCTTGCCAAGTAATTTTATTTTAATTTGGTAAATAAATTGGGGTGATAAGTGTACGACTTATCAACTCACCCTCTAATTTGAGGGGACTGTAAGTCTAAGCATCTACGCACTATTTGCACTGATTCATTTTTCGATGGTTTTTATGGAAATTAGGTAGCTAATGAACTTTCTGAGGTAGTATAGTTGTTAAGTTGTCGTGGGTAATAGCCCATTGGCCGGTTGTCCAGAACCTAGCTACATGACCATACTCATTCTACTGTTTTTAGGTAAATCTTAGATCAAGAAAGCCACCTACTTAGAAAAAGAAAAAAAAATGACACTCAAAAATAAAAAGAGAAAAAAAAATAGAAAATGAAAAATAAAAAAGGGAGAAAAAAATAAACCACACTTCACCGCACGAGTATGGCTAGCAAGTTGCCATGGGTAATAGCCCATTGGTCGGTTGTCCAGAGTCTAGCTCACAAAAATGCACAAATAATTCCCAAAACACTTAGGGAAGAAGTGAGAAAGTAGAATAACTCGGGGAGATATACACTGGGTTCGCCCTTGTGTTAACCCCATAAAAAATAAAAAACTAGGGAGAAAGCTATCGATCGGAAAGATAAACCTTTAGACAGAAACTCTTAAGGTCACCTAGGGTCGTAGAAACCTGAAATACATTTTAATGGCCGCTTAACGAATCTATCACATTCACAAAGATGCTTAGAACTTAAAGTTCTTTTCGAGCCTTGGGTGGGTTGGGTAGCCGTAGAAAGTTGTCTTGAAACCCTAAACTCAAAAGTCCAAAAAAATAGAAAAGAAGAAAAAGCAAAAAAAATGCATCTTCCCTTTTCAAATAAGGTGAAGACTTGGGCGATTTGCATTCTGGCAGACACCCGGGTACTGTTGAGTTTTCGTAGTTTAGGAGCTTAGTTGAAATTTTCTATTATTAATAAACAACTTAGGCCTAAGTGATCAAGTCCTAATTCTGTTTTTATACATAGCATGTAGTTAATTTTGTTAGGGACTAGCAAAAGATAGGCATGGGGGTATGATGTAGATACATCTATTTAGGTTAAAATGCCTATTCATGCATGTTCCTAGGTTTAGATTTACATTTCATATTATAAATATTACATAGCATGTATTATTCTACATTTAGAGTAGTTATGTATATTTTAGGTTAATTGCATCCTCTTTATGGTCAGGAGGGAAGGAGATTTATTTCAGGGCCTCAGATGGACGATCTGACCGTATGGATCTGATCAGGACGATAATCGAAGTTTAACGCCTCCAAAATCATCTAGGTCGAAATCCCATAGCACCATATGAAGTTCGAAGAAGATCAACAACCAGGGGGGCAATGCGACATCCTTACGAGCTTCGGATAAAAATCTGACTGTACGAATGGATCCGAAGTGACGATCGCAATCCGACAACGTGAAAATCATCTCGATCCGAGCACCGTGGCATCCTTTGCAACAGAACGAAGATGGATGACTTAGATGGTGCCACGTGGCGCCATCTAGGTCACCCAACATAGGCCAGTGAGAACCAGATAGCGCTCCCCCGTCATTTTCACCTTCGAATCCTAACCATTGGAGCATCATCCAATGGTTAGGAAATCCCCACGCCGTTACTGCCAAGACCCTCCTTCTCAACACAAGTGCCGGTGTAAAACAGTGGTGAAGGAGCACGTTGCCATAGGAGGGGCGCGGGTTCGAATCCCCATAGCCCCCCCCCCCCCAAATTGAGGATTGGAGGAGCATCGACCAAACGCACCGTAGCGCACGCGCGCACACAAGCAGTGTGCATAGCCATTGCCATGCGCAATGCATGCCAGCGCACACGTGCCCGACAAGGCACGAGGGGCATGGGCGCGTGATGCATGCACCAGCGGGGGTAAGGGTCGGCGCGGATCTTCAGCGACGATTGCAGCTGCCACTAATGCCCATACACGAATGGTCCTCTCCCCTTCCACTATAAAAGGACCTATCCCCCTCCATTCTTCACCATCTCTATCTTTCTTCTCCTTACCACCTCCAAGGCTCTAGAGAGAGCTTATCCCAAGCCTAGAATGCTCCTCTAGAGTAGAATCAAATATTTTCCCGCCTCTCATCCCTATTCGTGGAGCATCTCACAGCCGTCCTCTCACCTCCTTCAGGAAGAAGATCCTCGCTACAACAACATCTTGCCCCATCCTCCTTCCTCCGCCGTCGTTCTCCCTCGTCCCGCTCCTCACCACCTTCTTCGGGGCACCATCAGAGCGAGCCGTCCTCCAAGCGACTGTCGAGGGGGATTCTTCTCACCTGTCTCTATCTTTTTTCTTTTGTAGTGTAGTTTTCCCACTTTCATAGTTGTAGAAACATTTGATCAGAAATATATGATTGTTTCTCTCTCTCTCTCTTTCTCTCTCTCCATTATTTTTGCAAGTATATAAAGTTTTCATCAACCTAATCTCTTGCTTGATAAAAATACCAAAAAAATAAGAAAAGATAAAAATAGCAAAAAGAAATAAAAAATGAAACGTGGATTTTTTCAAACCAAGCGTTCGCCTCCTTGTGTTCGACACGGGACTCACCTTTCTAGTTTCAGTTAAAAAGATTATCTGATTGATGAATTTTCTTGTGAATCGAACTACGACAATGGGTTTCGAAACTCAAATCTTTTCGCAACGAATCTTCACCTGATCAGGCATTAATCTCTAGAGAAGATTGCTACTATTCTTAGACTAGAGATAGTAGTTAGATATCATGATAGTTCTTGATGACTTATCTAAATCCTCAATCCAAACCGTTTGGATTCTTCAAAGCAAATTACATTCACCCAATTGTATTAAGTGAGCCATCTAACCATATTAGTTTGTCTATGTGATTTGACATTCAGATTTGAATCATTGATCGAGCGATTTAGCTCAGGTTGATTTGCTCAAGGCACATAACTCCAACAGACTTCCACTTGCCTTAAGAGCCAATCCTAAGCCACCTCTTCAACCCATGATGCCAACTCGATACTCAAGAGTTTTACCATAGAGCCTTGATTGACACAAGTGTCAAGCCATAGGCTGAAAAACTACATATGATAACTATTGTATCATACGTGGCATCAATTTTGTAATGGAGACTTTTCTCTCTATAGTCATGCTTTTATTCTTCCGAAGCTATTTGTCAACAAGAGCGATGTTTTTGTTGTCATCACAACAATGGGAATTTCAATAGAGGAATTTACGTCAAGTCCTTCCAAAGGCTTTACGTACCCTTACCATCCATGTGGCATCTTCATAAGCTACAACAAATTCACTTCAGCATACGTATGGCGGTGTATATGCTTCTAAAGAAAATATTTCACCACACCAATCATAAGTGGCTCTTATGTGGACCATCCTCTTTAGATTGCAGACGTCACATCTCAATTCATCGCGATCAATTGAAATCACCTTTTCATTATTGCATTCTTTTTGTAAGGAATGTCAAAGGACAACTCTATAATTTATCCAAAGTGTCTTATGGGTAGATAACAATTTATCCTCCCACCATCTCAAACATCTCTATCTAGAACTGTTCTTGGTATGTGTGCATCGCACACACGAGTCATGTTTTCTCTCAACTCCTTGAGTTGACATCTTCTTCATAAGAAGATATCAAAAGACATATGCGTTGACTTGCATCATATGAAAATCAACCAACCATTTCATGTTCCAAAAATTTTTAAGTTTATCTTGGAAAATAATTTTTCAATTAAACTTTCAAATTTCATATTCTGGATATTGTTGTCTCATCATATAAACACAATGGTTATCTACATATGGTATTGTGCTCCCACTATTTCTCATGAGTCCAAGAATCATTGAATGTGTTCATAACACTTTATGAATCAATCAAATCAAGGTGCCTACTTGGATTACAAGTGGATCGAAGTTCCAAGCTTTAATCCAATCTCTCATGTTACGATCCTCGAAGCTTCATCATATGAAGGTGGATTATTTTCAAACTCTTCTGAGTCAGAAGATCTCAAGGATCATGAGTGGCTTTTACTATCTTGAAACTATTTCAAGCAGTATAGCCTACCTATTGGAATTAATTCTCTTTTAGATTTGGTTGAAGATCTTGAACAGGTTCTAATAACCTTAAAAGATTCGTCATTTCTTTTGATTTAATTCTCATTTCAAGTATCGATATTCGTGAAACCCAATATTCCACAAGACAAACACTTCTCCAGAATTGTCTCTTACGAATAGGAACATTTCCATATCCTTTTGACCAATGAAACTTACAATTGCCTCTGTATCCAACTAGCTTGTACCTGCTATGTGCCCAACTATTGATCTGCATGGCTTGATTAGGACAAGTTTTACAACTCTTCTTATCATGCATTATTTTGGAATGAATTTCAATTAGTGATTTATCATCATGGAATTTGGCATTCCATAAGTCAAAATTACCCTATTGCAATTCTCATTACATCAATGACAATTATTGTCATGTGCGAAGTCCTTGAATGTTACAATCTTTCCTGAATCCAACTGACTTGGATTGGACATTAGCCAAACAAATTCAACCTTGGTGGTCTTATCCTGGTTGAGTTTAAGTAACTCTCGATTTGATTAACCATTCATTATTTAAGAATCTAGTATCACTCCAACAAAAAAATCAAAGATAACAAATAAATAACGATAATTACAATATTCGTCATAATATTTAGGAATCTAATTCATTGTCATCTAACTTAAACATTATAACGATTTTAATTATTTGTTGCCATCTAGCTTAAACATAACAATAATTTTAATTATTCTTTGTAAATTAACTTAAATATAATAATGATTATCTCTATTTACCGTAAGCATGCTAAAATACTTATAAATAAAGTAGCTGCTCATCCCTATCATGTGACAACCCCACATGTCTCTTGTCCCATCCTTCTCAACAAAATATACAAAAGATGATAAATAAATAATGACGACTTATAATATTTTAAATATTTGTAACTCTTTTTTAGAAATAATAATTATTTTAATTATTTGTTATGTTATATTTTAAAATAATAATTATTATTTTAATTCGTTGTTATCTATTTTAATTTTTCAGAACCCTTGACTCCGATGTTACCCCTGCACCCCCGTCCCCCTCGACTCCGATCTTCCCACACACCCCCCCCCTCCCCCCGCACCCGCCGTTGTCCTCGTCACTCGCATAGACGACGCCACCACTAATCCCATCCCTTGATTCCTTGACCGCTGCTCCGATCCCTAGGTCGCGTGCTCCAATCCACCGTCCTCGTCTCTCGCATGCTTCGATCCCTAGATCGCCACTATCGATCGCTCCCACCGCCGCTCCTCACTCTCAGATCCCTAGATCGCCACTGCCGGTCGCTCTTACCGCCACTCCTTGTTCTCGCGTGATCCCCATCCCCGGCACGCCGCTGCCGCCTCCACCTCCTCCAACAAGCTCTCTGTCGCATCGCCTCCATCGCCACCGCCCCATCCTCGACACGTTGCCACAATCGCGATCCCTCCAGCACCGCCCCAAGCTCAACGCTCGCTAAGGTGAGTAACTACGTTGCTCTTAATATTGCGATGCATATATGGAAATGAGACTGACATATGGAGTGCTAGAGTTATACTCTACATTCTTCTGTCCAGTGTTCCTCCATTTCGGGCTCGTGAGTGCAACTTTTGGGTGTAGAAAAAATGCGGATTACAAGTTGGTTCTTGGTGCAAAGGCTTTAAAGCTATAAATATATCTATTTTTGCATTGTCATGCAGAGAACGACAGGGAGGTTTTTGAAGCTATTGTTCACAGAAATGTTGATTTCTCATTAGAACCCTGGCCTTCTATTTAGAGTGATGCAAAATACTTGATACGGAGAATGGTACAACAAGATCCGAATGAATGGATCTCCATAGCTGATGTTCTTAGTAAGTTAAAACTATTTTGGAAGTGGTATTAAAATAATCATTTCATATAATTTATGTAATTCCTGATTTATATAGATGCTAGTGAATATAAATTTTAGTATGGATATTATGTTTGGTGTCTTGGGAAGATACTTCAATGATTCCAGCAATAGTTAACAAAATTAGTTGTTGTAGATATTGATTTCATTGCCTTTTATAAGATAGTAAATTTGTATTAGGCCTTTCCGTTACATGATTTGAACTATTTATAGATTTGATTGCAAGTATACAGCCAATAAGTCATTTTAATAGCAATGTATTGTAACCAATTTGTATCAGTAATTCTTTTTTAGCATATCCATGAGATGTTTGTAGAGATAGCATGAAGATGAACATGGCTATGCAACTATTCACAATGATACCTGCAATTTATTTGCTTCTGATAGTTAATATGTATTATGCATTTATCAACAAGTCACTGCAGTGGAGTGAGCCACCTCTTAATTGTTTCCTATGATTTCTACTTTGAATTGGAAAAGTAGTGTCGGAGTAACCTGTTGGTTGTTTTAGTAGTCACTCCTTATTTACAGGAAGTTAGAAGGAGAGAATGATTGTACTTGTTGTTCTATACGCGACATTTTTTGCAAAGTTTTACATAGTTTATGCATGGCTTAGGAAATCATTTCCCACCATTTAACTTCCAAGATTCCAATTTATTTACTTTGACATGGCAAATGCCCCTGTAGATCATCCATGGTTGAGGGAGGATGGAAAAGCTCCGGATGATCCCCTTGACATCATAGTCATAAAAAGGATGAAGCAATTCAGAGCTATGAATAAACTAAAAAAGCTATTTCTTAAGGTGCATGATCACGTTCTCTTTTCATCAATTTGTAGGATTTTCTAATTATTATAAATTTGTTAGTATTGTAGATTGGAGCATCTATTAGTGCCAAATATGTGTTGTCTTGCCTAAGAAGCTTCATCAACACTTCTGCTTGTGTGGCAAAGATCTTTCCGATACATACAGTGTAAGAAAACTAATATTAGATGAAAAATTTACCATCCTGATTATTAAATGATGTCTGTTTAATTCAGTTGACAGTCGAAGCTACAAAGTCCAGTAAATAGTGTGGAAGGAAGATCAACAAATGAAGAAGTGTAGACATGAAGAACATTGACTTCACATGACAAGGAAGCAGTCTTATGCTCTACAAAGTAAAACATGTGTCCATTAAATATCAATATTATTCCAAGTTCTTAGGACTTCACCATCTTTCCAATAGTTTATGTGATGTGCAAAAGTTGACATTAATAATATCCTGCTGACACTTATAAGAGTCATTATTTCTGTGAGAGTAGCCTCATTTTCAAATGCAATCACCTTGCAGTGTAGCAATTGAAATGCTTACTCTACTTATTCAAAAGCGAGGTGAGAAATAGCTATAGGGGATTCAGGAATTAGGTGGAGGGATTGACAGATTGTCTATTGGAATTTTGGAAACAGATAGCAGGGGAAGCTAACTTGAGGGGCTAAATCAACACCTGAAGAGATGGCTGCCTCAGCTTCTTGTAGCACAATTTGCCAATCTTTTTGTATCCTTGCTTCTTTGGACTTGCTGAGATGTGCCTGAAGTGTCTACGCTTTTGACATGTCTGCAGGGTTGGTCTCATTCCCTAATCTTCTGTAGTGATGCAGTGCTTTATAGGCTTCTCCTAGTCTGAAAGTGGTGCTGAAATATGGTTTTACTACTTGCGATCATCTCCCGTCAACACATACATTTTACCGAGGACCGTTTCTTATCATTGTTTGGGATTGCCTCCCAATGATTCATGAAGTTAGCATCCATATACTTTTTTGTGTTAGGGCTGATGATACTACACCTCTAGCTATGGATCAAGTTGATGGTATGTTGAGGAGTAGGATGAGGAGCTACCATCAAATTGAATGGCCATAAGAACTAGATCTTATGGGTGTAGGCTTTTAGCAAGGGTGTTGGTTACGAGAAATTCAACATTCTCATTAATCAAGGAAAGAAAGCTACCACTTGCGAATTAGCAAAAAGTAAAATTAAAAGAAGAATTTTACTTTTGTACTTTTATCAATAACAAATTATTTGTTATCAAGTGATTTTCTTGTTAATGATCTTAATTTTTTTTGTAGGTTCCCGATTTATCAAGAAAGCCATCTACCAGCGGCACAAAAAAACCAATAGTAGGTTCTTGTCAAAAATAATTTTGTTGGAGCATTTTTAATGGTAAGTTTTTATCAATATTACTATACTAGTGGGTATTTTTTGTAGGTTACAATCTATGATGTGGTCAATTATATTAGTTAGAGAAGGTTGAAATTAGTGTTAATTTTGAATGCACATTTTTTTAAGATTCAAATTGGGATCACTGAATAGCTGATCATTCAATGAGTATTTGCTTGGTGCTTCTATGGCAATCAATAAGTGCTTCTTAGCTAGCCATTGCAATGTACAAGTGAACTGATAAGTGGTGAAACATTTAACTGCCAATATGTAAGAAACACAACAGATTTGATCATGATAAACTTAGGAATTGGATTAAATGAGTGAAGTAGATCTTTGCAGGCAATATAGAAAAACTAGAAAATTAAGAAAACCATAAATTCAAAAAAATATATGAAACTTCAGAAATTTGTTGTATGAAATTATCCTATGGTTTGGTTGTGAGATGTACCTACCTATTTATTTTGTGGTATGAAACAGGTTGCAGGTACAAGTTCTAGGGAAAATATCAAATAAAGAGGGAAAATTCTGCCGGATTTACAGCAGATTTAAACCCTGCATTAAATTTTTAAAATTGTTATCCCTTATGTACCAAAGATTTAGTTGTGTAATGGCAATAAATTTCTTTCTTCTAGTGAGTTACAAATACTCCTTCTAGCAACCCTATTTTCTTGCAAACTCAGATTTGCTTTAAAAGAATAGGTAACATAGGGTATTTACCATCTCACTCTATGCCATTAGTTCAATATCTGATTAGCTTTTAGTTTGCAAATAAACCTTGACTAAAGGTTAGTTCTTAAATAGAAGAATGGAAAATGATATTGGAATAAATACCTCACAAAGTTATATTAATAGTTTAATGAATGCTATATGCTTTCAACTCTTAAAGGAATATTCTTGTCAAGTTGTCTACTTGTAAGATGCAATTTAGATTAGGCAATCGAATGGAGGTTCGATTTTTATGCAAGACTTAAGAAAAAGAGAATCCATGAGATATATGGAAAGACGTAATGGATGATAGTCAGTTCTATTAGTAGTATACAGTGGCTTCTAATTAATAGGAGATTTTGTGATGTTGGTAGAATATATTGCAATTTTATTTATGCATCTCACTTTAATCTAATTTTTTGTGATAGAACCTTTACTTATTTATTTTATTTACAGGATTATGGGCATCGTGTTAGGTTAGCAACTCATGCAAAATTCAAAGAGTTTGCATTGTCTGTTAGACTATAATTCTTTCCCTTGGGTGGCGATCTGAAAGTTCTTGTTGAATGTATAAGAAATAAAGTTTGTGGATCTACTGATACAAAAATGATAGGCTAGTTCATTTTTTAGGGAGAAAATTTAATCTAATTTTTAGTTGTCTAAGATATGGTTAAAAACAAAGCTTCTTGCCATGGAAATAAAGTGAACTTTTGACAAATTTTATGTTGAATTGTTTTTAGTTCCTTTATCACAGAAATAAAGTAAAATTTTTTATTTCTTCAAATATATGTTGTAATGAAATCTATCTACCATTTTTTTGGTGCATTTTCTATGGAAAACTTTAATTTCTAAGGAATATTTTGATAAATATTGTAAAAAAAAAAATCATTTTATAGGTAATGAAAATAAAGTATAAGTATGATACATTATGTGTGTTTTAAATGATGATTAATAATTTTTTTGTATCCTTGGTATATTACGACAAATTTAGCATTGACATATTCTTCACAAGGCAACGAAAAAAATCATTGTTAAAAAAAAGTAAAGGCAATGAAAACATTCGTCGCTAAATTTAAAGTATGTGACAATTTTAGTGACGATTTTATTTGTTGTTTAAATTTGCCAACCAATATATTAATCGTTGTAAATTTAACAACGGCTTGTATAGCAACGAATATGGCAACGAATAAATTATCCGTTAACAGGTTATATAATGATGATTTATTTGTCGTCATCTTCATGAAATATTTGTTGCCTTTGACCCTTTTTGTTGTAGTGAGCTGGTGGTAATTGCCGCAAGCCACTGGAATAAAAAGCACACAGTCTCCCTCTCCCATAAGCCCCTCGTCGCCATCCGCTCCTGTGACCACCACTACCACCTGGTGCCTCTCCTCCAAGCTGCCTCCGCTCCACTGCTGCCATCCGATCGATCGCTACCTCTCCTCCAGTCGTCCTCCTCCACCTATGGGATCGATCGACTACCAACTCGGCTCTTAAAGGTGTTCTCTGTTTTAGAGCTTGCATGTGTGTTGTGGTGGTTTGGTGGTTGTCTTGGTCGCGTGGTGGTTTTGATGGTGATAGGAGGGTTGTCGTGGTGGTAGTGGTGTCCATATGATTGTGGCGGCGATGTTCTCGTGATGGTGGCGGCAGCGGTTACAGTGGGATGTTCGAACAAAGGAATGGCTATTTGAGAGGGTAAGGTTGTGTGGTGCACCTTAAGTGTTCGATGAAATGCCACAGTAGGGTGCAGGGAGTTGTTATATAATGAATCTGCATATTATCATTTTTATCTAACATTTCATTTTCTTATTGTTTATAATCTAGTATATAAACGCTTGTAATACCTTTAGAAATGGCCGTTGAGGCTTACATTTAGATATTTTATCTGGGTCAACCGCAGGCGACAGGCAACCTAGAGGAAATAGCTTGGTTAAAGATGGAGGGGCTGGGGATTCGAGAATATTTCGCAAAGCCAAATTTTGGATGGTTAGTCATCCACCCCCATTTCACAGTTTCCATTTAGGAAAAAAGACAATTTGCATCACACATTTTATTTCACCTTCAGATTTGGAAGCGATCACACTGACAGAGGAGAGCTTGTGAAGATTGCAGCAGATAGAGTTAGAGAAAATATTTCCTGGAGGATTTGATTTGAGGGTGCATGTTGGTGATGCGGTATGTAAACAATTACCTTTTTGGCATTGCCAATTGAACTCTTGAGAAGTCTTCTATTCTAATTTGCAGAAATCCTTGCTTTGTGGAAAAAGGAAGCACTTGCATTTTTACCAATCCATATTCATGCTGTGGGGTTCTACCTTCACTAGAATTAGTGATCATTGGTAATAAATTGAGCTATATCTGATAATTACCCAATTTGAATGGTAGCTGTAGCAAGGGGAGTTTTCTCATTCAACAATAACACCCTAATCCTTGATATAAGAGTACTAGTGGTAGAACTACAGATATATCCTTGTGAAATAACATAAAGGAAAAAATTAAGCCTCTTAATACTCTCCCTTAATGTTGGAGCATATATATCGGCCAAGCTTGGCCTAGAACAACAGTGATTAAAAATGGCTTGAGGTAGACATTTGATAATCAAGTCTGCAACATTGCCTCGAGAAGAGAGAAATAGCAATGCACATCTTTTCTGAATCATACTTGTAATGTAATGGCAATCAATCTTCACCTAGTTTGTTCCACAATGGAACAGTTACTTGTTGGCTGCAAATAGATTGACATAGTTATCACATCAAATTTCTATAGGAATATCAGTGGATGTATGAAGATCATGACACCTGACTTTCTTAGCTTATATGTAGTTTGCCTTAGCTTGGTACTTTGATTTTATTCTCAACCAGGACACTTTAGTCGACTTCTTGCTCTTCCATGTGATCAACTTTCAACTTACATAGGTGCGAGTTTTAGTCGTGGAATTTTTTATCAAGTAATGAACTGACATAAACTAAATTAGAAAAGGCCATCACATATAGTTCTTTCCCTTTGGAGAATAGAGGAAGCACATGGCCTTCAATGTATAGAATTCCCTTTCTAGGAAAGGACTCAATGTACCTGAACATCATAATACGAGCATTTGGTTGGATTCTAGTCGGTTTCTTTATAAACTGGTCGATCCTCGTCACTGAAGTGGTTGACAACCTTTGTTAACCCCCTTTTTACTAAAAAAAAAAAAAAAAAGAGAGAGAAAAGGTCGCTGCAAGGATAAAACTAGGTTAATTGATTGGTCTGATGAGCAAAATCTATCTTGGTCAGCTACTCAAATTCCTCATTGGAAATTAGTTGTATGACTGGTAGTAGATTCATAATTATGAAATTAAAATTAAATGACATGGACATTTTTGCTTCATTTTGGTGTGAAATTAATTTGCTTTGCAAGGCAAGGATATTACTATGATACATATTATGCCAAGTACCACTCATTCCCAATATAACAAGTGTTGGACTGTTCTAAAACTCTGAATCGCACCATGAATGTCCCTTTTTGATGCCCTTCCTTATAGAGGATATGACACTTCCTAGTTAGACAAATGAAGATTAAAGACAATAAAGTCAAATTTTGAAAGTCAAAACAGCTTCAAGGAAATCGGCAATGACATAGATGATTAGAAGAGGGTTGCGCTTCGCAAGAAATGTCATTTCTATCATTCATCCAATCTTTTGACATGTGCAAATGGATCAGTCAAATCTCAAGTAGTGGATTCAACTGATAAATAGAAATCAACAAGCCAAATCACCTGCCCTTCGGTCGAAGCAATCAACTCAACTATTAATGGCATTATTCCCATTAGTCAGAATAGTGTATATAATTAATTGAAATCTGACCATGATAAGCCCAGTCCTATGATCTCAAACATTGGTCTAGTCAATCATCCGGTCCTTATCCTAATTGATGGCCAAAGTTACCACCGATCTTTACTGATCCACGAGAATATGTCATAGCTCAACCAACCAGAAAGTAGATTCCAAGGACCTAAATGCTGCAATCATGGTTCCACTCTAGCTTCCATTCCAAATGTTTCAGTGGCGTGAAAGCAAAGCTACTTTCTTCCTCTACCCCTAAATTACCCTATACCATGGAAAGACAACCTCCACTGGAATCTCTGCTTTTCCATTTGCCCTTTTTAAAATCCCACAATTATTTCAGAACTGATCAGGAGCACTTTTCCATTTGTCCACTTTGATATTTCCTAGGGAAATATGTATATAACCTGCTTTTGGCCTCTACTTTATGATGTGCTTTCCTTAGGATGCTATAAATGGTTTGTGTTATTCTAATATTAATTACTTTGTACATATTTTAGGCCTACCATACAACTTCTTGGGGCCAGCAAACCCATCGTTGCTGTACACTTCTGCCCCATTCATTTTCAACTACAAGAGACACAATCTAGTATTTGGCCTTAATTAAATTTGAGCATCTTGTTTTTTTGTGTGTGACTGAGTTTTTATGATTGGTTTCAGTAGCGTTGTTGTTTAAGCTTCCTTACAGAATTGTTTTTACTGTGGCCACTCTGAATTCTCTTTATGTATATGACACGTAGAGTGGTATGCTAATTCCATCTTTGCTGGCCTTCATTATGAATCCATCACAGATATTGCATGGTGAAATTGACTATCATCTTTTGTTCTAATCATTCTGATTTTGTAGACTGAGCAGAAAAATGTAGAATTTATATATTGTTTAATCACAACTCTTATTTTTTTCTCCATTTATTCTCAGGTCTCCTAGAGCAAAATATCTTGCAGTTTCCTCTAGGGATTGTTTTTGTATGCTTGTAGAATTTGAAACAGTGCATTGGGATCTGCGGTACCTCCAGATGGTACACTTTTTACTTATGGTCTATATTCTGTTTTGTTGCTAGTTTGTCTAAGCATTTGAAGGGTGCTTGAAAATATGCTTAGTCTATCTGCAATTGAGTCCTTTTTGAATAAAATCTGATTAGCTCATTGGAAATTGTCTTTTTCCAGTGACACCAAGTTTGTTTGCATATTCCATCTCTATCATAGAATTATTCATAAGCTGAGGTTGGCTCTGGTTTAATGACCTATACTTGTGTACAAGGCAATGAAAAAGTAAGAGCACATACCGATTGGTCAAGGTAGGGAGGGGTAAAACTGATTTCCCCTGAAGAAGCAGAGGACAAATGGGTCAAAGTTTACACCTGACTGAAGAAACTCAGGAACATCAGTTGGTCTCTGTCTTGTGAAATGCAATCATAGAATAAAAAAAATAGAAATCAAATGATGTAAAATGAAAATTTTCCATTGCAATAGGCATATTTCCTACTCAGGGGAATTGAGGAGCCTAACTTCTATTCTCATTCTGAATTGCCTCACTTTTTCTTAAATTAGTAAAAAGTTCTAGAAAATAGGATAATTAAAATGAAGTTTCACAACATTTGATGTTGTACATGTTGGTGCAGCATGGAAAGCCTACATTTCAGATTTTTGCTCAACTGTTACTTTTGGATAGTAGGGCACAATACTATTTAGCCTAAAATCAAAATGTCATATTGGATGAGGAGGTATTTCACTTGTTATTTGTGAGCTGTGCAAAATTGTGGACATTCTATGACTTGCACACATTTATCAAATATTCTTCTTAAGCTTATCAGTTATTATTATGGAGGTTTCCTTGAGCTTCAACTGCTATTTTGGTTCTTGAGGTTGGTATTTGGTTTATATTATAATGATGTGCGATGGGACCATATTCAGTATTATTAGAATCAAAATTTTTCCCCTCATAAATGCGTAAACCATCTTTTTGCCGGATTGAATGCTAATGGATCAGTGGTTTGTGCTCCCTCAAAATCAGAGGAAGTGACAAAAATGGAGATTGACAAATTAGACGTTAAATTAGCTAATCTCGAGGAAGATGTGATGGTGGTTAAAAAGGATGAACTCCTATGTAAAGCTGATGATCCTACCACAGGTAAGCGTGAAGAAATTGTCCTTGTGTTCTCTTGATCTTTTCCTTTTTTTTTTTGGTGAAAATTATATATTTTTTGGAATATTTCTTTTAATTCTAAAAATGAAGTTTCAAAGAACGAGTAACACACCAAGGCGATCCTTCTCTCTTTGGTCTTCTCTTTTAATTTTTTAGGTGCTTTCTCTGGGTACTCAAGTTATTTCTGAATAATCTCACTCCTAAGGGCTCCTGTCTTTTTAATGTTTGATTTTCTTGCATATTAAGCAACCATTTATTTTCTAGGTTGGTAAAGATGGATGAGAAGTAACAATCTTTCCAATGATGGAGATTAATAATGTGCAGTGCATATATGTCATATTTAAATGATTCTGCAAGGATTTGTTTCTGGTATTACTTGATATTTCAAATTTTTATATATCAAGTAATCACTTTTTTGTTCTTTAGGAGTGTTGGAAAGGGTTGCTATTTTGAAAGCTATATGTGCAATGTTGGAAATGTCTTCAGGTGCACGGTTAAATTTCGGTGATGCACGGGTGACTCCAAGAAAATTAGCATAGTTTGGAAATGTCTCCATCAGCAACCTTTATTTTTATTCTTTTTTATTTTGTTAGAAGTTTAGCTTTTTCTTTTTTTTTCTTTTTGATGGTGTTATCAGGTAAAGTTATTTTAGGTTTATGTTGTATTGGAAAGTTACTCATAATTTTTAAGTGTATTAATTTTTATAAAATTTTATGATGAAATTTTAGTTTGATTGAAACCTTTTCATGAATGCTATCAAAAGTTTGCTTATTTGATAAATTACATTTAGTTATAGATAAATGTAAGTGTCTTAAAAGATGATTAATTACCTTTGATATTTATAGTATACTATGACGAATTAATCGTTGCTATATGCTTCCATGAGACAACAAAAATAATCGTTGTTAAACTTAAAACAAGTGATGATTTTAACAACGATTTTATTTGTTGTCTTGGATTTGGCAACGAATACGTTATTCATTATAAGTTTAACAATGGTTCATATAACGATTGTGGTGATGAAATTATTTATCATCAGGTTATATCACGACTATTTATTCGTTATCATCTTCTTAAAATATGTCACTATTGACCCTTTTTATTGTAGTATTCCACAAATCAAGAATGTTTACTTGATCCATATTATGACGCAAATAACCATTATCATGCAAGTGATATTTAAAGATTTTCTAGAATCCAACTAGTTTGAATTCGGACATAGGTAATTAATACAAAATCCAAATATCTAGATCTTTATCCACATCATATAATGTGAATCCACATTGGATTTAGAGAATCCAATGCTCATCATCTTTTGAACTTCCTTAAGTTCGATCTTATCTCAAGAAAGTAAGATTAAGTTGAGGTGTACAAGAGGAAGGAGTTAAAAAATAAATTCTTACTCATTGAGATGCTTTGTGTGATTCATCTAATTAAGATCTACTTTCCATCTTAGATTGAATCTTATATGATGTATTCATGGTTAATGGAATTCACTAACTCCATAATCAACATGTGGAGGTCATCAAACTTTCCCAAAGGTCTATTACCTTTCCACATTTGAACATTATCATATTTGGAATGATTGTTAGTAGATGTTGCCATCCACTAAAGATCTTTTCCACAGTGCACACATCATTATGTGTCATCCTTGAGAAAACTCTTTGTCATATTTTCTCTTCATAAAAGGATTGAACACTAATTATCTTAGCCTTCTTGATTATTTGGCCAGAAGAGATTGTTCTCAACTTATCCTCTTAATCTCACTCTTAGACATTCATGTTTAGACATGAGTCATCTCATAGAGGCAAAGCATCCTCTTTATACACATTTAGAAATCTTATGAATGAGCACATCATCATAGAAATCTGAGCATCGGAAAATATATTATGAATCATCCAGGCAATCAATGGCTAAAACTTATAATAAATTATTCATCACATGAATATGCGAGTTCCAAAAATTTTGAAAAAATAGAAACAATTTCTATTGATGCAAGATTACAAAGACAATTCTTTATGATTATGAATACAAATTTCAAATATAAGCTTTGTATCTCTTAATGTCTCTCACTACAACAACTTACCTTGGGTTCCATCTATAAAGTTTCTTTATCCCAACAATTGCAAATATGTAAAGTGTATCAGGATCTTTATTCATCATATGAATAAACAGATGATGAAAATATGTAGTACCTTGAGGAACCTTTCCTCTAACCTTATGGTAAGGTCTGTAAATTTTCACGGACAGATTTGCATCTCATGCAAGATCTTGGAGTCCATATATCGGTTGTCCTTTAAGCTTTTGTGGTTGAGGATTGCTTCATCTTTTTAGAGATGTTGTGCACTCCATCCAGACGGTCCATGATGCTAAGTAGACGTTCTACCAACTCATAGATTGTCCTCATAAAGTTTTCTTTGTTGAAGGCCCAAGTGTAAAGGTTAGGGAGAGATGTTGCAATCATTTCGAGCTTTTCATCTTCAAATAATATCCCTCCATACACTTCATATTCTATAAAAAACTCTAACCTTTGGAACTCATTTTGGAATTATGAAGAGTAGAGAAAATTGAGTTCCAAGTGCCCAAGGCATCAAGGTTAAATATAGTGTCACTTGCATATTCTCAATTGCTCACATGGTCCACCAATCTAATTGGTAGACGCTTGGTGATGTAGTATTTCACAAACATGTTATCATCATGTCAAGTTTCATTATATTTCTCTGTGGCTTGAATCCTTGGGTTCCCAAATGGGCTAGAGCACAACACATAGCCTAAGTTACCTGCCTTCAGTCTATTCACAACTATTGCAAACCATTCATCACAAATGGGTTTTGTCCACTTATTTGGGTCGAAAGTTGTTTTGAAAATCGCCATTTTTTGTGAACAACATGAATGTAGTTAGATTTGAAATTTGCTTTGTTTTGGAAATTTTAAAACAAACATCTCCCACTATGTTTAATTTTACTGTTCCTTTTACAACTCTCAAATTAAGATAGACGTCAATCGTAAAGTCTAAAATAGGCAACAAACTCTCCTCTTCATTGAGATGGTACATCTGCTTTGGCAGTTTACATAATCCCAATGAGGGAAGCAGGAACTCTTTTCGCCTCACAAGTCTAACTTTGTGCATTCGTATCATTTTGGTCCTTCGGTGCCACTACATCATGCAAATCAAACCAACATTGAGTGTATGCATGACTATGTATGTGAACTCCGGAATGTACCTAACCAAGGGGCTAGAAACTATGATGGGCTAGTTCGTATACAGCTCATTCCTTTTGGGAAATGACGCATTCGCTCCATGTGCATGCCATTGCCAATGCCCTCCCTTTGGGAGCATACTCACTAGTACAACCTCGTGGTTACGCCCACCTCACCTTGGTGGAGGCCAATGGTACATCATCACCATGATGATTCGCTTGACGCATGAGATATATTCTTCTCTATTTGAGATAAGTTAATTTAATCATATTAAATTACTAAGCTCAAACTAGTTTAGAATTACAATCACATTCTAATCTTGTCTTATGTATCATTGCATCCCCATACATCCAATCACATACATATACATTCATTCCATAAATTACATCACATGTTAAAAAAAGGACTCCCAAATTATAGGGATTATATGAAAAATACTCAACCCGCTCACCAGCACTCCACTCTGTGTGCAGTCATGCTCATATCATAAATCCACAACATAAAACCATTAAACATTGTAAAAAAATGATACACAGATATCCATTACATCACATGTCGAAGAGATGCGAGTGTTTAATTCTCCTATGATTACGTCTTAATTTTATTATAATGAGTGTGGTACTATTAAATTCTAATTTAAGATCCAACTTGGAAAGAACGTGAGCATCCTATTATTTTGAAAATCTTAATTCTAAAAATAATCCTATTATAAATATGAAATTCACTTTTCAAAATAATTTTTTATTTGTTTGAGGTTTTGAAATTTTTACACACCTAATTTTATGAGGATCATATCCACATGATCAATCCACAGACACAAAAATCAAAACCAAACATCAAACAAAAACTTGCTAAAAAATAAATGAATATTTCCTAATACACTATCAATTTTTTCACTAAAGTTTGAATCTAATCATAATCTATTTCGAGTCAAACATTACTCAAAATTAAGGTTCCAAAATTGCCTTGTCGACTAACAACACTTGTTGGTCAATTGGCTACAATGGTTGTGATTATAGAAGTCATACCTCGGTAATCAGGTATCTGTCTCTCTTGTTAGATGTTTGACTTGACCAAATCATATGTCTGATGATTAAGTCAAACATCCAACAATTCTATGGTCGTGTTGAAAAACAACAAGAACACTTCCTATTATAGTCAAACATCTGACTGCATGATTGGACATTTGATTTTGTAGTATCAAACGTCTGATACACTCATCAGACTCAGATTTCTTGATTTGTGAGCTCGTATGCTTGCCATCCAATGTCAACTATTCGAGGTCACAAGTCGAACATATGATCCTCATATCAGACGTCTGACCATGCCTAATCAGACACCTAATAATGATATTAGACATTTGGTCAAGAAATCAGAATGCACATCAAGTTCTGATTGTCAAATCCAAGTGCGATTAAAACCAATTTTGTGATTTTTCCAAAATCCGAATCGACTTAGGCTCTGATACCACTACTAAGGAAATTCCTAAGAGGTGGGGACTCAAATGATTCGATCACTGTATCCCCGTGGTATCACAGAAAAGCAAAAACATTATCGTTTAAAATTTTCTTTGAATGGAAACTTGAATCGATGGCTGAAAATAAAAAAAATGAAATCGAAAACAAGAATGACCTAAATAACCATAACCACATGGGAAAAACTAATTTCTTTCCATTTTGAGATCCCCACGAGTTACCAGATTACCTGTGGGTGGCATAGCATAGCATCCCATATGTTGTGGCTCGTACAATAAGTCCTAGTACACCCTAGGACCTTCCCAGTGGGCGGATGAGACCTTGATGCCAAGAACACCTAATCCTCCTCATGTGTGGCACGAACCTTCCGTGCCCTACAAATTCCTTCGAGATCCCCAAGTTGACGCTCACCTCAAATCCACCTTCGCACGATCATAGCATCACCAAAGGAGCCACAAAAGTCGAACCTAGCAGTAGTCAGTCGACCAACGACAATTGTTGATCGACTGGCTACAAGAAAGGAGAGTGCCAACAACAACCGAGCTTACGTTATTTCTAGCCTTATTAGCAATCTTGCATTTGTAAATCTTGTTGTAATCATTGTTTTATTCTTTTATACTTTAGATTAATTGTAAAAGAGCCCAAAAGAATAATGACTTAAGCCACTACCCATTAGAGCACCTAGGATTTCCAAACCCAGTCATTAATGCTGTCAAAATAGCCCACCTACATACAGAAGTGCTAACCATTTAACCAACTCGTCAACCAATTTCTCTATAACCATTTGTCTAAGTCATCCACCTATCAACCAACCTTCTTGTAGCATGTCAACTAGTAGTTGACCATTTTAGAGAACATTGGACCTATTAATGTTAAAAAATCTTGGGAACCGTTGATCATTAATTACCCTAATTAATTAAACTAAACACCCTCAAAAAATCCATAAGGAAGTTGACCAATGGTTGATCTTTCCTTCTATAAGGTGTTGGCTGATTCTACAAAAGCAATGACTAGTTGGCATTTAATCCCAAGTCCATGGATTTCTCACCTAAAAACCCCTCTATAGGCCGTCGACTAACCAGTATAGAATTGGGCATCCAACTCCCATCCAACCAATGTGCACTTGAGTTAACCTTTCAGATAGCTTAAGGGCACCGACCAAAGAAATTTTTTGATCGATTAACACCACTATAGGACATCGAGTAGGCATTGATTGGCTACTTCTTTCTTCTAAATATGATTGATGCTCTATTTTCTGGGCTGACCCTTTCAGCCATATATGACCCGTAATGACTAGATTAAGTCCTAACACCATCTAGAGTGTTCTTAAACCCTTTATAAATATGCTAGAACATTCCCACTCTAAACACAATACACTTGAGATTACTACCTCTAAAGAATACCAAATTGCTCTCAACATCTCATTACTCTCAAGCTCCCTTTTGATCTCAAGAGCTTCACTCCTACTGTACTGCAACTTCCTACTTTCTAAAGGAAGAATAATGATCCTATTACTCCCTAGTTTAATTTGTTATATTTTTGGGCTCTATAGGATCTTGTTTATTTCCTTTTTATTGTAGTTGGGTATCTGATCTGTGATACTCACCTCTCTTAAGGCAAAACTTGCATTGGTTATATTCGGTGCATTATGTACTTGAGGTTGTATCACCCTTGGTTTAAAGTGATACATATATCAATCAAAAAAATCTTAAGTCGAGAGATTTAATTAGGTGGTGGCTTTTACCTATGGGGTTTCCACCTTAAATTTCTTGAGATGTGTGGTTATTATTTTGTACGGTTATTTTAATTGGTTATTAATTTTATACCACACTATTCACCCTCCCTCTAGTGCAATTTCAATGAGTGACTAAACTTGACGAAAATACCCCTTGATGTAGGTTTAATCACACCTTAATCTTATTTGTCTTGTTCTTGATGTAACTTGAGCCACACACATCGTATTGGTGCGAAGCAAGTACCATTTGAAAGCATGAGACAAGGAGTTTAATTATATCACATATGATCCATTTTGAAAAGGTTTGACTAAGAGTTGACTAAAAATACAAGTTCTTCATATTTTATGAGGCATTCTAACCCAACTCGACCTGACGAGTGTCGATGGGGCTGAAATGATGAGATCAACTCTTAAATGACTCTAAACCCAAATTTTAACAAAACTAACTCTCTAAACCCCTAATTTTAGTTCGCATGTGCCTATATCCCTGTTAAATGTGTTTTATGTGTAACTTTTGCTACATAACTTGGATTTCTGTAAAATAAAAATCATTGGAAATCTTACAAGAGGAATCTAAAGGTATCATATGTGACATTTTCCGAGCAAATTTTAGTTGAGGGTGGACTAAGTTTGACCAAAACCTACGTTTCTTTATTTTTAGGCTACATTGACCCGATTTGTGCTCGTTAAGTGTCGATGGGTTCGTCTTGGCCCACATAATCTAGAAATAGGTTTGAAATTGGGTCATAACACATGCTATGAAATTGGTTAATTCCTCCTCCATTGAGTTTAAGACTTGTAGTAAACATTCTACCTCAACCATGGACTCTTGACAACTCTACAAAGATGACCACTTAGTACTTTCCTTGTCTTTCTCCAAATGGAAATGAATTCTTCATGTTTATATTGATTAAGGTGTTATTCACTATTTCATGGTTGAATTCATTTTAATCATGATGTTTTCTCTCATAATTAGGGCTTTTATAATTTGTTAGAAGTCCCCTTAAGGGTTAACTAAGAACATAGGACATGTAGAAAGAAACTACAAGAATTGAATCATTATGAAAAAAATTCGCTATCATAGATGGATAAATAGCTACGTAGCTAGTTAGTTGTGTAGGTATAGACAACTATAAAATGATTGTAGCTATCTAAGCTTGAGAGGGTAGGAGACTCTTTGAATTGACCTACCACTCTTGGGTTGGATAAGACGTCTGGAGTATTTATCAGACGTCTGGATAGATGGCCGGACATCTGAAAGTAGGGAAAACCGTATGTACGTTGCTTTTCGCATGCATGTGACGTGCGTGCATTTTCTCTCCCCTCCGGCCTCCTCACCCAAAACCCTAAACACCACCTATTTAAACCCCCACACCCATCCTCTTTCTCCCCATCACCACCAGCCACCACCTCCATCTCCTTTCCCCTTGCCAGCAACCACCTTCCTCCCCTGCCCCCAATGCAGCGAGTAGAGAGGAAGAAGAGGGATGGGACGCGAAGGAGAAGGAGAGGAGAGTGTGAGTGAGGAGCAAGAGCGTGGGAGAGGAGACTCGGGGGAGCTCGCGAGTGCATGGTCGAGGGCTCGTCCAAGGAGGAGCTCACGAAGGGGAGCTTTGTGACCTACTAAGGCTGCTGGCGTAGTAGCTGCGGGCGATGCGGAGGAGTCCACGCGGAGAAGAAGGCTCGCGAGAAGGTTCTGCGTACTGTATTTTTTCCAATATTAGATGTTTGGAGCATCGGCCAAACGTCTGGAGCAGCAGTAGGACATCCAGAGCTGAGGTCGGACGTCTGAATGCACGTTCAGTGCAGAGGTACGTGTTTCTGCACGAGTTCCGGCCATGCAGACGGGACGCTTAGTCGTTTTTGGCTCTGCATGTGCGTATGCAGGTACAGAGCATTGGAAAGGCACAGTGCGCCCTTCGAGGCACTTTTGGACGTCTGGGCACCTTGCTAGACGTCTGACTGTGCTCCCAAATGACCGGAAGGAGAGTCTGACATCTGGGGCTCCCCTCAGACGATTGTGGAAGGGGTTCAGACATCTTAAGAAGCCACAGGAAAGAAAGGTGAGGTTCTGAGCTCGTTTAAGACGTCTGGGTCTAGTCCCAAACGTCTGATTTTAGACAGTATGCATGTTTTTGGCCCGTTTAGGGCTCAAACGGAATCGAATTTTCACAAACGAAGTAACGTTGTCTTCCGCTTGGTTTCTCTACGAGTTGTCACTTGTATTCAGTTTTGGGCTCATTTGACGTGGTTGGTCAATTGTATAGCTCTTCAGCCTATTGAGCACATGGAACCCGTGGAGGCGACAGGACCTGTGGTTTTAGCCCCCATTCCTCCTGTGTTTCCCAGTATAGTGGTTTGCTTTAATATCAAGATTTAATAAAACTAAGTGATACATAGAATAATTTACTGGAACCCTAGGGCATGAAATGAACTCTAGGGCAGAAATGAACGAATGTTTCTTGAGCTACACTATCTTCCTTGAGATGCATGTTAAACCAATTTGCTAGCAAATGTATTAGTTTATTGATGTTTTGCTTTCTTTAGAAAAACACGAGCTACCTATTATACAAATGAAACCCGTAATGTGAATAGTGACATCTAAATGTTGACAAATGGAATGAAAGGAATACAAGCATGAACCCTAAGGGGAATTAGGAGGACTCCTGCACATAGCAAGTAGATGGGAAGTGAGCTGGCACTTATGTACGCAGTACCAAGGAGAGCAACTATTCCTTTAGTATAGTGGGGAGCTAGCTGCCCCTTTGGGTTAAGACCCAGGGTTAGGCCTAGTCACTCTACACCGACTTCTGTTTGGCCCTCGTGTACATGGTACTGAGGTGAACTACTTAGTCTAGGGAGGGAGCTAGCTGCCCCTTTTGGTTGAGACCTGGGGTTAGGCCTAATCACTCTACACCGACTTCTATTTAGCCCTCGTGTACGTGGTACTGAGGTGAGCTACTTAGTGTAGGGAGGGAGCTAGTCGCTCCACAAGGCTTGGGGTTAGGACTAGCCACCCTACATGGACTCTTGTTAGGCCCACTAGGCAAACGGGGATAGTCGGATGAGGGTACGCGGACTGTGGAGGGGCGAGACCCCTATTCTGTTCTGAGGGGAGAGACCCCTATTCTGAGAGGGCAAGGCCCTGTACTATTCTGTGCTGTACCTTTAGGCGTACCCACTAGCGGAAACGACTGACCGCGTGCCTGTGCGGGATAGCTACCCATGCGCTTATCACGTGTGCCGTAGTCACCGCTACGTCACGACCCTGACCTCGGGGTGGTTGAGTGGGTGTAGGATTACCACGGGGGACTCTCCTGGCCAGGAGAGCACCATTTATACATCCTACATCACGGAAAAGACTGCAATCAAGATCGTTCCCATGAGGAACAGGCCAGATCAAGAAATGATTAGATGAATAAAGGAGCAAACAAATTAGAACTACTTGGTTGAGCTAAATGAAAATGAATAATTAATTAGTTGCTTATCTTAATTGCATGTAAATGGCTTAATTACAACTCTACTCAGCATTTATTGACTCCAGAATTTTATAACCTTGCTCAGGTCAGGGAGTTGAACAGCCAGCACCACCAGCTGCGGAGGGAGCTGGGCCTAGTCAAGCCCAGCCTTAGCTGTGTTTCCTTTCTGTTTCCCAGCCTCTTTTTGTGGTAGTGGGTATTTTGCTATATGTAATACCATTTATGTTATATTTTTTCGCTTTACTTTCCACTATACTAGTTGTGATGGTTTGTACTATTATGAGACATTTCGTTTTGGTTCTTTTACTGTCTCTATATTATTTTCTACTTAGTTACATTGTATTTGTGGTTGTGGAATATTTTATACTTTTGATTATTTCTCGTTGGACGACTAGGTCTTGGGATTAGTCGAGGTAGGCCAATCTCGGGTCCTATAGGGATTTGGGATCGAGTCGTAACAAGATGGTATCAGAGCAAGGTCGTCTCGAGAAATGAACCAAATGGTCTGAAAAATAGCCACCCACATGCATGTAACTAGGATAGCCATTACAACGTATCACTTGATGTTAAGAGCCGTGCCATTAAAGCCCTTTAAGACGTCTGGGACTTGGGTCAGACGTCTTGTCAAACATCTGGACACCTTCCCAGACATTTGGAAATCAATTTTTGTGTGCGTATGTCCTCGAGTCTATGCACGTGCTGTGCGCAGACTGTGCACAGTCGTCTTCTTCTCTCCCCTCTCACCGACAGAACCCTCCCCCACGCCTACATAAACCCTTCTCCTCTCCCTCGTTCACCACCCCACTTCCAGCCACCTTCTCCTTCCTCCAGCGAGAGCAAGAGCAGTGAGTGCAGCGAGAGGAGTGGCGGAGAGGAGGAGCAGCGTGAGAAGGAGAGGAGAGGAGAGCGCGCGAGATCGTGAGAGAGCTCGCCGGAGAAGCTCACGGGCGGTCGGGCGTGTGCACGGCGGAAAGGTGTGCCGGGGAGGCTTCCCCCGACGCTGCTGTAGCTAGAGCAGCGGACGAGCGAGCACGGCACGGTTGCACGCAGCACGAAGAAGACGAAGGCAGCTTCTGATTCTAGGATTTTCCCAGAATCATACGTTTGGACCTACATCCAGACGACGTAGATGACGTCTGGAGGAGGTTCCAGACGGCTGAGAGGTAAATCCTGCACCCTATGCCTCCCATTGCGGATACGGCCATGCAGGTTGTTCCGCCAAGGCACTAATACGTGCAGTATTGAGGAGATTTACGTTGCGCATGCAGGATTCATTTCGGGAAGGCGCGGGACATGCCCTCCCACGCGATTCAGACGTCTGGGCAAGGCACCAGACAGCGGGGAGCGTCTCCAGACGTCCGGAGAGGTGGTCGGACGTCTGGAACTAGGTCCAGACGGTTTAGAAGGATCCCTAGACATCTGAGGAGCAGTGCAGAGTAAGGTATGATTCTGGACTTCCTTTAAGACGTCTGGAAGGTGTTCTAGATGTCTGATTTGAGTCAGGATTGTCATTTTTGACTCGTTTAGGGTCTGTTTGAGGTCTGATTTCCGCAATTAAGATTCCATTCTTCTTCGTATAAGTTCCTCTACTTGTTGGAATGCTTTTATCATGTTCTGAGTGGTTTCTCATGGTTGATCCTTGTGTTAGGACCTCATTCCGTTGCGGATTTGGGGGTTGCGGAGGCAGTGGACCTGCTGATCAAACCCCTATTATTCCTGGTTTTGCTGGTAGAGTGGCTTCCCTAGATTAATTACAAACATGAATGCATATCTGGAATGAATGTTAGATCCTAGGGTATGGCATGAATCCTAGGACTAGAAACACTGAAATAATTGTATTGAATGTATGAGTTGCAATCTTGGATGATTAAATAAAATAATAACAATTGCCTGTAATTGGATAACAACTGCCTGTGGAATGTAAAGTACTGTTGTTAGCAACTGTTGCATGCATGTTTCTGTTGTTGCAATTAAATACGAGCTGCCTGTATATGAAATGAAAATAGAAATGATGAAATCTAATATGGCTTGGCCTGAGAAACATAAGCATGAACTCTACAGGGAATTAGGAGTAGAGCTCCTGGAAATAAATGGAATAGAACTGGAAATGTGATTGGGGAAGTGAGCTGGCCCTTGAGTACAGAGTACCAAGGAGAGCCACTGTCCCCCTGTTTAGTGCAGTGCGGAGCTAGTCGCCTTAGGGTTGGGACCCGGGGTTAGGACTGGCCACTTTATACTGACTTTTTGGCCCTCGCGTATACAGTACCGAGGAGAGCTACTAGTGTAGGGAGAGGGCTAGCCACCCCAGGGGCCCGGGGTTCAGCTAGCCGTCCTACACCGACTTGTTAGGCCCACTGGGTAAACCATGGTAGTCAGGCGAGGGTGCGCAGACTGTGGAGGGGCGAGACTCCTATTTGGTTCTTAGGGGCTAGACCCCTGTTACTGAGAGGGTTATGCCATATACTGGTTCCATGCTGTTCTTTGGGCACACCCGTTAACGGAAATGACTGACAGTGTGCCAGTGCGGGGTAGCTACCCGTGCGCTTATCGCGCGTGCCGTAGTCACCGTTACGTCTGTCAGCGACCTTGGGGTGGTTGACTAAGTGTAGGACCACCACGGGGGACTCTCCCTGCCAGGAGAGCACCACGTGCTACTTCTACTCTTCGGAAAAGACTGTAATCAAGATCGTTCCCACGAGGAACATTTGAGATCAAGAAAAAAACCTAATAACTAAACCAAGTGATGAAAGAAAGAATAATTAGTTAAATAAAGAAAGAAAGAAATTGAAAACAACAGCTACCTGTCCACCTTTACTATTTTTAGTTAGCTGGTTGCCACTCTACTCAGCGTTCACTGATTTTGTGTACTCATAACCTTTTTCAGGTCTAGGTCTTGAGCAGCCAGAGCCTACGGCTACAGAGGGTGCTGGACCCAGTAGAGCCCAGTAGTTATACCTTTTGTTTGTACCTCATTTCCATTGTAGTGAGTATTTTTGTTACACTTCTGTACTCTTTTATTATAAACTTTATATTCATGTACCCTTTTTAAATTCTCTACTGTTGTGGTGGTATATATTGCAGTAGTTTACTTCTTTACTGCTGTACTTTTGTTACTGTTAGTTGCTTGCATGGTGAATGTGGTTTATTTTTACTGCTTTTTAGTTACTTCCTTGTTGGATGACTGGGTCTTGGGATCAGTCGAGTCGGTCCGGTCCCGTGTCCTGTAGGGATTCGAGAACCGGGTTGTAACAAGATGGTATCAGAGCAAGGTCGTCCCGAGAAGTGAACCAACTAGCTGGAAAATAACCAATTCACATGCTTGTAACTAGAGTAACCACCACAATGTACCTTTTGACATTTGTTCTGAGGTTCTTTCGTTGAATGTCGGTTAGAATTGATGTCTTTTCTGTTCTGTGTTCGCGTCTCCTTGTAGGAGATGCCTCGACGAGGGGCAGCGAGGCGGGCTGCGGACGCGGCCGAGGACGAGGTCAAAGGGGCGGGCGCATTGAGTCCGATGCCTCAGTGGATCAGCCACTACTTCCAGGCATTCAGGCCTAGGACCTCGCCTAGCTGATACGGGAAATCGTACGAGAGGAGCTTCACCCGCCTTCACGAGCGCCTCTCCCTGGGGCTGCAGAGGGGGAGTCCTCTGTGGGACCGCGAGACGGACATGGCGCTGGATGTGGGGGAGGGGGTGGCCCTCCACCGCCCCCACCTTCCTCTGGCACTTCCGAGCACAAGCCCTCCTTACCCGGAGGCGTACCATTTTCTCCACTTCAGCGCCATTACGAGCTTTTCGGACAGTTTCGGAAGCGGAAGCCCCCCTCCTTCAAGGGGGATGAGGACCCGACCGAGGCGGAGGACTAGCTCCAGCAAATCGAGAAGGTGTTTGACACCCTTCGCCCCCCTGTGGAGTGCCGTGTGGCCTTTGCCACGTACCAACTGGAGAGCACGGCACACAGGTGGTGGAGGACAGTCAGAGGTCAGGAGAGGGCCGAGCCGACTTGGGACCAGTTTGTCACCCTCTTCTGTGAGCAGTACTTCCCCTAGACGTGGCAGGACCAGAGGAGGCGAGAGTTCCACACTCTCCGCCAGGAGACGATGACCGTGAGTGCGTATCGCATGCGTTTTCTGGAGCTATCTCGTTTCGCCGCGACAGCTGTGGCTATCGAGGAGGAGCGCCTTTGGAGGTTCACTGAGGGGCTCCGGCCTGCTATTCGGGGGTATGTCAAACCCCTGAAGCAGCCTACGTTCTCGAGGGTGGTGGAGGCAGCCATGACATATGAGGAGACCAACCCGTCCGCATGTGACACTGACAGCGGACGGAAGAGGCCCTACCAGCCAGACTACTCACAGGGCCGACGAGAGAGAAGGCACGTGGTGCCCACAGGAGAGCCGTCACGCTTTGCGGGGCCGTCAGTAGCCTTTGGGGGCCCCCGACATGGACCAGCTGCCAGCACCGGACCCCTGCCCAACCGTCAGTAGGGACCCACTGAAGGCAGGAGTCGAGTTCCCCTTTGCTACCAATGTAGCCAGTCGGGCCACATTAGGAGGGATTGCCCGTCTAGGGCTGGAGGTCAGCAGATGCTCCCCGCGCCGAGCATTGGAGGACGAGCAGGAGGCCATAGTTCCCAGGCGCGAGGGGGAGGACAGCAGTCACGGGGAGGGTACCGGCCAGCGGCTACCTGTCCGACGCAGAGCGTGGCTGAGGGGCTGAGGGGACAGCAGTCACGGGGAGGTTCGTCCGCACCTAGGGTTGAGAGGCATATCAATGCCCTGACACACAGAGACGCCAGGGCTTCAGGTTCAGTGGTGGCAGGTATGGTTACAGTTTCCAGCAGACTAGTTTACACGCTTTTTGATTCCAGCGCCACGCACTCGTTTGTCACTGCCAGTTTTGCTGTTAGTTTGGGGCAAGACTGTGTGTTGTTAGAGGATCCGTTTGTGATCAGAGGTCTGGGTGGTCAGCTGTTTGCAGTTGAGGAGGTTTACACGGATTGTGAGGTCAGTGTTGGGGGACACAGCCTCCCCGCCGATCTGATTGTGATATAGATGGAGGACTTTGGCGTGATTCTAGGGATGGACTGGTTGTCCGCTTACCACGCCTTGGTGGACTGTTTTGAGAGGAAGATCATCTTCTCCATATCGGAGTTGCCTTCTTTCGAGTTTCACGGGCAGCCAGTGGACGGAGGCTTCAAGTGCATTTTTGCACTTCGGGCAGCGAGACTTTTGGGCCAGGGGTGTGAGGGCTTCCTGGCTTGTGTGGTGGCAGAGCCCAGCCCTGTGGCAGACCTTCAGAGTATCTCGGTGGTCAGAGAGTACCCCGACGTGTTCCCAAATGAGTTGCCAAGACTACCGCCCGAGCGTGAGATTGAGTTTGAGATCTCACTGGTACCGGGGACCAGCCCCATTTCTATAGCGCCTTACAGGATGGCACCACTTTCGCTGCAAGAGCTCAAGTCCCAGTCGCAGGACCTTTTGGAGAAGGGCTTTGTGAGGCCCAGTGAGTCTCAATGGGGAGCCCCGGTATTGTTTGTGAAGAAGAAGGATGATACCCTATGCCTTTGTGTGGACTACTGACAGCTGAATAGGGTTACCATCAAGAACAGGTATCCACTGCTGAGGATTGACGACTTGTTTGACCATTTGCGAGGTGCCACAATATTCTCCAAGATAGACCTGAGGTCTAGGTACCACCAGTTGAGGATTAAGGAGACAGACATCTCCAAGACAGCTTTCCGCACCCGGTACGGACACTACGAGTTTTTGGTCATGCCGTTTGGGCTAACCAACGCCCCCGCTACCTTCATGGATTTGATGAACTGGGTGTTTAGACCCTATCTGGATCAGTTCGTGGTGGTATTTATTGATGATGTGCTCATCTACTCCCGAGATCCGGCGCAGCATGGATAGCTCTTGCAGATGGTTTTGGACACACTAAGACGACGTAGGCTGTACGCCAAATATAACAAGTGCGAGTTCTGGTTGAGGGAGGTGACCTTCTTGGGTCATGTGATCTCCGAGGATGGCTTGGCTGTGGGCACAGCCAAGGTTGAGGCAGTGCTCAGGTGGGAGAGACCGCATACAATTACAGATATCTGCAGTTTCTTGGGACTGGTAGGCTACTACAGGCGATTTATCAGGGGTTTCTCGCAGATTGCACGTCCTACGACACAGATGACCCAGAAGGATGTGCCCTTTTCTTGGACAGATGCTTGTGAGGCGTGTTTTCAGGAGCTGAAGTAGAGGCTGACTTCGGCTCCCGTGCTCACTATCCCAGACAGCAGTGGCAGGTTCGTTGTGTACACGGACGCCTCCTTGCAGGGCTTAAGGGGTGTGCTCATGCAGAGGGGTCACGTTGTCGCTTACGCTTCGCGGCAACTGAAGTCCCATGAGCACAGCTACCCTACCCACGACCTGGAGCTGGCAGCTGTCGTCTTCGCGTTGAAGACTTGGAGGCACTACCTGTACGGTGAGACCTTTGAGATTTTCACAGATCATAAGAGCCTCAGATACTTATTCGATCAGAAGGAGATCAACATGAGACAGAGACGTTAGTTAGAGCTCCTGAAGGACTATGACTGCAGCATTTCCTACCATCTGGGGAAGCCCAACGTGGTGGCTGATGCCTTGAGCTAGAAGGCGCCCGCCCACTTGGCCAGTTTACAGGCGCAGAGTTGGAGCCTCATGGAGGAGATGGGCAGTTGGCGACCCCTAGAGTTACTGGGGCACTGTGGGGCAGTGATTGTGACACGACAGACGAAGCCAGAGCTGATAGACCGCATCATCACAGGACAGATGGCCGACCTGTACTTGCAGTCGTTGCGTAACAGAGTACTGTCTGGGGACCCTGGGGACTTCTCCTTTACAGACAAGGTGCTGCGCATGAGGGGACGTTTGTGCATTCCCAGGGACGAGGAGCTATTGAGAGAGCTCCTGACTGAGGCACACGGTTCCAGGTTCACCATACATCTCGGAAACACAAAGATATATCATGATTTGAGACGTGACTTTTGGTGGAGAGGAATGAAGTGGGATGTAGGAGAATTCGTGCAGCAGTGTTTAGTGTGTCAGCAGGTGAAGGCCGAGCATCAGAGGCCTGCAGGGCCATTGCAGCCACTTCTAGTGCTAGAGTGGAAGTGTGAGAGCATCACCATGGACTTGGTGGTGGGGTTGCCTGTTACCCAGCGAGGACACGATGCAGTCTGGGTAATCGTAGACTGATTGACAAAGATAGCACGTTTCTTGCCGATCTGAGTCACTTTGGGACCAGCATAGTTGGCAGAGAGGTATATCCGCGGCGTGGTACGTTTGCACGGAGTTCCGCGGGAGATTGTATCCGATCGGGATACCCACTTCACGTCCCAATTTTGGGCTGAGTTTCAGCAGGCCTTGGGGCCACGGTTGAGGTTCAGTACAGCATACCACCCACAGACTGACGGACAGTCAGAGTGCACGATACAAACACTTGAGGACCTTTTACGTGCTTGTGTACTGAACTGGAGGGGCTCTAGGGAGGAGCACTTGCCCCTGGCGGAATTTGCATATAATAGCAGCTATCACTCAAGCATCAGCATGGCACCCTACGAGGCTCTGTACGGGCGGAGGTGTACGGCACCCTTGAGTTGGGTTGAGGTGGGGACCAAGTGGGAGGTTGGCCCCAGGCTGATCCGGCAGAGTCAGGAGGTGATCGAGCAGATTCACAGGCGAATCCGCACTGTCAGGAGCAGACAAAAGAGCTATGCAGATCAGAAACGCAGAGAGATGCAATTTGAGGTTGGGGATCACGTCTTCCTTCGTGTTTCTCTCATGAAGGGCCAGCAGCGGTTTGGGGTAAGAGGGAAGCTCGCGTCGAGGTTTGTGGAACCCTTTGAGATCTTGGAGTGGGTTGGACCCGTTGCTTATAGGCTTGCCCTTCCTCCCCAGCTTTCTGGTATGCACGACGTGTTCCACGTGTCCAACCTCAGGAAGTACGCCGTTGATCCCAGTCACGTTTCGAGCCACGAGAGTGTTGAGGTGGGTGACGACCTGACCAACCCCGAGCGGCCAGTGCAAATACTCGATAGAGTCGTCTGAAGTCTGAGACGGAAGCAGGTACCCCTGGTGAAGGTCTTGTGGAGGAGCTAGCGGTACGAGGAGGCTACCTGGGAGCCTGAGGCGGTGATGCGAGAGCAGTACCTGGAGCTCTTTGAGGGTATGTCTTTTCGGACCGGCTTCGGTCCTCTTTGAGTTTGTTATTCGTATGTTGTTCTTTTTTCTCACCTAGCCGAAGGAGAAACTTCCTTTGGGTATGTTATGTTGTTAAGACCCGTGCCATTAAAGCCCTTTAAGACGTCTAGGACTTGGGTCAGACGTCTCGAAATCAATTTTTGTGTGCGTACGTCCTCGAGTTGCGTGCGTGCTGCGCGCAGACTGTGCACAGCCATCTTCTTCTCTCCCCTCTCAACGACAGAACCCTCCCCCGCACCTACTTAAACCCTTCTCCTCTCCCTCGTTCACCACCCCACTTTTAGCCACCTTCTCCTTCCTCCAGCGAGAGCGAGAGCGGCGAGTGCAGCGATCGAAGCGACGGAGACGAGGAACAGCGTGAGAAGGAGAGGAGAGGAGAGCGTGCAAGCTCGCGAGAGAGCTCTCCAGAGAAGCTCACGGGCGGTCGGGCGTGCGCATGGCGGAGAGGTGTGCCAGGGAGGCTTCCCCCGACGCTGCTGCAGCTAGAGCAACGGACGAGCGAGCGCGGCACGACCGCGCGCAGCACAAAGAAGACGAAGGCAGCTTCTGATTCTGGGATTTTCCCAGAATTAGACGTCTGGACCTACATCCAAACGACGTAGACGATGTCTGGAGGAGGTTCCAGACGGCTGAGAGGTAAATCCTGCGCCTTATGCCTCCCTTTGCGGATACAGCCATGCAGGCCGTTCCGCTAAGGCACTGATACATGCCTTATTGAGGAGATTTACGTTGCGCGTGCAGGATTCATTTCGGGAAGGTGCAGGACATGCCCTCCCACGCGGTTTAGACGTCTGGGCAAGGCACCAGACAGCGAGGACCGTCTCCAGATGTCCGGAGGGGTGGTCGGACGTCTGGAACTAGGTCCAGACGGTTCAGAAGGATCCCTGGACGTCTGAGGAGCAGCGTAGAGTGAGGTACGATTCTGGACTTCCTTTAAGACGTCTGGAAGGTGTTCCATATGTCTGATTTGAGTCAGGATTGTCGTTTTTGACTTGTTTAGGGTCTGTTTGAGGTCTGATTTCCGCAATTAAGATTCCGTTCTTCTTCATATAAGTTCCACTACTTGTTGGAATGCTTTTATCATGTTCTGAGTGGTTTTTCGTGGTTGATCCTTGTGTTAGGACCTCATTCCGTTGCGGATTTGGGGGTTGCGGAGGCAGTGGACCTGCCGATCAAGCCCCCATTACTCCTGGTTTTGCTGGTAGAGTGGCTTCCCTAGATTAATTACAAACATGAATGCATATCTGGAATGAATGTTAGATCCTAGGGTATGGCATGAATCCTAGGACTAGAAACACTGAAATAATTGTATTGAATGCATGAATTGTAATCTTGGATGATTAAATAAAATAATAACAATTTCCTGTAATTGGATAACAGCTGCCTGTGGAATGTAAAGTACTGTTGTTAGCAACTGTTGCATGTATGTTTTTGTTGTTACAATTAAATACGAGCTGCCTGTATATGAAATGGAAATAGAAATGATGAAATCTAGTATGGCTTGGCCTGAGAAACATGAGCATGAACCCTACGGGGAATTAGGAGTAGAGCTCCTGGAAATAAATGGAATAGAACTGGAAATGTGATTGGGGAAGTGAGCTGGCCCTTGAGTACAGAGTACCAAGGAGAGCCACTGTCCCCCTGTTTAGTGCAGAGCGGAGCTAGCTGCCTTAGGGTTGGGACCCGAGGTTAGGACTGACCACTTTATACTGACTTTTTGGCCCTCGCGTACATAGTACCGGAGAGAGCTACTAATGTAGGGAGAGAGCTAGCCACCCCACGGGGCCTGGGGTTCAGCTAGCCGTCCTTCACCGACTTGTTAGGCCCACTGGGTAAACCAGGGTAGTCAGGCGAGGGTGCGCGGACTGTGGAGGGGTGAGACCCCTATTTGGTTCTTAGGGGCAGACCCCTGTTACTGAGAGGGCTATGCCCTATACTGGTTCCGTGCTGTGCTTTAGGTGCACCCATTAACAGAAACGATTGACCGCATGCCAGTGCGGGGTAGCTACCCGTGAGCTTATCGCGTATGCCGTAGTCACCGTTACGTCTGTCAGCGACATTGGGGTGGTTAACTGAGTGTAGGACCACCACGGGGGACTCTCTCGGCCAGGAAAACACTACGTGCTACTTCTACTCTTCGGAAAAGACTGCAATCAAGATCGTTCCCACGAGGAACATTCGAGATCAAGAAAAAAACCTAATAACTAAACCATGTGATGAAAGAAAGAATAATTAGTTAAATAAAGAAAGAAAGATATTGAAAACAACAGCTACATGTCCACCTTTACTATTTTTAGTTAGCTGGTTACCACTCTACTCAACATTCGCTGATTTCGTGTACTCATAACCTTTTTCAGGTCCAGGTGTTGAGCAGCCAGAGTTTACGGCTGCAGAAGGTGTTGGGCCCAGTAGAGCCCAGTAGTTGTACCTTTTGTTTGTACCCCATTTCCGTTGTAGTGAGTATTTTTGTTACACTTCTTTACTCTTTTATTGTAAATTTTATATTCCTGTACCCTTTTTAAATTCTCTACTGTTGTGGTAGTGTACTGTAGTAGTTTACTTCTTTTCTGCTGTATTTTTGTTACTGTTAGTTGCTTGCATGGTGAATGTGGTTTATTTTTACTGCTTTTTGGTTACTTCCTCATTAGACGATTAGGTCATGGGATCAGTCGAGTCGATCCGGTCCCTTGTCCTGTAGGGATTCGAGAACCGGGTCGTAATACTTGATCTTCACTTCCGAGTCTTATTTTCCTTATGTAATCTACTATCATTGACAATTTCTGCTCTTTTCGTGTGTCTCTTTGTAGGAGATGCCTCGACAGGGAATTCTCGAGGCAGGCCGCAGACGTGGCCGTGGGTGGGGTTGGAGGGGTAGACGCGTTGGACCTGAGGCACTAGTTGACCCACCTCTCCTTCCGAGCATCCAGGTCTAGGATCTCGCCCAGCTGATCCGAGATATCGTACGGGAAGAGCTCCAACAGCCTCCTCAGCCACTCCTCCCTGAGGACATGAAGGGAGAGTCCTCCATGGGACAGGGGAACCGCCACAGTGCCGTACAAGCTTGAGGGGGAGGGGGTGATCCTCCACGACCCCCACCACCCTCAGACACTTTTGAGCACGAGCCCTCCTTCTTGGAGGTGTACCTATTCCCCCATTGCAGCTCCACCATGAGCTTTTCAGCCTGTTCCGGAAGCTGAAGCTCCCCTCCTTCTGCTTGTACGGCAGATAGAGAAGGTGTTCGACACCCTCTGCCCTCCTACAGAGTGCCGCGTGGCCTTTGCCATGTACCAGCTGGAGAGCGCAGCCCACAGGTGGTGGAGGGCAGTCAAAGGCCAGAAGGGGAGAGAGCCGATGCAGGACCAGTTTGTGGCTCTCTTCTACGAATAGTACTTTCCACAAACTTGGCAGGACCAGAGGAGGCGGGAGTTCCACACTCTCCGTCAAAGGGCGATGACAGCATGTACTGCACGCATTTCCTAGAGCTGTCACACTTCGCCCTGACAGCTGTGTCTACTGTGGAGGAGCACTTGTGAAGGCTTACTGAGGAGCTCCAACCTGCGATTCGGGGGTATGTGAAACCCCTGAAGTTGCCCACTTTCTCTCGTGTGGTTGAGGCGGCCATGACTTATGAGGAGACCAACCCGACCACGCGAGACATTGACGGTGGACGGAAGAGGCCTTACTAGCCAGAGTACTCCCAGGGCCATTGGGAGAGGAGGCACACGGTGGCCACAGGAGAGCTGTCTCATTCTGCGAGGCCACTAGTGGCCTTTGGGGGCCCCAAACAGGGGCCAGCTGCCAGCACCAGACCCCCTCCCAGCCACCAGTCGAGACCGACAGAGGGAGGAGGTTGTTCCCCTCTCAACTAGCAGTGTGGCTAGTCGGGTCACATCAAGAGGGACTGCCCATCTAGGGTCGGAGCACAGTAGATGCTCCCCGCACTGAGCGTTGGAGGCCGAGTTGGCGGCCACGGTCACCAGGCACGTAGAGAAGGACAGCAGTCACAAGGAGGGTACCGGTCGGCCGCTGCTCGCCCGACCAAGAGCATGGCCGCTTCGTCTGCACCTAGGGTTGAGGGGCATATCAATGCCCTAACACACAGAGACGCCAGGGCTTAAGGTGTTTTGGTGGCAAGTATGGTTATCGTTTCTGGCAGATTAGTCTACATTCTTTTCGATTTTGGTGCCACACATTCTTTTGTCTCCTCGAGTTTTGCCGTCAATTTGGGGACAGGCAACGTGCTGTTAGAGGTTCCATTCCTGATTAGAGTGCCAGGTGGACAATTTTTCATAGTAGAGGAGGTCTTTATAGACTGCGAGGTCGCTATAGGGGGGACACAGTCTTCCCGCCAACCTAATAGTAATCTTGATGGAGGACCTTAGTGTGATCCTAGGGATGGACTGGCTGTCTACCTATCATGCCTTGGTGGACTGTTTTGGGAGGAAGATCGCTTTCTCCATACTGGAGTTGCCTCCCTTTGAGTTTCACGGCTAGCTGGTGGACAGAGGTTTCAGGTGCATCTTCGCACTTCGGGCAGCGAAGCTTTTAGGCCAGGGGTGTAAGGGCTTCTTAGCTTGTATGATAGCAGAGCCTAGCCTCGTGGCAGACTTTCAGAGTATCCTGGTGGTCTGCGAGTACCCTAACGTTTTCCCATAGGAGCCTCCAGGACTATTGCATGAGCGCGAGATCGAGTTTGAGATCTCACTAGTACCGGGGACTAGCCCCTTTCTATTACATTGTATAGGATGGCACCACTTGAGCTGCGAGAGCTCAAGTCATAGTTACATGACTTGTTGGAGAAGGGCTTTGTGAGGCCCACTGCATCTCCATGGGGAGCCCCTGTGTTATTTGTGAAGAAGGATGGAACCCTGCGACTTTGTGTTGACTACCGACAACTGAATCGAGTCACCATCAAGAACAAGTACCTGCTGCCTCGTATCGATGGCCTCTTTGACTAGTTAAGAGATGCTATAGTGTTCTCTAAGATAGATCTGAGGTCAGGCTACCACCAGTTGAGGATCAAGGAGATCGATGTCTCCAAGACAGCTTTCCATTCTCAGTACGGATATTACGAGTTCTTGGTCATGCCATTTGGGCTGACCAATGCCTCCGCTGCTTTCATGGACATGATGAACCATGTTTTAAGATCGTACTTAGACCAGTTTGTAGTGGCGTTCATCGACTATGTCTTAATCTACTCACGGGATCAAGCACAACATGGACAACATTTATGTATGGTCCTGGATACCTTGAGATGATGCAGGCTGTATGCCAAGTAAAGCAAGTGTGAGTTTTGGCAGAGACAGGTGACTTTCTTGGGTCACGTGATTTCGGGAGACGGGTTGGTTGTGGATACAGCCAAGGTTGAGGCCGTGCTCAGGTAGGAGAGACCACGCATAGTGACAGAGGTGCGCAGCTTTCTAGGACTGGCAGACTACTACCGGTGGTTTATCAGAGGATTCTCTCATATCGTGCATCCTATGGCTTAGCTGACCCAGAAGGACGTGCCCTTTTCCTGAACAGATGAGTTGAGACGTGCTTTTAGGAGTTGAAGGAGAGACTGACGTCAGCTCCTGTGCTTACCATTCCAGACAGCAGTGGCGGGTTCATGGTTTACACCGAAACTTCGTTGTAGGGGTTGGGTGGTGTGCTCATGCAGCGAGGCCATGTTGTTGCTTACGCTTCGCGGCAACTGAAGCCCCATGAGCATAACTACCCCACCCATGACTTAGAGTTGGCAGCAGTTGTCTTCGCGCTGAAGATATGGAGGCACTACCTATATGGTGAGACATTCGAGATCTTCATAGACCATAAGAGCCTTAGGTACCTGTTTGACCAAAAGGAGCTCAATCTGAGACAGAGATGTTGGTTAGAACTCCTGAAGGACTATGTCTGCAGCATCTCCTACCACCCAGGGAAGGACAATGGGGTGGTCGATGCCCTGAGCCTGAAGGCGCCCACCCACTTGGCCAGCTTGTAGGCACAAAGTTGGAGACTCATGGAGGAGGTAGGCAGTTGGCTACCCCGGGAGTCACGGGGGCACTACGGGGCAATGACAGTGACACGGCATGCACGACCAGAGCTGATAGACCGCATCATTGTAGGACAGATGACCGATTCGTACTTATAGACACTGCAAGACAGGGTGTTGACAGGGGTTCTAGGAGACTTTTCCTTCTTAGACGAGATATTGCACATGAGGGGATGCCTATGCGTACCTAGAGATGATGAGTTGCTGAGAGAGCTCCTGATTGAGGTGCATGGGTCCCAGTTCACCATGCATCTCGGAAATACAAAGATGTACCATGATCTGCGACGTGACTTCTGGTGAAGAGGGATAAAGCGGGATATTGGTGAGTTTGTCCAGTAGTGCTTGGTATGCCAACAGGTGAAGGCCGAGCACCAGAGGCTTACAGGGCCATTACAGCCACTTCCTGTGCCAGAGTGGAAGTGGGAGAGCATCACCATGGACTTGGTGGTGGGTCTACCAGTTACCCAGCGGGGACACGACGCAGTTTGGGTGATAGTAGACCAGTTGACGAAGATGGCACGGTTCCTGCCGATCTGAGTCACCTTTGGGCCAGCACAACTGGCAGAGAGATACATTAGAGATGTGGTGTGTCAGCACGAAGTCCCTCACGAGATCGTATCCGACAGGGATACTCATTTCACCTCCCAGTTCTAGGCAGAGTTTCAACAGGCATTGGGGACCCGTTTGAGGTTCAGTACCGCCTACCACCCACTGGCCGACGGGCAGTTAGAGTGCACCATACAGACACTAAAGGACCTCTTACACGCTTGTGTACTAGAATGGAGAGGCTCCTGGGAGGAGCATCCGCCCCTGGCTGAATTTGCATACAATAACAGCTATCATTTGAGCATCGGCATGGCACCCTATGAGGCTCTGTACGGCAGGAAGTGTACCTCACCCTTGAGTTGGGTCGAGGTGGGGACCAAGTGGGAGGTTGGCCCCAAGTTGATCTGGCAGAGTCAGGAGGTGATAGAGCAGATTCATAGACGACTCCACATTGTCAGGAGCAGGCAGAAGAGCTACGCCGATAGGAAGCGCAGGGAAGTGCAATTCAAGGTTGGGGATCACGTCTTTCTTCGTGCTTCACCCATGAAGGGTTTGCAGCGTTTTAGGGTGAAAGGGAAGCTTGCACCTAGATTTGTGGGACCCTTTGAGGTCTTGGAGCGGGTTGGACCCGTTGCTTACCAGCTTGCCCTTCCTCCCCAGCTCTCTGAAATACACGATGTGTTCCATGTGTCCAACCTCAGGAAGTACGTCGCCAATCCCAGCCACTTTCTGAGCCACAAGAGCGTCGAGGTGGGTGACGACCTGACCTATCCCGAGAGGCCGGTACAGATACTAGATAGAGTCGTTCGGAGTCTGAGACCGAAGTAGGTATCATTGGTAAAGGTCCTATGGAGAAGCCAGCAATATAAGGAGGCAACTTGGGAGCTCGCGGCGGCAATGTGAGAGCAGTACTTGGAGCTTTTTGAGGGTACATCTCTTCTGACCTACGTTGGTTCCCTTTAAGTTTGTTATGCGCTTTTACGAACTTTCCACACCTTAGCTTAAGTTTTGGGGATGAAACTTCCTTTAAGTTTATTATGTTGAAATGACCCGTCGCTCTTGGGTTGGATAAGATGTCTAGAGTATTCATCAAATGTCTGTCCAGACGTCTGGATAGATGGCTGGACGTCTGAAAGTAGGGAACACCATACGTACTTTGCTTTTCGCATGCATGCGACGCGCGTGCATTTTCTCTCCCCTCCGGCCTCCTCACCCAAAACCCTAAAGACCACCTATTTAAACCCCCACACCCCTCCTCTTTCTCCCCATCACCACCAGCCACCACCTCCATCTCCTTTCCCCCTGCTGGTAGCCACCTTCCTCCCCTGCCCCCAGCGCAGCGAGTAGAGAGGAAGAAGAGGGACGAGACGCGGAGGAGGAGTGGAGAGTGTGAGTGAGGAGCGAGAGAGTGGGAGAAAAGGAGACTCGGGGGAGCTCGCAAGTGCACGGTCGACGGCTCATACGAGGAGAGGGTCGTGCGAGGAGGAGCTTACGAAGGGGAGCTTCGCAACCACCTGAGGCTACTAGCGTAGCAGCTGCAGGCGACATGGAGGAGTCCGTGCGGAGAAGAAGGCTCGCGAGAAGGTTCTGTGTACTAGATTTTTTCCAGTATCAGACGTTTGGAGCAACAGTGGGACCTCCGAAGCTAAGGCCAGACGTCTAGAAGCACGTTCAGTACAGAGGTACATGTTTTTGCACGAGTTCCGGCCATGTAGATGGGACGCTTAGCTGTTTTTGGCTCTGCACGTGCGTACGCAGGTACAGAACATTGGAAAGGCATGCGATGCACCCTTCGAGGCACTTTTGGATGTCTGGGCACCTCGCTAGACATCTGACTATGCTCCCAGATGATCGGAAGGAGAGTCCAATGTCTAGGGCTCCCCTCAGACTATTGCGGAAGGGGTTCGGATGTCTGAGGAAGCTGCAGGAAAGAAAGGTGAGGTTCTAAGCTCGTTTAAGATGTCTGGGTCTAGTCCCGAACGTCTGATTTTAGATAGTATGCATGTTTTTGGTCTGTTTAAGGTCCAAATGGAATCAAATTTTCGCAAACAAAGTACCATTGTCTTCCACTTGCGTTTCCCTATGAGTTAGTGTCACTTGTTTTCAGTTTTTGGCTCATTTGACGTGGTTGGTCAATTGTATAGTTCTCCAGCCAGTTGTGCATGGGGGACCCGTGGAGGCGACAGAACCTGTGGTTCTAGCCCCCATTCCTCCTGTGTTTCCCGGTAGAGCGGTTTGCTTTAATATCAAGATTTAATAAAACTAAGTGCATACTTAGAATAACTTGAACCCTAGGACGTGAAATGAACTATAGGGCAGAAATGAACGAATATTGCTTGAGCGACACTGTTTTCCTTGAGATGCATGTTAAAATAATTTGCTAGTAAATGTATTAGTTTATTGATGTGATGTTTCTTTAGAAAAACACGAGCTTCCTGTTATACGAATGAAACCCGTAATGTGAATAGTGAGATCTGAATGTTGGAAAATGGAATGAAAGAAATACAAGCATGAACCCTAAGGAGAATTAGGAGGACTCCTATACATAGCATGTAGACGGGAAGTGAGCTGGCCCTTATGTATGCGGTACTAAGGAGAGCAACTATCCCTTTAGTGTAGAGGGGAGCTAACCGCCCCTTCGGGTTGAGACCTGGGGTTAGGCCTAGTCACTCTACACCGACTTCTATTTGGCCCTCGTGTACGTGGTACCGAGGTGAGTTAATTAGTGTAGGGAGGGAGCTAGCCACCCCACGAGGCCTGGGGTTAGGACTAGCCGCCCTACATTGACTCTTGTTAGGCCCACTAGGCAAACCGGGGTAGTCAGACGATGGTACACGGACTGTGTAGGGGCGAGACCCCTGTTCTATTTGAGAGGTGAGACCCCTATTCTGAGAGGGCAAGGCCCTGTACTGTTCCATGCTATACCTTTAGGCATACCCACTAGCGGAAACGACCGATCGCGTGCCAGAGCGGCATAGCTACCCGTGTGCTTATCGCGTGTGCCGTAATCACCGTTACGTCACGACCGTGACCTCGGGGTGGTTGATTGGGTGTAGGATTAGCACGGGGGACTCTCCCGACTAGGAGAGCACCACGTGTACATCCTACATCACCGAAAAGACTGCAATCAAGATCGTTCCCGTGAGGAACAGGCCAGATCAAAAAATGACTAGATGAATAAAGAAGCAAACAAATTAGAATTACTTGGTTGAGCTAAATGAAAATGAATAATTAATTAGTTGCTTATCTTAATTGCATGTAAATGGCTTAATTACCACTCTACTCAACGTTCGCTAACTTCGGAATTTTATAACCTTGTTCAGGTTGGGGAGTTGTGTAGCCAGCACCATCGGCTGCGGAGGGAGCTGGACCCAGTCGAGCCCAGCCTTAGCTGTGTTTCCTTTCTGTTTCCTTGCCTCTTTTTGTGCTAGTGAATATTTTGCTATATGTAATACTATTTCTATAATATTTTTCCACTTTACTTTCCACTGTACTAGTTGTGATGGTTTGTACTATTATGAGACATTCTGTTTTGGCTCTTTTACTGTCTCTATATTATTTTCTGCTTAGTTACATTGTATTTGTGGTTGTAGAATATTTTATGCTTTTGGTTATTTCTCGTTGGACGACTAAGTCTTGGGATTATTCGAGGCAGGCCGGTCGCGAGTCCTGTAGGGATCTGGGATCGTGTCATAACACTCTCAAATGTAAGCCTTTATAATGTGAATAATTACATATCTACCCAAGGTTGAAACCTTAAATCTTATTGGTAACTTAGCATAATCAATTAAGGATCGTGAATAGTCAATTACAAGATACATAGTTGCTTACATAGGTGATGTGTATACATTTAATTGGCCTAAAATATCTATTTATGCATATTTCTAGGGTCATAGAAGCATCATGTATTATAAATATTGCATAACATGCATCATCATGCATTTAAATTAGTTTGTACAAATTATATATTAATTCGCCTCTTATTGTGGCTAGGGGACAAGGAGATATTTATCTGGACCTCAGATTGAAGATCTAACCGTACGGATCTGATCAAGTCGATGATCAGAGTGCAACACCTCCAAGATCATTCCAATTGAAGATCCGTAGCATTAGATGCAGTATGAGGTAGATTAGAGGTCAAGGGGCAAGGTGGTGGAAATACGAACCTCAAATGAAGAATTCGACTGCATGGATGGGTTTAGATCGACGATCGCAACCTAACGATGTGGGAATTGGTCCAATCCGACATCTATGGCAGCATCTACAAAGAAAAGGAGATTGATAGCCCAAATGACACCACGTGATGCCATCTAGATTGCCCAAGCATGCCCAAAGCCATCAACGCCCCTCCTCATCAAAGTAGACTTGATCTCAACCTTTGGATCTTCATCCAACGATTGAGAGCACAAGGACCTCAAATTCAAAATGCAACATAAACACCCCCTCAACGTAGCAGTCGTATGCCTTATGCATAGCGCGCGATGAGCGATCGAGACTCACAGAGCGGATAAAATCCGCTGAAGGCGAGCATGGGCAAAATTCGTCCGTCGGTTAGGCGATGAACTACAGTCGAGGCAGGGACATGGCACAATCTTGAGCGCCGGATGTACACACGCAATCTGACGTGCCAAGCACGCGATTTGAAGCGCGGGCGGGCATGCGATATTGACCCTTTGATCTTGATCCAATGGTGATCAAAGTGAATGTGCCACCCCCCAATGCACAAAGATGAAGCGGCACACGTGCGATCTTGATGAGAACCTCATCATGAGCCATAACTAGCTCATTTTGACCTAATACAAAGGATAAAAGCTCCTACATAACTCAAGGAAAGGCTTAACTCAGAGAATTCTGAGTTTAAGGAGAAAATAAGTCATAAGGGGTAAGAATGCAATTTTACCAGTATAATCTGCATACAGGGTAATTCAAGGTCCAAACATAGGTCAAACAAACCAAATAAGAAGGAAAGTGGGATGATCTCACAAGGGCTACAACAATTCCAAGTAACTAAATGATAATCTGTAACCTTAAAACAAACCCACTTCAATTCACGAGGTTCGAGGCAAAGTAAAAATAGAATAAACCCTCTAAAATTCATAGAAAAATAATCTCTAGGGTTTAGAACCTTCAATTTGGCCTTCAGAACCCATTTTGACCTATATTGAGAACCTTGCCCAATTAATAACTAAATTTGGGTTTTTGCATAAATTGACCGGTCAAACAAGGTTTAATCTGGAAATAAAATTCACCATCGTAATCCTTAGGTCCCAATTAGTCATGTATAAAAACTTGAGCCTAAGAGGAAACCTTCTTGACCAACTTTACACTTTGGTCCTCATTCATTTACTTTTTTGCCCTCAACTTTTGAACCCTCACATTTTTGCCCCTAACTCTCCTTCGTTCTTTGCATCCAGGTCCCTCCTGCCAAAACCTGACCAGCACCATGCTCCGGCGACCTTGCGCGGAGCATGGCGCCGCGCAGGGTAAGGGGGAGGGTCTGGCGAGACAACCGGGGGTGCCCTGCGTCGTCAGCCGTCGCAGGAACACCCCCCTGGTCACTGCAACCCACCATACCGGCCGTGCGAATGCACGGACGGTATGGGTCTCCATCTCCGGCGTCCTCCGGCAAGGGAGACACGTCGTCTCCCTCCGCCTTCCTCTCTGATTCGGCCCCTATAAATACCCCCGTCGCTCCACCGTTCTTCCCAGCTTGGATCTGACGGAGATACCCCCTCAATTCCTCTCTTCCCACTCCGACAGACGCCCTCCTTGCTCCGGCGGCCTCTCCTCCTCCTCCTTGTCGCCCTGCCGCACTACCAGCTGCAGGGTTGCCCTCCCTCGCTCTTCCCGCGCCACGCCGCACCCAGCTGGCGCCTCTCCAGCCCTTTCCTCGCCGTCGCCCCTTCCCCTGGGCATCTTCTTCTCCGGCTACAGTCGATACGACTGTCGCCCTGCTCCGGCCCCTTTCGTCTCCGTAGCTAAGTCAGAACTTCTCCCCATCTCCCCCTCTTTCTTCTCCTCACTGTCTTTTATTTGATTAAACCCTCGACCGCTCCTGTCCACCGTCACCCCCTTCGTCTCCGGCCAAACTCCGGCGAGACACCCCCATCACTCCACAGCCCCACACGCCTCGCCAACCCTCACAGAATCTCCGCCTCCTCACCCTGATCAACCTCCTTCCTTCCACGTCCCGCCACTCGCCCTCTGCAGATCCCCCGAACAAACCCACTTCTCCACCCGCAGTTTGACCTAGGGCGACCCTCACGCTCCGCCCCGCCGCCTGCCAGACCCCCCACCACCTTCGCCGTGCCACGGCGAAGGTTCTCTGCGTATCTGATTAGGCCGAGAGGCCGTTCCTCTGTGTACAGGTGTCTCGACCGCCGTCGCCATTGCTGCGTGGAAGGAGCACCTTCAACCTGCAGCTCCAGGTGCGCTTCGCCCAGGCCTGACTCCCAGGCTGTGCGGGGCGCCTCCGCGAAGAGTCCCAGGCTCGCAGCTGGGGCGAAGGCCTCGCGTGAAGCCGCGATTGCCCGCTGCTTTCTCCGCTGCGGGCGCTCAATTAGGGTGGGACATTTAGTCCCACCTCGGAAAGCCACTGAGGCGAACGGGCGCTTAAAGGCAAAAAGTGCCTTAAGCTGTTCACCTCAGTTCACGGGGTGAGGTCCCCTTCACCCGCCCGGTTACCCGGCCTCGTCCGCGCTCACGCCTCGCGGACCTGGCTCGACCCGATTAGCCCGACCTGCACTCCTCGCCCACCACCGCACGCCGGTGGGCCTGGACCCGGGCGCGACCCGCGTACCCGATTATCCGGATGCTCTGGGAGAGCCTTCCTAAGAGCGAATTCAGAGAAAGAGAGACGCGGGGGTGGGGGAGGGTAGAGCAGGTTCTTCCCTCTGACGTAAACTCTGAAGTGTGCAGGCACAGGTGAAGAAGAAGGACCGCGGAAGAAGAAGAAAGCTAAGGGAGACACTGTAGCAACAAGCGGTTTAAGTCATCTGATTGGAAAATCAGACGACGTCCTGAAGGGAAAAGAAGAAAGAAGGAGAGACGACGTCCTGACAGGAAAAAGAAAAGAAGAAAGAAGGAGAGACGACGTCCTGACAGGAAAAAGAAAAGAAGAAAGAAGAAGATCTGAAGAACAAAAGAACAAGGAAGAACAGCAGAAGAAGAGGAAAGAACAAGGAAGAACAACAGAAGAAGAAGAGGACCACAAGGAGATAAACACAGAAGAAGAACAGGAAGAACAAAAGCTAAAGAGAGAGAGAGACAAAGAGAAAGAAAGAAGAAAAGAAGAAGAACTCAAACTTTCATCTCTCTCCCTCTCTCTCTCTCTCTTTATTTTTTGTAATAGAACATGTATATCTCTAGAATACAACTTGCTCCCTGAGTTCGACCTCGGGAACTCTTTTATTTTCCGAGTAAAAAAAATTATATATTTGAAATGATGGCAATAACTGGCTATACTACAACGACATAACAATAAAACCCGGTTATCTCTCGAAGCCAACGTTTCATTTGGCGCCGTTGCCGGGGAGCAACGGCTATTCTAGAGGTAAACATTCCTGTTTCTTTTTAATTTCTGATAATCTCCTCTCTTTTGTGCAGCTACAGGAAATCAAGAAGACAAGCAACCGCACGACAACCACTCTGAGGACAGGTAAATTTTTCCTCTCGCTATTAACCCCTAAACTCTAAAGAGGAAGAAAAGAAAAGAACAAGCAATATAGGGCTAACCTGTCTTCCATACTTAGTAACCATAAAGAGTTGCATGTTTTCAACTCATCACTCCTGCACACTATTAAGGGTATTTAAGGGCTAACACATTCTTGCTTGAGCCCTAATTACCCAACAAAGAGTTAAATGGACCAAGTAGAGCCAACATAAGGTCAAACATTAGGATTTCAGTAGAGACACACCCCTTAATCAAGAATTGAGGAAATCCAAAAGAGGTGTGCCCAAGCCATTGATTGAAAATAATTAATAAGAAAAATCCTAAACAATTGGCTCTCTCTAAACACTTGAACCCTAAAACAAGGCCTAACTTCTCAAGGAAACCACTAGGTGAAGTTGACCCCTGGGGTCAACCAACCTTCAAACTAGGCCACTTTGTTCACAAAAACACCTAAAGTTCAAGTGAAAACCTAAGCACCTTGATCTTAACATAAAAAAAGGTAGACTTAAGAGGTCAAGATCCCCATTCTGGTCTACCTGGAACCGCAGTGACAAGAGAGGTCGGGTGGGGGAAACCCTGTAACCCGTGAGGACGCTCTACCGTGTAGGGGTCTTCGCGGGACTCACCCTCTCTGGCTGCCCAGGTAATTCTCAGGTGGACGATTTTTTTTGATCAAGTGGTCCATCTGCCCCGCACCTCTATAGTCACCCAACATTTTGGGTGCCTTGATTGGGTCCAGCACCTTTTAATCTCATCACATCCTTCAGTATATGCTTGGAAGGAGGTCCTTAAAACCTCCTTTAGGAATTCACTTGCCCTGAGGTTAGGCCTCAGTTCCCTTGTTTATGCAGCACCACCACATTAATCTTTCCTCTGATACTCCCTTCTTCCATCTTGGCACAACATGAGTCTACATCGAAGCCTTTGATTCCACATCTTGATTCCACCACCTAATCCAAATATGCAGCCAAACCACCTAAGACTAACATTCAAGAAACCTGAATATCGGAGATCTATGAAAGATAAAATGATCGAGGATGCCATAAAATTCTATGAAAAAGAAGAAAAAACCTCAACACCAATAGGAGATATTCAGGTTGATGTCCCAACAACCACAGCCTTCATCATAAACTGTGCCCAAACTCTATTGACAGGAGCCATAAAAGGATCAACCCGAGAAGTTCTCCTAACAGGATACATTGAGATAGACAAATTACACAAATCTGAATACCTTCAATGCTTGACAAATCCTGTACTTTGGGAACAAAACCAAGATGCTCTTGAAAAATGGGTAGAGATGATGAGACTTTTAGAAAAAACTATCAACCAAAAATACCCGTATACACCAGAAACAGAGGATGAGTCATCTTGGAACAGTACTAAGAATCAATCCAGTTTCCCAGACCTCGGGACTGAGGCACAAGGTGGTTTTCGACTCCCAACCCAAATAGAAGATAGCATTAAAATAGGTTGGGAAGTTGCAGGAGAACACAATGCTGAGCCAACCCTAGGCCATAAATCACCAAGCTTAGAACTCCAAGACTCCTGCAATAACAAGATTAGAACTGAACCTCTGGAGGGTATAAATTCCGCCCCTTGTTTTGATAAGGTAACCCTCGAAGGTCATTCGGACTTCGATTCTAGTAATCCTACCCACATCCTAAACCTAGAATCTAGATCTGAAACTTATTGGGAAGATTATGAGGCCCCATATGAGAAAGATAAAATTTCTAAAGAAGAACATGATTCTGGGCCTCTATTTGATGAATGTCCTTCTCCAACATCCTCAGGAAATCTGATTGATTTTTCATAAGATATACCAATTTACGATACAGAAATCGAGGAGTTGGATGAGTGGGGTTTCAATTGGGTCTCTCCTACCAGTTTGGAATTTGAGCCTAGCCAGAACATTTTTTTAAACCCAGAATTGACATATAGGCTAGAACCCAGTCAGGCTGCTGCTGATGATTTTTGCTGTGGTGGAATTCATGATCATGAATCTCAATTTCGCCAACTCTCCGACAATTTCAGATCTGACTATAATTGCGGAGAGACTTTCCTTCCTGAACACGCCAGGCCCATCTACGACCTCAGTTCACATGACTCTGACTCCGACTCTGAGGTCCTGATTCCCGAGATCACTGATAACACAGAATCATTCCTTTTCGATCCTCAGGAACCAAAAATAGAAAATGCCAAGAGTGATTGCAACCCAGAATTCAAATCTTTGCTCAAATTAGATTTCTTTCATCCTACAGACACTCTTCAGGCATTTGATAGTTACCTAGAGGACTCTTTACAGAAAATCACTTGTCATTCCTTTCTAAAAGAGCCCTCACACACAGTTGCCACCTCGTCTGCACACACAGAACTAATCAAAACCTCTTCCCAACCCCGACCCGCAACCGGACTCAATTTCTATTCAGATTCACCTCTCACCGAGCCAATTGCATTTCCACATCGGGTTTCGAACATTGATCAGACTACATACCATGCTCTATCATTCTCTGATCACCCCTGTAGGGTTTCCGCGTCATTCATTGATTATTCTACGGGTCCATACTCTGACCAGGCTGATTCGACTCAGCCAAACCCTGCGTTTACACTTCCACATCCATCTGAGCTTCATAGTTTATGGTGGGCTCCACACCTTTTTATCCACATCTATCAACCCACCAGATTGATTGGGTTTGGGCTGCATCATCAGCCTGTTGATCTGAACAAGCACCTGGTCAGACCAACCTGGCTCTTAATCAAGGTGCTTGTCTTACAAAACTCCGCTGATTTGACCATCCCCTCTCCATCGCATTTCCCGCTTGGCTGAAGGCATCAAATTTAGCGCTCAACGGGAGGCATCCCGTCATTCTCTTTGAAAACCTGAAACTTGTTCTGACACCTTTTTGCACTTGAAGTTCACACTTTAGGACAGCCGACTCCACCTCAGGTGCTTGCATCTGAGATTAGAAATCGTCCGCAATAGTCACCCCGACCCATTCACTCATCAAAACATCTGTCCTAATGTATGAACTAAGTTGAATAAAAACCCCCTAGGTTACAATGAGGGCATTGCAAATCTTAGGCATGGGGGGTATGAAAGTGCAAAACTTGTAAGGAAAGGTTTCAAACAAAAAAATTCACATATGCCAAAAATACCATAAAAATTAAAAATTTTTGAAAAAGAATAAGAGGAAAAGAGGAGAAGGAAATTTTGTGAAGGAGAAGGAGAAAAGAAACAAAATGAAAAAGGAGCACAAAATTATGAGAAAAGGTGATAGTCATTAGTAAGGAACTAAGGAATTAACCTAAGTTCTAGACCTCATTCAAGAAAATAAATGAAAAGTGCATGGTAAGATTAGTAAGAACGCAAACCTTAGGCATTCTTGATAGACTCTTAGTACCCATTAAGATCTAGACAATCCTCAAGAGGTTGAGGAAAATGAAAAGCTGAAGTATTAGGTCTAAGGCTTAGGGAGTATTTGGCCTCGTTAACTAATTTTTGGTTTACGGGACTCAGTAACCTAAGCACCCTAACCTCACACACAGCCTGGTTCAGTAAGCGTAAAAATCAGAATCACGCAGAAGCGTCGCAAAATTCTGAAAAGAACACCTAGAATAGGAGCGGCCGATCAACACAAGTTGATTTGGACGAGTTCCCAGCGCGGAGAGACGGGAAATCCCCTCGAAGATGCGTAACAAAATATCATCTCCTCGGTGCTTGTCTCTTAGGATATTTACATATCCTACTGGGGGCATGTAAGCACTCTGCTGATTCAGATTCCATGGATGGCATTATCTCGAAGTGTCAATTGCCAGGGTCTGAATTCAGCCACGGAACACCATGGATGGGATTATCTCGAAATCTCAATAGCCAGGGTTCCGGGGGTTGCCATGGGTAGTGCTATCCCGAAGCATCGATCGCCAGGAACCCTTGAGGATTGATGATGGGAGCAATGAATCTGATACAGACCATGTTGAAAAGCCAATCCTAGGCTAGAACTAAAAAGAAAAGAGAGAGAGAAAACTCTCCAAACAGAAAAACTTTCTCTCTCTTACAAAGCACACTGCGAACTGAGCCAGGGCTAAAATCATTTCAAGCACGGGTGCTTTAACCACAAAGTCCAATAAACCTTAGGTTAGTTCTTGTGGGCCTTAAAAACCTTTGCTAAGGACTGAGGCTAAGGCTAGACAGATTTGGATCTTGATTGGTACTAGAGTACCTTTTAGGCCTATGGTCAGCATTCTAACCTAATCTGAGCTCAAATGAAAAAGCACTTATCTAAAGCTATTAAGAACTTCATGGTCTAGAACAAGGGTTGAAACCTTAAGTTTTTGCTAAGGGACTAGCAAAAGCTAGGCATGGGGGTATGATGAGAACCTCATCATGAGCCATAACTAGCTCATTTTGACCTAATACAAAGGATAAAAGCTCCTACATAACTCAAGGAAAGGCTTAACTCAGAGAATTCTGAGTTTAAGGAGAAAATAAGTCATAAGGGGTAAAAATGCAATTTTACCAGTATAATCTGCATACAGGGTAATTCAGGGTCCAAACATAGGTCAAACAAACCAAATAAGAAGGAAAGTGGGATGATCTGACAAGGGCTACAGCAATTCCAAGGAACTAAATGATAATCTGTAACCTTAAAACAAACCCACTTCAATTCACGAGGTTCGAGGCAAAGTAAAAATATAATAAACCCTCTAAAATTCATAGAAAAATAATCTCTAGGGTTTAGAACCTTCAATTTGGCCTTCAGAACCCATTTTGACCTATATTGAGAACCATGCCCAATTAATAACTTAATTTGGGTTTTTGCATAAATTGACCGGTCAAACAAGGTTTAATCTGGAAATAAAATTCACCATCGTAATCCTTAGGTCCCAATTAGTCATGTATAAAAACTTGAGCCTAAGAGGAAACCTTCTTGACCAACTTTACACTTTGGTCCTCATTCATTTACTTTTTGGCCCTCAACTTTTGAACCCTCACATTTCTACCCCTAACTCTCCTTCGTTCTTTGCATCCAGGTCCCTCCTGCCAAAACCTGACCAGCACCATTCTCCGGCGACCTTGCGCGGAGCATGGCGCCGCGCAGGGTAAGGGGGAGGGTCTGGCGAGATAACCGGGGGTGCCCTGCGTCGTCAGCCGTCGCAGGAACACCCCCTAGTCGCTGCAACCCACCATACCGGCCGTGCGAATGCACGGACGGTATGGGTCTCCATCTTCGGCGTCCTCCGGCGAGGGAGACACGTCGTCTCCCTCCGCCTTCCTCTCTGATTCGGCCCCTATAAATACCCCCGTCGCTCCATCGTTCTTCCCAGCTTGGATCTGACGGAGATACCCCCTCAATTCCTCTCTTCCCACTCCGACAGACGCCCTCCTTGCTCCGGCGGCCTCTCCTCCTCCTCCTTGTCGCCCTGCCGCACTACTAGCTGCAGGGTTGCCCTCCCTCGCTCTTCCCGCGCCACGCCGCACCCAGCTGGCGCCTCTCCAGCCCTTTCCTCGCCGTCGCCCCTTCCCCTGGGCATCTTCTTCTCCGGCGACAGTCGATACGACTGTCGCCCTGCTCCGGCCCCTTTCGTCTCTGTAGCTAGGTTAGAACTTCTCCCCATCTCCCCCTCTTTCTTTTCCTCACTGTCTTTTATTTGATTAAACCCTCGACCGCTCCTGTCCACCGTCACCCCCTTCGTCTCCGGCCAAACTCCGGCGAGACACCCCCATCACTCCACAGCCCCACACGCCTCGCCGACCCTCACAGAATCTCCGCCTCCTCACCCTGATCAACCTCCGCCCTTCCACGTCCCACCACTCGCCCTCTGCAGACCCCCCGAACAAACCCACTTCTCCACCTGCAGTTTGACCTAGGGCGACCCTCACGCTCCGCCCCGCCGCCTGCCAGACCCCCCACCACCTTCGCCGTGCCACGGCGAAGGTTCTCCGCGTATCTGATTAGGCCGAGAGGCCGTTCCTCTGTGTACAGGTGTCTCGACCGCCGTCGCCATTGCTGCGTGGAAGGAGCACCTTCAACCTGCAGCTCTAGGTGCGCTTCGCCCAGGCTTGACTCCCAGGCTGCGCGGGGCGCCTCCGCGAAGAGTCCTAGGCTCGCAGCTGGGGCAAAGGCCTCGCGTGAAGCCGCGATTGCCCGCTTCTTTCTCCGCTGCGGGCGCTCAATTAGGGTGGTCCATTTAGTCCCACCTCGGAAACCCACTGAGGCGAACGGGCGCTTAAAGGAAAAAAGTGCCTTAAGCTGTTCACCTCAGTTCACGGGGTGAGGTCCCCTTCACCCGCCCGGTTACCCGGCCTCGTCCGCGCTCACGCCTCGCGGACCTGGCTCGACCCGATTAGCCCGACCTGCACTCCTCGCCCACCACCGCACGCCGGTGGGCCTGGACCCGGGCGCGACCCGCGTACCCGATTACCCGGATGCTCTGGGAGAGCCTTCCTAAGAGCGAATTCAGAGAAAGAGAGACGCGGGGCTGGGGGAGGGTAGAGTAGGTTTTGCCCTCTGACGTAAACTCTGAACTGTGCAGGCACAGGTGAAGAAGAAGGACCGCGGAAGAAGAAGAAAGCTAAGGGAGACACTGTAGCAACAAGCGGTTTAAGTCGTCTGATTGGAAAATTAGACGACGTCCTGAAGGGAAAAGAAGAAAGAAGGAGAGACGACGTCCTGACAGGAAAAAGAAAAGAAGAAAGAAGGAGAGACGACGTCCTGACAGGAAAAAGAAAAGAAGAAAGAAGAAGATCTGAAGAACAAAAGAACAAGGAAGAACAGCAGAAGAAGAAGAGGAAAGAACAAGGAAGAACAACAGAAGAAGAAGAGGACCACAAGGAGATAAACACAGAAGAAGAACAGGAAGAACAAAAGCTAAAGAGAGAGAGAGACAAAGAGAAAGAAAGAAGAAAAGAAGAAGAACTCAAACTTTCATCTCTCTCCCTCTCTCTCTCTCTCTTTATTTTTTGTAATAGAACATGTATATCTCTAGAATACAACTTGCTCCCTGAGTTCGACCTCGGGAACTCTTTTATTTTCCGAGTAAAAAAAATTATATATTTGAAATGATGGCAATAACTGGCTATACTACAACGACATAACAATAAAACCCGGTTATCTCTCAAAGCCAACATTTCAGATCTCAACCCTCCGATCGTGATCGGACGACCTTAATATGATGACGCACACAATGCATGAAGGAGAAAAGGCGGCGACGTGGCTTCACAAGGGTGCTTGGATCAGCAATCAACAACCGAGGACACACGCACATCTTCAGCAACGTGCACATCCATCACTAAAGGCCTTGCATTCATTTTTTAAAGCTCCAAAAGGACCTTTTTGCCCTTAAACTCCATTTATAAAAGGGCACATATCCCCTCATTCTTCATCTATTCCTCTCTTCACTCACCCTCTCCAAAGCTCTAAGAGCTGATCCCATACCTGGGATGTTCAACTAGTGCTAGAGTAAAATAATTTTTCCATCTTCTCACCCCCGTTCGTGGGCACCCATGGCTGTCTCCTTAACCACATTAGGGAATTGGATCCCACTGCGATGCTACCCTACTTTGTCCTCCTTCCTCAAGTTTCGTTCTCCCTCATCTAGCATCTCACCACCATCTTCCGGGCGCTTCGTCAATGCGACTCATCCTCTAAGCGACCGTCGTAGAGGATTTTTCTCATCCCTATCTTTTTACTGCTTTCTAGTGTAGTTTTAATTCTACAAGTAGTTATAATGAGCATATGGTTATGAAATATTTGTTCACACACTCTCTCTTTTTCTTTGTATTATTCTCTTTCTTTTCTATTATTTATTCTTTAAGTAGATTAGCTAGCATAGATTAATTTCAACTAGCTACTCTACTTTATAAAAATAAACGCAGATTTTAATTAAACATTCACCTCCCCGTATTCAATCCAAGACTTACCAAAGTTTTGGTTAAATTTATCAAATAGCGGACTTTTACGCATTGCAACGACGGGTTTCAAACTCAATCTCTTATGCGTACAAAATCTAGCTCATTAATAGGTTTGGTAGCCAATAACAATAGTACGAGGGTTTGACTTGAGTTATGATAGTCAACTACAGAGAGGGATAGACGGCTATGACTATTTGAGTATGATGATCTAATATATATACTAGAGTTCATGTAGCATTGATTTTGGATCATGAAAATGTCTATAATGTGGGTAATGATTTATGAATAAAATCTAGTTGGGGATCAAAATCAAAATCTATGCATAATCTACACAAGCACAAAGGCATAATCCTCCTCCTTAGCTAACTATAACTTAGTGACTTGGCACTTCAAAGTTTTATTTGTGGCATGTCAGACCATGTGTTTCCACTACTAAAGAGAATTTCTTGTGTACAAAGAGATCCAACAAGGTGGTAGGCATTGAAGGTGGAGATTTTGTACATCCTTGTTTAATAGCAAAAGTTTGGTTCTTCTCTTTGTGATTAGGTAGGCTTGGCTACTTGATCTAGGTTTCTAAAGAAACTTATGTTGATGCTTGGGATAATAACTTAAGCTTCGTATCACCCACAAAATCATGTAGATCCCCTACTAAAATCATGATTTTTGAGTGTAAGGATCTATATATGTGGAATAGAGAATTTGGGATGAGTAGGTAAATCATACAAGATAATCATGTACCTTAGCATGTAAAGTTGAAGTAGTTGGTCTTTTATATAATTATGGCTATGGTTACTTTCTTTCCTTGCTGAGCATTAACTTACTCCTTTTTTCTCATGGTTTCATTGTCTATTTAGGTGGAGATAGAGAACCTAAATAAGTAGCAGTGGAGTAGATAACATATATGATTAACAATTAGGGGAATGACCTTTTAGTAGTTGTTCCTGAAGACTAATATCAAAGTAGAGAATCCTTTCTTTTCTTAGTAATTATAGTCCTTAAACTTATTTTATGTTTTCTATTATGTAAATCATCTAGTAATTTAAGTATTGTAATATATGATGCATGCTTTAGATAGTTGTTATACGTTGTATATCATTCTATGTGCTAATGGAAGATAATTGAGAAAGGATTCTAGTAATTTTGGTAAATGCACCTATCCTCCTAATTTTTTGAAGTTAGGTGGTTAAGTTGTGACACCAACTATCCTTTACTTCATTTGGAATGAACATTGCAAAAGAATTTTTGAAAATAAACACAAGAAACATTTCTATAATTTACAAAGAACCTATTTGGTAGATTATTATCGGCTAGATTATATTAAAAGTTTCAGAATGAACATGCATAACCTCCTCTATGTTTGACTTCGCTTATTTTCCAAGGACTTTAAAGAAGATTGGAGAGCTCTCGATTTCTTTCTAATCGAGGCCCTTAGAAAAGAAACCTTGACTCAACAAACAATTGCAGAGAATATACGCACAAGGTTTGATGACCCAGTTTCACCAAAGAAAAGTATACGTCTAGGAGGAGGATGATACTCCCAATTTTTACTAGTAGTTGAATCGTACAAACTCTCTGTATTTCTCTCTCTGTCAAATTGCGTAAACCCTAAAAGTTAGTCCACCCCCAGTATTTATAGGGTAGACATCCCCCTGTTGTGGGCCTCTTTTTTTGTTCCCACAATCTCGGGACTCTGCTATTAATAGCATGTCACATAGTAACTGATAGGCGATCATAAGTCGATGCCGTACTTCGCATGATTCCTTCTTAATTGTGGTGGCTAGCTTGTTGGTTGGTTGTCACCTGGATCTGGAGCGACCCTCCATTCAGCTGGGTAAATAGACTCAAGTAAACGGGTTCATCTTGGGGTGTCAAGTTTTCACTCTTTGCCGAGTAGCCGGATCCTCCACGTGGCCTGACTCGTGGGGTGATTTTTTTCTCCTTATCAGTTGCCCCCACTCTCTTTGTCCGAGTTGTCGGCGGAAAGAGTAGAACTATATATATATTTTTTACTTCATGTGTACCATGCCCCTGATGACGGGTCGGGTGGTTTCCCAACAGTCCCATCATTGAGAACTAGCCACGAAACCTATACTGTATGCTAGTGGGTAATTATCCACCAATTGCTTTTATGGACAGGTCAAGGCCTATTCATCAGTTGGTCAAGTAGGTAGGTGGAATGTCGCTTGTATACCCGATAAGTAATTATTCAGGGAGGCAAAGTGCCATGTGTTCAATTTGTAGGCATATCGTCGCCTGTTTGTTTTAGGAAAGAATAGGTTTGTTGTCGCCTGATTTTCCATTAGCCTTAAGAGGCCATCTGCCTAGGCATTTAATTATACAAAGTAAGCACCGTCTTCCACGAGTGATGGCCAATCACTATAGGCATGATTTTGTCGCTTTATGTGGACAAGACATGCATTAATTACCGTAATTATGACAAAATCATGTCCCAATATTCAAGATGGATTATAGAGTCTATGCCTGTCATTCGAATCGCGTCGTAATGATTATGTGCGCAAGGGCATTAATTTCACACGGTAACTAGCAGGATTTAATAGCGTTGGAATTTGTGCATATCCTTCGTTATAAATAGGGGGTAGTTGGGTAGTAAATGCCCCTACCCCCACATTTCTATTACAAGGAAGAAAAATCCAATGCACCACAAGCACCGCCATCTCTGGAGGAGCAACCCCGTCAGAGAAGAAAGGCTTTTCCTTACTGGAGCTCTTTACTCTACGGAGGATGCTGGGCATCTTTGGGAAATGTGACTCGTCCTCCTCTTCCTTCATCTCTCTAATGAGATGTTTAGGTTGTATATGTTCATTGTGAGATGCATAAAATATTATTTTTATTATTGTAGTACGAATCATGTCGAAACAAATAAATTTATAAATCAGAATCGGTGAGTCCTGAGCCGTTCGCAGGAAGGCAAAACATGATTTTCAAAGCTTTTCGTACTAACTAATCTATCCTAATGCAACATAGAAACAGAGGCAAGATATTTAGAAATCATATTTTTATTGCTAATGGCAAACGGTTCTTAAACTATGAATTAAAACAACTATGCTCAAGAATAGAGAGAGAAAATAGATGGACAGCGTTGCTTGTGGGATGCTTGTGCGAAGTGCGGTAGTGCTTCAAATCTAGAGCGTTGGAGGGAAGATCGAAGAGAAGTTGCACAGAGGGAGAGGTTGGAGATGTGTCTGGTGGGAGTTGCCTCTCAACTAAGGGCCTTGGGACTCTTTCTATAGCTAAAATGAGGGACAAAGCAGGTATTTGGCTCCCCAACTTGTGCAACAACCTTGGAGCCATCAGATTCGTCGATCGAGAGATCAATGGACCAAATCGTGCCTTAAAATACCCTTCAACGCACCTTAAATGCGTGGAATGCACCAAATGGTACACGTGGCACATGCCCAGCCGCTGGATTCGATCCGCACGCGTCCTCACGCACTTCACGTGCGCTTCCTCGCTCGCACGAGCTTGCATTTGATCTAAACCATCCTATCTCACAATCGAACAGCTTAAAATGAACGCAACACCACCTCTTCTTTGAATGCTGCTCCGCATCTGGCGGGACGTCAGGTTGAGTGTTAGATCGGGCGTCCATCGGCATCACCTCATCCAACATGCCTCCACGTGCCATGCGGCCCCATCCACGCCGCTTGTTCTGATCCAACAGTCTAATCATGCCCGCGCTCCACTGCCTCTTCTAATTTTTGCTGAGCACGAGTCGAATGCATGCCTCGCCCTTGCGTGTAAGCATGCAAACCACTGTGCTGCACCACCTCTTGTGTCACAGTTTGGATTTGTCGCACTCGTTGCCTCAGTCGTTGGATGAAGATCCAACGGCTGAGATGAACTCTCACTTGATGAAGGGCGCAGCGGTGGATGTCATGGCTTGATCGTGGCTGTTGGATGGCTGTTGGATGATGATCCAACGACCCACATTTTTCCTTCAGTGGTTGGGGGTGCGGTGGTGGATCATTGGGCTGGTGCCACATGGCACCATCCTGACCATTTATCTTCCCACCTTTGTAGTTGGTGCTACCACTACAGCGATGTACGTTTTTGCGATGGTTGAAAACTGTCGCATGTTCCATGAAAACCATTGTATTCTGTCGTCACGAAAGTGTGTGTCGTGTTAGTGTATACACGACGATTTTGATTTCAAACCGTCGTAATTTACACAATGGTTTTAGAAACCATCGTCTATATTTATAAACGACAGTTCTTTTACAAACTATCGTGAAGTACCATTAAACGACGGTTTTAATGACCATCATCTATGATACACGTGAACTATAGACGACGGTTGTTAAACCGTCGTGTAATTCTCTAAACAACGATTTTCACATAATCGGCGTTTATATCAAAACAACGGTTCTACATAGAATCGTCGTGTATATATGTGTATTTTTTTTCCTATATAATGTAGGTAATTATAGAATCTTATAACACCTTAAAACATATGCAACATATAAAACACACACAATATAAAAATTTCAACATACAACATGGAACATAAAACATTCAAAATACAACAAATATATAAACCTAATGAAAAGAGTACGTCATAATGTCAAAATATACATAAACAAAATACAAACCCTAACTAACGACAACATAAATAATCTAAACCTATGCCTCAGTTTTCAAACAAATAGCTTTGAAATATTGACTCATCTCTGTAAATGAATCCACAACTAGATCAGGTAGCACTCCACGAATAGTTGTGGGAGCAAGACTTGCATGTAAACGTGACTGTTGTGACTCTTTAACTCACTAATTTTCTTTTGAGCCTCGTTTACACATCGAGAAAGTTGTGAAGAATAGCCATCTGGCACCCGTACTTCTTTCAAAAAGGTGAAAACTTTCTCTCGTTGATCATTATTTAGGTGTAGATGGCTTCCAGAAAGTCATAACTGCCATCTTCTTTTTCAATAAGATGTAACTCTGGATGAATGCCTAAAGTTATCATGTCTTTTCTCATTTTCACTATATCCTTTAGACTATCGGTTAAATTGAACACATCCAAAATGTTATCCGTAACATTCTTCTCAATATGCATGACATTAAGATTATGTCGAATAGTTAGATCTTTCCAATACAGGAGTTTCATGAAGAAAATGCTATTCTTTTTAAAACCCATATGTTTCAAAGCTATTTGATCTTTCTTGAACAGATGACCTAATCGTATGTTGCCAAGTTGTTGTAATTTCTCCATTATTTGAAAACCTAACAACCTTATCAAATTTGTACTTAGCTTATTCCTTGGATTTTTAGAAGAATACCGACAAGTTTTACCATCGAATTTGTCTTTAAACATTGTTGTTCGCCATCTATGCTCAACTAGCAGGAATCTAGGTGTCCCAAATAATAGAACTTGTTGCTTTCAGGTAGTCGAAGATGATGAGTGTCATCCATACATACTGGACAAGCAAACTTTCCCTTTGTACTCTATCCCAACAAATTTTCATATGTGGGGAAGTCATTAATGGCCCATAATAATGCAGCATACATATTAAAGAATTCTTTTCTGTGTGCATCATATCTACGAATGCCATTACACCACAACAGTTTCAGTTCATTTATCAATGGTTGAAAATAAATGTCAATTGCATTTCCTAGATGCTTTGGATCGGAGATGAGGAGGGTCAGCATCATAAACGTCGATCGCATACAAAGCCACGCAGGCAAGTTATAAGTTACCATCACAACTGGTCAAATTGAATAGGATGGGTACATGTTCTTGAAAGGATTAAACCCTTCACTTGCAAGACCCAATCTGACATTTCTTACATCTTTTGCAAATGCTAAATGAGTGTTGTCAAACATTTTCCACTCTTCTGAATCTACAGGATGACGAGTGCGACCATCTCGTAACATGTTATCCTTATGCCATGCCATCAAATTTGCAGTTCTACTTGAAATAAAAAGGCGTTGAAGCCTAGGAATCAATGGAAAGTAATGTAGAACTTTCTCCAGCTAATTTTTGACCCTTGTATTTAGTAAATTTCCTACTTTAAATCTCTCAACACCACACTGTGGACAACTAGTTAACTCCTCATATTCATTTCTGTATAACACACAATCATTTGGATAAGCGTCAATTTTCTTGCAATTTAAACCAAGTCCACGAATCTGTTTCTTTGCTTCATACCATGTCTTTGGATAACCTTTTGGATCATTTAAAAGCTCTCCAATGAATTCAAGCACCTTAGACATCAATTTAGAGGTCGCTCTATTCATAACCTTCATCCAAAATAACTTCAAAAGAAATGACAACTTAGAAATGGATGTGATACCGGGAGCAATAGGTTCATCCACTGCCCTAATAGCATCATAAAACTGATTACAAGTTTCCCTACTAGCTGGATCTTCAACTCCTACTCTCATCTTATCAAGCATTTCATTGATGTCATCAGCTTCAATATCAGCAGCTATCTCATCGAAATCTAGCGGAGATCGTCTGACTTCCTCTATAAGATCTTCTCCATGAGCAATCCACTTAGTATAATCCTTCCACCAACCGTTACAAATCGTGTGCTCATATACAGTGTTCCTATCATATGAATATCCATTCAAGCACCTCTTACATGGGCAAAATGCCCAGTCGAACTTGTCTCGTCATCTGAAAGACTTTCTATCGTCATGAAATGCCCAATCAAGGAACTCTCTCACTCCATTCTTGTATTGAGAGTAATCCAAGTTCCTCAAACTAATCCAAAACTTATCCATGATAATCTACAAAAATGAAATAAAATCACCCAATAATTATAATTTGATTTTATAACAGTGTTTGTATTTTGATTAATATTTTCACTTAATAGCCCATCCTTGAAGATTTGATCACAACGTTACTTGTTACATGTAACCGATGTCTAGAGAAATTTCGGCAGCATCTCCTCGCACTTCTCCAGTATACCCCCCAAGCCTAACCTTAACTACATTCCCAATAATTTCCATTTAAGGGTGCATTAGGAATGTAGATAAAATCAGTTGGTATACTAGAGAAGAGCGCAAAGATACTACTGAAATTCCTCCAGACATTGATTCCATGTAACAAATAACCTTAAGTTGTAATTAAATCTTCAAGGACCCCCCTTTATTCAGAACTTCTCTGAACAAAAGACGACGACTCTTATGGCATGCTATAAAGATAAAGCTTCATGAATGTAAGTGAGGTATACAAATACTTTGCATTGTCTGTATAATATGATCATAAGTGTCGACAGGCAAGTATTTTGACACGATTATCCCCTCCCAAAACTTGTAACCTAGGTTTAGAATACCTATTGTTTGACCTCAAGTGCATCTAGATTTGTGCAAGTATGTATATCTATAAATCCATTAAAATAATAACATCAAACAAATATAAAGTGGGTACATAGTAGAATCAAATTTAATTTACTAAATCAATCAAACATACATAATAAAATCAAATAAATAGTTAGAAGAAAGTGGGTACACCACACATCAATCAAACACATTCAATTTACTAAATCAAGTAGGTACACCCTAAAACCATAAAAAAAATTCATATTCTAAACCTAAGTGGGCATACCCATTTTCTAAACCTAAGTGGGCATACCTCACATTCTAAACATAATTAAATATTCACATTCTAAACCTAAGTGGGCACACCCCACATTCATTCACAAATGAATTAAGACAACTTAATTTCATACCTCAACAAAGTGCGTGAATCACAGAGAAGGTGTCCGACGATATGAGATACCTAAATCAAATTACAAATATTTATAAGCAAAAACTATAAAAAATTTACACAAGTTTAACAACATTTTCTATTTAATTAATTACATTTATTAACCTAATTTTTAACCTAGGGTGGATGGAGGAGGAGGAGGGGGGTCTACTGTCATGGGAGAGGGGGGGGATGGGGAAGGGGGATCGGTGGTGGCGGCAGGGGGAGGTGGTTTTAGCGAGGCGGAGGAGGATGGAGGGGCAGGTGGAGGTGGTGGGTGGGGACGGATGGGAAGGGGTGGGAGGGGGCAGATGGTGAGGCGGAGGAGGGGGATGGAAGGGGCGGCCGGATGAGGAGGAGATGGCATGCAAAGGGGCGGATGAGGAGATGGCGTGCAAAGGTGTGGATGAGGAGGAGATGGCGTGGCCGGTGGTGGTGCCACGAGGAAGAGGGCAGCGGCTGCACGCATGTGGAGGAGGAGGACGACGAGGGAGGGGGCTGGAGGAGGAGGAGGGGTGCTTACCAAGGATGAGGAGGCGATGTAGCTGGAGGTCGATCGTCGGGTTCGGAGAAGATGGGAAGAAATGAAAGGGGAGGGTTCTGGGGGAGCGGGCATTGTCGGGCTAATATTGCACCTTTAATGATGATTTATATAAAACTGTCGTCTCAAGTCAGGTTAGGGTGCGAAATTTCGTCTCCAAGGAAATTTTTGTGAATGTCATACACGATGGTTTCATAGAAAATCATCGTGTACGTCAATGCAGGGACCTTCGCACACAAGACGGTGGGTATTGAAGGTTAATATACACAACAGTTTTAATTAAAACCGCCGTCTATAATATCAATAAGATGATTTTAAAGCTGTCATTTATATATGCTGCTATAGAAGACGATTTTAATCAAAACTGTCATGTACATCAATGCGGGGACCTCCACACACAAGACGGGGTATGCAGGGTTAATATACACAACGATTTTAATTAAAATCGTCATTTATATCATCAATAAGATGATTTTAAAACTATCGTTTATATATTCTACTATAGAAGTAGTTTTAATAAAAGCCGTCACTAAAAAAATGTCGCGAAAGCCCATTTTTCTAGTAGTGTACAGGGCTCCGATCGGGTTGATCTTTACACCGTTGGACTGCGATCGTTGATCTGGATCCATCCGTGCAGTTGGATTTAACATTTGAGGCTTGGATTTGTGCTATCTTGCTCCTTGGCCTCTGATCTTCTACGGGTTGTATGTGATGCTACGGAAGGCTGATTAAGACAATTCCTAAAGCGTTGGACTCCCGTCGTCATCCAGATCAGATCCATATGGTCTGATTATCATCTATAGCCCCTAATCATCTGCAATTAATATCATCTCTCTTTTATAGCATAAAATAGCATTATTATCTATAAAGCTAACAAATTAACTATGATACAAATTATGATTCTCATGTCTGCATTGTTCCTAAGTTAAGCTAAAATCTAACTTAATTCAAGTAAATTAGGTCCTATGATTGCTGTGCAATCAGTAGTAAACCCGCTATTTAGGGGTTTTTGAGGGAATATGGACTTGAGGATGTCCAGTTCCAGGTACTGAGGATGTTAACCAACCTGTGTTCCCTAGCTGGCAATGATTTTTTTGTTATTTGTAAATATGTCATTGAAAATGACCTTAGGGTTCCTTTGAACCCTTTTTTAACGTCTTTCCTTTTGTACTACAGCCTTGCTCCTTCCCAACTTAGCTTCAATTGCTGGCTGATCTTGAACATTTTCACTGTTCTTTGCTTCCATTTAGGCATTTTCCCTTGAATGGGGCTTTTCCGCTTCCTTTTTGGATTGATGCCTCTGAAAGTAAAGAGGTGAAAGCTGCCCTCCAGGATCTATACTTTGTACAGCAGGTGGATTAAGTATAGAATAATTGACCTGTCGGATAGTTTAAAAGGGCAGGACCATCATTTTTTCCTTTTCCACAATGTGGAGAAGTTAGAAGTCCTTAACTTTTGGTAGGATCCACCCAAGAAGGACCTGCCGCCTAGCCCTGATGAGCTTGACCCAGATGTGAAGGACACCAAGAAAATAATGGATTTTGGGCCCATAGCCCATTTCTAGTTGAAGCGGTTAGACGTACGGGTGGCCCTAACGTAGGTGGCGGACTCCTGCTCCACGCCATGTAAGTTATAGGGAGGTGGCTTTGACCATTTTGACCTCTATTTGACGTTGACCGCTTATTCTTTTGCTATTGCAGCTTTCAGGCGATTCGCCAAGCCTAACACCCTGAGGCGACACTTAGGGAGCTCCCATGGGACCAAACGAGAGCCAGGGAAGCGCGAGTCTTCGGGGGTAGGTGAAAGCAACCGACCCCCTCACCTCTAGGAGAGCAAGAGGAAGGAAAGAGAGGAGGCTTCGACCAGCCCTGAGGAAATGCCCCTCCAACGATGGAAGAGACACACGGGCGCTGTACACATCTCCTCTGGTTCTGAAGAGGCGGGCAGTAAGGGGAGCGTTCCCTCCTCATCTTCCCGTCAGCTAACCTCGACGGGGGTTGGGGGTGCAGAAGTCTCCATTGAATGGGATGAATGGGGCTAGGTGGGTTTCCCACCCACTTCATCTGGCACCCCCACCGCATTTGCCCGGGTAGCTGAACAGGCGACCATGGGGAGAACTTTTGCGATTGGCAGCAGATTTGAGCCACTACAACCCATGACTAGAGCTCCTAGAAATAGCACCCCTACTAGTTCTCAGGACATGGGTGAACCCATAGCTTTTGGGTTGAGGGGCACCAGCCCCAAATTACACTTCAGGCAACACCTCCCAACCGGGATCTTACCATCGTTTTGTAGGCCGCCATGTCCGGTTGTCCCCCGCCTACTTGATGGGAACACCATCATAGGCCCTAACTGGCCTCTTTTAGTAAGGTTTAAAAGATAAATGCTCTTATATAACCATCTGAGGGTCATAACTCCACTTCAGGCTATTTTAAGAAGAGAACTGGAAACTAAGGTTAAATCTGTAATTTTAACAGCATATCATGAACACAAAATAACCAAGAGGTTTGCTAGGAGTAAAATAAAAGTCAAATGAGCATTAAAGTCTAGTAAGTGGGTTCATGTAGACAGAAATGAGTTTTGACACATTTCGAGAATTAACAGAAACCCAAAACCCTAATTTTAGACTCGCTTAAATTACTAAGGTTCTGATCAGAATAAAATCCATCTAAACCTTCTAAAATTTATACAAAAATACTCTATGAGATTTGGTATCCTTGATTTGACCTTTGAAACCTATTTTGACCTTAAATAGAGTCATAGACATAATTCTGCCCTAATTTTTATTTTTACACAAATTGTCCAGTCAAACTTAGTTAAAATTGAAATCCTACTTCACCATCAAATTTCTTAGGTCCAAATTAGATTTGTACCAAAATTTGGGCCCAATTAAAGTTCATCTTGACCTAGTTTTCATTTTAGTCCATTTAAACACTATTTCTCACACTTAAGTTCCTAGCTTTCAAAATCTTTGCATTTAGCCCCCCAACTTCTCTTCATTTTCTTCAAAAAGGTCCTTGTTGCCGTTAACAGTGTGAACCCATGGGATCCGAGCTTTAATTAAGGATTCCTCCGTGATTGCTTGGTAACTCCCTTCCAAAATTGGAAGGGATGATCTTGAGGAAGTCCCAAATCATCTAAACATAGATTTTGACCCCAAATCCCCTCATGAATCACGTACGAATTCATGGATTTCAAAGATCTTTTTCCTGAAAATCCTAGCTTCTCAAGCTTGTTTCCAAGCTTAGAAGCTTTCCTGAAGCTCTATAAAAGCCTCCCCAATGCAGAGTCGAACTCCTTAACAAGTTTTAGGCCCAAAATTCCCTCATCTCCTCTACCTCCAGCCGGCTCCAAACTCCACTCCAGCGACCTCCTCCCTCCGGTCTCCTCGCCTGCTGCCACATACTATAGGCAACAGGTCCATCTTCCACAGCTTCTTCCACACCTCGCCATACCTGCGAGGGGCTCTCTCTCCCTTCAGGCGTCACCGTCCTCCCTCCCAGAGCCACCATCATCTCCGGCACCAGCCAATCATAGTTGGTGCCACCTCCGCATCCCCTTCGTCCACAACCTCCTTCATTCGACGCTCGCTTCAGTGCGCCCTCACGCCTGTGTCATCGTCGTCTCCCCTATCTCCGACGTACCTTCAGGAACCTTACAAATTTGCTACACTACACCAATCCGCTCCCCACCAGTCTAGAAACCTCCGCTGTGTCATCATGGCCAAAATCCCTCAAGTAATTGAGGGGGTTGGTCTCTCACGCACTCCACCCAACACAAGCACCTGCGCACCACCCTCTGGAGGTCGTCAGACCTCCATACTCACCTACATGCAACACATCACCCACCAATGCATTCGACATTCCACGGCGATCCTCTTGAGCATATTTGACATGGCCACAAGGCTATTTTCTGCTTTTTAGGTAACCGACGGACCTCCGCCGCCACCCTTGACTTCGCCAACCTCATCTGCAATCATCCAGCCATGATCCCTCCAAGATGCACTCCCAAGCTTCCCTCCAAGTCCACAATTGACGAAGCAAGCACTCTCTTCAACTGCAATCAAGGCGCTTCATCCTACAGCTACATGCGAAAAGACTATGGGACATGTAGTCCCACATCGTGGAAGCCGAAGAAGAGCACACGACATAGGAGGAATTCCTCTCCCCGATCCCTCACCCAAGACATGGGGGTCGGGTCCCCATACCACCTTCACCTGCATACCTGCCTCTGTGCACTCCTTGCTTGCGATCACGCCTGCAAGCCTGGTCCTGTTCACGCCTGATTACCCGACCGATTACCTAGCTGAACTTGGGTCTCTGAGAGAAAGAAGAGAAAGAGAGAGAACAGGAGGGCTTTGCCCTTTACTACTCTCTACACTTAGCCGATCTGAGAGAAGGCCTTTTGCCTCTATGCTGTGTTGTGTTATGCTTGCCTCTCTCTTGAGGCATGAAGGAGAGAAGGAGGCCTTTGCCTCTTCTGTTGGAGTTGTGCCCTTGAGCAACTTAAGGCGTCTGATGCCTTGTGCCTTCGTCTGACTTTTGTTGGTGCTTCAGTGCTACATACCATTGGGATATTTAATTGGTTGACGTGGCATATTTAATTGAGAGATACTGTGCATTTATTTGAGCTTAATTTCAAGGGTTAATTTAGTGATTTAAATCACCATTTTAACTTAATCTTTTTTCATTCTGCTATTTGATTTCATATATATATCATTTTGAGTTGTTCTAAATAAAGTTTTGGTCATAATTGCTTATATTTCTGATTAAATTGTGATTAGTGAGATTGAATTGCCATACTTGCTCCCTGTGATTGACCTCGGACTTTTCTGCGATTCTGAGTTATAAATTGAATTATTTTCGAATGATTGAGGCTTTGCTACGATGATTACTCCTTAAAACTTCTCGATAGCCCGTTAATACTACTCCCAAGAGTTCCTCAGTGCCTCCTGGGGTGCATGGGATTCCACAGGCGTCGACCCTGCCTCGGCCAACCTGGAGAGGCAAGGGCTTCAGCATCTCCATAATGCCATAACTTGGGCTAATCCTCCAAGTGAGAGGGTTAATATGAAGCACATATACTTCTACTGTCTTCGAGTGGTAAGCTGCTTTTCGACGCATGTACCCCTGTGGCACCTTTTACAGTATGTTTCAACACTTCCCACTTGTTGTTGTCCAGGTGGATACCCTGGGGCTAAAGTTCATTTTCAACTCTATAATGACTGAGTTGTTTTCTGAGCCCATCTTCACCACCCCCAGCAAGGCGATAGATATGGTGGTGAAATGGATGGTTATTGCCAGGGCGAAGCAAAGGAAGTTTATCCACCAGTTAGCAGATGCTAATGCTGCTCGCTAGAAGGTGGAGAGGGAGGTAGAGGAGGCAAGCAAGAGGGTGAACTCCTTCAGGGATCTTCTTGCCTGCTTCATCCGTGCCTACAAGGAGGCAGACGCCACCAGACTCGAGTTGAGGGTGATCAGTAAGATGGCTACCAAGCTGGACGACTCCCTTGGAAAGATCCATGAGAAGGATTTCGTGAAGATGGGGGAGCTCGATGATAACCTCGAGGGTGCCATCACCAACTTGTCCTGGCTAAAGTAGTAGGTGTAGGTGTTCAAGACATGCCACTCTTTCACCTTGGAGGAGTATGAGAGGTCCCTAGAGGAAGAGAGCCTCTGCCTGAGTGGTGTCGTGGACGACCATGCCAAAAACAGGGAGGCGTAGGAGAAGGTAGAGGCGGAGGCTTAGGAGATGAGGAGGGAGCTCATCGTGGACGGCCAACTTGTAGAGGAGGGGGCTAGGAAGATTCGGGAGTTAGAATGTGCTCCCGTGCTTGAGAAGGATCTTGACGTCATAATGGAGTTCTTCGCCCTCGATCCTTTCATGCAAGCCAACCAAGACCTTGTCTCTACTGAGGCTGGAAAATACACACTAGCGGCAACTCAATCCCTTTTATAGGGTGGGTAAACCTCGGTGCAGGAGCTTTGCAACTGGTCAATCGACCAACTAAATGCCGAATATGTCCATCAGAAGGAGGCAAGCCTAATAGAAGACAAGGCCCCTATCTCACCTCCTAGGGACCTGGTCGGAAGTCCAGCTCTGGGATCCCACGTGCTATTGGGTGATGGTAGCACCATCATTGGTGTTAATGAGCTTAAATTACCCTAACTACTGTAATAAATGCTCCTAAATGATCATCTAAAAATCATTATTCTGACTAAAGTGAATCTGAGAAGAAGATAGGAAAAAGGGTTAATTTTGCTATTTTAACATCCAATCACTAGTGCAGATTAACAAAGGGATTGATCAGGGGTTAATTCAAGGTTAAAATGAACTTAAAAGACCAAGAAGTGGGCGTAGAATAACTAAATCAAGGTTTCATGCATTTTGAGTATTAAAAATTACAAAAAATCCTAATTATCAGCCTCACTTAAATTGAAAGGGTTTTGGTAGAGATAAATTCAACCTAAACCCTCTAAAAATCATTAAAACATATTCTAAAAGATTTGGTACCTTCACTTTGACCATCTGAACCCATTCGACCAAAAACAGAGATTCAGATGGAAATTTACCTTGATTTGGGCTTCTACGTAATTTACCCAATCAAACATAGTCAAAAGCCAAATCCAAGTTTACCATTAGATTCGTTGGGTCCAAATTAGGCTAACACCAAAATTTGGGACCAATCAAAGTTTATCTTGACCTAGTTTGCATTTTAACCCTTGAAATCTCTATTTCTCACATCTAAACCAGTAGGTTTCATGTTTTATTACATACAAGCCCCTAAATTTCTCATTTTCTTCACAAAGAGGTCCCTACCTCCTGATTTTAATGAGTTTCCTAATAATAGAGTCAAACCCAAAGAAACCAACCTTTAACTGTATGTTTCTCCAATTTCAACCCAAATCCCTCCAAATTTGGAGGGATTGCTCTTTAGGAGATCCTCTTCAATTGAGACCTAATTTCATGCCCAAATTGGAGCTTGAGAAGCTCCATAGAATCTAGGATTTGTAAATAGGAAACACCCTAATTCCTACTTCAATTGAGTTCTTCCCAAATTAAGCTCAAATGTTTGTCTATATAAGCTTCCCCACATCTCTACATTCAAATCAGCTAGGTTTCAGGCCCAAAATCCTCTTCTTCTCTTCCTCTGACCACCTCCAACTTCGGCTCTAGCATCTCGTCTTGTAACGAATGCGTGCCCCAGATGTCTTTTAAGATGTCTGGGAGGTGGCCCAGACGTTGTACCAGACGTCTGGGATCACATCCAGACGTCTGACCAGACGTCTGGGATCGTTTCCAGACGTATGGAAATCCGTTAATTTCGACACGCACGGGTCGTCTGCGCGCCTGAGCGCGCAGACCGGATATTCGCTTATTCCCTCTTTCTTTGCGGCTGCAGACACCTGCCGCGTCCTCTCTCTCCTCCTCGCGCAGCCTTAAAAGGCCACGCGCTCCCTCCCGTCGTCTCCACCGTCTCCTCCCTCTTCTCCTTCAGCCAGTGAGCGTGAGCGCGAGCGCGAGGGCGGCAGCGGCGGCCACAGTGAGCGCGGAGGAGGTGCAGCATGCGAGAGCGGAGCTCTGCCGTGAGGGCGAGCTCGCCGGGGCTGCTAGGGCCGGCCGGCGGAGGGTGCGGAGGGCGCGGAGTGACACGGAGGGGGACTGCTGTGGTCTGAGCAGCAGGCACGCGAGGTGCGACGCGGGCGGCATCGCGAGCGGAGGCCGGGTGGCGCCCTGATTCTGGAAAAAATTTCCAGAATCAGACGTCTAGGTTGATAGCCAGACGGCGAGGGCGACGTCTGGAAGACCATCCAGAAGTCTGAAAGGTGAGTTTTCCGTCTTCTTCTTCCTTCCTGTCGACTGACCATACTGAGGGAGGGAGATGGGTGTGCGCAGGCTCGGTGATTGGCCATCCAACGTGAATCAGACGTCTGGCTGTTGTACCAGATGGCGGGAGCGACCTCCAGACGTCTGTGGTGACCATCGGACGTCTGGGAGCTAGGGCAGACGTCCCCGCAGACTTCTGGACGTCTGGGAAACCACGCTGAACAGGTAATTCTCTGATCCACTTTGTAAGACGTCTGGAAGAAGTTCCAGACGTCTGATTTTGCACAGTGTCGTCGTTTTCGACCCGTTTAGGGCCCGTTCGGGTTCTGTTTTCCGCGATTCGAGTTGCGTTCTTTTCAGAATTAATTCCTCTACCCGTCTACAGTAGCTATACACTGTTTTGAGACACTCCTTGTGTTTGATCCTTGTGATAGGACCTCATTCAGTTGCAGTCTTGGGAGTCGCGGAGGCACGCGGGATTCCCGATCACGCCCCCATTACTCCCGTTGTACCTGGTAGAGTGGCTTTAAGTTATTAATAAAATCTGTTAAATTATGGAACCATAAATAGAACCTAGGACATTGCATGAATCCTAGGAATGAGAAATAGATGGAATGATAGCTCCTAGGTGTTGCATGAATCCTAGGGCTGGAAAACTAGATTGTATGATAGATCCTAGGATATGGCATGAATCCTAGGATGGGAAAACTAGTGGAATGTATAATACTGCAGTCTTGGAAAATGGAAAGAGATATAAAGCTGCCTGTAATTTGAATTAACAGCTGCCTGTTGTGAATAAACAACGTGGTTGAGAACATGGATTGTAAGAATGTGAAACTGGAAAGTGAAACCTGGATGTTTGAGTAAAAAGGATGGAACCCTACGGGGAAGTAGGAGTAGAACTCTTGGAAAGTGAATGGAATAGTATTGGGGAAGTGAGCTGGCCCTTGAGTACGGAGTACCAAGGAGAGCGACTGTCCCCCTGTTTAGTGCAGAGCGGAGCCAGCCGCCCCAGGGACCCGGGGTTAGGACTGGCCACTCTGTACCGACTTGCTGGCCCTCGCGTACGTAGTACCGGGGAGAGCTACTAATGTAGGGAGGTACTAGCTACCCCACGGGCCCTGGGGTTCTGCTAGCCTCCCACACCGACTTGTTAGGCCCGCTGGGGCAAACCAGGGTAGTCAGGCGAGGGTGCGCGGACTGTGGAGGGGCAAGGCCCCGGTTTGGTTATTGTGTAGGGGTAGGACCCCTATTACTGAGAGGGCTCTGCCCTGGACTGGTTTCGTGCTGTGCTTTGGGCGCACCCGTTAACGGAAACGGCTGACCGCGTGCCAGTACGGGTTAGCTACCTGTGCGTTTATCGCGCGTGCCGTAGTCACCGTTACGTCTGTCAGTGACCTTGGGGTGGTTGACTGAGGGTAGGATCACCACGGGGGACTCTCCCGGCCAGGAGAGCACCACGTGCTACTTCTACCTTTTGGAAAAGACTGCAATCAAGATCGTTCCCACGAGGAACATTCGAGATCAAGTAAAAGATCTGAGGAATAAATGAAATAGTGAGACAATTGAAAGATGTGAATAAAGAAAGTAATAGAACATAACAGCTACTGTACACTCTACTGTTGTCCTTAGTTTTAGTTGCCACTCTACTCAGCGTTTTGCTGACGTGTTACACTCGTTACCTTTTTCAGGACCAGGTGTTGAGCAGCCAGGGTCAGCGGCTGCAGAGGACGCTGGGCCGAGTAGGGTCCAGTAGAGTTACCACTGTCTTTTGTACCTCTTTGTTTCCGTTATAGTGAGTAGTTCTTGTTTCCGCTGTACTTTTCTTTACCTACAGTTCATGTTATATGATAAATGTTGTTCTACTGTTGTGGTGGTATATACTGTAGTAGTTTCTTTCCTTACTGCTGTACTTTCTTACTGTTAGTTATATTCATGCTGAATGTGGTTTATTTTACTGCTCTTTTGGTTACTTCCTCGTTGGACGACTAGGTCTTGGGATTAGTCGAGTCGGTCCGGTTCTCGTGTCTCGTAGGGACTTGGGAACCGGGTCGTTACACGTCTCGATCTCCTTCCTCCAGCCATCCAACGACCAAATCGGATATCCCATTATTTACCTCTCTCTCTCCTGCTTCTCGTGTACCAAAGCAGAAGCTTCCAACCACGTCGTCGTCACTATTCTTCTTCATCGAAGGACTTCGTCCCCTTCGTGTCTGGCAAACCACGCCAGCACGAAATCTCCCCCTTTTCCGTCCATAAATTAGGTCTTCTTACTCCCCTTAGTCTCTAGAATAGATCTAGGACTTTAGTTCTTCATTTCAATCATAGAATTCACCTTCTCCCCCTTTGTCTTCTCCGCCTCCAGCCACGTATCCGATGTGGTTGCACACTCACTACACTGCACGAATCACAACACTGCCACCACCACAACCATCCTCTCCATCCATAGAGCAAAAGCCCTAACCTTATTAGGACTTTCGACTACACCTTCAACCAACCCACCACACCCCCTGCAACTCTGATCTCGCCACACCACCACCATGCACCAATCAGCACGCCATCACCTTCCTTGCTTCAAGACGAGTCATCTAAGCTATTTAATTAGGGCGTTTAGCCCATTTTTGTGATTTTTAGGGGTTCACCGGAGCTGCCATCATCTCCATTGTCGTCTGCCACTGCCTAGTCACCATCTTTCCTGCTACGACCTTTAGTTGACACGGATTATTCCCACGACGCTTCCTGGACCCTCGATTGAAGAACACAGCAGAAGCAGCATCATCAATTGGAGGCACATCACCTGCAGCTGCACGCGAGGAAATGCACTAAAGAAAGTCCCACATTAGGGATTTTTAAAATCAAAATGCGTATTTAACATTTTTGGCCCATTGGCTTATCACTTTTGAACCATAGCATGCGTACACCAGTTTGGCTCACCTATGCTAGCCCCCCCCCCCCCCCCCCATGCTAAACCAGTCTGAGGAGAGAGAGGATTTTTGAGAGCAAGGGGGAGGGGTTTTTCACTGCTGGGATTTGAATTAGAACTTAAGGTGTTTGAGGTGAATTTGAGACGTCTGAAGAGAAGCTAAAGAACTTGAACTGAGGAGTTATGCGAGATTTGGTTAAGTGTTGAGAAGTTGAGAAGAGAAGAGGAAAGTCTGATATTGAATTGAGAATAAGCCTAAGTATTAAGTGATTCATTGGTGGTTCTAATCACCATTCTTTTTGCTTATTCTTTATTATATTTTTATCCTCTGACTCTTGATATATACTTTGCAAGTTATTGAATATATTTTTTATTGTTGATTATGGTGCTCATTTATATTACTTGATTGGTGATTGAATTGCGATGATATTTGCTCCCTGCGAATGACCTCGAAGCTCACACGTTTTTCGAGCTTTAGAAACTTTGTGTTGAATCATTTTCTGTTGCTATACTACAACACATTTCTAAACTCGACGAAAATACGCTCCAACATTGGGGATGGAGACCAGCCTCCTAGCTGCCATAGTCCTGCCTGCGAGGTTGCCTCAACTCTACCACTCCTAGGGTCAACCTCCCCAAGGATTTTCCATGACTCCCTAGCCCGATAGTGTAGTTGTCCCCCCCCCCCCCCCCCCCCCAAAAAAAAAAAAAAAATTTCACTTTTTTTATGGGTCGTTTAATAGGAACGACCCTTGTAAATGGTGGATCTAGTGTAATGTTTGCAAATTATCAATGAAACATGGAGGAAACTTTCTATGTATTGAGATTTATTTGCAATACATCCTTATGTTACTAGCGTACCATGTGAGAAGGATTAGCTTGCCACTAAGTGTTTGTAATTGATAACAGTCAGCGTCATTATGTTTATATATTTTGTGAGGCCCTTCCCAGTTGGCATCCAACTTGTCGCTTGACTCTGCTGGTTGAGATGCCCCATTGCGACGCAACACTAAGCCCCCCTTAGTGAATTTTCTCTTCTTGACTCGTGATCGCTAAAATGCATGATTTGTAAAAATCGCGAATTAGCTCATTGCAACATACAATTTGGATCGCTTCTAAATTTATGAACTCTGAGTACTTGGGAAAGTATTTGGATCATCCCAAGAGAGGTAGGAATGATTTAAACCAAATCTCTCACTTGAATCTTGGAAATCAACTTCTTTTTTGAGTTTGAAATATGTAATTTTTTAAGGATTTTTTAATACAGGCGAAATAATACGAAGAGAGATGGGAATTTGAATTACAAGAAAACAAAGCAACAGGTGTCTTGTTTTGTCCAACTCACTCCAAGCAAGAGATGCTTGGAATAATGGATAAAACAAAGCACAAAAAGAGCAACACAAGCTATTTAAAAAGATAGTATAGGAATGCATCTTAACTGAAAATGTTTTACAATGAGGTTGGAGAACTCACAAGTGAAAGAAATTCCCACTTGTAATCTCCAACCAAAATAAAACACTAAACTACTATGCAAAATGCAGAGAAAATGTAAAAGAAGGCTTATGAAGAAGATGGTGATGATGCTGCAGAGTTTCCTCGCCAACTCAAGTTGCCCCTTGGTTGAAGGAAGCTTGCTCCTGGCACTTGGTTCTCCTCTTCCTCCTGGCAAGCCCTAGATGGGCATGTCGGCTCCTCCTAGAGTGGAAGATTTCCACTCCAAGAACTCCTCCTTGGGTGGGCGTGCACCACCCATAGTATCTCCTCCTCTGAATGTCCTCCTTGCCTGGCCTTCCTCCTGTAGGATCTATAAACTATATGATCTGATGGCAATAATTCTACACGCACAAGCACTCAAGCAAAGTATTAGTAATAACAAGAAAATTTGTACAAAAATCAAATCACAGAAAATGACACAAGATATATAGTGGTTCCCCACTCATTTGGGTATTCCACTACCTAAGTCTCCTAACTTAGGATTTTTAACCTGATTCCCTCAACCCTGAGGGAATCACTTTACTAATCGAGATAATTAACGGATTACCTCAACCCAAGTACAATAATGGGTTTATTACAACCTAACGAGCAACAAGCTCAAAATACAAATAAGAACTAATGTAAGAAAGAAAACTCTTACAACAAGAATTCCTATGCCTCCCAACAATTATTAAAATGAATACCAATTTGAGAGCCTAAGATGAATGTGAATCGCTTCATAGATGCGTGAGAAAAACTCGTCGTTGAGCTTGCAAGAATGTAGAGAGAGTGAATGGCATGCTTCTTCTTTCTCTTTGAAAATATGGTGGAAATTTCTCTAGAATTTTCCTGGTATTTTTCTATGTGCAAACTAAGGGTCCAAGGGTTTATTTATAGAGTTAGGACCTTAGTAATACGTCTACTAGATGTTGGGGTTTAAATGCCAATGTTTATATTGCCAAAATAAATATTCTAACCATTCAAATTTGAGCCAACGACTAACTGGTACTAGTACTAAAGTATGGGTACCGATACTAGTGACATATTATTTTATATTTTAAATTAACTTGTCACAGTCAATACCTATTGGGTACTGGTACTAATAATAAGTATCGGTACTCATTTCTTATAGATTTGGGTTTTAAATACTTAACACAAATCTGTAACCCACTTGTACATGCACTAATCATGAGTACCGGTACTCATTGCCTTTAGTACTAGTACTGATCATGAGTATCGATACTCGTGGGGTACAGGTTTGTTTCTTTGAAAAAACTTAAACCTGTAACTCACATGTACCGGTACTAAACTTTAGTACTGGTACTTATGAGTTAACAAGTACCTTTTTAAACATGAATACAACTTGATTACTAGCCCATTTTTTGCAAATACTTTAAACATTAAAAAACTATCTTTTAAATAATACGTACTTTGAAATAAATCGAATGATTGTAATGCTTTATCCTAATTTCTCTCTATATGATTTTTACGATCTAATTCATGTTTCTTTGTTAAGAGGCATACATTCTAAGAATAAAATAAAAACCTAATCTAATAAACAAAATAAACTCCAGATGATCTTCTATCATCAACTCCTCCTTGTCGTCTTGCCTCCTTGCCATAGTTTAATGTTTGCCTTAATCTTCACCTAAATATGAAAAACACTCAATTGCAAACATTAATCCATAATAATTTTATTAACACTAAAACAAGATGTGGAACAAGGTTCCAACACCTCCTTGGTTTGGTGGCGACTCAAGGAAGAAGTTGAAGCCACCAAGGAGATAAAATGTCTCCTTGATCTTCTTCCTCCTCTCCTTCTCTCCTTGGGTGTTGGATATGGGTGGAATATGGGTAAAAAAATGTAACCAAGGATGCCTTGAAATGTGTAGTTAATGGTCTTTGTATAGGATGGGTAGGGGTATAGGTATGGTTAAAGGATGGATGGCTAGGATGGCTTATAGGAGGTGGTAATGGGATCCTAGGGCTAGGGTTAATGGCACCAAAATGAAGAGGCTTCTTAGGAGTTGGCACCAACCTTAGGTGGAGACTATGGTTAAAGGGTTGTGTAGTGTGTTGTAGGGTTAGGATGAAGGCTTAGGAGGGTGGTTAATGGATGGAGGGTTAGATTAGGTTGGCGACACATGAAGGGTGAGGATGGGTTGGATGATGGTTGTAGGGTGATGTGTATGGTGAAGATATAAGGTGGAGTTGGCGCCAAAATGGAAGGGTGTGGTTATATTATTTTGGCGCCAACTCAAGGGGGTAGTTCAGTGGTGGTTACTCCCTTTTGATGCCTCTTGTGTTGGTGCAAAAAGGGCTTCTAGAAGGGGGTGTAGTTGGCGCCATATATGGAGGGTGGAGATGGCACATGTGGTGAGATGTAGGGCTAAGATGGAGGTTAGTTATGGCACCAACAAAAGGGTAGTTATTAGGTGGTTTTGGAGGGAAAACTAGGTGGCTTTTGGAGGTGGTGGTGTGAAGGGACATGGGGGTTGGTGGTGCTAACTAAGAGTGGAGTAGGTAGCTTGCTTAGGTGGTGGACTTTAGAGTGGAGTTAGGTTAGGGTTTAGGTTAAAGTTGTGCTGGATGGTGGATGGCCATGGAGGTGGAGCTGGTTTTGAGCTTAGCTAAGCTAGCTTAGCTAAGCTAGCTTAACTAGTAGAGTAGTAGTGGAGGAGTTAGGGTTTTGAGAAGAGGAGTTAAGGAAGAGATGACTGGAGCTACATTGGAGTTGAATCTACTGAGAAGGTCTTCATGAGGAGCTCAACTACTTAGCTTAGCTAGCTAGTTCTTATGCTAGTAGCTAGGCTTAAGTAGTTGAGCTAAGTTGAGCTGATTGCAACCTAGCTGAAGCTAGGTTGAGCTAGAACTGCCTCTGATGAGAATTCCTGAGGGAGCTTAGCTACTAAGTAGGCAAGTAGTAGCTAAGCTGAAGGGAGTTCAGCTGCTGCTGTGAGCCAAATGGAGTTGGGTAAAGCTGGACTTGGAATGAGCTAGAGCTTAAATGAACTCCTGTCAATTAAGTTGAGCTAGCAAGAGCTCCCAGTGAACTGACTGAAGCTAGGATGAGCTAGACTCAACTAAATTGAGCTAGATCTGAGCTGAGTTGAGTTGGGTTGAGCTAAGATGAGCTACCCTGAGCTACCATCCAGCTAAGATGAGCTGGATGGAGCTAGAAAGAGCTAAACTTAACCAATGTGAGCTGATATCCAGCTGAGATGAGCTGGATCTAACTAGGGCTCAGCTGATCTGGACTTCTTCACTTTCTTCCTTCTTGAGTGCTAAGGTTTTGATGAAAGCCTCATCATGAACCCTAACTAGCACAATTTAATCTAAATAAGTGTGAAGAAGCTCCTACAAAACCTAAAGAGAAGCTTAACTCAGAGAATTCTGAATTGAAGAGTAAAACAAATCATGAGGGGTAAAACTGTAATTTTACCGATGCAGTGCACAAACAGGGTATTTAAGGGTCTAAACACAGGTCAAATAAGCTTAATGAGGAAGAAAGTAGGATGATTTGATCTGAAAAGAGTTATAGCAACTTCTAGGAATTAAATGACATTCTATAACCCTAAAACAAATCCACTTTAATTCACGAGGTTCGATGTAGGATAAAAATCAACTAAACCCTCTAAAATTCATATAAAAATACTCCATAGGGTTTAGAACCTTCAATTTGGCCTTTGCAACCTATTTTGACCTAAAATGAGAACCATGACCAATTTATGACCTAATTTGGGTTTTTACGCAAATTGACCAGTCAAACGTGGTCAAACCTAAAAAAAAATTTTACCATTAAAATCCTTAGGTGCAAATTAGGCTGGTATAAAAATTTGGGCCTAATAAAAGACCATCTTGACCGACTTTACAAATTTGTCCTCTTAAATTACTTTTTGACCCTTATCTTTTGAAACCCTTACACATTGACCCCTATCTTTCTCGTCATTCTTTGCAGAACGGTCCTTCCTTCCATTCTGAGCAGGCACCATACCTCCGGCGACCTTGCGTGGAGGATGGCGCCGCGCAGGGTATGGCGCCCATTCTCAGGAACGAGTAGGGGGTTCCCTGCGTTGTCCTCTATCGCAGGGACCCTACCCTGTGTCCTGCAACCGCCCATGCCTCTCGTGCGAACACACGAAAGGCATGGGTCTCCATCTCCAGCCATCTCCTGCGAGCTTCGCTAGTCGCTCCCTTGGGCCACTCTCCGCACCAGCGCCTTTATAAGGAGCGGCAGGGGCTGCCGTCTGCTCCAAGCGACTTCTGGCAGAGAAAACCCCTCTATTTCGTCTCCCCTCTCTCCGGTCAGATTGCCCTAGCTTCCGGCAAACTCTCTTCCTCCTCGTCGCTCTGCTGCCATACCTACAGCAGAGCCCACTCTGCCTCGTCGTCCCACGCCAGGCCGCACCAGCTGGCGTCCTTAAATCTCTTCCTCGTCGCCGCCACTCCTCCCCTGGGCTCCTTCGTCTACGGCGCCGACAGGTACACGTCGAGCACCACCTCCCTCCCTCTTCATCAATTAGGTAGGTAAAAACATTCCCTTCTCTCTCCCTGTTATTTCCCCCTTCCTAATTTACTGTTTCAACCCACCGACCACCACTGTCCATCATCACCTTCTCCATCTCCAGTTGCCCTCCAGCGAGGCGTACTCGCCACTCCGCGCCTCCATCCGCCTCGCCAGCTACCCCTTAAGCTCCGCACCACCTCACTGACACCGAATCTGCCCTCCATTCACCACCTAGCATCTCCAGACCACCCCCCAAACACACCCACTCTTACGCACACAGAGTGCCCTAGGCGGACGGCCACAGGCACTCTAGCGCCTTGCCGATCCCCGCACCGCACTCGCCACGCTCTGGCGAACCTCCCTGGACCTTTTTGACGTGGCCGCGAGGCCATTTGCGTGTTTCAGGTTTCGCCCTCCTTGCCACCATTGACGAGTAGGTTGAAGCTGCTTCACGAGCTGCTCCAAGCTACAACGCCCCAGGCCCCCAGGTCCAGCAGCTGCGGAACACCCTCACGCACACACTCAGGCTCGCAATTGGGGTCGAAGGCCTCTGCCGCTGCCCCAATTGGTCGAGCCTTCCTCCTGCAGACGCACGAAGACGCAGGTGGGACTTTAGTCCCACCTTGGAAGCCGACGCGTGCCCGCACCAGTATAAAAGGAAAAAGTGACTGAGGCTATTCACCTCAAGTCACACAGGGGTGAGGTCCCTCACCTATTCACATGCCTCGTCCGCGGCACTGCCCACGCGGACCTGGTGACCCGACTCGACTATCCTGCCTGTGCACTCCTCGCGCACCACCCACGTCGGTGCGCTTGGACCCGGGCACGCGACTTGACTTGATTACCCGGCTCTGGGAGAGCTTCCCAAAGAGAGATTCAGAGAGAGAGAGACGCAGGGAAGGGGTAGGGGTAGGTTTTGCGCTGATGTTTGCGTGTGTGCACAGGAAAGAAGAAAGAAGAAGGAAGAAGCAGGTGAAGGAAGAAGACAGGAAGGAAAGAAGCTGAAGGAAAAGAAGGAGGTGCACTGTAGCGACCGAGCAGTTAAGTCGTCTGAACGCTGAATCAGACGTCGGCGAGAAAGGAGAGTCAGCAGCAAGAGAAGAAGAAAAGAAAGAAGAAGGAGGGCCAGAGCAAAAGAAAGAAGAAAAAAAGAGAAGGAGGGAACCTTTGCAGAAAAGAAGAAGAAGACATAGAAGAAAATCAGAAAAGAGAAGAAGGAAAAAGAAAGGAGGGCTAGAGCAAACGAAAGAAGAAGAAGAAGAAAGAGGAACCACAGCTGCTGAAGAAGAAGAAGAAAGAAGAAGGAAGGTTGAAGAAGAAGAAAGAAGAAACAGAGAAGAAAAGAAGAATACAAGTTGAAGAGAAGAGTAGCTAAAGAAAGAGAAGAAGAAAAAGCCAATTACCCACTTTCTCTTTCTTTCTCTCTCTCTCTCTTAATTTTTGTAAAACCTTATATATATATTGTGAATTTATAGGCTTCTAGAATTTTGGTTTGCTCCCTGAGTTCGACCTCAGGAAACTTTTCATTCCGAGTAATAAATTGTATTAGACTGGTAACCGTTTTTGTCATATACCACAACGACTATAAAGACGAACAAAGTGGCAACCAGGTTTTCAGGGTTTGAATATCTGCTTAACCTTAACACTCAAGTAAAGATGTTAAAAATACAAAAAGAATGAAATGCATGCCTAACCTAAGTTATGCCTAAATGCAACCTAAAAACTTGTTTGCGGAGTTAAAAACCTAAGAGCTAGATCTGTTTTAAGTCATAAGAATGATGATAAACTGACGTTTATCAACTCACCTGTCATGGGAGGCTTTTTGTCTTTTCCTTGTATATGCCTACAACCTTTGATGCTTCCTCCCTGACCTCGTCCACCAAATCTAGCGCCAGGTGGACTTGGTCTTCATTTGTAAGCGAGTCATACAATTGGGAACGTTATGTGGGGAGGAGTGTCTCGACTGGTAGCCGGGCCTTCATACTATATACCAAGCTGAAGGGCTTGTGGCTAGTTGCAGTCTTCTAACTTGTATGATATTTCCAAAGGACATCTGGCAATTTGTCCACCCAACTTCTTTTTGCTGAATCCAGTCGTCTTTTAAGAGAGCGCGCCAGCTGAGAGAGAGAGAGATCTCGCCGGAGCAGCTCGAGGTCGGCCGACGTGCGCGAGGCAGAGTGTGTGTCGGGGAGGTTTCCCCGACGCTGCTGCAGCAGAGCAGCAGACGAGCGGCTGCGCGGCGTGGTCGCGCGTAGCAGGAAGAAGACGAAGGAGGTCATGATTCTGGGATTTTTCCTAGAATCAAACGTCTGGACCTACATCCAGACGACGTGGACGACGTCTGGAGGGAGCTCCAGACGACTGAGAGGTATGTACTACGCCTATACCTTCCTTTTTGCGGATACGGCCATGCAGGCTGTTCCGCTGAAACTCTGTAGCATGCCGTGTTGAGAGTTTTTGCGTGCGCGTGCCCACGCGGTTCATACGTCCGGGCGAGGCACCAGACGGCGAAGAGCATCTCCAGACGTCCGGAGGGATAGTCGGACATCTGGAACTAGGTCCAGACGGTTCAGTAGGATCTCTGGATGTCTGAGGAGCAGCGCAAAGTGAGGTATGGACCTGGACCCATTTTAAGACGTCTGGAAGATGTTCCAGACGTCTAATTTGAGTCAGAGTTGTCGTTTTTGACCCGTTAGGGTCCGTTTAAGGTCTGATTTCCACGTTTAAAATCTCGTTCTTCTTCGTATAAGTTCCTCTACCTGTTGGAATGCTTTTTACCATGTTCTGAGTGGTTCCTTGTGATTGATCCTTGTGTAGGACCTCGTTCCATTGCGGATTTGGGGGTTGGGGAGGCACGCGGACCTGCCAATCGAGCCCCCATTACTCCCGATTTTACGGGTAGAATGGCTTCCCTTAGTTAATTACAAACTTAACTACATGTACGGAATAAATAATAGATCATAGGGTATGGCATGAATCCTAGGACCAGAAACACTAGATTGAATGATAGATCCTATTGTATGTCATGAATCCTAGGACTAGAAACACTGGAACGATTGTATTGAATGCTTGAATTGCAGTCTTGGATGAGTAGATAAAATAATAATAATTACTTGTAAATAGATAACAGCTGCCTGTGAAATGTAGAGTATTGTTGTTAGTAACTGCTACATATAATTCCTGTTGTTTGAAATTAAATACGAGCTGCATGTATATAAATTGGAAAAGAAAGTTTGAATGTTGGAAACACGTGCTATATGTGAATAAACTTGAAATGATGAAACCTAGTACGGCGTGGCCTGAGAAACATGAGCATGAACCCTACAGGGAGTTAGGAGTAGAGCTCCTGGAAATAAATAGAATGGAACTGGAAATGTGAATGGGAAAGTGAGCTGGCCCTTGAGTACGGAGTACCAAGGAGAGCGACTGTCCCCACTGTTTAGTGCAGAGCGGAACTAGCCGCCCTAGGGTTGGGACCCAGGGTTAGGACTGGCCACTTTGTACCGACTCTGTGGCCCTCGCGTATACAGTACCGGGGAGAGTTACTAGTGTAGGGAGAGAGCTAGCCACCCCACGGGGCTCGGGGTTCAGCTAGCCGTCCTACACCGACTTGTTAGGCCTATTGGGCAAACCAGGGTAGTCAGGCGAGGGTGCGCGGACAGTGGAGGGGAGAGACCTCTATTTGGTTCTTAGGGGCTAGACCCCTGTTACTGAGAGGGCTCTGCCCTATACTGGTTCCGTGTTGTGCTTTGGGCGCACCCGTTAACAGAAACAATTGACCGCGTGCCAGTGCGGGGTAGCTACCCGTGCGTTTATCGCGTGTGCCGTAGTCACCATTACGTCTATCAGTGACCTTGGGGTGGTTGACTGAGTGTAGGACCACCACGGGAGACTCTCCCGATCAGGAGAGCATCACGTGCTACTTCTACTCTTCGGAAAAGACTGCAATCAAGATCGTTCCTATGAGGAACATTTGAGATCAAGAAAAAGACCTGATAAATAAACCAAGTGATGAAAGAAAGAATAATTAGTTGAATAAAGAAAGAAATTGAAAACAACAGCTACCTGTCCACCTTTACTGTTTCTCTTAGTTAGCTGGTTGCTACTCTACTTAGCGTTTTGCTGACGTGTCGTACTTACCACCATTTTCAGGTCCATGTGTTGAGCAGCCAGAGCCTACGGCTGCGGAAGGTGCTGGGCCTAGTAGAGCCCAATAGTTGTACTTTTGTTGTACCCGTTTCTGTAGTAGTGAGTATTTTGTTACACTTTTATACTCTTTTATTGTAAACTTCATATTTTTGTACCTGTTTTTAATTCTCTACTGTTGTGGTGGTGTATACTGTAGTAGTTCCTTTCTATATTACTGTACTTTTGTTACTGTTAGTTACTTGTATGGTGAATGTGATTTATTTTACTACTTTTTGGTTATTTTCTTGTTGGACGACTGAGTTTTGGGACCAGTCGAATCGGTCCGATTCTCGTATCATGTAGGAATTCAGAAACCAGGTCGTAACAATCAAGTTTGGGTAATTTAAAAATTGAAAAATTATATTTTTATCAAATAAAGTTTTCTTCGTAAATGTATCTGTAATACGTCAAAATTAATATCTTTAAATTTCTCTCATTGTAAATTTTTTAATAATATACAATTAAGAAAAATCAAAATTTTGTGGTAAAAATTACGAGAGAAATACAATATTTTGTAAAAGAGATTCATAAATAAATAAAAATGAGTTAATAATAATAATAATAATAATTTTAAGTTGGTGGATTCGTTCGGAGAAGACATCACAATTGTTCGTTGTTTTTGTTGTTGTCGATGTGATTGGTTTATAAATAAGAGAGAGATTGCGAAAGAGATAAAGAAGAGAGAGCAGGAGAGAGAAATGAGAAATAGAGAGAGAGAGATCGGGAGGCGCAGAGAGAGGGAAATCGGAAAAAAAGAAAGAGAGAGAGAGATCGGAAGAGAGAAAGAGAAAGGGAGAGAGAGATCGTAGAGAAAGAAAGAAAGAAAGAACAGAAAGAAGGGGAGATCGAGAGTGGGACCGTGTGCAGGAGAGAGAAGGGAGAGAGAGAGTCGGTGGTCAATTAATTGGCCGGGGAGAGAGAGATGGGTGTGGGATTTTCGATTGTTATCTGGTGTGGGTGTTGGATGGGATGGAGAGACGAGATCGGGAGAGGTGTCAGAAGGGAGAGAAAGAGTGGGACCATGCGCGCAGGAGAGAAGGGGAGAGGGTCGTACGGAGAGAGATCGAAGGGGAGAGAGAAGAGCCTGTGCGAGGAAGATAGAGGAAGGGAGGAGCGCATGGGGAGAGAAGGGGAAACGTGCGTGCGGGATTTTAGATTTTACGTTTTTTTTTTTTTTTTTGTGTTTTGATCTATTTTGATGTCAAATGCATATATGTTTTTCGTGTTCGAGGGTTTGTTGAAATTATTTTTTCACGATTTACGAATGGGTGAATTTTAAATTTAATTTTGAAAATTAATTATTTCATGAAAATTTTAATAAACCTCTAGCAAAAATTTTAAAATATTTCTTATATATCTTGATGTTAATTTAATTTCTGCAACATGTGTGGAATACGTAGGTCTCTAGAGCGGTAGCGAGGAATCACAATGCGCATTACGAAGTTATCGTGACCTTCCGATGATGTTAGGTAGAGTAATCTATTTTTTCGCACAGTTTATCTACGTTGTGATTTCTTTCATATATTTCACTGTTTAGTATGCGTTCTTATCTCTTACTGGGATCAGACCCATTATTCATAATTTTTGCTATCTTGTGTACTTGAGTAATACATGTGAATGATGTAAATCAGGTTATTGACTTGGAATGTGAATAATCAAATTGATATAGTTAACTGTTGAATTAAAAGAGGTTAACAACAAATTATTAGACTATGTTGATGGATTAAATGAATTTGGAATATGGGATGTGATCTTATTATTGCATGTACAAAAGGAATTTCATTTTTAGATAACTGGTTTTAGCTCCACTATTCATCAGATTTTGGCTGTAGCTTTGGTCTTTTAGATCGATTTCAAGGGTTAGTTTAGGCAGTTGCTAACCTCCCTACGAGTCTTTTGTTAGGCTTAGTGGCCAACTGGGATAGCGGATTATAGGACTCGAGGGTTGGAGTGGTTTCTTTTTCGGCTGGTGAGTGGGTCATTGGTTGTCTATGGTTTAGCGTACATAGCGCATGTACATGTTTATGCTACACGACGTAGCCACTACCCCTTTTCGTAATGACCCCAGGATGATGGAGAGTAGCGACTCAATGGGTATAAGTGGTCTTCTCGGCTAAGGAGGTGGTTTATACCGATCTTGCGCTACAAGAAGTTACACGAAATCGTCTTGTGCCCTGAGATGTCGGTTGATAAATTTTAGACTTTAATAAATTGGGCTTCTAATATAATAAATGGAATCAGATAACGAGACGTCTAATAAATAGATTAATTAAAGTTATAGTACCATTTTCTCTTATGCTTGCTACTATTGCACTCTGTTATTGTTATTTTTACTCTACTCAATTTTTACTAATGTATTTTTAGGTTCTGTACTTAGATATACTTGGTAGTTTGCATCTCCTTGGACTTATATATTATGGTAAATCTTCCTGCTAGTATTCAATTTATGTTCCCTTAAATTTTGTAATATATGTTTGTTGGCTATGTTTATATTTTATGATTATGTGTTAGGTAATTGTAATCTTGTAGGCGAGTTGTGCTAGTAGTTAACACACAGCGACTCGGGTTTCATCGCTTAGCGGAACTCAGGTCGTCACAGCCTCTGCCTCGATCCACTTTGAAAAGTAGTCTATCGCTGCCAAGATGAAACGCTTCTGAGCTGGTGCTGGTGGGAAAGGGTTAACAAAGTCCATTCCCCACTTGGACAAGGGAATTGGGGACATAATGGGCATCATCTTTCTAGGCAAGAGGTGATGAATTGGGGCAAATTTTTTGCACTTGTTGCACTTGCGTATAAATTCTTGGCACTGGCACTTCATATGGGGCCAAAAGTAGCCTGTCTAAAATAAGCGGACTATCAAGGCTTTATACCCTTCGTGATTACCACAAATGTCATTGTGAGCTTCTCGGATAGCTTGAGACTCTTCTGCTGAGGTAAGTAAACGTAATAAGGGGGTTGAATATCCCCTTTTGTATAGTTACTTGTCTATCAACGTGTAATGCGAGGCCTTCATGCGGAAGGCCCTTGGGTGAGGTTCTCTTGGAGGCAACTCACCTGTCTTTAGGAAGTTTATTATTAGAGTCATCCAGGAGACGGTTAGCTCGATCACCAATGCTTGCGGGGGAAGCACTGAAGGTTTGCTTGTGCTTTTGCAGGAGTATGTCATCCTCCTATCCCTCAGGAATGGCAGATGCCAGGCAGGCCAAGGCATTCACTAGTGGGTTGTCAGACCTAGGTATTCGCTTAAATGTGGCTGCCGTAAAATTTAACAACTCTTTTTTCACCTGCTCCACGTAGAAGCTCATGTTAGGGTCCTTAGTTTGGTATTCACCATTGATCTGGTTGGCTACCAATTGTGAATCCATGTGGACTTCCAAACACGAGGCTCCCATGGATTTTGCTACCTTGAGGCCAGCTAACAAGTCCTCGTACTTCACCACGTTGTTAGAGGTGGGAAAGGCTAGTTTGATGGAAAACTTATGAGTAGTGCCATCAGGGGTATTCAAGATAATTTCAGCACTAGCCCCTGCCATCATGGTGGACCCATCAATGTACAACTTTCATGGTAGAGTGGTGGGAAGGTTGGGATCCGTGAATTCCGCCACAAAATCCGCCAAGACTTGGTCTTTAATGGACTTCCGTGGTTGATACTTTACATCAAACTCTGCCAATTCCATGGTCCATTTCATTTGTCTAGTTGGCTCAATTGACCTATAAAGCATATGGTGCAAGGGATAATCTATGAGTATAATTATTGTATGGGCCTGGAAGTACGAGCGGAGCTTTATGGCGGACGTTACCAAAGCAAGGCTAAGTTTTTCGAGCACAGTGTACTTTGCTTCTGTCCTGTGGTAATTTTTGCTTACAAAGTACATTGGCTATTGTATACTATCACGCTCACATAGTAGGGCAACACTAATCGTCATCATTGAGGTAGCTAGGTAGAGGAACAAGGTCTCCCCACCCCTAGGAACTGCGAGGATAGGATGCTCTTGAAGGGATTTCTTGATTTCTTCGAGGGCCTATTAGCATTGAGGGGTCCAATGCATGAGCGAATACCCTTTCCTTTTTTTGATGCATTCAAAAAAGGGGAAACATTTGTCAGAAGATCGAGACAAGAATCAACCTATAGCTGTGATCTTATCGACTAATGATTGGATTCCCTTCAGGTTAATCGGGGGTGCTAAGGCCATAATTGCTTGGATTTTGTCAAGATTTGCTTCTATCCCCCAGATGGAGACCATGAAACCTAGGCATTTTCCTGAAGCTATGCCAAACACGCACTTCTCAGGATTCAAGTGGAGCCGGGTGCCCATTAAAACTTGGAATACCTGGGTTAAATTCTCCAAGTGTTGGGAGAAGTTTAACCCTTTGACAAGCATATCAACAATGTTAAGACCCGTGTTGTTAAGCCTCTTTAAGACGTCCGGACTTTAGGTTAGACGTCTGGTAAGACATCTGGACTGAGGGTCAGATGTCTTATAAGATGTCTGAAAATTGAAAATTTTGTGTACGAGCTCGCGTCTACGCACGTGCTGCGCGCAGACAGTACACTTCTCTCATTTTCTTCTTCTTCTCGCTCCTTCCACCCGACGAAAACCTTAAACCCACACCCTTATATAAGCCCCCTCCTCTCCGTCATTCCACCCCCACTCCCAACCACTTTTCTCCTTCCTCCAGCGAGAGCAACAGAGCGAGAACGGTGGAGAGAAGGAGCAGCATGAGAGGAAAGAGGAGCAGCGTGAGAAGGAGAGGAGAGCAAGCTTGCGAGCTCACGTGGGAGCTCGCTGGTGAGCTCACGGCTGAGGCGGCGCGTGCGCAAGGCGGAGGAGCGCGTCAGGGAGGTCCTCCCCGACACTGCTGCAGCCAGAGCAGCAGGTGAGAGGGCACAGCGCGGCCCGCGGGACGCGAGAGGGCGGAAGCAGGTTCTGGTTCTGGGATTTTCCCAGAATCAGACGTCTGGAGTGACCTCCAGACGACGGTGCGGATGTTTGGAGGTGGCGCCAAACGTTTGAGAAGGAGGCCTCTCGAAGTTACATCTTCTTTGCTGATACGGCCATGTAGGCCGCTCCGTCGATGCATTGATTCTTGTCCGATTTGAGAAGATTCGATTTCTGTGTGTAGGATACGCTTTGGGAAGGCACGGGACATGCCCTCCCACACATTTCGGATGTCTGGGTGACCTATCAGACGACAAGAAGCGCTTCCAAACGTCCGTAGAGGTGGTCGGACGTCCGCTCCGTCGATGCATTGATTCATGTCCGATTTGAGAAGATTCGATTTCCGTTTGTAGGATACGCTTTGGGAAGGCACAGGACACGCCCTCCCACACATTTTGGACGTCTGGGTGACCTATTAGACGACAAGAAGCGCTTCCAGACGTCCGTAGAGGTGGTCGGACGTCTGGAACTGGGTCCAGACGGTCCATCGGAGTTCCTGGACGTCTGAATGGCGCAGGACTTGAGGTATGGCACTGGACACTTTTAAGACGTTTGGAAGTTGTTCCAGACATCTGATTTGAGTCAGGAACACTGTTTTTGACCCGTTTAGGGTCCGTTTGAGGTCCGATTTTCGCAATTAAGATACCGATGTTTCCCGTATGAATTCCTCTACTTGTTAGAAGACTTTCTATACTGTTCTGAGTATTCTCTTGTGATTGATCCTTGTGATATGATTGGTTTCCGTTGCGGGTTCGGGATTTGCTGAGGCACGTGAGCTTACCGTTTAAGCACCCATTATTCCTGGGTTTACTAGTAGAGTGGCTTCCCCTTAATATAATTAAAACTTAAATGCATGTGTGGAATGAATGATTAGAACCTAGGATGTGGAATGAATACTAGGATTAGAAATGCTGGAATGTCTGTATTAAATGAATGGATTACAGTCTTAAATGAATAGATAGAATGATAACAAATGCCTGTAATTGAATAATAGTTGCCTGCGAAATATGTAATACTTGTGCTAGTTAATTGTTGAATGTAATTCTTCAGTTGCACACATAATATGAGCTGCATGTATATAATTTGAAAATGGAAAGATGAATGTTGAAAACACGATCTATCTGTGAATAAAGTGGATATGGAAATGTGAACGATAGAATTACCAGTTGCATGTGTATAACCTGAGAATGAAAATAGAAATGATGAAACTTGGTATGGAATGACATGAGGTATATGAGCATGAACCCTACGGGGAATTTGGAGTAGAGCTCCTGGAAATAAATGGAATGGAACTGGAAATGTGAGTGGGGAAGTGAGCTGGCCCTTGAGTACAGAGTACCAAGAAGAGTGACTGTCCCCCTTGTTTAGTGCAGAGAGGAGCTAGCAGCCCTTGGGTCGGGACCTGGGGTTAGGATTGGCCACTCTGTACCGATTTCTTGGCCCTCGCGTACACAGTACCGGGGAGAGCTACTAGTGTAGGGAGAGAACTAACCACCCCACGGGGCCTGGGGTTCAGCTAGCCACCCTACACCGACTTGTTAGGCCCACTGGGCAAACCAGGGTAGTCAAGCGAGGGTGAGCTGATTGTGGAGGGGAGAGACCCCTGTTTGGTTCTTAGGGGCTAGACCCCTGTTATTGATAGGGCTATGCCCTATACTGGTTCTGTGCTGTGCTTTGGGTGCACCTGCTAATGGAAATGAATGACCGCGTGCCAGTGCGGGGTAGCTACCCGTGCGTTTATCGTGCGTGCTGTAGTCACCGTTACGTCTGTCCGTGACCTTGGGGTGGTTGATTGGGTGTAGGACCACCACGGGGGACTCTCCCGGCCAGGAGAGCACCACGTGCGACTTCTACTCTTCGGAAAAGACTGCAATCAAGATCGTTCCCACGAGAAACATTCGAAATCAAGAAAGAGACCTGATAAATAAATCAAGTGGTGAAAGAAAGAATAATTAGTTAAAGAAAGAAAGAAATTGAAAAACAACAGCTACCTGTCCACCTTTACTGCTTTAGTTAGTTGGTTGCCACTCTACTCAGCGTTTGCTGACGTTTTGTACTCATAACCCTTTTCAGGTCCAGGTGTTGAGTAGCCAGAGCCTATGGCTGCAAAGTGTACTAGGCCTAGTAGAGCCCAGTAGTTGTAGCTTTTTGTTGTACTCCTTTTTCAGTTGTAGTGAGTAGTCCTTGCACCTTTGTACTCTGACGTTTTGTACTTTATATTCCTGTACCCATTTACTTTATATTGTTGTGGTGGTGTGTACTGTAGTAGTTTTATTTCTTTACTGCTGTACTTTTGTTACTGTTAGTTGCTTAGCATAGTGAATGTGGTTTACTTTCCTGCTTTTTGGTTACTTTCTCGTTGGACGACTGGGTCTTGGGATCAGTCGATTCGATCAGGTCTTGTGTCCTATAGGGATTCGGGAACCAGGTCGTAACAAACATTATACACTTCAAATGACTTTCCAACTAAATGGGCAAACACTAGATTTACAAGACCCTGATAAGTAGCTCCAGCATTTTTCAAGCCAAAGGGCATAACTCTATACTGAAATAGACCCTTGTCAATTATAAATGATGTATGGGGCTGGTCAACTGGAGCTAGACTTATCTGGTGATAACCACTATAAGATCGAGGAAAGACATGTGGGATTGCCCATTGCAGGAATCCACAATGGCATCAATCTTTGGCAGGGGAAACTTGTCCTTCAGGTAGGCATTGTTTACGTTTGTGAAGTCCATGCACATGCTCCACTTCTGTTTGACCTCTTGACCAGCACAATATTGGATAGCCACTCCAGGTAAACAGATTGCTCAATGAAGCCTGCTTCCAGAAGTTTGTCTACTTCTGTAGCGACCGCCTACCATTTCTTGACTGATTTGTGTCGTCGAGATTACTTGATCACTTGAGAGCCCAGTTGTATATTGAGCCATTGCTCAATCAAAGACGGATCTACTCCCGGCAGGTCATTGGTTGACCATGCGAAAATGTCTGCATAAGCCCTGAGCAGGAGTAGCTCGTGAACTTCATTCGTAGATAGCTCGGCTCCTAGGTGAACCTACTTATCAGTTGCACCAGGGTACAACTAAATGACCATGGTTGAAGAACTGGGCTTTATTTCTTGTGTAAGAAGGGGGTTCGTCCTCCTGCAAGGCGTGGATCAAACTTCTCTTCATCCGTCATTTGTGAGGCTAGGGCGGGATTCTCTTCATTGAGCACTTAAGCTCAATGCGTAGCAATTCCTGGCTGGTGGACTAGTCTTCGTAGACAATCCTGATTCTACGTGGGGAGTGGAAAATTATGAACTAAAAATACGAGGAGGAAATTATCCGGAAAGCATGAGTCGTGGGGCGACCAATAATGCCGTCAGAAGTTGCCATCAACCCCTTCACTATGTAAACAACTAATATGTAATGCTTGAAATGCTGATGGTTCAAGAGTTCTTGTTAGTGGATTTTGCTTTCTTTGTTCATTATTATTTTTTATTTAAAGTATGATAGATGTTGTGCTATAGTTTTCTATTGTTGAGCATGGTTTGGTTGCTTAAAATTTCTATAGTTGAATGGACATTTCTTTTTTAATCTTTTGATAAACAAAATTTTCATCTCTGTAACCGTTCCACACATTAAAAAAAAATGAAAATAACATTACTATTCTCTTTGTGTGAACTTGATAAAACTCAATCTCTCTAATAGCCTTCTCCACTCTCTTGATGGTTCGTATTTCTCTTTGCAAAAAATATCCTTTCACTTCCTTCATTGATTCCTCTAGAAATGTCTATTTCACCTTGAATTTTATCTTACCTATTGTTCATAGATAACTTTAATTTCTCTAATTATATTATCACTACACAAGTCAAAGAAAGTCATTTGGATCGCATTGATCATTTCATAATCTTTTAATTTTTTTTATCATATTTTTTTCGTATTGTTTTGGAGTTGTTACTAACAGAAAGAGAGAGATTTTGTGACATATATATATAGTACTTTTACTTAAGCGATGGTTGGATTCAACCCCTCCCAATGCGTCAAGAGTACTTTGATGTGAAATCTTTGACCATTTGTACAGGGGAATTGCTAAAGATTCCTCGACCTTATTAAATATATTTTAGGAAAAAAAATTCATTGGACATTAAAAAAATAGAAAAAGAAATAGGGAGAGAGTTATGTATATATATATAAAGAGAGAGAGAAAATCAAGAACAAGGGGAAGCACGGCACGCAGCTCCATCACCTTGATCAACTTCTCTAACTCCAACCGGCACCCTCCGCTTTCCCTCTAAACCCTAACCCCGATGGATCCTCCTCCTGCGCCACCACCTACAACCCGCAGCTGGAGCATCTACGGGCGCGGCGACATCATCTCCCGCTACCGCGTCCTCCACCGGCTGGGCTCCGGCGCGTACGCCGACGTCTACCGCGGGGTCCGCGTAGCCGACGGCTTGCCGGTGGCCATGAAGGAGGTGCACGACAGGGGAAGCGCCCTGAGGGAGATCGACGCCCTGCAGCTCCTACGGGGTGCCCCCAACGTCGTGCAGCTGCTCGACTACTCGTGGCCCGAAGGTGAGGACGCCATCCTCGTCCTCGAGCTCCTCGAGAGCGACCTCGCCTCCGTGGTGAGGGAGGGAAAGAGGAGGAACTCTGGGGGCTTGGGAGGGGGGGAGGTGAAGGGGTGGATGGTCCAGGTCTTCAGAGGGGTGGAGGCTTGCCACGAGAAGGGGGTCGTCCACAGGGATCTCAAGCCCGGGAACCTTCTCATCTCTTCCCAGGGGGTCCTAAAGCTCGCCGACTTCGGCCAGGTTGTTGCCAGTGGTTTACTAGTTACTTAATTACTCTGTTTGTTTTAGGTTTATGGTTGTGTTCTGTTTTCCCTTGTTCATTGTTGGAGTTGGAAAGTCGGAGCGTCGTGGTGATGGTTGCTGCAGAAATCCGGGAATTCGAGGTGCGTGCGGCTTACCAGTCGCTCGCGGGTGCTACTGTTGGTTGTGGCATTTGGATATGCATTGACCGGATTCGTTGCTTAGCTTGTGTTCTGCTTTCGGGCTGTTGATCGTTGGAGATGAAAAGTCAAAGTGCTCCTGGGTAGGTTGTCACGGATTTTCGGGAATTCGCAAGGATGTGGCTGCTGCTGGTTGTTGGTACTTAGTTAATTTTAGGTGATTACTTGCGTTCCCTTTTTGCATTGTTGAGACTCCTGAGAGTAGAAAAAGTCACCAGGTAGGTTGTCCCAGTTTTTTGGGAATTAGGAGTTTCCTGTGTTTTGCTGATCATTTGTGGTAGGAATGCGGCTTCTGCTTGGGGTGTGATATGGGATTTGGTTAAGCTGTTGCTAGGTAGCTAGTTGTAGTTGGTTAATTGCGTTCTGTTTTGAGTTGTCGATTGTTGTGATTGAAAATCAATGGGGTTGTCATTCGTGGACTTTCAGGAATTTGGAGGTGCATGCATTTCACTGATCACTTGTAGTAGGGGTGTGGCTGCTGCTGAGTGTGTATGGATCTGCATCCGATTGGCTTTGGAAACCAAGTGTTTTTGTAGGACTGTGAAGGAAGTTCTGGTGGTGTTGTTACGCTAAGTTGGTCACTTGGCGAGTTGATTTTTGGTTGGTTGGAGTTGATGACAAAAGTCACTCATGGAGGTCTGGAGGGCATTGTTACCGTGAGGATGCTACGGATGTGACAGCTGCTGGGGTGGTGGTATTTGGATCTGCATTTTGTAGATTCTAAACAGGAATGGTGAGATGGAATTTCTTCCCTAGATGTTGGTGAGATCTACCGGGGCATGTGGATGTGAAGGTGGTGCTGATCAAGGAGGTCTGGAGGGGAAGATTGTTTGGTGCTGGAATGGCATGTCTTTTTGACGAAGAAGCAGGCTTCTTTAAAATGCAAGTGGGTGGCATTTGTCACTGTCTGGATATGTTTGTGGATTCTGATGGGTGATGTTCTTTCTGAGAGAGGAGAATGGGATGCTTTGTAGTGAGGTTGAGCTTGGTGATCTGGGCTTCTTCGTGGTAGTGGTGGTGTTTGCTGAGGGATTTGAGGTGGAGGCAATGGGCATTGCAAATGTTTGGAGGAGAAGAATGCTGATATAGTTGGATGACATATTGATTCTATGAAAATCTAGTTTTTTATGTTGAGTGAGTGGAGGACAACCATTCTAGATGTATGAGATAGAGGCAAGAGTGGCAGGTGATGATATTCCTTACATGGAGCTGAGGGGACATTTACAATGGTGTTTAACTTTTTTTGGTCATTGCTTCAAACTCATAAGCAGTATGAGAATTGGGTATCTCTTTGGCTTATGAGTGAGAAAAAATCGAGGAAAACCAACCAATTGTTATGGGTTAATTCCATCAACAGTAATGGGTTCAAATAGGTTATTAAAATAATGGTAGTTCACATATGATCTTGCTAGAAATATAGATTCTTAGTTAAAATGTGCAATGTGCTAGATCGTTTGATTTAAAAGTCATGGTGGGAGTTGCTCATGTGCAAGTCCCCTCTAGCAAGATTCTAAATACTAATTTTAATGTTGTTTCAGTAAATTTATAATTACGCATTTTGGAGGCACATTGATGGCATACTATGGAAATGTTTTTGTTTCGACATCAGATTTCGACGATTTTGATGTCTCGAAAATAGTCTATTTTGGAGGCACACTGAAGGCATGTTGACAAAATAAAAGTAGTTAAAATGATTAGAATTTCAAGAAAATCAAAGCTTAAACAAATTTATCCAAAAAGAAGAATGTTATATTCTAATATCATATTCAACATGTAGTCTACTATATCATGTTCATTTCCCACTGAACAACCCCCGTTTCTTCATTGTTTTCTCTCTCATCACCTCATTTCCTTTCCCACCGTAACCCACCAACTTACTTGACCAACAAACCCTCCACCTTCTCCACTCCCCTCCATGTAACCCAATAGATTCACTACCTCTCTCTCCTACCTGCGACCACGAAGGCACACCACCACTGAACCCACTGCCACTAGCCGTCGCCATCTCTAGCAATCACCTCAAGGCTTGCACTACTACTCCAAACCATCTTTGGCCACCTATAGTAGCGGCAAGAGTAACATGAGCAACATGGTCGATACGGTCAGCATAGATGATATATCGTCGACGTACCTGCATATCGACACCTTTTGCGTGTTGATATGACCCTTCACCCAACACCCTCATTTCGACGACATGTCAGTGGCATCTTGAACTCTGCACTTTAGAAACTTGGATTATTTAGTGATTGCTTGAATAGACCTTAACAATAATGTCATGATGTTTGAGAAAGGACCTCTAAAAAAAAGGTGTTAGTGAAAGGAGATCAGATACACCACATTTTATCATAGTTGATACTTTGTCAATTGTTGGGATTAGATAAATACATGTGAAGTAAGAGGAGTCGTTGTGTCTCATTTTGGATCTGAGTATTTTGTTTATTGCTTTCTATTCATCCTTTTATGGATCCAACTACTAGCCGCAAACTTGTATCGGAGTTAGAGAAAGTTATCCTTTTAGATTAGCAAGGATGTGGATTATAATGGGAATGGTAGAAGTCAAAGCTTGACACTTCATTTTATCTAAACAATGGCTTTTGCTACTTTTTCTTGGGATACTAGTTGCTATAGGGGATTAATTAGTTGGTTCTAGTGCTTCGGAAGGTTGGATTTGGTGTAGTGTTCCACAAGTGATTATTCTTTTAATGGATGCTCAGTTAAAATTTTGGCTTGTTATTTGGGAAATTAAAATATTAGGTTGATTACATGTTAGGAAATAAATTAGGATTCAATTAGTTAAGAATATGATTGTTTTTTTATTTTAGTCCGTGTTATTTTTAGTAATGTAGTTATATTTTCTTATTGTACCAAATCTTCTCTTTATATAAAGAGTGGCATGGCTTGCTTATTTCAATAAGAAAAATCTTTTCCTCATTCTTAACAGGTTTCAGAGCTACCGATCTCTGTAGCTTAGGGTTAGGAGAGAAGAAATCTTAGAGAGGGGGGAGGGTTCTTCAATGGCAATGTCAGCCTCCGGCGAGCCACCGGGGAGGCCCCTCCTCTCAACGTCAATCTCCTCTCTTCTCTCCCATTGATCTCCTCTCTTTTTCTCAACGTTGGAGCCTACAAACATCAGTTGCAACGACAATCGAAGATCATCACCATCACCACTAATTGTTGTTCTGATCATCGTCATCCTTCACATCATCGCGTAGATGGGATGCACTCTTACGCACGTAGAATGTTTCAGCTGGCTTGTGAGGCGTAGGAGCAATGGCAGCGAGATGACCTTATGTACGCTCGGAGAACCAAGCACGGTTTGCTGGCTTGCGAGGCATAGAAGCGATGGCACCTGTGTGACCTTATGCGCACTCAAGAAGACCAAGTCTTGTCGTCTTCAGACTCTTGTACGTGGGAGCAGCAACACTTGAGTTGTAGTCGTGATTTCTCATGTACCTAGTGCCTTACACGGGGCGTACAAGTAGACATGACTAATAATTGCGAATGTAGATGCCAAAACTTCATCATCTACAATTGATCTCTGACTCTCGTCTACCACTGTCACTCCTTCGACTGCCTGGATTAGGGGGAGCCCCTCGTTTGTCGTGACTCCTTCAAGTTGGATGTTGCACGCTCCAACTTGGGGGGGGGGAGTGTTAAGAAATAAATTAGAATTTAATTTGCTAAGAATTCGGTTGTCTTTCTTCTTTTAGTCTGTGTTATTTTTAGTAAGTTATATTTTCGTATTGTACCAAACCCTTTCTTTATATAAAGGGGGGTATGGCTTGCTTATTTCAAAAAGAAAAATCTTTTCCTCATTCTTACCACGTGTTAAATAAGATGGTTCATTGAGTAGCTTTTTAGATGTCAACCTGGTCTTTTCCTCATTCTTTAGATATTGAGAAAAGAAATCTGAATGGCTTTGCTTGACTTATTCAAGGTAAAGTTGACATATTTGGTTAGTCTCTAAATTTCTACAATTAATCAGTTAAGTATGATAATCTTTTCAACCTTGTCTAATCCAGTCATCCTCTACAAACGTCTTTGTGATGATTTGCGCAGTATAGTGGCGTGGAGGCTCTTCTGCATGGGGAAAATATGCGGCAGCAAGGTGCTGTAGATTCACCCTATCCATGCGACAAGGAGGACAGAGAGAAGGCTATAGCTGGCCTTGAAGAAGAGAGAAAGGAGAGGGAGTTGTATTGTTTGAAGAATTATTGTATTAACTCAAGAATAAAAGGATTACAAAGACTTTCTTTTATAAAGAGAAAACATATCATAATCCTCTAACCCAAGAAACAAACTAAATCCTAATCAAATCATATCTTCTAATATTAAAAAGAACAAATCCTCAAAAAAAACACTTTCCAAAAACAAAACATATCAACTAAACACCACAAAACTTGGACCAAAAGTCAACCTAAAACACCCTCAGGGTCGGTGCCCCTTTGGGTGTCTATTGGACTACCACGTGGCCTGATAGGCCTATGATGTGGCACTTATTCTTTAAATTCCCCCTCAAGTCAAAGCCGGGAGGACAATGACTTGGCTAATTTGGCTTGATGATAATGTGGCTAGATACTCCACTATCTTCTCTTGATGCAATTGCACATGCTCTTGTCACCTCCGTAGTCGTTGCTTCTTTAGCAACCTATGAGGTCGTGGCTATTGGAGCAGCTGTCTTGTCTTTGTATAAGTTTATTGGCTCTCTTCTCTAACTTCTCTTCTTGGCTGCATCTTTTGTCTCAAGCACCTTCTAAAGTAGTATGGATCTTTGAATTTGCCATTACTTCATTCTAGAAGGTTGAGAGGAGTCTTTGTGCTTCTTTTTCTACACCCAAGAGCCACACACTTCATCTTGGTGTTCCTTGGTGTGCTAGAGGGTTCCACGCACCCTCTCAATCCGAGTCGGTGTCATTGCTCTTACATCCCGTAAGCTAGTGTAAGGTGTTCAGTTTCTCCAGGCGTGTGTAAGATCACCAAAAAGGAGGTGAAGTTGATGGAGATCATGGAACTTATTGTGCGTGATTTGACTAGAGAATAGGCCACGACGTGGCTGCTGTCCTCTAAGAAAAAAGTCACGCACAACGTGGCTTTTCTTCTCTTCTCCTTCCTGCACGTGTAGAGAATACTCTAGGAAGAGCCTAGATCGAAGGCTCTGATATCATGTAACGATTTGCGCAATATGAAGGCGTGCCACGTGGGGAAAGTATGCAGCAGCAGGGTGCTGCAGATTCACTGTATCCACGTAGCAAGGTGGAGAGAGAGAAGGCTGCATCCGGCCTTGAAGAAGCGAGAGAGGAGAGGGAGTTATATTGTTGGAAGAATTATTGCATTAAATCAAGAATAAAATGATCACAAGGAATCTCTTTTATAAAAAGAGAAGATATCACAATCCTTTAAAATAAGAAACAAACTAAATCATAATCAAATTATATCTCCTAATTTTAGAAAGGACAAATCCTCAAAAAGACACTTTCCAAAAACCAAATATATCAACTAGACACCACAAAACTTGATCCAAAAGCCAATCTAAAACACTGTTAGGGCCGGTGCCCCTTTGGGTGTCTGCTGGACTGCCTTATTCTTCAGTCTTAAACTACCTGTCCAGTTTTTAATGTACAATACCATTGCCTTTCACTTCGATAGGCATCTTGTCAAGCAGGATAATAGGTTTTCTTCCCCATCTTAACCACCAGAGGTTAAAATTTGTGCAACTCCATCAATCCATCTTGTTGAAAGACTGATGTCAAATATTTATAAAACATGCTCCTTTTATGTGGTGCAGTTCATTTTCCTCATCTCCCTGTCTGTCTCGTAATGTTCATACCATGGTGAAATTGTATCCACATATTCATTATTTCTGTCCTGCCAAGCTGAAAGCCTTAGTTTCCAGGGGGTGTGTCCAGTGTTTCAATTTACTTTTTAATCAATTTCTTGTAACATCAACTAGTGCAGTTGTGGGGTATGTTCTTTGTTATCTATATCTAAAATAAGGGAAGGGGTTAACATTGATTTCTGGTGCATGCCAGATACCAATAACAGTTTTTGTCTTCTCACGAGATATGGGTTCAGCATGACTACTAGATCAACACCCTTTTCCTCTCCATTATTTGTTGGATAATATCCCCAAAAATAGTGTCACAAGCCATTTTCCAAATCAACGACAAAAATAAAATGGTGCATGACCTAAGTTATAGACAAGCAGAATGCATGGGCTACCTTATTTCTTTCTTTTAAAGATACCTTTATGAATGAAAGTCAATCAAGATACTACATATGAAACACTGGAACTGTTCTGTTTGTCCTTTGCATCATTGAAGTGGATTCAGTGGTTGTATTTCTGTGTATTTTGAAAATTCTGAATTGTGGTTGTAACGACAGTGAAGAACTTGAAAATCTTCAGCTTATTGTGAACATGTGATGTTGGCACTTCAAATGTGCATGGTCAATTTGGCATGGGTAGTGCTTGTAAAATGAACTGAAGACAAATCGCTTTTTCTTTGGTCTCAGGTATATTGGGTTCTTTGATGGGATAGTTTTACTTCAGATATCACAATTATGATCTTTGTAATTTCGATTTCCAATGAGCCTAAATACCCCTTTTTGTTCTGCAGGCAAGGGTTCTTCCAGACCCAAGATTTTCTTTGGGAGATTGTAGAGTATTTGAGCAAGGCGCAAACTGTGAAAGATGGGTTTCTCAACAACCTATTTTACCTTCGGATGGTGCACAAGTGTTGACAAACCAGAGCGCCCTTGGGGCAAAAGCAGCAATTCATGAAGAGGAGTATTATCGTGAGGTAGTTGAACTCAAGGCCAAACACCCCGTGGATGAAACTGTTAGTTTACAAGATGGAGATACATCTTGTTTGGCTACATGTAGCACTGGTGACTTAGATGACGATCCTCTGCAAAGTAACTATTCGTATGAATCGTACAATGAAAGAGAATTAGATGACTCTGGTGCACTCACTTCCTGTGTTGGAACACGGTGGTTTAGGGCCCCTGAGCTACTTTATGGCTCCACAAGTTATGGGCAAGAAATTGACCTCTGGTCTTTGGGCTGCATTCTTGCGGAGCTCTTCCGTCTGGAGCCTCTCTTTCCAGGAACTTCAGACATTGATCAACTTGGAAGTATAATCAGCACGTTGGGGAACATAACTGAGGAGAGCTGGCCTGGTTGTTCCAAGTTACCCGACTTTGGTAAGATATCCTTTGGCAACATTGAAAGCCCAAGTGGTCTTGAATTATGCTTGCCAAATTGTGCTGCCATGGAGGTGCAACTGATAAGGCAGCTTGTTTGCTATGATCCCTCAAGTAGAGCAACTGCCGCAGAACTGCTTTGCGATTGTTATTTCAGTGAAGAGCCGCTGCCAGTTGCTCCTAGTGAGTTGAAAGTGCCACCTAAAAGCGACAGGCCAGAAGACTGCCCTCCAGGTGAATGGGGTGATGATTGGGAGATGGATTCAGATGCGGACGAGTTTGGGCGCATGGATATTTCAAGAACAGAAACGGGATTCTCCATTAAATTATCGTAATAAAGCAGGCGTTGCTAAATTATAAGTATTTGTTGGCACCCATTGGTGCCTGTTTCATAATTGTGTCTAAATAGACGCAGTTGGCCAAATTCTGTATTTTCTGCTAAGTTGCCAATATCTTTAGTGTATTTGAGCTACGGAGTTTTGTGTATGATATTGAGATACAGACTATTAGAATCCCTAAATGTTTCTATGGGAGTTTCAATGGGAGGAACATTGCTTCAATCCCATTTGTAATAACATAACTCTACCTGAATAAAATTAGCTTAAAACGCTTACTGGATTTAGCTTTTGTTGCAAATATTCTGGGATGAGTAATGCTTCACCTCGATATGTCAGTAAGCGAAATCTTTGCAGGAACTTCGGCAGTTCCCTGCGACTTCCCATGCTTTTTTAGGTACTGTTTGTTTCCCGAAATTGTCCCTTATATCCGTCGTTTAGGTCTTTCAATCTCAAGTTAGGCCATCCTAGGATTGGGTTGCAATCTCAGGAGAAGGGGGTATGGGATTGTGTCAATCTCCTGCCTTCACCTAAATTTAAAAATAATTCCTTCTAACAAATATATTTACACTCTGTAATCAAAATGAGAGGTTATTTCGCAACCCACAAGATAAAGCTCTAGTATGAAGGTTAAGCAATAAACTCCAACCCTCGGAGTAAAAGTTAAGGGTCTCCCCAAAAGATCATATAAACTCTTGTGGTCCTACAGAGAGGGAGGTGCATCCACATTTTGCATTCCAATCCGGGTCATCGAAGTTGTTTCCCATTCTTCGGGTACTACTTCTGCTAATGCTTAGAAAATTCGATTCTTCTCTGTTTGAAGGTAAAGCTACTCCTATTTCGTTGAATCGAGTTGTCTTAGAGTGGCATCTTCCCCGTAACTTTTACTTAAAGGTATATATTAGCCCATGAAAAGGCTGAAAAATGAAGGGAGTACGGAGTAATCTTTGCCATAGATGTCCATTAACACACGTCAATGTATACGTGTAACTTTTGTGATTGCTCCTACGGGAAATTAATGTTTGTAAGAAAGTGAGAAACTTTTACACAGAATATTTCTCGTGAAATCAAACCAAACGGTTTTAGAGAACGTCTTTCAGATAAAGTACTGCAAAAATTCATGCAAATCAGTTGACATTGTCTATGAAAATTTAAAAATTATTTCTCATAAGATCGATGCATGTGGTTGTGTGCGTACACATACTTTCAAACGAGCCTAGGGCTTAAGTTTTGGAACTTGTGGTAGAAATCCAACCACATGGATTGAATGTGCGTTGCATAGACATATTATATATTAAATTTCATTAATAAATGAACAACTTTTGATACTCATCTTGATAGAAAAAATATCACGATGTTACTTTGTCAAAAGTTAAAACAACTTTGTAAATGATTTGTAAATGCATTAAGTTCACAGATGTTGAAGTCCATAACTTTCACGAAGTACCATATAAAAATTTGAGTGAGTATTTGCAAAAGAATATTTTGACTCAAACAAACAATCTTGCAAAGCATAAAGTGAGGCCAAAATGTGGCATCCACGTATTTCATTTTCGTGTATCCCACTGCCTTCCTCCGTTGCTTTCCCTCTTGCAAACTCTCTTTCGGCCCTCCTCCCATCTCTTTCGATTCTAATGCCCCCCATCTCTTTTCCATGCCATCCCATAATCTCTCCCTCTCGCCGCTCTATTACAATATTTTAAAAATTGGATCCGTCGTTATACTAATCAGGTGACAGTTGTGATTTTTAATAATCCAATTGATAATTCACATATGTTGCACCGGCGATGACATCGTCACTTAAAAAATTGAAAGCAATCAAATCGTGAGATATTTGACGTGGTCGATATTGGTTCAACTGAATTGAACCGATATTAAATAAAAATATTTAAAGATATGCGGTAGAAATTGTTAATTTGCAAGTTTAGTTCCAGTACAACTAACATGTATTTAGGGTTAACCATCTTATACTAACAAAAGAGATTAATTATTTTAAAAAATAAAAGATATATTTTTATTTGACAACTTAACAAAATCAATCTCTAATATAATACATCATTTGTTGTCAAAATTTAAATATAAATTTTAATTACAAATTACATCTTTATTAACGGATCACATAAAAAAATAATAAAAAAATCAAATTATGTCGTGAGACATCGCAAGGCTTAGGCGTGCGCAACGTATCATGGCAAAGCACCGGAGGTGGCCGAAGAATTCGGATCTAATCGATTCAACGGACCAAGATGATTCTATTTGCAAAATATTGCTGGCTGAGCATCTTCCCCTTCAACTTCCCTACGTATATAATTATTATATAACTATTTTTTTCCCATAAACGCATTTCAGTGTGAACAGTTAATATCTACACCTCTTACGGAGCAGGCACATCTCATTTCTTAGGATATTTAAAATGTTTGGTTCAAAAATATAAAAGTTGATATATATTAGTATGAATGTGATTTTCACTTGATATAATTTTATATGTAAAAAAAATAATGACATATGATAGGATCCATCATTATTGAGATCAATAATAAATTACTTTTATATAGGTATAAATTACCTAAATAACCTTCGAAATTACTTTGTACTGATGTAATATTACTTTTCATCGGCACGAAATCACTTTATACCTTTAAAATAATTTTTCACTGGTGCAAAGTAAGATTGTACTGATGCAAAATTAAATTCCAAGTATTTCTTCACCTATGATAAATGATTTTACATTTAAAAGGTGATTTTTCTACTTTAGGGTATAGGATTTAGTTTTTAATATTTAGATTTTAGACCTAAAATCCTAAACCTGAGATCCTAAGATGAAAAATAACTTCTCAAATGTAAAATCAATTTCCATAAACCTAAACTTTAAACCCACAAGTTAAAATCATTTTGCATAGATGTAAAATCAATTTACACAATTGAAATCACCGTTAGAATAATTTTACACCAATGTAAAATGAGATTTTACTGATGCAAAGTTACTTTAGAATAATTTATCACCGATAGAAAATTATTTATCACCTATATATTTTAAGTTAAATTGATATGATAATTTTTTTAAATATAATAAAACTCACCACGTAATAAATCCTATATTTTTTATTTTTTTATATTAAATATTATTTATCAAGTAAATCCAAACTCATAAGCCATGTGAAATAAAAGAACACGATCTATAAATTTCCCATCACTTTTTGCGTAAGTACATGCATTTACCTACTTTTGTACGGGTATTTATATATAAGGTTGGGTGTAACTACTCCAGCGTTCCACACTGCAGGCAATAGATTATGCACGTTACGTAGTAATAACAGTACGATTATGTTCTAATTATCTTGGCTCTTCCCAACATATATGCAATAACCGAACCTTCTAAATGGGTGAATCGATGACCAAATCGATCCTAAGAAGCGACTTCTTTTTTTGGCCTTTTTTTTTTAATTTTCTCCTAAAAATAATTTTTGTATTATATTCTGTTAATATTTTATAAAATTTTTATATAAATACCATAAATAACTTTTGATACTACGTAATTATTGTCATAATTTTCACATTTACGGATGTCACCAGGAAGTTGATTATTTTTACAGAAATATCATCGTAATTACCTTTTTCCAAGTTTATAATATAATCTAGAGGTAAAAATAATCATTTATTAATATTTTTTAGTTGAAAATAGTAAATCATCCTTATAAAATTTAATTCAAATAATCTTTGTTGTAAAGGCACTTAGTTTTACAGCGGTATATGTGTAAATACAATAATTATAATGACAATTATGTAATAAAAAAATTTTTCATGACATTTTTATCCCTTTTTATGGATCAGGGTGTTTTAACATAAAAGAACATGTAAAAACTCACGTGCTTTTCAATAAATAGAAATCATTGGTAAAATATGCTTTTATTATATCTCTGATATTCAAATATCACAAATAATATTTAATTTAAAATTAAATATCACATGTATAATTACTTCAAACCTAAATTATTACTATATAATTTAATTTGAAATTTAAATATTACTGATGCAATTTTAATTTTACCTAAATATCATTGATATAATTTATTTTATAATTAAATATCAATGGAGCAATTAATTCAAGGTGGACACGTATAATCTTTTGTGATCACGTACATTTACATTTTGTTTATTTTTTATTTCTTTTCGGCACAACAACATGAGTGGTGGGACTAGCAAGGGAATCCTTTATTTGGCACGTACAGTTGGAAGGCATTGAAAATAAAAAGCCTACGTCAATAATCGAAAGGGGTACAGTGTTAAATATTAGGAAGTTATTGTCGATTTTTCATTTTTTAAGTGATACGAGTATGAAAACATTCCCTATAATATATTTTATAATACGTGGTTAAAATGAATCACTTGAAAATAAAAATTACCAGTTAAAAATTAAATAATCAAAATGTATCCGTTGTAAATGATCTTTAATTAATTAAAAATAAAAATACATTGATGTATTTTACTTTTTTATTAGTGTTAAAAGTGATTTTTCATCTATGAAAATTAATTTTTATCGGTAAATGATTAAAATATACTGATTTAAATTGACCACCACTTTCACTTTATACATTGACAAATGTAATGTAACATGAATTTTTTTAGTTTTTTACTTTTTAAAACACACCATAGCGAATTAAGCTCATGAGTGGACGCCATACGGTTTCCATTGAATTGGACTCTATCCTATCTTTGTGTAGACCAAAGCGAGCTAAGCTTCCCTCACTCTCTTCCTCTAAGAGAAAATATTTGTTGAAATAAATATATATAGGATGCCATACGGTTTCCATTGAATTGGACTCTATCCTATCTTTGTGTAGACCAAAGCGAACTAAGCTTCCCTCACTCTCTTCCTCTAAGAGAAAATATTTGTTGAAATAAATATATATAGGAAATAAAAAAAATATATACATTTTCAATGGTTTCACATAAATAAAAAATATTAAATCAAGTAAGTTAAGCATGATATGACAAAATCTAGAATAAAATAAAAAATAAATAAAAATATACAATAATACAAATAAATAAAATGAAGAAAGGTCAGAAGTTATTCCAATCGAAGTGCCCACGAAGAACTTTTCTTAGAAAAGATATCGCCCCCTACAATACTGATGCGTCGAGATCTGACAAACTAATCACAGGATATGATTATCCACCTTCAAGATTCAATGCAATCCAAACTTGGACATCATCGAAAATTACCTCAGGAGAATGAAACCGAGGCAATTTGGTTGATCGACCAAATTCCTGATTGATTGACCAATTTGATTGGTTGATTAATCAAATACCTCTTGTGGATCATGACGAGTCGATCTTCTTTTTCGTTGAAATTTTAAACATAAAATGACGTGTCATTATAAAGTTTTTGTGGTGAAAAATCGACTATCAAAATATTTAATAATCAAAATCTAACTACGAAAATAGTTAGGTCGTTTCTATATGGAGGAATTAGCCTATTGAAATAATTAATGATGACTTATCTATTTGAGATTATCGATGGGTGCACATTCAAACTCTTGCAACATTATTTCCAACACAACTCTACCCTCTATGCAATTAATTAGTATCAGGAAGGGTTCTCATGCAAATTCATCCAAATAAAATATAAGGTAAATAAATCAATAGTGCCTTTTAACAATGGAAAAACTCATAATTTTTATTAGGATGAAGAACATAGGATTGCTCCTCTCTCCAGCTTGCGCACAGGATGAGCTATGGTTGGCTGAGAGGATCAAGGGGGAGGTGTATCTTGATGAGGGCTCCGTGATGGCATAGGAGGCACGGTTGGAGGTGGCTGATCGGAGTGCTAGAGGTTGGTGGCGTCGGGAGGGCTGATTGCTGCTGTGGCTGCGTGTGTGGGTTGCGCGTGGTTGCACATGGCCTACGCAATTGACGAGGGTGGTTGGTTGTGTGCTTGGAGTCGAGGATGAAGGTTGGAGGAGGTCGGTCGAGGTGGCTACGTGCGGTGAAACTTTGGGTCTCTTTATGTGTGGACGATGAACAGGGGATGGAAAGAAGAAGAAGGAAGATGATGGGAGGTGGTGATGGGTCGGTGGCTATGGTGTTGGAAGGGATGGTGTGTAGCGAGAGCGAGTGAGGGCAGGGACAGTTACCGGGGTGGCGGTGGGTCTGCAGGAGGGTGGTGGTGGTTTTGTGATGTAAACATGTTTACACTACATAAGATGTCTATTTATGCATGTTCTTAAGCATAGAATTGTATTGCATACTATAAATATTGTATAGCATGCATCATCTTGCATTTAGATTAGTTTGAATAAAATGAAGGTTAATTGTCTCATTTTATCTTCAGGGACAGGGTAAATTTTTATTAGGACCTCGGATCGAAGATCCAACCGAACAGATTTGATCAGGGCGACGATTGGAGTTCAACGACTCTAAGATCACCCTGATTAGACATCTGTAGCATCAGGTAGAGACCGGGGAACCCTAGAAGATCAAAGGCAAAGATGGTGTGAATCCGCACTTTAGATGACAAATATGACCACACAGATGGATTCGGATCGACAATCGCAACCTAACGACATGAAAATCGACTCAATCCGACAACCATGGCACCATTTACATCATCCAGAAGATGGACGGCCAAGATGACGCCACGTGGTGCCATCTTGGCCGCCCAAACCGACCCAGCTGATTTTGGAGACAACCGCACCCTTCCACCGCGCGTTGGATCTTGGCCGTTGGATCGCCATCCAAAGGCCGTGGGTAGCCGCATCTCAAAACACCCGCGTGCCTATTTCCCCTCCGTAGCGTAGCGGGTGGGAGCCTTATCACGAGCAAGAGGCACGGATTCGAAACCCTGCGAGCCTTAATTGAACACAGGTGCTTGCGATGGTGCTATTTGGACCGTCAGATCTTGGATGAGCGGCTGCGAGGGTGGAGACGTGGCGCGCTCAGGGGCCGCGCTGCACGGATGCGAAATTGCATGCAGGGGCGCGATCAGATGAGGCGTTGCGTTATCAAATCTTAGTGTTCGATCTCATGATCGAATGGTCGAGACTTGATGGATGTGGGCAACACGGAAGATGAGCGGGCGGCACATGTCGCCTACGACTGGGGCTTTAGCGACGGTTTTATCCGTCATTAAAGACCCCATATTTAATGTTTTGCAATTGTAAAGACCAAATTGCCCTCACTCTTTGCAATTATAAAAGGAGACCCCCTTCATACGAAAATTTCATCCCTTCTCTTCTCTCCCTCTCCAAAGCTAAAAAGAAGTTTGTCCTACACCCGGGATGCTCCTCGAGAGATAAAGTCAAATTTTCGCCCTCATTTCGGAAGCGGATCCCGCGACGACGACGACGTGCTGCCCCGTTCTCGTTCCTCCTGCCTCAACCTCCTTCTTCCCGCTCCGTCCTCCTTCCAGGCGACGTCTCATCCGGCTCATCCGCCAAGCAATCGTCAAGGAGGATAACTTCTCTCTTCTATTCTTCTTTACAGCTTTCTAGAGTCAAGGAGGATAACTTCTCTCTTCTATTCTTCTTTACAGCTTTCTAGAGTAGAATTTTCTTGCTTTCTAGTGTACAGCTTTCTAGTGTAATTCTTCTCTGGTTTTATTGTATAAACATTTTGAAATATTGAGTGCATGTTGTCTCTCTCTCTCTTGTTTATTCTGATTGTTAATATTGTTTCATTGTAATTACGTCGCTTCACTTTTTAACAGAAACTCTAAAAGAAATATAATTGTGAATATAGATCGACGTAGCCTCCCTGAGTTCGACCCGGGATTTCTATTCCGGTACAAATTTTATTTGTTGAACACGAGTTCTTCTCTTTCAAACTACGACGACAGGTTTCTCAAAACCAAATATGTTAGCGTAGTAACTCGTAGCTTCAACATTTTGGCACCGTTGCTGGGGAGGCAATGATTTCCAATCTTCTTTTCGCATTTCATGCACTTTATTGTCTTCTAACTTGCTTTCTCTTGTCTATTGTTTTGCAAAGGCCTTCATCAGGGAATCATCAAGCGGTAAACTGGAGTAAAGTGCAGTTGAAGATAACTTTAAGTGCTCCCCATTCTTCCCCCCCTCCATAGATTTCATTTGCCACATTAAATCCAAATTTCAATTAACCTAGGTGTTTGCATAAATCCTAGGAATAGTTTGGTTGTTTGGATTCTCACTCACATTCATTCCACCCACATTTATAAAAAAACAATAAAAAGATAATCTTGTGGAATAATTTTCAACAAACACACAACGTACACCCACATTCAAGGTACTTAACCTAATTGATTTGTTTCTACTCAACTGGGTTCTGATCTGTGGAACCGGTACACAAAGCAACACATAAAAGAGTAGAAATCATTCTAGGTTTACCATCTTTGTGTGCCTAACTTAGTGGTGCATTTGTGGCCGGTTGTTTGAGTTGTTTGGGCCTCACCACTCTACTTAAAATCAACTCATCAAGTAGCTCTTCCTTAGGATTTTCAATCTAAGTCTATTCTAGGCACTCCGCTTTATTTCTGGTTTTAAAGGAAAGCAATCTTCACCCGTGTTTGACAACTTGGTTTGCCTTGAAACTTGATTGCAATCAACCGAATTTTAAACCCTAAAAGCTACTTAAGTAAGATTTGAACATTAAAATTCACTCAGCACAAATAATCTTACTTGAAAACCCTGGTTGTGCACGCACTTACACAATTCTCAATCAATCATTAAGGGCACAACCCATTTTAAGAGTCCATCACAAGCCATAAGCACCCCAATCCCAGGCCTTAATAAAATTGAGTAGACGTTGGCCTTAAGGACTGATTCGCTCTTCAGGGCCTAGTATGAGATTGTCTTTGATTAACCTACTTGTACTGATTAATCTGATGTCTAGCTAGGGGAGTAGCGTCAAACGACCACGGCTGGGGGGTACACTAGGAACCGGAGGCGAAAGTCGAAGGAAGAACCTTCTCCCCAGTCCCTCCTTCTAACTGGTTGGATTGAGCGGACGCAAGTAGAGTAAATTATTTACAATTTTAAGGCGGGTTTTGGGAGTCAGTAGATCCTTAAGCTACCCCACTTAAGGATAGCCTTGTTTTGTTGTGCTGCAAGGTCCCTATCCCCAGTCCTTACGACCTTCTCCTAGTTTATGCTGGGAAGGCGATCATTGAATCCCCAATTGGAAGGACCACTAGAGTATTCTAGGAGGCGAAAATTGGATTTTGGTCAAATTGATCCCATGGTCGACCAATAGCCTCCTCTACCTAAAGATCCACAGGAGGAATTCCGAAGGTAGCTGAAACAAATGCAGAGAATGCAGGAATGATTCTAGAGAATGCAGGACGCTCAGCCCTTGAAGGATTTTTATGATCCTTCAAATTACGGGGAACGTCCCGACGTCCAGATTTCAGCTGGCGACGTAGAAATCAAGCCCCAGGTGTTAAGTCTTATTAAACATTATCATGGGCTTGGCTCCGAAGATGCATTTCAGCAGTTGGAGGACTTAACCACTTTGGTCCAGACAACCAAGGCACGAAACATAAACGATGAGCAAATGATCATGAGGCTCTTCCCCCATTCTCTTAAGGATAAGGCCGCGCATTGGTACAGGACAATAGGAAGACCAATTGCAACTTGGAATGAGTTGAAATCGACCTTTTTGAAGAAATTCTTCCTAGTCGTACGTACCAATGCCTTGAGATAGGTAATCACTACCTTTACCCAGTGGCTGGGGGAGCAGTTTCCTGTAGCCTGGGAGCGATTCCAGGACCTATTGCCGAGGTGTCCAGACCACGAGGTGCCGAAATGGCAATTCGTGCAGATCTTCTATCATGGGTTGACTGAGCAACTCAGAAATCATGTAGATGCTTCTTACGGAGGCAATTTCCTCAATAAAGACGTAGATAGTGTGCATGATTTATTTGAGGAAATGAGCGAGAATTCAATCAATCATGCCTCCATGGATACATTTAACCGGTCCCAGCAGCCCAGATCAAATGTCAATGAAGTCTCTGACTCTCATTCATTTGATATGGAATTGATTTGTAACAAACTTGACAAGATGGACTTGGTTGTTAAGAGAATGGAAGAGTGGATGACTGAAAATTCTATAAACTCTCGATCCACTCAATCCCAAAATTCGGGATTCCATTCCTCACGAGCTCCTTCTGGACGGGAGTTCATGAATCAACTCGATGCGGCTCAACCTGTGAGTTAGCATATTTCGGAACCTCACGGGTTCCAAACTGGGGCCTTTGATCCCAGTTTTTCTGATCCTTCCCTTTCTTTCTCTCCATCCTCACCCTATGAGGATGTCTGTGTTGTATAAGAGAATGTTAGATCCAACCCCTACTTTAATGCTTATAATCCGGGTTGGAGAAACCACCTTAACTTTTCTTGGAAAAACTCAGGGCAACAGACCCAATTCAGACCGGAAACTATGCTCCGCAATGACCAATGGGTCAGGGTCATGTATATACTCAGTTGCCCCCAAATCAGGTCAATTAGCCAACTTGGAATGCCCGTCAACCCGTAGGGTAAGTTGATTTGAATCGGCAAATGGTAGAGATGCAAGGATCCATGCTCTAGCTCATGCAGCAAATGAAAACCTCGCTGGACAACTTGCAGACCGGGCTCATTGCTAACTCTCGTCAACCCAGATCTCTACCATCCTAACTCATACCCAACCCACGAAATATTCTGAATCCAAGAAACCAAGCCCATGGGTACGGAAATCATATGGACCCACACGCACATGCTCAGGTGGTTGAGCCAGGTCCCTCCTCTTCTTCTTCATCTTCCGCAAATCAACAATTCCTGGCTAATCAAGCTCCTCCAATCTTTCCTAACCCTCCCCAAGACCCAAATTCTTATGCATATGCAAATTTTGTCACCTTGAGGAGTGGTAAGTAGACTCAGGACCCACAACCACATTGTTCTGATCTACTGAATCCTGAAGAACCTGAGGAGAGAGAGGAGAATTCTAGAGAAGAAATCAAGGCTCAGGAACCTGATTCTAAAGATCTGACTCATGTTCCTTTTCCTGAAGCCTTGATTAAATCAAAGAAGAAGAAGTCTGATGATAGTAATGAGGAGCTTTTGAATATATTTAAGAATGTTGAGATCAATATCCCACTCCTCGATTTTATCAAGCATATACCGGCTTAAACGAGATTTTTAAAGGATTTATATACACAAAAGCATAAGTCGAGAGAATCTGTTTCGAGGAATGTGGTACTCTCCGAGCAGGCTAATTCTGCTATCCTGCACCACCTCCCTCAGAAAAAGAGAGATCTAGATGCTCCGTTGATTTCTTGTGTCATTGGAGATTACACGTTTGATAGAGTACTTCTGGATCTGGGTGCATCCATCAACCTAATTCCGGCTTCTCTTTACGAGAAGTTTGGATTAGGTAAACTTCGGCCAACTTCAGTAACGCTACAGTTAGCGGACTGTTCGGTCACAAATCCGTGAGGCGTTATTGAAAATGTTATAGTTAAGGTCAAGGATTTCTATTTTCCTATAGACTTCCTTGTCCTTGACATGGATGTACCTGAAAATCTGAGGAACACGCTGATCATTCTGGGCATCCGTTCCTGGATACCGCTAAGGCCAACATTAATTGTGAAAGCGGTAGCATGGAAATCGCTTTTGGGGATCAACGAATGAAATTTGATATTTTTAAGGTGATTAATAAATTTGAGTATTGTGGATTGATTGAGGAACTTGAGGAGGATAATGAAAACATTGAAACATGTTTGATGATTTCTTCAATTGAAAGTTCCTCCTTTGATGACGAATTCGACCCGCAACCCTCTATGGTAGATCTGCCATCTTTTGAAGAGGTTATTGATTTTGTTCACTCACAACCTCTTCCTCTTGTTGAGTCTTCAGCATCTTCGTTACCATCAATCATCAACCTGCCCCAGCTTGAATTGAAACCATTGCCTGAGAATTTGAAATATCAATTTTTAGGACCTCAGAAGACGCTCCCTGTGATTATCAGTGCTAAATTAACAAAGGAGCAAGAGATTAAATTGATCAAGGTCCTTAAGGAACACAAGGAGGCAATTGGTTGGACTATTCATGACTTCAGGGGGATCGAGCCATCTTACTGTAATCATAGAATATTCTTGGAAGATGGATCCTTCCCTTCTTGCTAGATGTAGAGGAGATTAAATCTAAATATGCGAGAAGTGGTCAAAAAGGAAATCATTAAGTGACTCGATGTAGGAATTATTTATCCAATCTCTGATAGTCCCTGGGTAAGTCCTGTGCAGATTGTTTCAAAGAAAGCCAGGATTACCGTTGTGACTAACAAGAGAGGAGAATCTGTTACCACTCGTTCAGCTTCCTCTTGGAGGGTTTGTATTGATTACAGGAAGCTGAACACAGGTACTAAAAAGGATCATTTTCCCTTGCCTTTCATCGATCAAATCTTGGAAAGACTAGCTGGGTAGAAGTACTTCTATTTTCTTGATGGCTACTCGAGATACAACCAAGTTTCTATCCATCCCGAGGATTAGGAAAAAACTACTTTCACCTATCCCTACAGAACCTTTGCTTTCCGTAGGATGCCTTTCGATTTATGCAACACACCTGCGACTTTTCAAACGTGTATGTTAGCCATATTCTTTGACATGGTGGGAGAGTTTATGGAAGTCTTCATGGATGATTTCTCTATTTTTGAAGAATTGTTTGACTCTTGTTTGGTTAATCTGGAAATGATTCTTAAGCGATGTATCAAAACACGATTGGTCCTTAGCTAGGAAAAGAGTCATTTCATGACCCAAGAAGGCATCGTCTTGGGTCATGTAATCTCTGAACGGGGAATCGAAGTGGATAAAGCTAAGGTTGATGCTATCGCTAAACTTCCTCCTCCTACATCTGCTAAACAAATCCGATCATTTCTTGGTCATGCGGGATTCTATCGAAGATTCATCAAGGATTTCTCGAAGGTTGCTCGTCCCCTGAGCAATCTTCTTGCCAAAGAAACGCCATTTGTTTTCGACGAATCATTCCAAAAGGCATTTGATTTGCTGAAAATGGCAGTCACCTGTGCGCCAGTATTGCAACCACCAATTTGGACAACCCCTTTTGAGATCATGACTGATGCTTCTGATTACGCGGTTGGGGTTGTCTTGGGTCAGAAAATTGATAGAAAGCCCTCTGTCATCTACTATGCTAGTAAAACTCTGGATGAGGCCCAGAGAAATTACACTATTACTGAAAAGGAATTACTAGCTGTAGTGTTTGCTTTGGAAAAATTCAGGGCTTATCTTTTAGGGTCTCATATTATCATCTATACTGACCACTCGGCCTTGAGACATCTCTTAGCCAAAAAGGATGCTAAACCCCGGCTTATTCGTTGGATTCTTCTGCTTCGAGAATTTGATTTTGAAATCAAGGATAAAATTGGGATACAAAATGTGGTGGCGGATCATTTGTCGAGACTCCTAGGTGATTCTTCTCGTTCAGACATCCCAATTGCTGACACTTTTCCAGACAAATCTATCCTTACAGTTTCAGGTGTCCAAACCCCGTGGTTTGCTGACATTGTTAACTATTTGGCCGTTGGTCAAATCCCCCAGGATTGGACCAAGCAACAATGGGATAGACTCAAATCTGAGACCAAATACTACTTCTGGGAGGACCCTGAACTGTATTGCATCGGCTCTGATTAGATTATTCGCCGATGTGTACTGGAGAATGAATTCAACAGTATACTCGAGTTCTGCCTTGCATCTGTGTGTGGTGGACATTTCTCTGGGAAAAGGACGGCTGCAAAAATCTTGCAATCTGGCTTCTATTGGCCGTCTTTATTTAAGGATGCCCAGGATTTCTCAAGGTCATGTTCTCGATGTCAGGCACTCAGGAGCATAACTAAGAGAGATATGATGCCCCTAAACCCAATTCTTCCTGTTGAAATTTTCGATGTTTGGGGCATCGATTTCATGGGACCCTTTCTCCCTTCATTTGGACATCAGTACATTCTGGTTGCAGTTGATTATGTGTCCAAATGGATTGAGGCGATTCCCACCCAAACTAATGACCACAAGGTGGTCATCGATTTTGTCAAGAAAGATATCTTTAGTAGGTTCGAGATTCCGAGGGCCATCATCAGTGACGGTGGCACTCATTTTACTAATGCCCGATTCCAAAATTTGTTGGCCAAATACGGGGTTAATCACCAAATTTCCATACCTTACCATCCCCAGACGAATGGACAAGTCGAGATCTCCAATCGGGAGATCAAGAACATTCTACAGAAAATGGTTAGGCCTGATCGCAAGGACTAGACTCAAAAGCTTGAGGACGCTCTTTGGGCCTACCGTACTGCGTATAAAATGCCAATCGGCATGTCTCCGTTTCGTTTGGTGTATGGAAAGGCGTGCCATCTACCCATAGAGATTGAACACAGGGCATTCTAGGCGATCAAACAATGCGATTTAGATCTGAATTTAGCTGGAAAGACCAGGAAACTCCAACTATCTGAGTTGGAAGAGCTTAGAAATGATCCATACGAGAATGCCAAGATCTATAAGGCTCGGACCAAAGCTCTACATGATTAATTGATTTCCCGTAAGAGCTTTTAGTCGAACCAGAAGGTTTGGTTATTCGATTCTAGACTTAAGCTCTTTCCTGGCAAACTTAGATCTAAATGGAATGACCCATTCATTATTGACCAGATTTTTCCAAATGGAGCCATTCAGATTACTAACCCAAAGACGAGTAACACATTTAAAGTCAACGGTCAATGTCAGAAGCTTGTTATTGATCGTACTCTTCCAGAACCTATCTCAGACACGGTTGCTCTAGCCATTCTGTGACTTCTTTGGCTGGACTTTGCCTACCTGACAGCATTAAATTCAGCAGTCGTACATATGATACAAAGCTGACACGAGCTTCATATTCAGGTGACATCTTTCATACTCTACCCTTTCTTTCATGTCTCTTCCTCAATGTGGACATTGCATCAGCTAGGCATGGGGGGTGGATTCATTTTTGAATCATTTTGTCAGCTTTGTGAAATTCATGTAAATTATTTTTCTCTTCTTATTTATACATAAAAAAATTGAATTAGGAAGGAATAGTTGGACATTAGGACTTTTCAATCTTAGGAAATATTACATTAGGATTTGAACACAAAGACCCTTCAGGTCTTTGGACTTAATCGACCCGTGTATCCACTAAAATGTAGATTTATTTTTTGAGTCCTCGCCATCTTAATTCTATTGTAATTGGAGTAAATAAGTTTGGGTGATAAGTACACGACTTATCAATCCACCCTCTAATTTGAGGGAACTTTGAGTTTTAAGCATCTACACACTTTCTTTTCACTGACTCGTTGGGTAGCTAATGAACCTTCTAGGGTGATATGGCTGACAAGTTATCGTGGGTAACAACCCATAGGTAGGTTGTCCAGAGCCCAGTCACTAGATAAAAAAAAAAGAGAGAAAAAGAAAGTCAAAAAGAAAAAAAAGAAAACAAAAGAAATATGTCACACTTCGCCGCACGAGTATGGCTGGCAAGTTGTCGGTGGTAACAACTCATTGATCGGTTGTCCAGAACCCAGCTCAATAAATGCATTGAAAATTCACAAAACACTTAGGAAGAAGCGGAAAAGTAGAATAAACTGGGAAGATATACACTGGATTCACCTCTTGTGTTGACCCCATAAAAATAAAAGTAGGGAGAAAGCTACCGGTTGTAAAGATACACTTTTAGGCAGAATTCTCTTTTAAGGTCACCTAGAGACGTAGAAATCCGAAGTCCGTTTTAATTGCCGATCAACGAGTCTTTCACATTCGCAATAAGATGCTTAGAACTTAGGGTTCTCATTCAATCTTGGGTGAGTTGAATGGCTGTAGAAAGCCACTCTTAAACCCAAAACTCGAAAATTAAAAAAAAAATTAGAAAAGAAGAAAAAGAGAAAAAGGAAATTTTCTTTGAATAAGGCAAGAGCTTGAGGCGGTTAGCATTTTGGTAGATACCCAGGCACTGTTGTGTCTTTGAAAGTTCAGATCCTAAGTAAACATTTTCTTAATGATTGAAAATAACTCATGCCCAAATAATCAACTTAATTCTTTTATAAATAGCATATAGTTTTTGCCAGGGACTAGCAAAAGATAGGCTTGGGGGTGTGATGTAAACATGTTTACACTACATAAGATGTCTATTTATGCATGTTCTTAAGCCTAGAATTGCATTGCATACTATAAATATTGCATAGCATGCATCATCTTGCATTTAGATTAGTTTGAATAAAATGGAGGTTAATTGTCTCCTTTTATGTTCAGGGACAGGATAAATTTTTATTGGGACCTCGGATCGAAGATCCAACCAAACAGATTTGATCAGGGAGACGATTGGAGTTCAACAACTCCAAGACCGCCCTAATCAGACATCTGTAGCATCATATAGGGACCGAGGAACCCTAGAAGATCAAGGGCCAAGATTGTGTGAATTTGTACTTTAGACGACAAATCTGACTGCACAGATGGATTCTGATCGACAATCGCAGCCTAACAGAATGAAAATTGACTCAATCTGACAACCATGGGACCATCTACATCATCCAGAAGATGGACGGCCAAGATGGCACCACGTGGTGCCATCTCGGCTGGCCAAACCGGCCCAGCTGATTTTGGAGACAACCGCACCCTTCCACCGTGCGTTGGATCTTGGCCGTTGGATTGCTATCCAACGGCCATGGGCAACAGCACCTTAAAACACCCGCGCGCCTATTTCCCCTCCGTAGTGCAGTGGGTGGGAGCCTTATTGCGAGCAAGAGGCATGGATTCGAAACCCCGCGAGCCTCAATTGAACGTAGGCGCTTGCGATGGCGCTATTTGGACCGTCAGATCTTTGATGAGCAGCTGCGAGGGCGGAGACGTGGCACGTTGAAGGGCCTCGTTGCGCTGACGCGGAATTGCACGCAGGGGCATGATCAGATGAGGCGCTGCGTTATCAAATCTTAGCCATTCGAGACTTGATGGACGTGGGTGCGTGGAAGATGAGCGGGCGACACACGTCGCCCATGACTGGGGCTTTAGCGACGGTTTTATCCGTCACTAAAGACCCCTTATTTAATGTTTTGCAATTGTAAAGACCAAATTGCCCTCACTCCTTGCAACTATAAAAGGAGACCCCCTCCATACGAAATTTTCATCCCTTCCTTCTCTTCTCTCCCCCTCCAAAGCTCAAGAGAAGCTTGTCCCACACTCAGGATGCTCCTCGAGAGATAAAGTCAAATTTTTGCCCTTATTTTGGAAGTGGATCCTGTGACGATGACGACGTGTTGCCCCATTCTCGTTCCTCCTGCCTCGACCTCCTTCTTCCTGCTACATCCTCCTTCTTCCAGGCGACGTCTCGTTCGGCTCATCCTCCAAGCGATCGTCGAGGAGGATGACTTCTCTCTCCTATTCTTCTTTACAACTTTCTAGAGTAGAATTTTCCTGCTTTCTAGTGTAGTTGATTTCCAGCCTTCTAGTGTAATTCTTCTCTGGTTTTATTGTATAAACATTTTGAAATATTGAGTGCATGTTCTCTCTCTCTCTGTCTCTCGTTTATTCTGATTGTTAATATTGCTTCATTGTAATTACGTCGCTTTGCTTTCAAACAAAAGCTCTAAAAAAAATATAATTGTGAATATAGATCGATGTAGCCTCCCTGAGTTCGACCCAGGATTTCTATTCCAGTACATATTTTATTTGTTGAACATGAGTTCTTCGCTTTCAAACTACGACGACAGGTTTCTCAAAACTAAATACGTTAGCGTAGTAACTCGTACTTCAACATTTTTGGTTATGTTGGTGGAGGTAGATGGCATTGGTGATGGTGGATGTGGAGTTGGGTTGGCGGTACACACATGCGTTGTCACCGTGTGTGCGACGGTGGCGAGACCGAGGGCGATGTTGGGGAAGCGGAGGCCACGGTGCACACTACAAGCACAGGGAATGCCTGAGCCACGATGGTGATGGATGATGCCAGGGAGACGATATCCCCGCAGGGGGGTGCATCTTCTCTTTTATAGATGCTTCCTGCCTCTCATTCTGTTTCTTCCGCTTGAAAACTCCTCCAACAGCTTGGCAAGGAGACATTGTTGATGGGCTCGGAGTGGTTGCTGTTGCGAGATGCACGGCTGCCTTGGGTTGGCGGTGCGTTGAGGTAATCAGATGAGGCTAGCAAGAACTAGCGCACTGCTGGTGATGAAGACAGTGGTTGGGTTTTGAAAATTTGCACACATATCCTTGCATAAACAAACATGTATGAAGTTTCAATAAAATACGTTTTAATTAAGATAAACTACACTTAGTTCTAATTGCATTCTAATGAGGCGTGTTTTAAATGTATTTAAGCTAATTAAGTGTCCAATAAATTGTATTTATCAAATACCCCTATGCGCAAGTTTTGCTAGTCCCGAGCAAAAGTGAAAAATAAGGAAAGTGACCAAAGATTTCTTCTTTTTTTATTCCAAAAATTTAAAGATCTAGACAAATGTGAAAGTGAACTAATAATAGGCTCGACAACATATCCAAGTGAAAAGTCAACCTACATTTAATGTTTGTACTTAACCCTTGTAAAATTCTATCCGGATAGGCAACTTCTACCCTCGGGGATAAAGTAGAAAATAATCTGTGATTTGTCCCCAATTTTTTTTGGCTTAGGTAGAAGTTACTAAGTCAAATGGGTTCATATTTGGTGACTCACACTCATCTGGTGCTACATGTAGTCTAGTACTGTAGACTCTAGATTTCTAGACTATCAAATAAGTCAGCCCAGAGAAAGGTTAAAAACTATGCTCTCTTTGCGTTCCTTTATGCTCACTCTTTTTTTCCTTCTTTTCTTTCTGAGATCACATATCTCACCAGATTCTATAAATGTACTCAATATTTGGGATTTCACATGACATTCATACTTTTAATTAGAGTCCTAATAACCCTACGACTAAGTTAGAAGTCTTCAGCCAGTATTCGGGCGATAAGAAATATTAAAAAGTAGGTATGCATCATATTTGGTGGATTGCAATGGGTATTTTTGTTGCCTAAATGACATCGACACATGATAAAATCAACACCAAGATATAGCTATGAACTTGCATACCTTTTTTTTATTTTTTTTCCCTTTTCTTTTCTCTCTTTTTTTTTATATATACATTTTTTCTATATTTTTCTCTTTCTCTCTTCTTTTTTCTTTTTTTTCCTAACTACCAACACAACACAACACGATGCAAACTTTTATTTATGAGGCATTATTGAAGATGATGATGATCAAGAGGATATTGTGTAGCTTATTTGGTTGAAGTGCCTACTCTTGGCATCGGGATGGGATGGATAGAATAAGCGATTTTTGACCTTTAGCACTAATACCCTCCTTCAGCCGATGACTCTATGAAGGATGGTCATAACCATCCATCATGGTCATAGTTTTATTAGAACTAAATCTTTGTGTATCTACCTTATTTGGTGACTCTCAGGAATTCACACAATGTTCGCATGCAGGATAGAGAGTGAAAACTATGCCTAATTTAGAGATATCATCATCTAATTATCCGGAACTTAAGAGTCCTTGCATTAGACTTGGCGCACTAGTAAGCTCTCTACTTTCTCCTCACAAATATTAGGTGGATCTAATAGAAGATAGTTTGCCTAATTCCCTTCAAACTGTCTAAGCATTCAGTAGACTAAAAATGCTTATTGATTTTCTAAAAAGATCAATTACACAGTCTACATGCAAGTGAAGTAAATATACTAGATTCTAAACTAAGAAACCATTTAAGAATAAAATCTTCAATGACACTTCCTTGATAAAGATATTTTGTTAGGGATTAACCAAATCAGCTCAAGAAAATAAAAGAGTTTTGTTTTTAGAACTCAAGGGGCTGATGCATCTATCCTAAATGCATGCAAATATTTATAAATGTTATAAACAACCTCATGTTATACCCTTCCATGCCTAAGATTGACAATGTCCTCATTGGAAAAATAAAGACAAAGAAGAATATCACCTGAGGAGGAGAGTGAGAGGAGCTAAGGCTCCTCAAGCCGAAGTGCTTCCAAAATCTGGCCATCTGAAAGCTCTCACCATACGACCTGGCCATTTACCTTAAAGCTCTCACCATAATTAGGGTTCTGAATTTCAACTGCTCCATGAGGGAAGACATTAATAACAACATACGACCCATCCAGCGAGACTTGAGCTTTCCAAGAAATAATTTAAGTCTGGAATTGAAAAGTCAGACCCACTGGTTGGGCTCAAATGTCTTTCTATGATAAGGGGGAATGTTGATGGTGGCTGATGGTGGACTGTGGTGAGGGGATTGGCTACGGTGGGGGGGGGGGGGTTGGCAGTGAGGTGTTGGGTGGTGGTAATGTTGATGAAGGTGATGGGTGTGTGTTGTAAGGGTGGCTGCAGTGGGTTCTTCGAAGGTCAGGGGCATGGTTTGGCAGGGAAGGAGTAGATGAAAATAGTGAAGAAGAAGGACATGAAGGCTGGGAAAGGAAAGGTGTGTTGGTGTTGATGGTAAGCGGGTGAGGGTGACATGCACGCTGTCACCATGCACGCCCAGAGTCGGTGAAAGGTGAAGATTGCCTGAGCCACAGTGCAAGTCAGATCCACAAGGTCTACTTTGGCCACGGTGTACACTCCGGCCACGATGCCGATGGTGGAGGTCGGTAAGCCTCCAAGGGCGAGAAAGATCCTCCAGGAGCCCGGTTCATCCCTTTTAAAAAGGAACCTCTTACTGTTGCGACTCTCTCTCTCTCTCAACTGTTTCTTCTCCCCCCGAAGAATCAGCTCCTCCAACATAACGACGGTGGAGAGGCGATGGCTGTGTATGCACGCTACAGGGAAAAGAAAATTTGGGTTATTTTAAAAAAAATCCAAAATAATGTAATATATGCATGCATAATACCTTCCATTATAATTACATATGAATGCAATGCATGAAATATGCATGCAAATAATTTTATAAACTAAAGTATTTACATAGAAAAGTTTACTATGTATATGTAAACATTAATCTAATAACTAGACATCTATCAATTCAATCAACCCACAAATGTGGTCTCATCAAATGCGTAGTTATTAGATTAACCTGAGAGGTATGGGGGGGTATAACCTAAGAGGTGACCGTAGGAGTGCTATCAAGTTTGTCGATTTTCTTTTCACTCCTCAGCACGGTCACAGCTTGAGCATGCTCCCTAAATATAACCTTCTTACCCTTTGGGTTCTCCTCAGAAGAGCTAGGCAACTTCCTTAGATCCCGCTGCCTAACTGCCTTAGTAAGATGACCAATTTGGGATTGCATACCAGTGATCATCTTATTTTGAGATTGGATGGCCATATTCTGATGCTCTTGCATTGCTTTCATCATAGCTTTTAGTTCATCCATCTCAGAAGGCTTATTCTGAGGAGGGTTTGCATAGGATGGCTGATATATGGGTTGGGGAGGTTGGGGTCTTACATTTCCTGAGTTGGAAGAATCACCTTACTTCCATGAAAAGTTTGGATGGTTCCACCACCTCGGATTATAGGTATTGGAATAGGGGTTATTACGAGCAGGTGGTCGGAAACCTTGGGTTGCATTCAGGTCGGCCTGAATCAACTCAGGGAATTGATTTGCCAAGTGACACTCCACAGTAGCGTGCGTAGTGCTTTGGCAAATGGAGCATTCACTTGAAGCCAGAAAGATAAAGGCTGCTTGCAGGTTCATGTCGAGGTTTGCTAAAAGCCTATCAAAATTTTTGTTCAACAATTGAATTTGATAAGCCAAATCCTGAGTAGCCCCGTTTTCATGGGCCTCTATCTTCGTCTGCAAGATTGATGGTTTTCTTTCTTGACAGGCAAAGAACATATGTATGGAATTATCACTTAATGTTTCAAATAATGCCCAGACTTCATCCTCAATTTTGGTCATGAAGGTTCCTGCATAGGTTGCATCGATGGTTTGCCTATGCCTCTCAGATAATCCATTGTAGAACCTCTCGACCAATTGCTATCTTGGCACCTGATGGTGGGGGCATAACCTAAGGAGGTTGTTTGTATGCTTTTGTGGGGTTTTAAAAGATAACACGTTGTAATATAGCCGACAAAACTTTCAAACAAATATAAAGAATTTTATTACTCGAAAAACTAGAGTATCCGAGGTCGAACACAGGGAGCAATCTCAGTACTTTCAAAACCAAAGAATACAACTTTTAAATGAACATAATTGATTCAAAGAGAGAGAGTTATAAAAATTACGAAAAGAAAATAGAATTGGACGTCTGATTTCTTTATCAGACATCTTAAAAGTAGTCTTCTTTCTCTCTTCTTCCTTCTTCTTCTTCGTTGGCTCTTCTTCTTTTCTTCTAATCCACAGGTCTTTTTCTTCCTTGAACTTCTTTCCCTTTCCCGCGAAGACTTCTTCTTCCTGCCTTTGTTTCCCTTCTGACTTCTTTCTTTTTGTTTTTTCTGCAGTCCTTCCTTCTCTCAGATCTTTGCCTTGCTCGGCTTCCTTTCTTCAGAGTTCCTTCTTCTGCTCTTCTATTTCTTCAGTTCTTCTTTTTGCTTTCCTTCGCCTCTTCCTTCTCTTCTTTTTCCTTGCTACAGCGGCTAAGTGTTCGCTTCTTCCTCTCTTCCTTCTTTCCTGCGCACACCACAGCCAATGCAAAACCTACCCCCTTTCCCTCTACCCAAACGTCTCTCTCTTTCTCTATAATTCGCTCAAGGACGCTCTCCCAGAGCCACACGGGTAATCGGGTCGGATTTCGCACCCAAGACCAGGCGCACCGGCAGGTGGGTGATGCGCGAGGAGTGCTTAGGATAGGGTCGGGTCGGATCCCGCCAGATCCGCGAGGTGAAACCGCGGACGAGGCAGGCGTGGGTCGGGTGAGGGACCTCACCCCTGTGCGTTCAGAGGCGATAAGCAAAGAACACAAATTCAACTTAAAGCGTACCTGTGCGTTGTGTTTAGCCGATGTGGGACTGCCTGGCCCGCCCCAATTTCGCACGCACCTGTAGAGCATTCTTCGTGCAATTGCCAAGGCTGGGAGCTTCGCAGCATCAATGCTGGCCCTGATCGCTTCGCAACACCCGCGCGAGTCTGCTGCCCCTGGAGCCTAGAGCTGCTGCGCCAGGAGCTGCTTCGACCGTCAATGGCGGCAGGAGCGTCGATACCTGTCAAACACAAGCACGGCCTATTGGCCTAATCAGACCAGCTGGGCACCTTCGCCGTGGCACGGCGAAGATGGTGCATGGTGCTGCAGGCCGCAGGACGGCCTAGGTGTGCGTGCCTAGGTCAACCTGTGGCCGGAGGTGTGGGGTTGTTCGGGGGGCTACTGCGGAGGTGTGGAGTGGCAGTGGAGGGGCAGAAAGTGTTCCTTGTGCCGAGGCAGAGCTTACGAGAGGGTTGGCGAGCCGTGTGGAGGGGCGGAGTGGTGGGAGCGGCTCGCCGGAGGTTGGTCAGAGGCGAGGAAGATGGAGCTGGTCAGGCAATGTCGGGGGGCAATTAAATAAAATAACAGGGGGAAAAGAGAGAGGGGAAGATGGAGAAGGTATCTGGAGTGATCTGGAAGGAAGGGAGGCAACGGAGTGGATGGCGCGTAACTGCCGTCGTCGGGGAAGAAGAACCCTGAGGGAGGGAGCGGCGACGAGGACGAGGTCAGGAGAACGCGCGCCTGGTAGTGCGCGACGCGGGAGAAAGAGGCGAAGTTGACTCTGCTGGTGGTATGGCAGCAGAGCGACGAGAAGGAGGGGAGGAGGTCGCCGGAGCTTGCGGGTTACTTGGCCGGAGATGGGAGAGAGGAAAACTTGGGGGAATCTCCGTCAAAACAAGGTTGAAGATCTGCGGCCGGAGGTGTGGGTTCTTTTATAGGCACTGGGCCATGCTTTCAGAGCGTGGAGGGCACGCTTGTGCCTTTGATGGCTCTCCGGAGTAGGAAATAGGTTAAGATACCCAAATCCCTCGTGCGTTCACACGAGAGATTGGGTTCACACCAGAGATCGTGATTGGCTTTTGATGGAAGGGAATTCCTCAGAGAATCTCCCTTCCATTTCTAGGAGGGAATCTCTGAGGAATCAGAGAGTAATCCCTCTCTAAACCTCGCCAGAGATCTGTTCTTCCCTAACAATGGTGGCAGGACCTGATTGCAAAGGTGGCGAGGAACTTAGGGGGCTCTCTGCAATGATTTTCAAAAGATAGGGACCAAGTTGTGATTTGGGTGTACTAAATTGCAAAGTAGGTCAAGATGACCTCCACTTAGGTCCAAATTTTGGTATAAACCTAATTTGGACCTAAGGAATCCAATGGTGAAGTTGGATTTTAGGTTTGACCTCGTTTGATTAGACATTTTGCGTAAAAACCCAAATTAGGTTAATTGAATGGCTAGGACCCTAATCTAGGTCAAACTAGGTTCCAAAGGCCACATTAAGTGTTCTAAACCCTAAGGAGTATTTTTCCATGATTTTTAGAGGGTTTACTTGATTTTTATCCTGATTGGAACCTTATTAATTTAAGTGGGTCTGTTTTAGGGTTATCAAATGTCATTTAATTCCTGAATTGCACATAAACCCATTTCTGATTGACTCAACCCACTTTTTATCTCATTTAGACCATTTGACCTATGTTTTGCCTCTGAGAAAACCCGTTTATGCACTGCAATGGTAAAATTGCAGTTTTACCCTTTAATTCATGTTTTCTTCTCAGAGCACTTATTCCTTTATTTAGGCCCTCTTCTAGGTTATGTAGCAGCTTTTATCTTCTTTATTGGGTCAAAATGAGCTAGTTATGGCTCATGATGAGGCTCTCATCATACCCCCATGCCTAGCTTTTGCTAGTCCCTTAACAAAATTTCAAGGTTTTAACTTCCGTTCTAGACCCAGAGTGTCTGTCAACAATCATGATAAGTGCTTCTCCTTTTCTTTTGTGATTAGGTAGGCATGCCGACAATAGGCCTAGAGGTACTCAAGTACCGACCAAAATCTGTACCTGACCCGCTTTAGCCTCAGTCCTCCGCAAAGTTTTCTACGGCCCACAAAAACTAACCTAGGGTTTGTTGGACTCTGCGGTTAAAGCACCCGTGGTTGAGACATTTTTAGCCTAAGTTCAGTTTGCAGTGCATTTTTGTAAGAGAGAGATAGAAGATTTATTTGTTTGGAGAGCTTTTCTCTCTCTTTTCTTTTTATTTCTAGCTTCGGATTAGCTTCTCAACACGGTCTGTATCGGATTCCTCGTCCCCATCATCAATCCTCAAGGGTCCCTGGCTTTCGAGATTTCGAGATAATCCCGCCCATGGCAACCCCCAGAACCTTGGCTTTCGAGATTTCGAGATAATCTTGCCCATGGCGTTCCGTGGCCGAATTCAGACCCTGGTGATCGACATTTCGTGATAATGCCACCCATGGTATCTGAACCAGCAGAGTGCTTACATGCCCCCAGTAGGATATTTAAATATCCTAAGAGACAAGCACCGAGGAGACGATATGTTGTTACTCATCTTCGAGGGGAATTTCCCGCCTCTCCACGTCGGGAACTCGTCCAAATCAATTTGTGTTGATTGGCTGCTCCTAATCTAGGTGACTTTTTCAGAACATTAAATGCTTTTTGCGTGATTTGGATGTTTATGCGCACTGAACCAGACTGTGTGTGAATTTGGGGTGCTTAGGTTGCCGAATCCCACAAACCAGAGGTCAGTTAACGAGGCCGAATACTTCCTAAGCCTTGGACCTAATACTTAAGCTTTGCATTTTCCTCAACCTCTTGAGGATTATCCAGATTTTAACGGATACGTGAATTTTTAAGCTAAAGAATCTAGCCCAAGAGGCCTAAGACCAGCGTTCCCGCTAATCTCTTGTTATGTCTCCTTAGCACTTTTTCTTTTTCTTGATTTGGTCTAGAACTTCAGTTAACCCCTTAATCTTTTACTAATGACTATTTCTCTTCATTTTCATTTTGTGCTCCTTTTTGTCATTTTATTATTTTTCTCCTCCTCATTTGTATGACCCTGAATTGTTCCTCCCCTCCATCAATTATTTTTTTTTATTTTATTGAAACCCTTTCTTGATATGAATTTTCCTAACATTTTGCACTTTCATACCCCCCCATGCCTAAGATTTGCAATGTCCCCATTGTAAATTAAGTGGGTTTGATTTCAGCTTAGTTCGTGCATTAGGACAGGTGTGTGGTGAGTGAATGGGTCGAAGTGACTTGTTGCGAACGATTTCTAGTCTCGAGTAGGGATACCTAAGGTGAAGTCGGCTGTTCTAATGGATGAACCCTAAAGTGCAATATGAATTCTGCATAAAGATGTCAGAAAAGGTTTCGGGTTTTTCAAAGAATGATGGGTTGCCTCCCGTTAAGCGCTGAGTTTTACGCCATCGGTTGGACGCAATGAGTTCAAGAGGAATGGAGGGTAAAGGATGACTCAGCCAAATCTATATCGGTCATGTCAATGAACTGCTTGAGTCTCTGACCGTTCACGACAAAGGGTTCAGAATCGTGGCTGAGTGGGCTGATTTCAATGGCTCCATTTTCGAAGATTTGTCGGACTAGGTAGGGTCAGACCCACTTGGATCTTAGCTTCCCTGGGAATAATTTGAGTCAGGCATCAAAGAGTAAAACTTTTTGACCAGGATGAAAGATCTTTCTAGAAATGTGTTTGTCGTGAAAAGCTTTAACCCATTCTTTGTAAATTCGCGAGTTCTCATACGCGTCGTGGCGTAATTCATCGATCTCGCTCATTTGAAATCTTCTGTGGGTTCCAGCCTTAGAAAGATTCAGATTACAAGTCCGTACTGCTCAATAGGCTTTATGCTCCAACCCAACGGGGAGGTGACATGCCTTCCCGTACACTAGTCTAAAGGGAGACATTCCTAATTGAGTCTTGTGGGCGGTCCTATAGGCCCACAATGCTTCCGGAAGCCGAGAAGACCAATCCTTTCTATCAGGTCGAACAGTAACCTGAAGGATCTTCTTGATCTCTCGGTTAGATAGCTCAGCTAGACCATTAGTTTGGGGGTGGTAAGGAGTAGAGATTCGGTGTGACACCCCGCATTTGGTCATCAGTGACCTGAACTGAGCGTTAGTGAAATGGGTCCCTCCGTCGGAAATTATATCACGTGGAATCCCGAACCTTGAGAAAATGTTCTGATGAAGGAATTTTATAACGACTTTATGATTGTTGGTTCAGGTCGAAATGGCTTCTATCCACTTGGAAACATAGTCAACTGCGAGTAAGATGTATTCGAAGCCATCCGAGATCGGGAAGGGTCCCATGAAATCAATCCCCCAAATATCAAAAATTTCGCATACCAAGATCGGCTGTAGAGGCATCATGTCTCTATGGCTCATGTTGCCCAGAGTCTGGCAACGGGAACATGCCTTACAGTGATCGTATGCATCCTTGAAAATTGTGGGCCAGTAAAAGCCACACTGGAGGACTTTTGATGCTGTTTTATGTCCTGAAAAATGTCCACCGCATGCCTGGTCATGGCAAAATGAGAGTATGCCTTTGATTTTCACTTCCGCGACGCATCGTCGAATTATCTGATCAGCACCAATGCGGAATAGATACGGGTCTTCCCATAGGTAATACTTGGCATCGGAACGCAATTTGTCCTTTTTGGCCTTCGGCCAATCGGGTGGAATCTGATGTGATGCCAGGTAATTAACTATATCAGCGAACCATGGAAGACTTGTACTGGTAGTCAGGAGGTGCTCATCAGGAAAATGTTCTGTAATAGGTCCGGAAGGGTCGATTATTTCAGAAGGAAGGCAGGACAAGCGATCAGCTACCACATTCTACTTTCCCGCCTTGTCGCGAATCTCAAGGTCAAATTCTTGCAACAGCAAGATCCATCGGATTAATCGAGGTTTCGCGTCCTTCTTTGCAAGGAGATGCCTCACAGCTGTGTGATTTGAGTATATGATAACACGGGAACCCAGAAGGTAGGATCTGAATTTTTCCAGGGCAAATACTACGGCCAACAGCTCTTTCTCAGTAACCATATAGTTACGCTAAGCCTCATCCAGTGTTTTGCTGGCGTAGTAAATGACCACAGGTTTCCCGTCAATTTTCTGCCCCAAAACCACTCCTACAGCGAAGTCAGATGCATGTCACATGATCTCAAAGGGTTGAGACCAATCAGGGGACTGTAGGATTGGGGCTTGGGTGACTCAGTCACGTAAGATCTCAAATGGTTGAGTGCATTCCTTGAAAATTTCGAAAGGCACATCCTTGGAGAGAAGATTGGTTAGCAGGTGCGCGATTTTGGAGAAATCAGGGATAAATCGACGGTAAAAATCGACGTGCCCTAAAAAAGATCGGATGTCCTTAATCGAGCTAGGCATAAGGAGCTTGGAAATTAGGTTAACCTTAGCTCGATCCACTTGGATGCCTTTCTCCGAGATTAAATGTCCCAGGACAATTCCCTCAAGCACCATGAAATGGCTCTTTTCCCAGGAAAGAACCAAATTCACCTCAATGCACCACCTGAGTATTTAGACCAAGTGTTGGAGGCAATCATCAAATGATTCTCCAAAAATTGAAAAGTCATCCATGAAGACTTCCAGATAATCACCTACCATATCTGAGAATATGGCAAGCATGCACCGCTGAAAAGTTGCAGGTGCATTGCAGAGACCGAATGGGATCCTTCGAAATGCGTACGTCCCGAAGGGACAGGTGAATGTGGTGTTTTCTTGGTCTTCTGGATGGATTGCCACCTGATTGTAACCGGAGTACCCGTCAAGAAAGTAGAAGAACCTATTTCCCGCTAGTTTTTCGAGGATTTGATCAATAAACGGTAGTGGGAAATGATCCTTCTTCGTGGAGGAATTGAGTCTTCTGTAATCAATGCAGACTCTCCACGAGTTAGCTATTCGGGTAGGAATGACTTCTCCGGCTTTAGTCGTGATAATGGTAAGTCCTGCCTTTTTAGGCACCACTTGTATTGGACTCACCCAATGACTGTCGGAGATCGGGTAGATGATCCCTGCATCTAACCACTTTATGATCTCCTTTTTCACGACCTCTTGTAGGTTAGTGTTTAGGCGTCTTTGCATTTCTCTTGAAGGTCGTGTGCCTTCTTCTGTGTATATTCGATGTGTACAGTATGAAGGGCTTATGCCAGTCAAATCATCGAAAGTCCATCCAATGGCTCTACGATGTTGCTGGAGAACAGAAATCAAACAGAGTTCCTGGTCAGGTGTGAGTCGAGAGTTGATAATCACAGGAAACGTCTGATTTGAATACAAAAACACGTACTTCAAATGTTCGGGAAGGGGCTTGAGTTCCATGACAGGATTTTCAGCAGCAGTGGGCGGTTCGGGGTTTGTATCAGGAGCAATGGTAGGAGTCATAGGTGTGTCTAGATCATGTTCGCACTCCTCTGTTAGTGGGTTTTGATTCTCATGTGGTTGATCAGGTATAATCAGGTTGTCTTCTATATGCAATTCATCAACCACAGCTCTGACATCACATATTTCCTCTATAACCCCACAATTAATCCCTTGTTGGGCCTTAAAAATGTCAATCTTCAGGTTTTGGTTCCCAAATTTTAATTCTATCTGGCCCTCTTCGAAGCTTTTGTTGGCCCTAGTAGTGGCCAAAAAGGGTCTCCCTAATATGATTGGTGTGTCCCTTGGGTTCTTAGGTGCATCCATGTCTAGTACTATGAAGTCCACCGGGAAATAGAAATCTAGTACCCTAACAATGACATCCTCAAGTATTCCTCTCGGTGACTTGATGGATTGATCGGCTAACTGCAATGTCACCTCAGTGGGTTTAAGTTCAGATTCTTCAAGGTGGTCAAGGAGGGATGTAGGTATTAAATTTATGGAAGCACCTAGGTCTAGTAGGTCTCTATCAAATTGGGTTTCACCAATTTTACAAGAAATCAAGGGAGTTCCTGGGTCTTTAGCCTTGGGTGGGAGTTTGCTCAAGATGACAGAGCTGGCTTGCTTTGACAGTACGATTGGATTCCCATCCTTGGTTCGCAGCTTACGTTTAGGGGTACATATGTCTTTCAAGAATCTTGCGTAAGCCGGTATGTGGCGAATTGCATCCATCAATGGGATGTTTATCTGGACTTGTTCAAAGAGCTTGATCAGATCCTCCTCGGGAGCCACGGGTTTATTTATCCTTTTTCGTTTGGTCAAGGCCTCAGGAAATGGGATCCTAGTTGGTTCCTCTAGGATAGGTCCAGGTTCTTGATCTGGGACAGTGGTATCTTGGATAACTATGCTAGGGTCTTGGCTATTATCAGGCTTGGAGTGGTTCAGATAATGTGGGCCTTGGGTTGTTTTACCACTACGTGTTGTTACAGAGTTCAATCCGGCTTGATTTGGGTTAGGTAGGAGGGGTGGCTGCTGCTGAAATCCCGCATACGATGTTGAAGCTTCCATCCCGTCTAGCGATGGAGCAGTAGGGGCCTGATAAATCACATGTGTTTGGCCTGAATTTGGATTCATAACGCGCTTCTGGGTTAGCACGTTATTTGGGTTGGGCAGAGGTTGCGAGGGAAGGGTACCAGGTTGGCGGGAATTTGCCATCTGGGCCAGTTGGTTGCGAACCTCTGTGATCTCGTCCTTGTGCTGTTTTTGCATTGCCGCATTCGTCTTTTGAATGCCAGCCAGTGCTTGAAGGATAAGAGTCATTTGATCCTGGTTTTGCTCGGATTGGTAGGTGGGATTGGGCCGAGGCTGAGGCGGCTGATATGGACGAGAGGCTTGTGGACGGGGTTGATATGGTGGACTTTGAGAATTTCCCGCCCACTGAAAGTTAGGATGATTTCGCCATCCAGGGTTGTAGGTATTGGAGAATGGGTCATTCTGGATGGCGTTGAGGTCCTCGCAGTTCTGAGGAACCTCAGGAAAGTCAGAATACGAGGGTTCAGAGTTCCCCCAACTTGAGTAGAATGGATCGGAGGTCACTCCAGTCCGAGAGGTAAACGGGGGTGGATATGGGTCCATCCCCTTGGCAGATTGGTGATAGATGTTTTGCACAGTTTCCCTTGCCAGAGGAGGTCGTGCAAAAGAGTTTTGCGCAGAGGTGGCTTGCTGCAAATGCCAAGTTAGCTCGTCCACCTTCTTTTCTATGATAGAAACCTTGTCCAACCGACTGGCCATCAGTTCCAAGTCGACAGAATTGGACAGGTCCTGCATCTCATGTGTCCCTCTCAGATTCGTCGATGCGCGGGCATTTGTCTTGTCGAATAAGCCCATGGAGTTATTATTTATGGAGTTCTTGCACATGTTTTCGAGAATCTCCCACACCGTGTCATCGTGTTGACCCATGATGTTTCCTCTGCATGTTGCATTGACGAATAAATGAATGTCTCCACGGAGTCCCTGGTAAAAAGACTGGACTTGTTCCCACTTAGGAACTCCGTGATGGGGGCACTTTCGCATGAGATCTAGGAATCGATCCCAAGCTTCGTGAAGAGGTTCTCCCGGTTGTTGAGTGAAATGAGTGATCTGGTGGCGCAAGGCATTCGTCTGGCCAATGGGGAAGAATTTTTTCAAAAATTCGGACTGCAGTTCCTCCCATGTGTTGATCGGACGTATTTGAGTTTGATACCAGTGTGCGGCCTTGTCCATGAGGGAGAACGAAAACATTTTCACGAGTAGGATATCCCGATTTTGTACATCTGACCCGAAGGTCTGGGCCAGATGCTTGAGTTGTTTAATGTGTTGGAATGGATCCTCAGAGTTAAGCCCATGAAACTTTGGTATGGCATGAATCATATTGGATTTCAGTACTTGTGTAATTCCCTACTAGGAGGGGGTGACGTAATAATTGCGGAAATAAATATAAACAATCTCACAAAATAGACAATCACACAAGTACACAAGTATTTTTTGGTGGAAACTGATGAGAGCCTCATCATGAGCCATAACTAGCCCATTTTGACCCAATAAAGAAGATAAAAGCTCCTACATAACCTAGAAGAAGGCTTAACTGAAGGAATAAGTGCTCTGAGAAGAAAACATGAATTAAAGGTTAAAACTGCAATTTTACCATTGCAGTACATAAACGGGATTTCTCAGAGGCAAAACACAGGTAAAAAGGTCTAAATGAGATAAAAAGTGGGTTGAGTCAATCAGAAATAGGTTCATGTGCAATCTAGGAAGTAAATGACATGTGGTAACCCTAAAATAGACCCGCTTAATTCAACAAGGTTCCGGTCAGGATAAAAATCAACTAAACCCTCTAAAAATCATGGAAAAATATCCCCTAGGGTTTAGAACACTTAATTTGTCCTTTGGAACCCAGTTTGACCTAGATTAGGGTCCTAGTTCATCAATTAACCTAATTTGGGTTTTTACGCAAAATGTCCAGTCAAACGAGGAAAAACCTAAAATCCAACTTCACCATTGGATTCCTTAGGTCAAAATTAGGTCTTTACCAAAATTTGGACCTAAGGGGAGGTCATCTTGACCTACTTTGCAATTTAGTACACCCAAATCATAATTTGGTCCCTATCTTTTGAAAAGCATAACAGAACGCCCCCTAACTTCCTCGCCACCTTTGCAATCAGGTCCTTCTGCCATTATTAGGGCAGAATCCTGCTCCGGCGAGGATTTGAGAGGGAATCCTCTCTGATTCCTCAGAGATCCCCTCCCAGAAATGGAAGGGAGATTCTCTGAGGAATTCCCTTCCATCTGAGGCCAATCTTGATCCCTTGTGTGAACCCAATCTCTCGTGCGAATGCAAGAGGGATTTGGGTATCTAAACTCTTTCCATCTCCGACGACCGACCTCAGACGATTGCGTGCCTTCCACACCTTGAATGACTGGCCCAGTACCTATATAAGAACCCACACCTCCGGCCGCTCATCTTCAGCTTGATTTGGCCGAGTTTCCACCTCCAATTCATCTCCTCCTGCCCGGCCAAAATTCCCAGCAAGCTCTGGCGAGCCCCCCTCCCCTCCCTCTTCGCTCTGCCACAAAACCAGTGGCAGAGTTATCTTCTTGACTCTCCTCCGCGTCGCGCAGCACCCGCGCACGCCGCCTCAGCCCCGTCGTCGTCGCCGTTCTCCCCCACTGGGCAGCATCTTCTCCGGCGACAGCAGGTACTGCTGTTCGCGTCTTCGTCCCCCTTCATCCCTGTAGTTAGGCTAAATACCCTCTCCACATTCCCCTCTCTCTTTTTCCCTTGCTATTTTATCTACTTAGCCCCCGACAGTGCCTGAACACCTCCATCTTCCTCGCCTCCGACCGACCTCCGGCGAGCCGCCCACACCACTCCGCCCCTCCACATGGCTCGCCAACCCCCTCGTGAGCTCCGCCTCACCACCAGGAACTCATTCCACCCCTCCACTGCCACTCCAGACCACCACAATAACCCCCTGACCAACCCCACAACTCCGGCCACAGGTTGACCTAGGCACGCACGCCTAGGTCGACCTGCGGCCTGCAGCACCGTCCACCGCCTTCGCCGTGCTACGGCGAAGGTCCCTAGCTGGTCTGATTGGGCCGAGAGGCTCATTTTGTGTCCGACAGTGTTGATGCTCCTGCCGCCATGGACGACATTTGAAGAAGCTCCGTAGCAGCTCCAGGCGCCAGGGCTCCCAGGCTGCAGGTGCTGCGTAGTCGTGCGAGTGTCGCGAAGTGCCCTGGTCTAGCAAGGAGCGCAAGCAGAGCCAGCAGCTGTGGGGATGGCACGCGAGTCTGCGGGCGCACGTGAAATCAGGGCAGAATCTTTAGTCCCACATCGTGGAGAGACGAGGCGCCACTGTGACATAAATTGAATTTGTGATATTACCTTAATGCCTCCGTAAGCATAGGGGTGAGGTCCCTCACTTGCCCCCCACGCACACCTTGTCCGCGGCTCGACCATGCGGATCTGGCGGGATCCGACCGACCTAATCCTTGAGCACTCCTCGCGCATCACACAACCTGCAGGCGCGCCTGGTCCCGGGTACGATCCGACCCGAATATCCGTGTGGCTCTGGGAGAGCGTTCCTGAGTGAATTGTTGAGAGAGAGAGACGTGCGGGTAGAGGGAAATGGGTAGGTTTTGCTCCTGTGCAGGTAGACTGAGCGTGGAGAGACTTAGCCGCAAGGAGAATAGAAGAAGCAGAAGAAGAAACTGGGCGAAGGAGAGACCAAGGCAGAGGAAAGAAGCCTTCGCAGGAGAAGAAGGAAGAGCAAGGCAGAAGCAAGCCAGAGAACGAAAGAAAGGTCAAGTGAAGACAGCAAAGATCAGAAGAAGAAGAAAGAAGGAAGGCAAGGCAGGAGAAGAAACAAGAGAAAAGATACAAAGGCAGGAAGAAGAAGCCTTTGCAGGCAAAGAAGAGAAAGAAGATCAGAAGAAGAAAAAGTGGAAAATACTTTTAAGACATTTGATCACCAGATCAGACGTCTAATTTCATATTTTTTGTCATAATTACTTTTAATGGCATACATTCATATTTGAATTAACATTTTGAGTAAATTAGAGTGTTCAATTACATTTTGATTAGTAGTAAATTCCATTTGCTCCCTGTGTTCGACCTTGGATACTCCGGTTTTCGAGTAATAAAATTCTCTATTTGTTTGAACGCTTTGTCGGCTATACTACAACGTGATATACTTTAAACTCACACAAAAGCGTGACAACATTTTGGCGCCGTTGCCGGGGAGCAATGCGCAATTTACCACTAGTCTCTACATTCTTTTTATCATATTGAACACTAACTTGCCCTACTTTGCTTTGATGTGATCTTGCAGGTACTTCATGAGAAAATCTCTCCTGCAAGTCAACCACTCCAGGGCAGGTAATTTCTTTTCTTCCTTAATCATCCCCTAATCTTTGAAAGACAAAAGGAAGAAAATCAATTTAGGAATCGATCGCCTTCTTTATATAGTAATCACCTTCTCGAAGGCAAAACATTTCCTGATTTTGCGAAAATTTCTGCAAATATTCTTGAAGTTGGAGTGATTTTTTTCTTAGATTCCATCCCACAAATTCTTGTGCCTAATTGAAATAACGCTTAACCTCGGCGGACCACACACTTCTTGTTTATAAGTCCAAAGAGAACTTTTGAAAAAGAAAAAGAGGATTGGAAATAGAACCAAATTAGGGTTTCCACATTAGGGTCTTGAAGCGCTAGTCACACATGCCTGTATAAAAGGAAATAAACCCTCCCGCATCAGTGTGCTACCCAAGCACTTGATTGAAGAGAGCTAAATAAGACCAACCCTAAAATTGAGCTCTAAAATCACTTGAATCTTAAAATTTTTGGACCTAATAACCTGGGAGTCAAATCAGGGTGATCTCTAAGCTTTAAACTTAGAATCATTCTATCATCTATAGGACAGGTCAGGTGAAGTTGACCCCTTGGGTCAATCAACCTCTAAATTAGGTCACAATACCAAAAACGTCTAAAGTTCAAGTGAGAACCCTAAAAGCACCTTTGAAATAAAAAGTGATAGACTTAAGAGGTCAAGGTCCCCATTCTGGTCTACCTGGAATCTCAGTGACAAGAGAGGTCGGGTGGGGGAAACCCTGTAACCCGTAGGGACGCTCTACCGTGTAGGGGTCTTTGCGGGACTCTCCCTCTCTGGCTGCCCAGGTAATTCTCAGGTGGACGATCTTCGGATCCAAGGGTCCATCCGCCCCGAACCTCCATAGTCATCCAAACATCTTTGGGTGTCTTGATTGGGTCAAGAACATCTCCAGTCCCTCATCTTTTCTCTTTAGAGCACACATATACATTTTCAGTGGGACTCATTATTTAGATCTGATCGCTTCATAACACATCTTGAGTCAAACTCTGATCTTGATTCCACCACCTGATCCAAATATGCAGCCGAACCACCTAGGACTACCATTCAAGAAACCTGAATATCATAGGTCCATGAGAGATAAAATGATTGAGGATGCCATGAGATTCTATGAAAATGAAGAAACCTCAACAACAGTAGGAAACATTCAGGTTGATGTCCCAACAACCACAACCTTTGTCATAACTTGTGCCCAAGTACTATTAGCAGAAGCCAACAAAGGATCAACCTGTGACTCGCTCATTACTGCATACATTGAGATAGAAAAAATGCACAATAGTGAATACCTTCAATGTATGACAAATCCTCGACTTTGGAAGCAACACCAAGATAGTCTTGAAAAATGGGAAGAGATAATGAGATTAATAAAGCAAGTGATTGATCAGAAATACCCGTACATACCACCAACAGAGGATGAGCTATCTTGGAACAACATCGAGGGTAAATCTGACCTCGGGTTTGAGGCACAAAATGGTTGTGGATTCCCAACCCAGATGGAGTATAATGCACCTGATATTGAAGAAGGTTGGGAAGCTCCAAATGCAGGAAAAGACCATGATGAGCCCATTTTAGAATCCCAAGACTCCTGCAAGTATGAGAGTAGAACTGAACCTCTCGAGGGTGTAAATTCCGTCCCTTATTCTGATAAGGTGACCCTCGAAGGTTATTCAGACCTAAATTCTAGTAATTCAACCCACATCCTAAGCCTAGAACCTAGATCTAAAACATATTTTTAAGATTTCAAGGCCCCAGATGAAGAAAATCAATCTCTTAATGAAGAATATGATTTTGGGCCTCGATTTGATGAATATCCCTCGTCAACCTCCTCAGAGGAACGAATCGATTTTGTGGAAGTCATGCCAATCTACGACACAGAAACCGAGGAGTTGGACGAGTAGGGTTTCAATTGGGTCTGCCCTACTAGCTTAGAATCTGAGCCTCTACCAGATAAGTATACCCTTTTAAGCTCAGAATTAACATTTAGGCTAGATCCCAGTCAGGCTGCTGAATATACAACATATGATTTATTCTATGGTGGAACTCATGATCTAGAATCTCATTCAAACTTTGATTTTCGCAAACTCTCCGACGATCTCGAATCTGACCATAACATCGGAGAAAATCTGCCTCCTGATTATAACATGTAAATCTTCTTTGAAGCCACCTGCTCCACATATACAGAACCAATCAAAACCCTTTCCCCACCCCGACCCGCAACCGGACTTAATTTTTATTCCGATTCACCTCTCACTGAGCCGTTTGCAGATGATTCAACTCCATATCTAGACCGGGTATCGGGTACTGATCAGACCACAAATCAGGAGCCTCCATCCTTTGATCACCCCTGTAGGGATTCCACACCTTACATGGATAATTTTTCGGAACCTTACTTTGACCAGGCTGATTCGACTCAGCCTGAACCCGAGTTTTCACTTCCATATCCATCAGAACGTCACTGCATATGGTGGGTTCCGCATCTGCTGATCTACATCTATCAACCCACCAGACTTATTGGGTTCGGGCTGCATCATCAGCCCACTGATCTCAACAAGCACCTGATTGGACCAACCAGGCTCTTAATCAAGGTGCTTGTTTTCCAAAACTCCATTGATTTGACCACCCCCTCTCCACCCCATTTTCCGCTCGGCTGAAGGCATTAAATTTAGCGCTTAACGGGAGGCAACCCGTCATTCCCAAAAACAGAGACCTATCTGATTATCCATCTGTACTCCACTTCTATTGCACCTTGAGTCCAGCCTTAGACAGTTGATCCCACCTCTGGTACACGTATTAGAGCTTAAAATCATCCGCATCAGTCATTTTTGACCCATTCCCTGACCTCAACACTAATTCACACCCTCTGTTTACAATGAGGACATTGCAAAACTTAGGCATGGGGGGTGATAAAGTGCATACATACAGAACCAAGAAAAAAAATCAGGAGTCTCACACACAAAAAATTTGCATATGTCAAAAACACAAAAAAATTGAAAAAAATTAAGAAAAAGAAAAAAAAAATGGGGGGAGGGAGGAAATTTTGTGAGCCACATAAGCATAAGGAGGAGAAAAAGAGCAAAAATGAAGAAAGGAGCACAAAAGGAAAATGAAAAAAAATAGTCATTAGTAAAAGATTAAGGGGTTAACTGAAGTTCTAGACCGAATCAAGAAAAAGAAAAGAAAAGTGCTACAGAGATATAACAAGAGATTAGCAGGAACGCCGGTCTTAGGCCTTTTGGGCTAGTATCTTTAGCTTAAAAATTCACGTATCCGTTAAAATCTGGATAATCCTCAAGAGGTTGAGGAAAATGCGAAGCTTAAGTATTAGGTCTAAGGCTTAGGAAGTATTCGGCCTCGCTAACTGACCTCCGGTTTGCGGGATTCGGTAACCTAAGCACCCCAAATTCACACACAGTCTGGTTTAGTGCGCATAAACATCCAAATCACACAAGCGCGTTTAATGTTCTACAAAAGTCACCTAGATTAGGAGCGGCCAATCAACACAAGTTGATTTGGACGAGTTCCCAGCGCGGAGAGGTGGGAAATTCTCCTCGAAGATGCGTAACAACATATCGTCTCCTCGGTGCTTGTCTCTTAGGATATTTAAATATCCTACTGGGGGCAGGTAAGCACTCTGGTGGTTCAGATACCATGGGCGGCATTATCACGAAATGTCGATCGCCAGGGGCTGAATTCGGCCACGGAACGCCATGGGCGAGATTATCTCGAAATCTCGAAAGCCAGGGTTCTGGGGGTTGCCATGGGCGGGATTATCTCGAAATATCGAAAGCCAGGGACCCTTGAGGATTGATGATGGGGACGAGGAATCCGATACAGACAGTGTTGAGAAGCTAATCCGAAGCTAGAAATAAAAAGAAAAGAGCGAGAATAGCTCTCCAAACAAATAAATCTTCTATCTCTCTCTTACAAAAACGCACTGCAAACTGAACATAGGCTAAAAATGTCTCAAGCACGGGTCCTTTAACCGCGGAGTCCAACAAACCCTAGGTTAATTTTTGTGGGCCGGAGAAACCTTTGCGGAGGACTGAGGCTAAACCGGAACAGGTCTGGATTTTGGTTGGTACTTGAGTACCTCTAGGCCTATTGTTGGCATTCCTACCTAATCACAAAAGGAGAAGCACTTATCATTGTTGACAGACACTTAGGGTCTAGAATGGAAGTTAAAACCTTGAAATTTTGCTAAGGGACTGGCAAAAGCTAGGCATGGGGGTATGATGAGAGCCTCATCATGAGCCATAACTAGCCCATTTTGACCCAATAAAGAAGATAAAAGCTCCTACATAACCTAGAAGAAGGCTTAACTGAAGGAATAAGTGCTCTGAGAAGAAAACATGAATTAAAGGTTAAAACTGCAATTTTACCATTGCAGTACATAAATGGGATTTCTCAGAGGAAAAACACAGGTCAAAAGGTCTAAATGAGATAAAAAGTGGGTTGAGTCGATCAGAAATGAGTTCGTGTGCAATCTACGAAGTAAATGACATGTGGTAATCCTAAAACAGACCCGCTTAATTCAACAAGGTTCCAATCAGGATAAAAATCAATTAAGCCCTCTACAAATCATGGAAAAATATCCCCTAGGGTTTAGAACACTTAATTTTGCCTTTGGAACCCAGTTTGACCTAGATTAGGGTCCTAGTTCATCAATTAACCTAATTTAGGTTTTTACGCAAAATATCCAGTAAAACAAGGTCAAACCTAAAATACAACTTCACCATTGGATTCTTTAGGTCAAAATTAGGTCTGTACCAAAATTTGGACCTAAGGAGAGGTCATCTTGACCTACTTTGCAATTTAGTACACCCAAATCATAATTTGGTCCCTATCTTTTGAAAAGCATAACAGAACGCCCCCTAACTTCCTCGCCACCTTTGCAATCAAGTCCTTCTGCCATTATTAGGGCAGAATCCTGCTCTGGCGAGGATTTGAGAGGGAATCCTCTCTGATTCCTCAGAGATCCCCTCCCAGAAATGGAAGGGAGATTCTCTGAGGAATTCCCTTCCATCTGAGGCCAATCTTGATCCCTTGTGTGAACCCAATCTCTCGTGCGAACGCACGAGGGATTTGGGTATCTAAACTCTTTCCATCTCCGGCGACCGACCTCAGACGATTGTGTGCCTTCCACGCCTTGAACGACTGGCCCAGTACCTATATAAGAACCCACACCTCCGGCCGCTCATCTTCAGCTTGATTTGGCCGAGTTTCCACCTCCAATTCATCTCCTCCTACCCGGCCAAAATTCCCAGCAAGCTCCGGCGAGCCCCCCTCCCCTCCCTCTTCGCTCTGCCACAAAACCAGTGGCAGAGTTATCTTCCTGACTCTCCTCTACGTCGCGCAGCACCCGCGCACACCGCCTCAGCCCCGTCGTCGCCGCCGTTCTCCCCCACTGGGCAGCATCTTCTCCGACGACAGCAGGTACTGCTGTTCGCCTCTCCGTCCCCCTTCATCCCTGTAGTTAGGCCAAATACCCTCTCCACATTCCCCTCTCTCTTTTTCCCTTGCTATTTTATCTACTTACCCCCCGACAGTGCCTGAACACCTCCATATTCCTTGCCTCCGACTGACCTCCGGCGAGCCGCCCACACCACTCCGCCCCTCCACACGGCTCACCAACCCCCTCTTGAGCTCCGCCTCACCACCAGGAACTCATTCCACCCCTCCACTGCCACTCCAGACCTCCGTAATAACCCCCCGACCAACCCCACAACTCCGGCCACAGGTTGACCTAGGCACGCACGCCTAGGCCGACCTGCGGCCTGCAGCACCATCCACCGCCTTCGCCGTGCTACGGCGAAGGTCTCTAGCTGGTCTGATTGGGCCGAGAGGCTCGTTTTGTGTCTGATAGTGTTGATGCTCCTGCGACCATGGACGACATTTGAAGAAGCTCTGTAGTAGCTCCAGGCGCCAGGGCTCCTAGGCTGCAGGTGCTGCGTAGTCGTACGAGTGTCGCGAAGTGCCCTGGTCCAGCAAGGAGCGCAAGCAGAGCCAGCAGCTGTGGGGATGGCATGCGAGTCTGCGGGCGCGCGCGAAATCAGGGCAGAATCTTTCGTCCCACATCGTGGAGAGACGAGGCGCCGCTGCGACATAAATTGAATTTGTGATATTACCTTAACGCCTCCGTAAGCACAGGGGTGAGGTCCCTCACTTGCCCCCCACGCACGCCTCGTCCGCGGCTCGACCACGTGGATTTGGCGGGATCCGACCGACCTAATCCTTGAGCACTCCTCGCGCATCACACTACCTGCAGGTTCGCCTGATCCCGGGTACAATCCGACCCGAATATCCGTGTCGCTCTGGGAGAGCGTTCCTGAGTGAATTGTTGAGAGAGAGAGACGCGCGGGTAGAGGGAAATGGGTAGGTTTTGCTCCTGTGCAGGCAGACTGAGCGTGGAGAGACTTAGTCGCAAGGAGAAGAGAAGAAGCAGAAGAAGAAACTGGGCGAAGGAGAGACCAAGGCAGAGGAAAGAAGCCTTCGCAGGAGAAGAAGGAAGAGCAAGGCAGAAGCAAGCCAGAGAACGAAAGAAAGGTCAAGTGAAGACAGCAAAGATCAGAAGAAGAAGAAAGAAGGAAGGCAAGGCAGGAGAAGAAACAAGAGAAAAGATACAAAGGTAGGAAGAAGAAGCCTTCGCAGGCAAAGAAGAGAAAGAAGATCAGAAGAAGAAAAAGGAGAAAATACTTTTAAGACGTCTGATCACCAGATCAGATGTCCAATTTCATATTTTTGTCATAATTACTTTTAATGGCATACATTCATATTTGAATTAACATTTTGAGTAAATTAGAGTGTTCAATTACATTTTGACTAGTAGTAAATTCCATTTGCTCCCTGTGTTCGACCTCGGATACTCCGATTTTCGAGTAATAAAATTCTCTATTTGTTTGAACGCTTTGTCGGCTATACTACAACGTGATATACTTTAAACCCGCACAAAAGCGTGACAACAGAAACCCAAACCGGGTGAAAACCACCACCTAACCCTCTCGAGTTAGGATTTTTCTGATCAACCAAGTTGATCAAAATCCACTAAACGAATCACTTTAAACGAGGGTGATTCAACCTCAAATACAACCACGCTACAAGTGCGAGGGTAGCGTTCCTCAACCCCTTCTCTTCACGAGAAGGATTTTGTCCCTCGAAGGAGACGGGAATTCGCAAAGCGAATACCCAACCAAAATAACAAAGATAAAAGAACAGTAATCCTATAGAGCCAACAAAGTAATTTTAAACCTAGCTTCTATAGGAATTAGGAAACTCCCCTTTGAAAGGAGTGCGTCGGTGACGTGGATGTGTGAACAACACGACAGCGCTACGTCGCTCTCGTGAACTACGGCGGGAGAGCGGGTGCGCAAAGCTTGATGCTTTCAAGATGAAGAATTAGAGCTTGGAGCGCAAGAGAGTCTTTTTGGACACAAAAGAGTGTGAAAGTGCGTAGCTAGGTGTATCTTGTGTTTCTTGGTGTGTGTTAGTGTGCAAGAGGTTCCCCTCTATTTATAGAGGCCTTAGGAAGGCTTTGGATGGCTTAGGAAAGGCTCTATACCCGTTGGGTGCAAAGCCCAAGTGAATCAACCCGAAATCAGGAACAATCATTGCACTGATAGGGTTATCAGACGTCTAATTATGGCATCAGACGTCTGGAAGACCACTTTAAGACGTCTGATTTCAAGGTCAGACGTCTGATTTCGGGTGGGTTCCTTCCTGACTTGAATCAGATCTAAATAGGGTTCTTGTGCAAGTCCGTCAGACGACATACAAGACGTCTGGCACTATGTCTGGACGTCTGGAAACCTACTTTTTCGTGGGAATGGATTTGCAATGGCTAGAAAATCTCTGAGAAGAGATTTTCGGGTCAGTTGAGGCAAAACGGTCAATTATCAGACGTCTGGAAGGGCTTAAGGACGTCTGATAAGGCTCTAACGGTCATATCCTTCAATGTATGCTAAGAGAGCCAACGGTCCACTAATTGGACGTCTGGAAAAGTCATCAGACGTCTCCTAAGACGTCTGGTTTAAGGTCTGGACGTTTGATTTCATCAGACAGAACTAACTTGTCCAGCCTAACTGTTATCAGACGTTTGAATCAACAGTTAGACGTCTTAAAACACTTTATCAGACGTCTGATTTGGGAGTTAGATGTCTGGAAACTCTGTTTGAACCCTACATTGGTTTTCTAAGTTCTCTACAGAAAACCTAAGTATCCTAGGGTTGTGCCAGTGTTCCTAGGACTACTGTTAGGGTACTTTGAGGCTCTTTAACATAATTTTCTAAGGAAATAAAGAGCAAGAAAATAAAGACAAAAGTACATGAAAGGAATGGAATTCTATCCAATTCTTCTTGTCCTTCCATCTTCAATCTATCGCTCCTCGCGAATCCCCTCTGTTCTCCATCAAGCTCCTCCAATCCGTCCTGGATGCGAGCTCGAATTCCGTTTAATCACGTCTACATTTGCAATTGACCTGAAATCTAAGACTCCAAGTGCAAATGTTAAATAACACGTGTTTTGTTATCATCAAAACAAATGATCGTGGAGCTCTAGCACCAACAACTTCGGTATGGCATGAATCATATTGGGCTTCAGTTCAGAATCAGGTCCTCCAAGTGGGATTCGTACTTGAGGTTCGATTGCCACCGCAGCGGGATTATAGTGATCTCGCATCATAGGTCGCTGCGGTGGGTTTACAAAGTTCTGAAAGAGATCATTAAGGCGTTGAAGTTGGTGTTCATGGTTATTCTCCTCTTCAATGGGTTGTGCCATGATGGGAGAAGAAGGAGAATCAGGATCTGAATCAGATGAGAGATTTATGTAGTGGGGTTGTTGCACAAATAAGGGCGTCGAGACTTGGCCTCGACGAGAGTGAATTTCTAAAGGAGGTCTTAAGGGTGGCCTTAAGGACCTCTTACCGAATATGCACCGAAGGATGTGATGAGATTTAGAAGGTGCTGGACCCAATCAAGACACCCAAAAATTGTTGGGTGACTATAGAGGTTCGGTGCGGATGGACCCCTTAGTCAGAAAGGTCGTCCACTTGAGAAATGCCTGGGCAGCCGGAGAGGGAGAGTCCCGCAAAGACCCCTACACGGTAGAGCGTCCCCACGAGTTACAGTGTTTCCCCCTCCTGACCTCTCTTGTCACTGCGGTTCCAGGTAGACCAGAATGGGGATCTTGACCTCTTAAGTCTACCTTTTTTTACTTTAAGATCAAGGTGCTTAATGTTCCACTTGAACTTTTAGGTATTTTTAGTGAAAAAGTGACCTAATTTTAAGGTTGGTTGACCCAAGGGATCAACTTCACCTTTTGTTCCTTTAAGAGCTTTTAGGTCCTTTTCTTTTTAAGGTTTAAATGGATTAAAAGCCTGATTTTCTTAGGGTTCTTCTTGTGTTGATCTTTTCAATCAAGGTTTAGGCACACCACTTTTTGGAAAAATTTATTTCTTTGTTTAAGAGAAGATGTGTCTCTAAAAACCCTAGCTTTGTAATCCTTAAATTGGCTCTAGTGGGTCCAATTTAGTTGCCTCAGAATTTAGTACCTAGGGCTCACTCAAGAACGTTTTAGCCCTAGTTACCTTAGTTGGATGAGCAGATAAAAATGTGTTGAAATGAAAATCAGGCAACTTGATGAGTTACTAAATATGAAACAGGTAGCCCTCAGTTGATTGTTCTTTCTTTTTTTTTTTTTTTAGATTTTGAGAGAGTTAAGAGGGAGGGCTTATGGAAATTACCTGTTCCTTGGAGAGTCTGTTGTGCAGCAGCTCTTCTTTCCTTTTTGCTTTGCTTTCCATGCTTTGAACACAACAAAAGAGAGGAGTTAGGTCAAATATTGAATAGAAAAAGTTGTAATCAAAAGCTTTAAAAGTGCCCGTTGCTCCCCGGCAACGGCGCCAAAATGTTTGTACGCTTTTGTTGGGTTTTAAAAGATAACACGTTGTAATATAGCCGACAAAACGTTCAAACAAATATAGAGAATTTTATTACTCGAAAAACTAGAGTATCTGAGGTCGAACACAGGGAGCAATCTCAGTACTTTCAAAACCAAAGAATACAATATTTAAATGAACATAATTGATTCAAAAAGAGAGAGTTATAAAAATTGCGAAAAGAAAATAGAATTGGACGTCTGATTTCTTTATCAGATGTCTTAAAAGTAGTCTTCTTTCTCTCTTCTGCCTTCTTATTCTTCGTTGGCTCTTCTTCTTTTCTTCTAATCCACAGGTCTTTTTCTTCCTTGAACTTCTTTCCCTTTCCTACGGAGACTTCTTCTTCCTGCCTTTGTTTCCCTTCTGACTTCTTCTTTCTTTTTGTCTTTTCTGCAGTCCTTCCTTCTCTCAGATCTTTGCCTTGCTCGGCTTCCTTTCTTCAGAGTTCCTTCTTCTGCTCTTCTATTTCTTTAGTTCTTTTTTCTTTCCTTCGCCTCTTCCTTCTCTTCTTTTTCCTTGCTGCAGTGGCTAAGTGTTCTCTTCTTCCTCCCTTCCGTCTTTCCTGCGCACACCACAACCAATGCAAAACTTACCCCCTTTCCCTCTACCCAAACGTCTCTCTCTTTCTCTACAATTCGCTGAAGGACGCTCTCCCAGAGGCACACGGGTAATCGGGTCGGATTTCGCACCCGGGACTAGGCGCACCGGCAGGTGGGTGATGTGCGAGGAGTGCTTAGGATAGGGTCGGGTCGGATCCACCCAGATCCGCAAGGTGAAACCGCGGACGAGGCAAGCATGGGTCGGGTGAGGGACCTCACCCCTGTGCGTTCGGAGGCGATAAGCAGAGAATACAAATTCAACTTAAAGCGTACCTGTGCGTTGTGTTTAGCCGATGTGGGACTATCTGGCCCGCCCCAATTTCGCGCGCGCCTGCAGAGCATTCTTCGTGCAATTGCTAAGGCTAGGAGCTTCGCAGCGTCAATGCTGGCCCTGATCGCTTTGCAACACCCCCGCGAGTCTGCTGCGCCTGGAGCCTGGAGCTGCTTCGACCGTCAATGGCGGCAGGAGCGTCGATACCTGTCAAACACAAGCACGGCCTATTGGCCTAATCAGACCTACTGGGCACCTTCGCCGTGGCACAACGAAGATGGTGCACGGTGTTGCAGGCCGCAGGATGGCCTAGGCGTGTGTGCCTAGGTCAACCTGTGGCTGGAGGTGTGGGGTTGTTCGGGGGGCTACTGCGGAGGTGTGGAGTGGCAGTGGAGGGGCGGAAAGTGTTCCTTGTGGAAAGGCGGAGCTTACGAGAGGGTTGGCAAGCTGTGTGGAGGGGTGGAGTGGTGGGAGCGGCTCGCCGGAGGTCGGTCGGAGGCGAGGAAGATGGAGGTGGTCAGGCAATGTTGGGGGGCAATTAAATAAAATAACAGGGGGAAAAGAGAGAGGGGAAGATGGAGAAGGTATCTGGAGTGATCTGGAAGGAAGGGAGGCAGTGGAGTGGACGGTGTGTAACTGCCGTCGTCGGGGAAGAAGAACCCTGAGGGAGGGAGCGGCGACGAGGACGAGGTCAGGAGAACGCGCGCCTGGTACTGCGCGACGCGGGAGAAAGAGGCGAAGTTGACTCTGTTGCTGGTATGGCAGCAGAGCGACAAGAAGGAGGGGAGGAGGTCGCCGGAGCTTGCGGGTTACTTGGCCGGAGATGGGAGAGAGGAAAACTTGGGGGAATCTCCGTCAAAACAAGGCTGAAGATCTGCGGCCGGAGGTGTGGGTTCTTTTATTGGCACTGGGCCTTGCTTTCAGAGCGTGGAGGGCACGCTTGTGCCTTTGATGGCTCGCCAGAGAAGGAAATAGGTTAAGATACCCAAATCCCTCGTGCGTTTGCATGAGAGATTGGGTTCACACCAGAGATCGTGATTGGCTTTAGATGGAAGGGAATTCCTCAGAGAATCTCCCTTCCATTTCTAGGAGGGAATCTCTGAGGAATCAGAGAGTAATCCCTCTCTAAACCTCGTCGGAGATCTGTTTTGCCCTAACAATGGCGGTAGGATCTGATTGCAAAGGTGGAGAGGAACTTAGGGGGCTCTCTGCAATGATTTTCAAAAGATAGGGACCAAGTTGTGATTTGGGTGTACTAAATTGCAAAGTAGGTCAAGATGACCTCCACTTAGGTCCAAATTTTGGTATAAACCTAATTTTGACCTAAGGAATCCAATGGTGAATTTGGATTTTAGGTTTGGCCTCGTTTGACTGGATATTTTGCGTAAAAACCCAAATTAGGTTAATTGAATGGCTAGGACCCTAATCTAGGTCAAACTAGGTTCCAAAGGCCACATTAAGTGTTCTAAATACTTAGGAGTATTTTTCCATGATTTTTAGAGGATTTACTTGATTTTTATCCTAACCGAAACCTTGTTAATTTAAGCGGGTTTATTTTAGGGTTATCAAATGTCATTTAATTCCTGAATTGCACATAAACCCATTTCTGATTGACTCAACCCACTTTTTATCTCATTTAGACCATTTGACCTATGTTTTGCCTCTGAGAAAACTCGTTTATGCACTGCAATGGTAAAATTGCAGTTTTACCCTTTAATTCATGTTTTCTTCTCAGAGCACTTATTCCTTTATTTAGGCCCTCTTCTAGGTTATGTAGGAGCTTTTATCTTCTTTATTGGGTCAAAATGAGCTAGTTATGTCTCATGATGAGGCTCTCATCAGAGGTCATTAAGGTGCTCCTATATTTCATAAATTTGCTCCCCTTCCTGTTGAGTAAAACCCATAATTTCTCTTCTGTAATGATTGGTCTTACTCATAAAAAAGTATTTTTTCAAGAATTCTCCCTTAAGGGTGGCCCAATCATTTACCCTTGCATCGAGGGTATGATACCAGTTCTTGGCCTTATCCTTTAGGGAGAAAGGAAATAGAGTTATCATCAGGGCTTCATCAGTAAAGTCCTAGAGCTTCACCGTGGAGCAGACCTCAGTGAATTCCTTAAGATGCCTGTAGGGATCCTCCCTAGCAGTACCATAGAAAGAGGGAAGCAAAGATACGGTGCTACTCTTGATTTCATAAGGATTATCCACTCCAAGTCTTCGGATAGGTAGGGCTTGGTGAGTTGTAGGAAGGAAATAGTCTCTCAAGGTTCTCTGATTTTCATCAACCCTAATCTCTTCTTCCAATCTCTCGTTTGCCATTTTTCTTCTTTCTTGGTTGGCTTTCCTAATAATTCTCTCAAGTTCCGAGTTAAAAACAAGACTTCTTCTAAGAGAGTGCATACTAAGTATACACCAAGCAAACACAAGGCAATAGGTCTTTTGTTGAGTTAAAGTACTTTAAGCCCTCTTCCAACTTTCCAACTTAGCCAAATAGAGTCAAGATAGTGTTTCTTCATTCCTACGTAAGTAGTATAAGAGAAATGAGACACTTGAGGTTCCTGGTCAATGTCTGTTAAGGAGGTTGAGGTTACTTTTAGTTCTTTTGGGTGACCAATCAAGTTGTCAATCAATTATGCACCCTAAATTAACCTTTGAGTGCTCTAAAGACATACACCTTGTTGCAATGATATTCTTAAATGCTCAAGTAAAAATGTACTCCAAGGATGGATCCAAGGGATGCAAATAGGGTGAACCCGTCCTTTGAGGTGCTGCGTTAGCGGTGCCTCTTAACTACCCCTGAATTCCTTTATAGAGTGTCCCCCTCCTTAGAGTATCAAATCACTCGGGCAAAAGTTAATATCACCGTCACAAAGCAAGATAGGAGGGTTTGCACCAATAAAGAGATCGATGCCTATAGCCTTAAGTGTCAAAGTCCTAGTGCAGTGCGTACAGCGTGTGCTCGGTGTAGGAAGTGTGCAACACACCACGAAAAATTGATTTTTGTTTTGAAAATCGTAATCAAGTTATTCAAACACTTCCTGTATATTTTACTTTTCTTTCAAGAAGTAATGTGATCACTTGATTAATCTTTTCAAATCAGCTTAAGTGACCTTCTTTAATTATTCCAAATGCAATGCATGTGCAGATAACTGATGTAGAAAGATAGGAAGTACATACCTTGCTCTAGCACTTTACGATGCAGAGATGCATGCAATGCAATAAGAAGAATCTAGATGCAACTCAAGCACTCCTAGATTATCGACCTATGGATATGCAACTTCTATCAAGTAGCTCAGATTTTTTTTTAAAATAAATAAGTGAGCAATCAAAAGAAACTAACTATCTAAGAAGAAACCTAGTTTCTAAAGAACTAGGGACACTCCCCTGAAAACAAGCCTCAAATTACAAGGGCGAGAAAACATATACTTAACTAATTTTATCAGTCTAAATCTTAACTAAGATCTAATGGCTAAATCAAGAAAGGCTCCTTCGTATGCATTCACGTGCGTGGGATTAAGGCCCACAGACTCCTGTTGCTATCCCCCAGGTGGCGTTAACGTCCACCAAAAGTATCGTCTCCGTCATGCACTCCTGTCACATTCGTTTATTTTTGCACACAAAGAGAACCAATATCAGTTATTCAGAAAACCTTCAAAAATAGCATAAAAATAATATAAATTCCCTGAATATTTAATAGGTGTGTTTCCTCCCCGGCAACGTCGTCATTTGACAAGTCGATTTTCGCTTTTGTTGAAATTTTAAACATAAAATGACGTGTCGTAAAACTTTTATGGTGAAAAATCAACTATCAAAACATTTAAAAATCAAAATTTAACCACGAAAATAGTTAGGTCATTTCCACGGGGATGAATTGGCCTATTAAAATGATTAATGATGACTTATCTATTCGGGATTATCAATGGGTGCACATTCAAACACTTGAAACATTATTTCCAACACAACTCCACCCTCTGTGCAATTAATTAGGATCAAGAGGGGTTCTCAAGCAAATTCATCCAAATATAATATAAGGTAAATAAATCAATAGTGCTTTTTGACATTGGCAAAACCTGTAATTTTTATTAGGATGAAGAACGGAGGATTGCCTCTCTCTCCTCCATGTGCATGGGATGAGTTGCTGATGTAAACACATTTACACTACTTAAGATGTCTATTTATGCATGTTCTTAAGCATAGGATTGCATTTCATGATATAAATATTGCATTACATGCATCATCTTGCATTTAGAATACTTTGAATAAAATGGAGGTTAATTGTCTCCTTTTATGTGCTTGGACAGGGTAAATATTTTATCAGGGCCTCGGATCAAAGATCCAACCATATGGATGTGATCAGGGCGACGATTGGAGTTCAATGACTCCAAGATCGCCCTAATCCGGCATCTGTAGCATCAGATAGTGACCCGGGAACCCTAGAAGATCAAGGGCCAGGATGGTGTAAATCTGCACTTCAGATGACAAATTCGACCGCACGGATGAATTCGGATCGACGATCGCAGCCCAACGACACAAAAATCGAGTCAATCCGACATCTGTGGCACCATCTACAACTTCCAGAAGATGGACAGCCAAGATGGTGCCACGTGGCGCCATCTCAGCCGCCCAAACGGCCGCTTGCATTTTGTGAAGGCCCCCGCCCGATCGCTCTCCGCCGTCAGATGAAGATCCAACAGCTGCGGTCGCTCACGCTTAAAAGCGTCCGCGCGACCATTTCGTCCGCGTAGAGCAGCGGCGACGCAGCCGCGGGCGAAGTAGAGGTCGCGGGTTCGAGCCGCAGTGAGAGGGTGGAAGGCGCGGGAGAGCGGGCGCGGACGAGCGTCAGATGGAGATCCAACAGCTGCGCACGCCCGATAGCGTCGACGCGCGATTGGACGTGCAATCGAACGCGCAACCAGACGCGCGGGGGGTGCGCAACGCAGCGGGAGAGGACGCGATCTAAGCCGTCCGATCTCGCGATCGGACGACTGAAAATCAATGGACGTGTGCCAGCGTTGCATGCGCGAGCAGCCGAGCGGGCGCACGCGAGCCGCCCACGTCGCCCACGAAGGGAGCTTTAGTGACGGATTTATCCGTCACTAAAGACCCCTCTTTTATTATTTTAAAGTTGTAATGTCCATTTTGCCCCCACTCCTTGCAACTATAAAAGGAGACCCCCTCTATACGAAATTTTCATCCCTTCTTTCTTCTCTCTACCCCTCCAAAGCTCAAGAGAAGCTTGTCCCACACCCGGGATGCTTCTCACGAGATAAAGTCCAATTTTCGTTCCCCTTTGGAAGTGGATCCCGCGATGACGGCGTGCTGCTTCGTTCCCGTTCTTCTGCTTCGTCCTCCTTCGTCGCGCTTCGATCTCCTTCGTCCAGGCGTCGTCCTGTCCGGCTTGTCCTCCAAGCAACCGTCAAGGAGGATTTCTCTCTCCCTATTCTTTTTACCGCTTTCTAGTATAGATTTACTGCTTTCTAGATTAATCTACTCGTCCTCCAAGCGACCGTCGAGGAGGACATTTCTCCCTCCATTCTTTTAATGCTTTCTAGAGTAAATTTATCGCTTTCTAGAGTAATTGTTTTATGCTTTCTAGTTGTAATGAACAATCTCTTCAATGCAAAAATTCCTTATTTATTCTACATCTCATTTTGATTTCTCTGTGTGATATTCTTTTTCTCTCTTACTCTCTCTCTCTCTTCTATTTATTGTAAATAATTAGATAGTTCTAAATTGAATTATTCTGTAACAAATAAAAAGAACCGTGTAGTTTTTAAATCAAACGTCCGCCTCCCTGTGTTCGACCCGGAATTTTAATTTCGGTATAAATTTTATTTGTTGAACACGAATTCTTCGCTTTCGAACTACAATGATAGGTTTTCCAAAACCGAACACGTTAGCGTAGCGTTCGTAAACGTTCAACATTTTGGCGCCGTTGCCGGGGAGGCAACGATTTCCGATCTTTTCTTCGCATTTCTTGCACTTTATTTGTTTTCTAACTAGCTTTCTCTTGTGTCTATTGTTTTGCAGACACCTCCATCAAGGAATCAACAAGCGGTAGACTGGAGTAAAGTGTAGTTGAAGACAACTGTAAGTGCTCCCCCATTCTTTCCCCCTCCATAGATTTCATTCGCCACATTAATTCCAAATCCCAATTAACCTAGGTGTTTGCATAAATCCTAGGAATAGTTTGGTTGTTTGGATTCTCACTCACATTCATTCCACCTCCATTTATGTAAAAAAAAAAAAAGATAATTTCGTGGGGCAATTTTCAACAAAATAACGTACACCCACATTTAAAGGCACTTAACCAAATTGATTTGTTTGTACTCAACCGAGTTCTGATCTGTGGAACCGGTACACATAAAGCAACACATAAAAGAGTAGAAATCATTCTAGGTTAACCATATTTGTGTGCCTAATTAAGTGGTGCATCAGGCCAATTGTTTGAGTTGTTTGGGCCGCACCACTTCAATTAAAATCAACTCATCAAGTAGCTGCCAATTAGGTTCAACTCTTAGGGATTTACCAGGCACTCCACATTCTTTTTAAACTTTAAAGGAAAACATCTTCACCTGTGCTTGTAAAACTTGGTGTGCCAACGAAACTTGATTGAAAATACCTAAAGTTGAATCCTAAAAGCTACTAAGCAAGATTTGAACCTTAAAATTCACCACATCAAAAATAATCTTGCTTGAAAATCACTGGTTGTGCACGCACACACGAATCAATCAATCATTAAGGGCACAACCCATTTAAAGGGCCCATCACATTCCAAAGCACATTCAAACCTAGCCCTAAATAAAACAGAGTAGACGTTGGCCTTAAGGATTGGACTCGCTCTTCAGAACCCAGAACGGGATTATTTTCGATTAGTCTGTTTCTACTGTTCAATCTAATGTCTAGCAAGGGGAGCAGAGTCAAACGATCGCAGCTGGGGGGTACACTAGGAACCAGAGGTGCAAGCCGAAGGAAGAACCTTCTCCCTAGTCCCTCTTTCTAACTGGTTGGATTGAACAGACGGAAGTAGATCAAATCGTTCCTTTATCTCAAGATGGGTTTTGAGAGTCTATAGGTCTTTAGGCTAACCTATTTAAGGACAGGTTTGATTATTTGTATTGCAGGACACCTTTCTTCCTCCCGTGTATCATGAATCCTTCCACATATTTCACGCATTCCCATTCTTTCCCTCCTGTTGTAAATTATCCTCAACATGACGATTATCCCAACTCGTATTGTAATCGACCATCAGTTAGTTGGGATAATTCGGATTGGGGATACAATTCTGGACCCCTGTGTTTAGGGTCTAACCCTGAACACTTTGATTCTGATTTCTATCCTTCTCAGAGCTACATCGATTATAGATCATCTTCCTTTCATGAACAGCATAATACGATCTACAATCAAGAAGGATACACCGATCCTTACCCATCCTCTGATTTCACTGCCTTAGGTCATCACCATCTTTTCAACAATATGAAATGACCTATTATCAGGAAGGGTATAATGAATCTCAATTCGTTAATTCCCCTACATTGAGCCCAAAATCGCCCAACCCTGAACCAACTCATTTGGTTCAGGTTAACCAGGTTCAAGATAATGTTCTGGCTAACTTGAGGAATATCATTCAATCTTTAGAAGTTCAGCCAATACCTTGCATTGAGAGATTGGAGCCCCTGATTGAAATGATTGATGATTTAAATAAGTCTTTGTTGGATTGGCTCCAGGATGTTAAGGATAAGAACCCGGGTGAGTTTCTACTTAGGAAATTAGCAAAATTTATGATGAGATTCGTGGTTGCTTTGATTCAATCTTGGAATAATTCCCAGGATGAACCCTCTTCAGGAAAGCCAATGATAGAACCTGCTCAGGCACCTGTTGGGGGGGACAAGTGTTTTAAGGCTGACCAGATTGAATTAAAGCAACCAATTAAGGATGTTTTGATTTCTTCACCTGAGATCCCTGAGCCGGGTTACGAGGAAACGTATGTCTCCTTGGAACAGAAAGTGACAACTGATTTTGGGACATACATTGATACGGATCCTGATGGTGAAGATTCAAGTTGCGAAGTCTCACGCGAGTTTTCTGAACACGATTTCTGTGAGACAATTGGGCCTGAGGAATCTGATAGATCATTTAATAGCCTAATAACTGAGGAAACTGATCTTATTAGGGCACACATTACGGATCCAGAATCGCATTTTCTGGAGGAATCAATTCAATGCCCTGATTATCAGTTACACCCTGTTGAGCTTATTGATGATTCTAATTCTGAGATAATTAGACCTAAGTCAATTTTGATTCTGCCACATCATTTAGACTTGGAGATTTCAGATGGGGTGATGAATATACAAGAGGTCCTGGAATTTGATAAGCTGAATGAGGAGAATAGGAGCTGGGAAGTTCTGATTTGGGAAGTCAATTTTGGAGGAAATAGAAGATTGAGTTGAAGGGTTCCTTTTAAGCTGAAACCATCAAATCAGAACCCTTACAACATTTGTTTCGAGGATGTCAAACCCAAGCACACATTCAACGATTATCCTTTTGAGCTTCAATTCTCTGTAACCCGACTTTTTGGTCTTGGGTTGCATCCTCATAAATCGCAGGCCCGACTCCGCTTGCATTCTGATTTTAGGTTTTGGGTAATTTTTATCCAGAACCTAAGATATTCTCGATTATGGGGTGTGGGTCTGCACCACAATCTGGTCCACATCTGTGGACCTTTGCTGACAGGTCAGAGGATTCTTCTGTTCATTCTAATTCTGACCTGCACATGTGAATTCTTCATTTCTTTTCTTTGTATAGTGTGCCTAGCTGAAGGCACTAAACTTAGCACTTATACAGTTCTTTTTAATTTTTCATCTCGGAGCGGACCTGACATTCACGCAATTCAGGTGCTTTCTTCGCTTTTCCACTCTGTTTTTTGTCTCTTTAATACAATGAGGACATTGCATTAGATAGGCATGGGGGGGTGGATATTTATCTCTGAATTCATTCGTCAGCTCCGTAGATTTGTTTTATTTTGATTAAAAAAAAAAATTAAAATTAGGAAAGAGAATTTGGGTTTAAGAAAATTTTCAATCTTAGGAAAAACTGCATTAAGATCTAAACACAAAGACCCTTCAGGTCGTTGAACTTAATCAGCCCGTGTATCCACTAAAATGTGGATTTGTTTTTCGAGTTCTCACCAACTTGAATTTTATTTTAATTGGAGTAAATAAGTTTGGGAGATAAGTACACGACTTCTCAACCTGCCCTCTGATTTGAGGGAATTTTGAGTCTTAAGCATCTACACACTTTCTTTGCACTGACTCGTTGTTCGACGATTTTTACGAAAATTGGGTAGCTAATGAACCTGCTAGGGTGATATGGCTGGCAAGTTATCGTGGGTAACAACCCATAGGTAGGTTGTCCAGAGCCCTGTCACTGGACCTTTCTCTTTTTGCTGCCTTTAGGTAAATCTTAGACCAGGGAAGCCACCTACTTAAAAAAAAAAAGAAAAAAAAAAGAAAAAAAAATCATCAAAAAGAAAAGGAGAAAAGAACAAAAAGAAATAAGCCACACTTCGCCGCACGAGTATGGCTGGCAAGTTGTCGGTGGTAACAACTCATCGACCGGTTGTCCAGAACCCAGCTCAGAAAATGCACTAAAAAAAATTCCCAAAACACTTAGGAAGAAGCGGAGAAGTAGAATAAACCGGGGAGATATACACTGGATTCACCCTTGTGTTGACCCCGTTAAAAAATAAAAGTAGGGAGAAAGCTACCGGTTGTAAAGATACACCTTTAGGTAGAATTCATTTTGAGGTCACCTAGAGGTGTAGAAATTCGGAGTCCGTTCTAATTGCCGGTCAACGAGTCTATCACAATCACAATAAGATGCTTAAAGCTTAGGGTTCTCATCAAATTTTGGGTGAGTTGAATGGCCGTAGAAAGCCACTCTTAAACCCAAAAATTTGAAAATCAAAAAAATTAGAAAAGAGGAAAAGAGAAAAAGAAAATTTTCTTTTAATAAGGCGAGGGCTTGAAGTGGTCTGCATTTTGGCTGATACCCGGGCACTGTTGTGTCTTTGAAGGTTCAGTTCCTAAGTAGGCAATTTCTTAATGATTGAAAAATAACTCAATTCCAAATAATCTAACCTAATTCTTTCATAAATAGCATATAGTTTTTGCTAGGGACTAGCAAAAGATAGGCATGGGGGTATGATGTAAACACATTTACACTAGTTAAGATGTCTATTTATGCATGTTTTTAAGCATAGGATTGCATTTCATAATATAAATATTGCATTACATGAATCATCTTGCATTTAGAATACTTTGAATAAAATGGAGGTTAATTGTCTCCTTTTATGTGCTTGGACAGGGCAAATATTTTATCAGGGCCTCGGATCAAAGATCCAACCGTATGGATGTAATCAGGGAGACGATTGGAGTTCAACGACTCAAAGATCGCCCTAATCAGGCATCCGTAGCATCAGATAGTGACCCAGGAACCGTAGAAGATCAAGGGCTAGGATGGTGTAAATCTGCACTTCAGATGACAAATTCGACCGCACGGATGAATTCGGATCGACGATCGCAGCCCAACGACACAAAAATCGAGTCAATCCGACATCCGTGGCACCATCTACAACTTCCAGAAGATGGACGGCCAAGATGGCGCCACGGGTGCCATCTCAGCCGCCCAAACGGCCGCTCTCATTTTGTGAAGGCCCCCGCCCGATCGCTCTCCGCCGTCAGATGGAGATCCAAAGGCTGTGGTCGCTCGCACTTAAAAGCGTCCGCGCGACCATTTCGTCCGCGTAGCGCAGCGGCGACGCAGCAGCGGGCGAAGCAGAGGTCGCAGGTTCGAGCCGCAGTGAGGGGGTGGAAGGCGCGGGCGCAGACGAGGGTCAGATGGAGATCCAACGGCTGCGTGCGCCCGATAGCGTCGACGCGCGATTGGACGCGCAATCGAACGCGCAACCAGACACACGGGGGGCGCGCAACGCAGCGAGCGTGGACGCGATCTAAGCCGTCCGATCACGTCCATTGATTTTCAGCAGTCTGATCGCGCGATCGGACTGCTGAAAATCAATGGACGTGCGCGGGCGTTGCGCGCGCGAGCCGCCCACGTCGCCCACGAAGGGAGCTTTAGTAACGGATTTATCCGTCACTAAAGACCCCTCTTTTATTATTTTAAAGTTGTAATGTCCATTTTGCCCCCACTCCTTGCAACTATAAAAGGAGACCCCCTCCATACGAAATTTTCATCCCTTCTTTCTCCTCTCTACCCCTCCAAGGCTCAAGAGAAGCTTGTCCCACACCCAGGATGCTTCTCGCGAGATAAAGTCCAATTTTCGTTCCCCTTCGGAAGTGGATCCCGCGACGACGATGGTGTGCTGCTTCGTTCCCGTTCTTCTGCTTCGTCCTCCTTCGTCCCGCTTCGATCTCCTTCGTCCAGGCGTCGTCCCGTCCGGCTCGTCCTCCAAGCAATCGTCGAGGAGGATTTCTCTCTCCCTATTCTTTTTACCGCTTTCTAGTATAGATTTACTGCTTTCTAGATTAATCTACTTGTCCTCCAAGCGACCGTCGAGGAGGACATTTCTCCCTCCATTCTTTTAATGCTTTCTAGAGTAAATTTATCGCTTTCTAGAGTAATTATTTTATGCTTTCTAGTTGTAATGAACAATCTCTTCATTGCAAAAATTCCTTATTTATTCTACATCTCATTTTGATTTCTCTGTGTAATATTCTTTTTCTCTCTTACTCTCTCTCTCTTCTATTTATTGTAAATAATTAGATAGTTCTAAATTGAATTATTCTGTAACAAATAAAAAGAAACGCGTAGTTTTTAAATCAAATGTCCGCCTCCCTGTGTTCGACCCGAAATTTTAATTTCGGTATAAATTTTATTTGTTGAACACGAATTCTTCACTTTCGAACTACAATGACAGGTTTTTCAAAATCGAACACGTTAGCGTAGCGTTCGTAAACGTTCAACAGTTGCGGTTGTCTGCGAGGATCGAGGGGGAGGTGCGTCTCGACGAGGGCTCTACGATGGCATAGGAGGCAAGGCTGAAGGTGGCCGCCGATGGTCGATTGGAGTGCTGGAGGTTGGCAGCGTCAGGAGGGCTGATCGCTGCTGTGGCTGCGTACGTGGGCCGCGCGTGGTTTATTCGGTCGGCGAGGGTGGCTGGGTGTGCTTGGAGTCGAGGATGAAGGTTGGAGGAGGCCGGTCGAGGTGGCTGCGTACAGTGAAGCTTTGGGTCTCTTTATGCATGTACGATGAACAGGGGATGGGAAGAAGAAGAAGAAAGGAAGATGATGGGAGGTGGTGATGGGTCGATGGCTGTGGTGTTGGAATGGGTGGTGTGCGGCGAGAGTGGGTGAGGGCGGGGATGGTTGTAGGGATGGCGTTGGTTTTGGGTTATGTTGGTGGAGGTAGATGGCGTTGGTGATGGTGGATGTGGAGTTGGGTTGGTGGCACACACACGTGCTGTCAAAGTGTGTGCGACGGTGGCAGGGGCGAGGGTGATGTTGGGTAAGTGGAGGCCACGGTGTACTCTACGAGCAATGGGAATGCCTGAAACAAGATGGTGATGGATGATGCTAGGGAGAAGATATCCACGTAGGGGGGCACGTCTTCTCTTTTATAGATGCTTCCTACCTCTCGTTCTATTTCTTCCGCTCGAAAACTCCTCAACAGCTTGGCGATGAGGCATTGCCGATAGGCTCAGAGAGGTAGTTGTTGCGAGATGCACGGCCACCTTGGGTTGGCGGTGCGTTGAGTCGGTCAGATGAGGTCAACAAGAATTAGCACACTGCTGGCGATGGAGACGATGGTTGGGTTTTGGAAATTTGCACACATATCCTTACATAAACAAATATGTATGAAGTTTCAATAAAATATCTTTTAATTAAGATAAACTACACTTAGTTTTAATTGCAATCTAATGAAGCATGTTTTAAATGTGCTTAAGTTAATTAAATGTCTAATAAATTAGACTCATCATATCACTCTCAAACACCCTGTGTGATTTCGACAAATTTAATTGGAGATTGATCTACCAATTTTACGTTGAATGAACACGCCAGGAGAAAGAAAGATAAGAAAGAGATATAAAAGCAAGTGCTTTTTTGCTCTTGTTATGTGTCAAATTAGAGCCTTCTTGTGGCATTTATGTAGAGCTCGCAATTCGACGTTTATTGATTGATCAATTTAATCTCAATTTCCAAGTTCCAAATTGATTCTCATTTGAGTCGAAGTCAAAGCTTGAGCCTGAGCTAGGTTGGCAAGGTAGGGCACGTATGCACGTGCATGGTTCTTAGCACCACCTCTTATTTTTTGATATATAAGCCATGGGAGGAAGAAGTCTTTTACTAGCACCAAGAGATTTGTTTACTTCCAGTATGGGACTAAAAACCTTTACCAAATCTCATTAATTTCAACGTAAATTCTTACATCACTATATATCAATTACATCCCAATTAATATAATTAAACTCTCAAAATCAACAATATTATAATCTTTCATTGGACAATTTCCAAGCTGAAGTACTCCAAAGAAGGAAGAGCACCGATTTTCCGACATCTCTTCGCACGCTTTTTCCTAAACCCACCAAACCCAGTCGTTTCCTTACATCATCTGAAAATGGCGTTGGCATTTGGATTTGTGTTTTTTTTTGTTTGATAAGGGAAGTGTAAAATTGATCGTGAAAAAGAACGCATGCTTCCCATTTCTCAAGAAGAAACAACAAGTAATTTCATGGAAATACAAGACCAATGATTGATTCTCCCCGTTAAATGAAGGGATCTCTCGCTTTCTCTCTCTTCCTTTCCAGAGATTTCAAGCAGACATTTGGTGGAATAGCAAGAATCCCAATCACATGTCAAAGTGGTTTACTTGGTTCATGTGTATGACGAGGTATTGCTACACCCTCAGGAAACTTCTAGTCCCTATATGCACGAAGTCTGAAAATGGCAAAAGCTTGCATATGTCGTGCTAGCATGCCAGTTGTAGGTGACTAATTAAAGCCTTATTACACAGATTGTAGTAGCTAATGGTTAATCATCCTACTTAGGTTGGCCTTCATATCCTTCATGCATACAGGAGGGTAATCAGGAAAATCCTCTACATAATTGCCATCTTTACTTCTTGTGAGCATGGTCTTTGCTTACTAACCACCGCAATGATTTGCCAGTATGGCTCCCACAAATCATGGAGAGTTTTTGGCATGGCTGTTGATCGAGACAACCACTATGCTTAAGGTATAATTATAGTGCGATGTAATCAACAAGCTCGATGCACAAGTTGGTCGGGTGACCGTAGTCATCATGGAATTTGCAGTAAGCACAGTTAGGAGGAGGATTTTTCATTTTGGGAGGCCTCTTTAATTGGGGTTGCCTTGCCACAAAACACTGCTTGCAATATGTCATATAAAGTCAAGGCCATATTTCCTCGAATCAATGACAGAAGGGTTTCCTCCTGTTATCCTTGGAGTCCTGCGCAAGTGGCTTCTACTGATCTGGCTTTGGTTTCATGTGCCCACCCCTTCGGTTGCATCGCCTACTGTTGTGACTGCTCAGGTTACCTTCTTCTTGCTTGAAAGAAGGGGGATCGTCGTTACAAGTGGTTGATCCCTGGGCGATTTCCCTATGCCTATTCTCTTGGTGGAGATCGGACTTCTTCACGAAGTGTCACGCTCTCATCCAAAGCTCATCCATCATAGAGGGAGGATAGTCCAACAAATCATCCCATATATAGGGGGTCTATGAGTAATCTGTCCATGAAGGCCATGATCGAGGCTTCATTGGTAAGGTTCTAGCATTTACTATATTGCACCTCAAAATGATCCACATACGACTGTAGTGATTCCCCCTTTTCTTTCTTAATATGGCATTTAAGAGATTGAGATTTTTCCTAGGTCGTCAGGCATTCGTGAAAGCCCTGACGAGTCATTCTAACAAATCTCAAAAGTTACCGATGGATCTTAGTGGGAGGGGAGGCAGTCAAACACAGTCCATTCCCTTCCAGCTAGTAAGAAAAGAAGGGAAATTCAACACAAGATGGCACATGGTGCCCCTCCACTTGTCGCTACTCTCTTTTTCCCCCTTTCCTCCACTTGTACCTCTTCCATTCCCACGTTTTACTGATAGAGGAAAAGTTGTTAGTAGGCCCCAAATAGTTCCCCTTATCAAGAGGTCACAATGTCGCGTGGGGAGAGGTTGACATCATGGGGAAGAGGGATCAGACTCTCAAACGCTGACGACGTTTCCATTAGACTTGATTCAACCCACTATGGAACAATGGGGTCGAAGGGCAAAGGGAAGGATGCTATTGCACCCCCTAATATCTCTAGCTTGGGCTTCTTCTACTCCTCGATAAATTCCACCTCGTCTGTATCATCATCCGATGGAAGCAGAGGATTCATTGGCTCTTGGATCTTTAGCCCCTCACTGGATCGAGTCTTCCTCATGAACCCTTCACCCTCCTTCACCTACGGTTTCATTATGCCCTTTCCTTTTGGCTTGAACAACACAACTTGCAATTGAGCATCCTTTGCGATGGTGTCATGTTTCCAAGCGTGCTTCCATCGAAGAGGCAGTCCCTTCCTGATGGCTTCTGCTACTGGATTGAGCTCTGGTAATGGCCAGCTTGGATTAAACAATCCAATCCAGCTGCTATAGCTTCAGGGAGAATTGGAGGAAGAGAAGAGAGGACAGGAGAGGAGAAGAGAGAACAGAGAATAGGAGGAGCAGAAACTACGGGAGATCAATATATGGGGCTCCCTGCCCAGCAACCATTATTTATAGCGAACAGCATGTGTAGTGCAACACCAACAACCCATAACTATCCTGCCAATTACAAAGATACCCTCAGGCTCAGTTCTTATTTCCTATCAACTCCCCCTCCCACTGGAAATCATAATCCATCCACTGTGCTTCTTCCACATCCTGACCCTCCCTCTGGATAAGCCATTGTGTAACTGAAGCATTATTTCTTTTAATCATTCTTCTTGCAAGAAGTGCTTGAGGCTTCTGAATAGGGAATAGCTGCTGAGGGAGTTGTAGAGGTTGTGCTTGTGTTTTACCCAAACATGTCTTGAGTTGTGACACATGAAATGTATGGTGTATTTTGGCAGTTGGTGGAAGAGATAATTGATATGCAACAGAGCCAATTTGTTTGACAATTTGATAAGGACCATAATAGTGAGCACTTAATTTATAGTTGTATCATTTCTCTAAAGAATTATGTCTGTAAGTCTGCAGTTTCAAAAAGACCGAATCACCAACTTGGTATTCTTTAGCTTTTCGATGTTTATTAGCTTGAACTTTCATGTATTCTTTTGCACGAAGGAGGTGTTGGTGTAATTCAGTGAACAATTGCTGCCATCGGAGAAGCATCTCACGCACCCCTTGAACATTTGTAGAAGGAACAACATAAGAAGGCGGCGATGGAGGTGGTCTACCATATAGAGCTTGAAATGGTGTGATAGTTAATGATGATTGGAAGTTTGTATTGTACCAAAGTCCAGCCAGTGGAAGCCATTTTAACCACGAGGATTGCTGCTGATGGCAGAAACATCGTAGATAAGTTTTAAGGCATCTATTCAAGACTTCTGATTGCCCATCTGATTGGGGGTGGTAAGAAGAAGACATTTGTAATTTTGTCCCCAAAGAAGTAAAGAGATCTTTCGAAAAGGTGCTCAGGAAAATAAAATCTCAATCAGAAGCTATAGACGTGGGGACTCCATGTAATTTGACCACTTCCAGAAAAAAATTTGAAGCAACATCTGTCACTGTATAAGGGTGGCATAAACTTATAAAATGTGCATACTTAGTAAATCTGTCAACAACCACCAATATGGTACATTTTCCCTGTGATAAGGGAAGTCCTATAAAATCCATAGCAATGTCAGACCATACTTGGGAAGGAATTTGTAAGGGCTGAAGCAATCCCATAGGTTGGCCTGTATCATATTTACATTGTTGGCAAACTATGCAAGATTGAATGTATTTCTTGATATCCTTGCTCATATTCTTCCAAAAGAAGGTACACTTGACATGATGTAAAGTTCTATGGAATCCAGAGTGGCCCCCTTTAGGAGAATCATGGTGATGCACAAGCACCTTAAGAATGAAGGAAGCTTCTCCTGTTAAAAGAATGCGGCCTCTGTAAAATAAAATGCCATTGTGAAACTGATATAAATCAAGAGATAATTCTCCAGCAGTCCATTTCCTCTTCAAATGCATGAAACTGGGCATCAGTAGTATAGCTTCATTCCACTAAAAACCATCCCTTTTGAGAAGTAATGTTAATGGCAGCGAGAATTTTTCAAAAATTTTAACAAACTTCCTATAATAACCAACAAGACCAAGGAATCCCCTCAATTGCTTAATGTTTTAGGGTACTGGCCAACTTATAATAGCAGCCACTTTATCTTCTTCCATTGTTACTCCATTAGCTGAAATATGATGACCCAGATAGGTGACATTTTGCACTCCAAAGCTGCATTAGATTGCTTATGATAAAGTTTATTTTCCTGTAATATCTGAAAAGTTGTTACCAGCTGAGATACATGAGAAGGCCAATCTTTGCTATATATCAAAATATCATCAAAGAAAACTAGAATAAATTTCCTCAAGAACGATCGAAAGATGTCAGTCATAAGAGATGAAATGTTGATGGTGCATTAGTCAAGCCAAAAGGCATGACTATAAACTCATAGTGCCCACTATGTGTTTTAAAGGCAGTTTTATGGACATCCTCTGCTTTGACACGGATTTGATGATATCTTGAGTGGAGGTCAAGCTTAGAATAAAATTGAGAAGCAGGCAACTCATCAAGTAGATCATCAATTAGAGGAATAGGGTATTTATCTTTGATAGTTTTGGCATTCAGTGCCCGATAATCAATACACATGCGCCATGTGCCATCATGTTTTTTAACCAGGACAGGAGAAACAAAGGAACTATTGCTTGGTCGAATAAAGCCATTAACCAAGGCTTCCTGAATAGTTTGCTCAATCGTTGACTTCTGCAAAGGAGAATGCCTATGTGGAGGGACTAAAATTGTTGTAGTATTATCCATTAATGGAATAGCATGATCATATTGACGCTCCGGCGGAAGACCAAAATTCTTTTGGAAAATATCAAAATATGCAGTTAACAAGGCTGAAATATCTGGAGCAGTTTGTTGCAGCTAAATGGGAAGTGTCTCAGGATGCACCATTTGAATCATGTAGCTACTTTTGGCCTGTTTAAGAGCTTTTGCTGCAGCTGTATCAGATATAATATGAAGTTTATCAGGTGGGAGACCTTTGAGTAAACAAAATTGGTCATCTACTTTGAAATGCATTGTAAGTGTTTCAAAATTCCACTCAATGGTACCCAAATTATTTAGCCATTCAATTCCTAGAACAACATCACATCCACCCACATCCAAAACATAGAAGTTGAAGCAAAATAAAAAATTCTGCAGGTGTACCCACACATTGAAGCCTCGACCCTTCCCTTCACAATTAACTCCATTGGCCACCATTACTTGAAAAGAAGTATTGTCATCAATGCGTAAATGGAGTTTTTCAACCAAAGAGGGGTCAATGAAATTATGACAACTGCCAGAGTCTATAAGAACTAATGTTTGCACCCTTTTGAGAATTCCATGTACTCGCATGGTGGAATTAGAAAGTGTTCCATTAATCACCTAGGAAGAAATCTCAAGGTAGCAGCTGTATCATCAGTTAAAGGTTCCTCCACATAATAGTTTTGTTCCAACTCATTGGGTAGAATCTGAATAATAGAAAGTGTTTTACACTGATGGCATTTCTCCCAATTATCTCCACATTTAAAACATAAACCTTTCCTTAGGCATTCTTCATATAAAGAATTTGGAATTTTTTTAACAGGAAGGGATTGTTTCACTGCTAATTGATTTTCCTTAGCAGGTGTAGGTAGAAGACCTTTATATTCAGGCTTATGAAAAGTCCTTTTCTGAGCTTGAAGTTTATACTCCTGTAGGTGAGCAATTTCTAAAGCCTCTTGGACTGTTTGTGGTCTAAAAGAGCATATTTCACACTCCAAATCAGAGTACAAACCGCTCAAGAATGTTCCTAATAGGTGTTTTTCAGGAATATCATCAAGTTTATTAGAAAGTCTTTCAAACTCCTTTTGATATTCCTGGAAAGAAGCAGTCTGTTTCAACTTGCTAAGAGCTCTATGTGGATCCTCGTAAAGCTGGGATCCAAATGTACCTTGTAATCCTTGCAATAAATCCTCCCAAGACAATGATTGTTTGGAAGTTTTGAACCACCAAAACCACTGTAAGGCATCTTTTTCCAAATGAAATGGAGCTAAAGTAACTTTTTGATTATCTAGAACTGAATAGAATTGAAAATATTACTTTGCTTTATAAATCCATTCAGATACTTCCCCATCACCAGAGAATTTAGGAAATTCCAGCCATTTGACCTTAGGAAGTGATTGAGATTGAGAAAAACCTAACAAAGAGGCTTCCAAATCAGGATGGCTAGGTATCTTGTCTTCTCAGAGATCTTATGGTCAATCGCCTCACACAACTGTACTACTAGCTGATCCAACATCTAACGAATTGCTTGCAATTCCTCAAGCGGCATACTCGATGGCAAAGGGCCTAAGGAGGTCTCAGACACCAATTGATGGTTGCTGCTATTGGGTCGAGCTCGAGATTAAGCTCTAGTAATGGCTAGCTTGGATTAAACAATCCAATCCAGTTGCTATAGTTTCAAGAAGAACTGGAGGAAGAGAAGAGAGGAGAGGAGAGGAGAAGAGAGAGCAGAGAATGGAAGAAGCAGAAACTATGGGAGATCAATATATGGGGCTCCCTGCCCAACAACCATTATTTATAGCCAACAACATGTGCAGTACAACACCAACAATCCATAACAATCCTACCAATTACAAAGACACCCTCAGGCTCAGTTCTTATTTCCTATCAACTCCCTTCCTCCTCACTCTCATCATATTTAGTATCCTCTGAATCAGTTAAGGGAGGCTTTAACAACTCGGCAAGGGCAACATGCACTTTGCTTTCGAGGGCAAGAACTACCTTTGCCCTTCCCAGTGAGTAACTTCTCCAAATCTATAGAAACTGCAACCATAGCACGAATTAGTGAAATCCATGTTTAACAAAAAGAATTAAACACATGATGTGTTGATGCTAATGTATGTTTGGGAAGCTCTCAGGAGTCGAACTAAAACAACTTCTAACATCCTTCCTTTATAGATCTTTCCTATCTATACAATAGAAGGATTTGGTGGTGTCCACAAATGCTAAGTCCTCATTGAACAACTTTAGAGGGTGATTATTTAGGGTTTTGTAATCAATTGATCATCCACCACTCATTTAAGAGGGTACAACCTTTCCATTGATTGAGTGTGAATCCCAAAATATTATTCAAGTCTGGGAGTAGTGGGATCCAATCATCTTTATGAATGCTCCATGGGTCACGGATAATCACACAAGCACAAAATAATGCAATAGAATTTGTTTACCTGGTTTCACAACTCGGGATCCAAGTCTAGGGAGGAAAGTTAACCCTTAATTCACTAAGAATAGAAAGAATCAATTACAAATCTCTTTCTCTACTTTTCTAGTACATAATATGTGGCCTTACTATTAACTTCCCATGCTCACATCCTCGGTCACTGACTCCTTAAGGTGTTTTGAGGGATTAATTTTGTAAGTGACGAGATTGTAGGATAAACCTGAGATTGTGATGTTTTTATGTTTGGAGGAAATATGGGTCAAATCATAAGATATTTGAGAGAATAACTAAGTGGATGTTCTCTCACACAATCTCGAGATAAATTCAACCCACCCTCCCCTGTAGAAGTGGATAATCCTAAGATTGAGGGCTTTATCCCGTGATTGTTATAACCTAAGATTAAAAAATCCAAACACATCATAAACAGTTCAATTCCTGTAAACAAATAGAACTTAAGTATCCTTGTTCCTCATCTCCCCTAGTACATAATTCGTGCCCTTCCCACCACTCCGTCGCCATTGTTCATTTTAAACTTTCTTTTACTGTTATGACGTTACATCATTCTCCTTAAAAAGATGTGTGAGCGCATGTAGTGCCATTTAATACTCTTTTCATTCAAACTACCTATAACAAGGCTTCTCTGATGGATTTAATCCGAATAAAATCGAAAACAAATGATTTTCTCAATCCCAAGAATCAATCCTTTCATCGAACCGTCAACACATAATGAGAGGAAACGAGAGATTCAATGGAAATATACCTAAAACATCACAATGGGAGATTCGAAGGAGCTGCACGTTTTAATCCTCTGAATCGTTGGATTGCTCTCCAATAAGAGGCAATGGTGATGGTGCTTCCAAAAGTGAAGCGAGAGAGTGTGGAAGAAGACAAAAGACAAAGTGACATTTGGGTTCTTTCCAAGAGCCCTTATATTCTCTGCAATGGGATGCAGAGAAACAAAACCCGCTCACTCTTTGCATACCCCTCCAGGGATCATAACTACTAGAATTGAAATTGCAATTCTACCTTTCAAAGAATTATATTTTTCTTATGGTTTCTATGTATGAGTTCTCATATCCCTATGAGATGTGAATGGTCAATTAATATAGTTAGATTACTTTAATAACCGTAAATGTGATATGAAATATGTATGCATATATATGACGTATAATTCCTTAGTAATATATGACGATTCACATTATAATTCTAACATTCTCTACATCCCATACTGTCACGACCCGAACCCAGATCCCTACAGGACCTGAGATCGGCTCGCCTCGACTAATCCCAAGACCTAGTCGTCCAACGAGAAATAACCAAATAATATATAACAATCCACAACCACACAAGTACAGTAGCTAAGCAGAAAGAAAATGGCAACAAAAGGAGAAATAGAACAGTAATTCTAGAATATTACATGCCTTCAAGAACGGGAATACTGCCATCACAACAGAATTAGTAAAGATAGAGAACATAACGGAAAGTGCTGAAAAATATAACTACAAAAACTCACTACAACAAGTAGTAGAAACTATAGCTGGGCTTGACTAGGCCCAGCGTCCTCAGCAACCGGTAGCTCGGGTTGCTCAAACCCCTGACCTATACAAATTTATATAACTGGAGTCAGCTAATGCTAAGTAGAGTGGTGGCTAACATAAAAATGCATTTAACAGGTAGTATAACGTACTACTTTCCGATCTGAATTATCCTATAACGATTTTCTGTGTAGAGATCTCTAGTCAGAATTCATCTCATTAATCTTCTTGTTCCCTAAAGGAATTATTTTGCTTGCAGTTTTGCGTGATGTAGGATGCACACGTGGCACTCTGCTGGTCGGGAGAGTCCCTCCGTGGTAGTCCTACACCCGGTCTACCACCTCAAGGTCACGGTTGTGACGTAGCGGTGACTACGACACACATGATAAGCGTGCGAATAGCTACCTCGCACTAGCACGCAGTCAATTGTTTCTGCTAGCAGGTATGCCTCAACGTACAGTGCAGAACACTATAGGGCCTTGCCCTCTCAGAACAGAACAGGGGTCTCGCCCCTCCTCAGTCCACGTACCCTCGTTCGACTATCCCGGTTTGCCCGACGGGCTAATAAGAGTCAGTGTAGGGTGGCCATACCTAACCCCGGGTCCCCTGGGGCGACTAGCTCCCCCCTACACTAAGTAGCTCACCTCGGTACCACATACACGAGGGCCAGCAAGATTCGACGTAGAGTGGCCAAACCCACCCCGGGTCTCAACCCAAGGGCGGCAATCTCCTCTACACTACAAGGGATAGTTGCTCTCTTCGGTACCATGTACACGAAGGTCAGCTCACTTCCCTCAACGGCCGACCATGGGAGGTTATTCCAGAACCATCCAGTTCTCTGGTACGACAGTGTTCTTATCTCATTCTACATTCCCTGTAGGGTTCATACGTGAACTTTTCTTTGTTTCATATCTGGTTTGTTACATACAGAACAGACATCTCTGTTTTCATAGTACAAGTTCTTTTTCTTTCTATCATTAATGTAGTTCATTACAGGCAGCTTATAATTTACTTAATCATCTATCCTTTTACACATGCGTCTTTTCTATCCCTAGTGTTCATGTCATAACCTAGGGATTACTTGAATAGCTGTATTCTAGAGCATGCGTTTATTTCTTCCTAGGATTCATCTCACATCCTAGGTTTTAACTAATTGCATGCATTTTATTAACTTGGAGAATTAGTTAGAACCACTCTACCAGGATAACCGGGTGGAATGGGGGCTCGTACATCAGCTCTCGACATCTCCATAGGTCCCGTACGCTCGACGGATTGGAGACATAAGACGTGGATGGACAGGTCAAAAGGGTTCCAAAAGATACAAACGAGCTACCATTACGTGAGGAAATTTGTATGAAAAACAACGATGTTTCGTTTACGGAAAATTGACATCGTTTGGGCCTTGAACGAGCCCAAAAATAAGGGTTCTGACAGAAATTAGGCGTATGGGAGAGATCCCAGACGTCTTAAATCAACTCTCAGGCATACCTCTCTTGGGGCACCTCTATTGGACGTCTGGAACACAGTACTGACGTCCAAGGGTTTCGTCAGACGTCTGGAGGTGCTCCTGGACGTCTGAAACTACCTCGGTCTGCCTTCCAACTTCTGACACATATACGTACACTGTCAGGACTTTGGTAGAGGAGAAATACGGAAAATAGATCTCTACTAGACGTCTCATATTACCTTCGGACGTCTGGTAAGACGTCTGCATGTTGTTCTGGACGTCTGATTCTGCGGAAAAATGACTTCTGCGGAACCGCTCTGGCTTTCCTCACCGCAGGCGCTGCAGCAGAATGGCACAATGCCCTCTGCTCTCGCTCTCAGATGCGATCAGCTCTCCGCTCTCTCTTGCTCTAGTTCCCTGCTCTCTCTCTCTCTCTCCTGCTCGGCTGTGGTGATGTGAGACAGAGAGGAGGAGGGGGATTATAAAGGGAGGGAAGGTGAGGGGAGAGGGATGGCTGTTGCAGGGAGTGATGCGAGGTGTGGGTGAGGCCGTTGTAGGGTGAGGCGTGAGGCGTGGGCGAGGGAGTGGTGTGCGCACGGTACGCGCCTAAAAGAAAAAGTATTTTCAGACGTCTGGCTCTCTCTCCAGACATCTGGACAGACGTCTGGTGAACATCCCAGACATCTTAAAGGATTGAAAGGTGACGGGTCGTTTCAATATAACAAACTTAAAGGAAGTTTCATCCCCGAAACTTGAGCTAACTTGGGTGCGGAGAAAAAAAATGTAGCGACGTATAATAAACTTAAAGAGGACCGAAGTAGGTCCAAAGAGACATACCCTCGAAAAGCTCCGGGTACTGCTCTCGCATTTTCGCCTCAAGCTCCCAAGTCACCTCCTCGTACCGCTGGCTTCTCCACAGGACTTTCACCAGGGGTACCTCCTTCCATCTCAGACTCCGGGTGGCTCTGTTTAGTATCTGTACCGGCTTCTCGGGATAGGTCAGGTCATCTCCTACCTCGATGCTCTCGTGGCTAAGGACATGGTTGGGATCGGCGATATATCTCCTGAGGTTGGAAACGTGAAATACGTCGTGCACTCCAAAGAGCTAGGGAGGAAGGGCAAGCCGGTAAGCGACGGGTCCTACCCGTTCTAAGACCTCAAAAGGCCCCACAAATTTCGATGCAAGCTTCCCTCTCGTCCCAAACCGCTATAAGCCCTTCATGGGTGAAACATGGAGGAAAACATGATCTCCAACCTCAAATTGTGCCTCCCTACTCTTTAGATTAGCGTAACCCTTCTGCCTGCTCCAGACAGTACGCAGTCGTCGATGGATTTGCTCAATCACCTCCTGACTCTGGCGTATCAGCCGAGGACCAACCTCCCACTTGGTCCCCCCCTCAACCCAACTCAAAGGAGCCGTACACTTCTGTAAAGACTCGTTCTGTCCTGAGCTTTTTAAGATGTCTGGACTACCGGTCAGACGTCTGGACCCCTTCCCAGACGTCTGGAAATCGAAATTTTTGGTACGAGCTTCGCATTTGCGTGCGGGCTGCATGCAGACAGTATGCTTCTTCTCTCTCCTTCCCTCTTCTCTCCTCCATCCAAACCCTAATGCTCCTCTTTATAAACCCTACTTCCCCTCTCTCGTTCTGTCCACTCCACAGCCACCTTCTTCCCTTCCTCTCCACCGCAGTGAGAGGAGCGAGTGAGAGAGAGAGAGCGAGAGCGGCGACGAGGAGGAGAGGTGGCGTGAGTAGAGGAGGAGCTCGAGCTCACTGAAGGGCACACGGTCAGAGCAGCACGCGCAGGAGGAGGAGAGCGTTGGGGGAGTCGTCCCCGACACTGCGGCAGTTGGAGCTGCAGGCGAGGAGGCGAGGCCACAGCTGAGCGCGGTGAGAGCGAGCAGGAGGAGGTTTTGGTTCTGGGTTTTTCCTAGAATCAGACATCTGGAGTGATGTCCAGACGACGGAGTGGATGTCTGCAGGCGACTCCAGACGTCTGAAGATAGATCTTCATGAAGGTACATTCCCTTTTGCGGATACGACCATGCAGGCTGCTCCGCAGCTACGCTTTGCGTGGCTAATTTTAGGAGATTTTGCTGTCACGTGCAGGGATTGCTTCGGGAAGGCGCGAGACGCCCTCCTACGCATTTCAGACGTCTAGGCAGCTTACCAGATGGATGGAAGCACTCTTGGATGTACGGAGAGGAGGTCGGACGTTTGGAGCTGGGTCCAGACAGTCCAGAAGAGGTCCTGGACGTCTAAGGTTGACGCAGAGCCTGAGGTGCATTTCTGGACATTTTTAACATGTCTGGACATTGTGCCAGACGTCTGATTTGAGTCAGTAACTCTTTTTTTGACCCGTTTAGGGTCTGTTTGAGGTCCGTTTTGCACAAACAAGATATCGGTGTTTTCCTTGTGAGTTCCTCTACTTGTTAGAAGGCTTTCTATACTATTCTGAATGTTCTATTGTGATTGCCCCTTGTTATAGGACTTCATTCCGTTGTAGGTTCGGGGCTTGCTAAGGCACGTTAGCCTACCGTTCAAGCCCCCAATACTCCTGGGTTGTCTGGTAGAGTGGCTTCCCCTAATTTAATTATAAACCTAAATGCATGTGTGGAATGAATAACTAGAACCTAGGATATGGCATGAATCCTAGGACGAGAAGTTACTTGAAATGTCTGTATGCGTGTTTGATTTGCAGTCTTAAATGAATAAATAGAAATGATAACAACTACCTGTTAATGAACAAGAGCTGCCTGTGGAATATGAATTACCTGTGCTAGTTAAATAGTTACATGTAACATTACCTGTTGTATACGTTAAATGGTAGAAATACGAGCTGCATGTGTCTACCTGAGAATGGAAATGTGAATGATGAAACTTGGTATGAAATGGCAGGGGAAATATGAACATAAACTCTACAGGGAATTAGGAGTAGAGCTCCTGGAAATAAACATAATGGATGTGGAAATGTGGCAGGAAGTGTGCTGGCCCTTGAGTATGTGGTACCAAGGGGAGCGCCTGTTCCCTCTTAGTTTAGAGGGGAGCTTGCCGCCCTTCGGGTTGAGTACCAGGGTGGGTTTGGCCACTCTACACCAACTTCTGTTGGCCCTCGCGTACACAGTACCGGGGAGAGCTATTAGTGTAGGGAGAGAGCTAGCCACCCTACGGGGCCCAAGGTTAAGCTAGCCAACCTACATCGACTTTTCTTGGCCCTCTGGGCAAACTAGGGTAGTAAGGCGAGGGTGCGTGGACTGTGGAGGGGTGAGACCCCTATTTGGTTCTGAGGGGCTAGACCCCTATCACTGAGAGTTCTAGGCCCTATACTGTTCCGTGCTATACTTTGGGCGTACCTGCTAGTGGAAACGACTGACTGCTTGCTAGTACGGGGTAGCTACCCGTGCGCTTATCGCGCGTGCCGTAGTCACCACTACGTCTAGACAGTGACCCCGGGGTGGTTGATTGGGTGTAGGATTATCACGAGGAACTCTCCCGGCTAGGAGAGCACCACGTGTGCCTTCTACTCTTCGGAAAAGACTACAATCAAGATCGTTCCCACGAGGAACATTCGAGATCAAGAAAGAGATTTGAAAATATATAAACCAATGAGTGAAAAGGAGTAACTTGTAATTAAAGAATTGGAATAGCTAGTTTACCTGTTAGCTTTGTTGCTTTAGTTAGTTGGTTGCCACTCTAATCAGCGTTCGCTGACTTTGTTACACAACTCTTTTTAGGTCCAGGTGTTGAGTAGCCCGAGTCTCCGACTGAAGAGGGTGCTGGGCCCAGTAGAGCCCATTAGCAGTAGCTTTCTTTTGTAGTACTTTCTATTGTATTGAGTTTGAACTCTTATACCTTTACGTTTTTGTACCTTGTTATTGTTTACTGTTGTGATGGTGATATATACTGTAACAACTTTTCTTTCCTTACTGCTTGTATTCTTTTTACTGTTAGTTACATAGTATAGTGAATGTGGTTTACTTTCCTGCTTTTTGGTTATTTTTTGTTGGATGACTGGGTCTTGGGATTAGTCGAGTCGAGTCGGTCTCGGGTCCTATAGGGATTCGGGAACCGGGTCGTAACAAGATGGTATCAGAGCAAGGTCATCCCGAGAAATGAACTAACTAGCTTGAGAATAACCAATTCATATGCATGTAACTAGAGTAACCACCATAACGTACTGCTTGACATCTGTTCTGAGTTTCTTTCATTGAAGTCCGTTAAAGTTGACTCCTTTTGTTTTGTCTCCTGCGTCTCCTTGCAGGAGATGCATCGTCAAAGAGTTTCCGAGACAGGCCATGGACGAGGCTGGAGGGGCAGACGTGTCGAGCTTGGATTTTGTGCTACCCCTTCTCTCCTCCTGAGCGTACAGTCCTAGGACCTCGTCCAGTTGATCCGAGAGGTCGTTCGAGATGAATTTTAGCTTCCGCCTACTCCATTGCCCCCTCATAATCCTTCCGAGGGTATGGAGGGGAAATCTTTCGTGGGATGGCAGTGTCACCGTAGCACCAGGAGAGTCAGAAGAGCTCAAAGGAGGCACGTGGCAAGGCCGTCAGTGGCCTTTGGGGGCCCCCGATAGGGGCCAGCTATCAGCACTGGACCTCTGCCCAGCCGTCAGCAGGGACCTACCGAGGGTGGGAGTCAAGTCCCCTTCTGCTACTAGTGTGGCTAGCCGGGCCACTTCAGGAGGGACTGCCTGTTAAGACCCATGTTGTTTGAGCCTTTTAAGACGTCTGGACTGTGGGTCAGACGTCTGGACACCTTCCTAGATGTCTGGAAATCAAAAATTTTGAGTACAAGCTCGCGTTTGCACGTGGACTACACGCAGACAGTACTCTCGTTTTTCCTCCCCTTCTCCTCTCTCTCCCTGCCTCCAGCAAAACCCTAACCCACCGATCTTATAATACCCCCCTTCCCCTCTCACGTTCTCACACAAGCCCCTTCCCCGCTTCTCCACTCTAGCGAGAGATACAGCGCGAGCGAGAGAGCACGCGGGCGGTGTTGAGGAGGAGCGGTGTGAGGAGAGGAGGAGAGTGAGCTCGCGAGCTCGTGTGGGAGCTCACCGATGAGCGCACGGTCGGAGCGACGTGTGCGCAAGGCGGAGGAGTGCGACGGGGAGGTCCTCCCCGACACTGCTACAGTCGGAGCTACAGGCGAGGGGGGCATGGCGCGGCCACGCGCGACGCGAGAGCAGCGGAAGCAGGTTCTGGTTCTGGGTTTTTCCTAGAATTAGATGTCTAGAGTGACCTCCAGACGACGGTGCAGACGTCTGGAGGTGGTTCCAGATGTCTGAAGTGAGAGTTTTGTGAAGGTACGTCTCCTTTGCGGATACGGCCATGCAGGCCGCTCCGCTGCTACCACTTTGCATGCCCTTTTTGAGAGGATTCGGTGTCTGCGTGCAGGATTCGCTTCGGGAAGGCGCGGGACACGCCCTCCCATGCATTTCAGACATCTGGACGACGTACCAGACGACGGGAAGCATTTCCAGACGTCCGGAGAGGTGGTCGGACGTCTGGAGCTGGGTCCAGATGGTCCAGAAGAGTTCCTGGATGTCTGAGGATTGGCGCAAAGACTTAGGTATGTTATTGGACATTTTTAAGACGTCTGGAAGTTGTTCCAGACGTCTGATTTGAGACAGAAATCCTATTTTTGACCCGTTTAGGGTCCGTTTGAGTTCCGTTTCACGCAAATAAGATACCGATGTGTTCCTTGTGAGTTCCTCAACTTGTTAGAAGGCTTTCCATACTGTTCTGATAGTTTCCTTGTGATTGTTCCTTGTCATAGGACTTTGTTCCGTTGCGGGTTCGGGGCTTGCTGAGGCACGTGAGCTTGCCGTTCAAGCCCCCAATACTCCTGGGTTTACTGGTAGAGTGGCTTCCCCATAATTTAATTATAACCTAAATGCATGTGTGGAATGAATGATTAGAACTTAGGATGTGGCATGAATCCTAGGACAAGAAACACTTGAAATGTCTGTACTGGATGATTGAAATGTAGTCTTGAATGAGTAGATAGAATGATAACGATTGCTTGTAAATGAATAACAGCTGCCTGTAAAATATGAAGTACTTGTGCTAGCTAACTGTTGCATGTAAATCTCCTGTTGTATACGTTAAATGACATAACACATGCTGCATGTATATAAATTGAGAATGGTAATGTGAATGATGGAAATACGAGCTACCTGTGTATAACCTGTGTATGGAAATGTGAACGATAGCAATACGAGCTGCATATGTATAACCTGAGAATGGAAATAGAAATGATGAAACCTGGTATGGCTTGGCATGAGGAATATGAGCATGAACCCTATGAGGAATTAGGAGTAGCGCTCCTGAAAATAAATGGAATGGATATGGAAATGTGAGTGGGAAAGTGAGCTGGCCCTTGAGTATGGAGTATCAAGGAGGGCGACTATCCCCCTTGTTTAGTGCAGAGCGGAGCTAGCTGCCTTTGGGTTGGGACTTGGGGTTAGGATTGGCCACTCTGTACCGACTTCTTGGCCCTCGCGTGCATGGTACCGGGGAGAGCTACTAATGTAGGGAGAGAGCTAGCCACCCCACGGGGCCCAGGGTACAGTTGCCGCCCTACACCAACTCGTTAGGCCCACGGGGCAAACCAAGGTAGTCAGGCGAGGGTACACAGACTATGGAGGGGCGAGACCCCTATTTGGTTCTTAGGGGCTAGACCCCTGTTACTGAGAGGGCTAGGCCCTATACTGGTTCTATGTTGTACTTTGGGTGCACCCACTAACGGAAACAACTGACCGCGTGCCAGTGCGGAGTAGCTACCCGTGCGCTTATCGTGCGTACCGTAGTCACCGTTACGTCTGTCCGTGACCTTGGGGTGGTTGACTGGGTGTAGGATCACCACGGGGGACTCTCCCACCCAGGAGACCACCACGTGTGCCTTCTACTCCTCGGAAAAGACTGCAATCAAGATCGTTCCCACGAGGAACATTCGAGATTAAGAAAGAAACCTGATAAATAAACCAAGTGGTGAAAAAGAATAATTAGTTAAAGAAAGTAATTGAAAAACAACAGCTACCTGTCTACTTTTACTGCTTTAGTTAGTTGGTTGCCACTCTACTCAGCGTTTGCTGATGTTGTATACTCATAACTCTTTTCAGGTCCAGGTGTTGAGCAGCCAGAGCCTACGGCTGTGGAGGGTGCTGGGCCTAGTAGAGCCCAGTAGTTGTAGCTTCTTTTGTTGTACTCCCTTTTGTAGTAGTGAGTAGACTCTTGTACCTTTATGTTCTGTACTTTTACGTTCTGTACTTTATATTCCTGTACCTTGTTATTTTCTAATGTTGTGGTGGTGATATGTAATGTAGCAATTTTTGCTCCTTTACTGCTGTACCTTTTTTACTGTTAGTTGCTTAGCATAGTGAATGTGGTTTACTTTCCTGCTTTTTGGTTACTTTCTCATTGGACGACTGGGTCTTGGGATCAGTCAAGTCGATCCGATCTCGTGTCTTGTAGGGATTCGGGAACTGGGTTGTAACACTGCCCGTCTAGGGCTGGAGCGCAGCAGATGCCCACCGCACCGAGCGCTGGAGGCCGAGCGGGTGGTCGTGGTTCCCAGGCGCATGGGGGAGGACAGCAGTCACAGGGAGGATACCGGCTAGCTATCACCAGCTCAGCCCCGAGCTTGGCTGTTTTGTTTGCCCCCAGGACTGGGAGGCATCACGACGTCTCGACTCACGGAGACATCATAGCTTCAGTTTCCACGGTGACAGGTATGGTTACAATTTTTGGTCTTTTTGGAAACGTATTTCTTATTTCTAGTACGACGTACTTTCTTGCTCCACAAGTTTATCGCTACTTTGGAGTGCGATAGCACTCTATTAAGGGATCCGTTGGGATTAGAGACCCGGGTGGCCAGCTGTTTGTGGCTGGGGAGGTCTACACAGACTGTGAGGTCAGTATTGGGGGACACAGCCTCCCTGCTGACTTGATCGTGATACCAATAGAGGTTTTTGGCGTGATTCTGGGAATGGATTGGCTGTCCGCTTACCACGCTTTGGTGGACTGTTTTGAGGGGAAGATCATCTTCTCCATACTGAAGATGCCTTCTTTTGAGTTTCACGGATAGCCGGTGAATGGAGGTTCAGGTGCATTTCTGCACTTCGGGCAGCAAGTCTTTTGGGCTAGTGGTGTGAGGGCTTTCTGGCTTGTGTAGCCACAGAGCCCAGCCCCGTGGCAGTCTTTCAGAGCATCCCGGTGGTCAGAGAGTACCCCGACGTGTTTCCAGAGGAGCTGCCAAGACTACCGCCTGAGCGTGAGATCGAGTTCAAGGTCTCACTGGTACTAGGGACCAACCCCATTTCTACGGCACCGTACAAGATGGCACCACTTTAGCTGCATGAGCTCAAGTCCCAGTTGCAGGACCTATTGGAGGAGGGCCTTGTGAGGCCTAGTGCGTCCCTATGGGGAGCCCCGATGCTATTTGTGAAGAAGGATGGTACCCTGTACCTTGTGTCGACTACAGACAGCTAAATAGGGTCACCATCAAGAACAGGTATCCGCTGCCGAGGATTGACGATCTGTTTGACCAGTTGTGAGGTGTGACGATATTCTCCGAGATAGAACTGAGATCAGGCTACCACCAGTTGAGGATCAGGGAGACCGACGTCTCCAAGACAGCCTTCCGCACCCGGTACGGATACTACGAGTTTTTGGTCATGCCGTTTGGGCTGAACAACGCCCTCACTGCCTTCATGGATTTGATGAACCAGGTGTTCAAACTGTATCTGGAGCAGTTTGTGGTGGTAGTTATTGATGATGTGCTCATTACTCACGGGATCAGACGCAACATGGAGGACACTTGCGAATGGTTTTGGACACGTTGAGACGACGTAGGTTGTATGCCAAGTACAGTAAGTGCGAGTTGTGGTTGAGGCAGGTGACCTTGGGTCATGTGATTTCAGGGGATGGCTTGGCTGTGGATCCAGCCAAGGTAGAGGCAGTACTCAGGTGGGAGAGACCACGTACAGTGACAGAGATCCGTAGTTTCTTGGGACTGGCAGGTTATTACCGGTGATTTATCAGGGGTTTCTCGCAGATTGCACGTCCTATGACTCAGTCGACTCGGAAGGACATGCCCTTTGCTTGGACAGACGCTTGTGAGGCATGTTTTTAGGAGTTGAAGGAGAGGCTGACTTCGGCTCTTGTGCTTACCATCCTTGATAGCAGTGGCAGTTTCGTTGTCTACACGGACGCTTCGTTGCAGGGGTTAGGGGATGTGCTCATGCAGCGGGGTCACGTTGTCACTTACGCTTTGCGGTAACTGAAGCCCCATGAGAATGGCTACCCTACCCATGACTTAGAGCTGGCAGCTGTTGTCTTCGCGCTGAAGACATGGAGGCACTACTTGTATTGTGAGACCTTTGAGATATTCACGAATCATAAGAGCCTCAGGTATTTGTTTGATCAGAAGGAGCTTAACATGAGACAGAGACGTTGATTAGAGCTCCTGAAGGACTATGATTGCAACATCCCCTACCATCCGGGGAAGGCGAACGTGGTGGCTGACGTCTTGAGCTGGAAGGTTCTCGCCCACTTGGCCAGCTTACAGGCACAGAGTTGGAGACTTATGGAGGAGTTGAGCAGTTGACGACCCCTAGAGTTACAGGGGCATTGTAGGATAGATGACAGATCCGTACCTACAGTCGTTGCGAGATAGAGTACTGTCAGGGGACCCAGGAGACTTCTCCTTTACAGACGAGGTGTTGCGTATGAGGGGACATTTGTGCATTCCTAGGGATGAGGAGTTGTTGAGAGAGCTCCTAACTGAGGCACACGGGTCTAGGTTCACCATACATCCTAGGAACACGAAAATGTACCATGATCTGAGACGTGACTTTTGGTGGAGAGGGATGAAGTGAGATGTAGGTGAGTCCGTTCAAGTAGTGTTAGTATGCCAGCAGGTGAAGGTCGAGCATCAAAGGCTTGCAGGTCCGTTGCAGCCACTTCCTGTGCCAGAGTGGAAGTGGGAGAGTGATAACACCACGCAAGGGGGTAGTAATTAGGTTGAATATGGCCCATCTTTAGAATAAAAGGCACAACATAAAGTAGAATAGGAGCATTGCATGCATCAAGTACCAAGATTGCTTATAAACTGTATTAATGGCCATTTGTGTAAAGCATTTGTCAAAGCAGGCCTCAGATGAGCAATCAGACCGCACGGATGGATTCAGGACGACGAACGGAGTCTAACGGACTCAAAATCGGCCAAATCCGACATCCGGAGCTCCCACAATGGGCCCAAGAAATCCTGACCGTTGATCTAGAGATCAACGGCCTAGAACGCGCCACGTCGCCCCGCCCCCGCCGCCCGCACGCCCCCAAGCCAGCCAAGGACGCATCTCGACCGTTGATCTTCGATCGAACGGCCGAGATCCGCGCGCTCGCCCGCGGTCGCCGCGACAAAGCGCGGGCGTGGCGCAACGGTTAGCGCGCACGCCCGCGTTGCGGCGACGCGCGTTCGATTCGCGCGGAGCAAAAATCGTCTGCGGGCGAAGGGCGCGGCAAAATTGAGCCGCGCGATCAGAAGCGAGCGGCTAGGATCGCGCCACGCGGCGCGACGACAGCGCCCCACCTCCCACGCGCGCGTGCACGCCGGGCGGAAACGCGCGCGCGCACGCACGCCCGAAGCGCGATCCTAGCGCAGGAGCGGGAGGATCTCAGCCGTCCGATCATCAATCGGATGGCTCTCGTTCGACGTCCACGGATCGCGCCTGAAGAGAGAAAGGGGCGGGCGGCTGACCGGCGGCAGCAGACCTTCACCGACGTATATGGAAGCGGTTTTAGCGACGTTCTGGATGTCGCTAAAGCACATTCTTCTTTTAGGAAGCCCTTAACTCTATTTAAACCCCCTTCTACCACCATTCAAGGCATCCTCTCCCACTTGCAACTACTCCACTCCTCTCCTAGCTAGTCTTAGGCACTCTTGTAATCGCCGGAGACGACGAGCCGCCGACGGAGCCTCCTCCACCGCCGTGGCTGCCTCGTCGCTCTCCACTCTCTCTCTACCTCTCTCTCTCTCTTTTAAAGCTTTCATTTACTTTTGTTGAAGCATGTATTTAATATTGTAAACCATGAACTATGAATGCATGTTTAATGAAATTATTTTTCATTTAGTTGCCTTTTTAATTTCTGTTTAAAGTGCATGATCAAAACCAAAGAGCTTTCTAACCCTAAACTCTCTCTATCTCTCGCTTTTCAAAACCGCTTCTTTCGCAAGCAAAACTCCGCCTTTTTCGTGACAACAAGTGGTAAACAAAATCCGATTTCCACGCCTCCCTGAGATCGACACTCGGACTCACCTCCGTTTACTTCTTTTAAAACCGACGTATCAAGTGCAACTATAACGACACCTCTTAACACACACGCACGAAGGCACGTCAGTTTTTGGCGCCGTTGCCGGGGAGGCAACGGATTTGTTTTATCACCTCCATTCCACATTCATCCTCACATCGTCTAATGCCCTATTTTCCTTTTTACTTGACGGTTGCAGGAATTCGGCGCATGGACGGTGAAGCGACGCATTCCACGACGGTAGCAAAGGGAGTAGGCACCTCGAGGACCGATAGTGAGTAATCTCTCTCTCATTGTTTGCTTGCGTGAAAAAGCTAAAAAAATCATAAAAACTAAAAAAATTGGCGTGGTGAATGATTGCTTGACCCACATTCTTAACACACCACCCTACAAAAAAATGTACACTCTAATATACTGGACAAATTCTTGGAGTGTTCTTTTCTTTTTCTCTTGAGTGGTGTTTGCGAAGCCACCGTGAGTTGACCTGGGCCGCATCACTCAACCCTAAAAACTAACTCATCTAATAGTAGCTGCACGATCTTTAGGATGAGTACACTAGGGTTTTTAGAGCCTCTACAAGATAAAAAGGAAATCTACTTTCACCAAGTTGTGTGTAGAACTTGACGTGCCCATTGAAACTTGTCTGAAAGCATTAAGACACGTCAACCCTAAAAAACACTAAAGTAAGGATGAAACATTAAAAGACACCACACCCTAAAAATTCTTGCTTTAAAACCCTGTTTTGTAGAAGCACACACCTTGAAAAGTGGAAAATTAAGAGCCACCACCCCAATCAACGCCTCATCACATTACCCTAAGCACAAGCACTATCCTAACCCGTTAAAACTGAGTAGACGTGCCCTAGGCAGGACTGAGTTAAGTCTCAAAAGGTGAGGTTTTGTTCGCTAGGCACTTGGCTTTCATTCCCTTGGTAGAATCTGGTGACTAGGCTGCGGGGCAGTGTCAAACGACCGTGGTTGTGGGGTCTATGGAACCGGAGGCGCAAGCCAAAGGAAGAACCTTCCCTGCAATCCCCTCGTAATCAACCTGGCCAGATTAGCCTTGGGAAGGGGAGTCCAGTGCTTACGGACTTAATCACCCTTTGTGAGATTTCTAGGTCTCCTAAGGAATACACCATAAGGATTAGGCTTGCGTGCTTGATTGAAACACATTTCTCGCATCTGTCGCCCTCCGCATCCCCTCCAGTTCTTCTCTAGTGTATGCACGGGAGGCGCTCACTGCATCCCGAATTGTGTGTTTTGGGGCAGGAATCTAGGCGACGTAACTCTGTTGAAAACATGGCTGAACCTAGGGTAGATGAGGCTGAAGATCAACCCCCACCAGATGCTATGGCTGTCGTCCAGGCTCAAATCAATGCTAACCATCGGCTTCAGCAACGACAAATCCACACCATCATGCAAGCCATACAACGGTTACAGAACCCGCAAGAACAACCACCACCTTTCAATGACATACCAGGACAACCACCACTTGATTTACCACCGTTTCAGAACCAGCCAAGACCCCTCCGTGATTTCTATAACCCTTCTGCCATTAGAGTCGAGCCACACCTTAGGATCCCCGAAGGGGGAGACGATTTTGAGCTAAAACCTAATGTATTAAGTCTAATCCAGAGCCACTTTCATGGAAGCTCAAATGAAGACCCCTTTCAGCACCTAGAAGATCTCGACCGCATAGCAAGAACAGTAAAACCTAGGAACATTAGCCTTGATATTGTTCTAATCAAGATGTTCCCTTTCTCATTAAGAGACAAGGCTTCTCATTGGCTTAGAACCCTAGGTAGACCCATCACCACCTGGGAGGAACTGAGGCATGCATTTTTAAAGAAATTCTTCCCCATAGGAAAGACCAATGCCCTCAGAAGAGCTATCACTACCTTCACACTCCAGGGTGGGGAACAATTTCATGAGGCGTGGGAAAGATTCAATGAACTTTTGAGGAAATGCCCACACCACGAAGTTCCAAGGTGGCAATTGGCCCAGATCTTCTACCACGGTCTGGATAGCAACCTACGGAACTTTGTCGATGCCTCATGCGGGGGAAACTTCCTAAACAAAGATGAGGAGAGCGCGTTTGAGCTCTTTGAGTCTATGAGCGAGAATTCGCTCAACAATGCCTCCATGAACCAGTTTAACAGATCCAGTCAACCCCGTGGTGGGATTTATGAGGTGCAAGCAAATTCTGGAATGGTTGACATGGACATTATTGCCAAAAAGTTGGATCGAGTGGAATTGGTGGACAAGAAGATTGATGAGCTTCTAAACCAGACCAGGAACCCCTTGCAGACTTTCACCCTAGCAAAAGGAGCACATAATGTTGACCTGGTCCAACCCTTCACCCAACTAAACCTGGAACAACCCCCAACCATGTTCCAAGGAGGGACCTTTGCTCCCTCGACCCTTGATTACTCCCTTCCTTCTTCATCAACATCGGCTATTCTAGAAGATGTGCAAGCCGTCCAAGGATATGCAAAACCTGACCCTTTCTCCAACACTTACAACACCGGCTGGCGTAATCACCCCAACTTTGGTTGGACAAACCAGAAACTACCGCAATTCCAAAACCAGCCCAGGCCAAACCAACAGCCACACTTGCCCCCCTATCAGCAAGGACCACCAGTTAGACCCCAATATAACCAAAATAGGGCGGCCCCTCCCCCACAAAACCAAATGGACACCCTAATAAAGATGATGGCTGACATGAACCAAAAACATCAGGAGGAAATGGCCTTGGTAAAGGGACAGTTAAGCCAACTCTTGGACTGTAAACAGCAAGGATCTCTACCTTCCCAACCACAACCAAACCCGCGAAACATAATTAACAGAGGCCCCAATTCGCAAGGGTTCCAAGGCAACCCCGGGCAGGCTCATATGGTCCAACCGGCTCCACAAACACCTCCTGGGTTTGGCGCCTCTTCATCCCCATCTTCTCAAGGATCACCCCATGGCCCCAATGCCTCTGCGAATGCGGTGACCTTGAGAAGCGGCACCAAAACCCAGGATCCCAAATGGCCGACTCTCCCCGAGACTTTACCCGACTTAGAAGAAGCACCAACCAAGGACCCAAACATGGAACCAATCCAGACACCCTATCCTGAGGCCTTGGAAACAATCAAGAGAAAAAAGAATACTGTGGAAACTGAGGAGCTGATGGAAATTTTTAAACAAGTACAGATTAATATTCCGCTTCTAGAAGCTGTCAAACACATCCCCGCTTACGCCAAGTTCTTAAAGGATGCCTGTACACCCAAGCGTAAGACGAGACCTCAAGCACCTAGGAAGGTTGTACTCTCTGAGCAAGCCAGTTCCGTGATATCAAGCAACCTTCCACTCAAACGAACTGACCCAGGAGCACCCCTGATTTCCTGCAACATCGGGGACATGACATTTGATAGAGTGCTCCTGGACCTAGGTGCTTCTATCAACCTAATTCCCACAACCTTGTACCACCAATTTGGTTTTGGGGAGCTGGCACCAACCCCTGTCACCATCCAGCTGGCGGATAGATCAGTGAAAACCCCGAAGGGGGTTGTCGAGGACGTGATTGTACGGGTCAAGGACTTCTATTTCCCAGTCGACTTTTTGGTACTCGACATGGAAGTCCCTGAAAAATTACAGAACGCACCCATAATCTTAGGCAGACCTTTCTTAGCCACGGCTAAAGCAAACATCGATTGCGACACGGGATGTATGGAAATCGCCTTCGGAGACAGGAAAATGCAATTAGATATCTTCCAGGAAACAAAGTCTTTTGATTGTGATTACATTGAGGAACATGATCCCGTGGAAACTTTAATCGAGGAATGCCTTACCCTCAATTCTGTCTCAGACCACCAAACCCGTAGTTCTGACTCGCCACCATCATTACCTGTGGACCTCTGTAAGGCTGAGTATCATCACATGACACCATTTGAAGAAATCAATGTTGATCAACTACCGCCCTTTCCATTCCCATCGACTGTGGTCCCACCCGCACCTGAACTTAAACCATTGCCCGAGAATCTCAAGTACGTCTTCTTGGGACCTGGCCAGACCTTCCCAGTGATTATTAATTCCCATCTAACCAAGGATCAGGAACTAAGGTTGACTGCAACTCTTTCAGAACATCGGGCCGCCATTGGTTGGACCATCTCAGATCTAAGAGGAATTAGCCCCACCTATTGCACCCACAAGATTTACCTGGAAGACGGGGCCCGACCTTCCCGCCAGATGCAGAGACGGTTAAACCCTAACATGCGGGAGGTCGTTAAAAAAGAAATTATCAAGTGGCTCGACGCCGACATCATCTACCCTATCTCTGATAGCCCCTGGGTGAGCCCCACTCAAGTGGTTCCAAAGAAGGCTGGGCTCACCGTTGTCACTAATGATCATGGCGAATCCATTCCCACCCGCACCACCACCGCATGGCGGGTGTGTATTGATTATAGGAAGCTTAACGAAGCCACTAAGAAGGACCACTTCCCCTTGCCATTCATTGACCAAATCCTTGAAAGATTGGCAGGGCAGAAGTATTTTTGCTTCCTGGATGGATATTCGGGATATAACCAAGTCGTAATTGCTCCGGAAGATCAGGAAAAGACCACATTCACTTGCCCGTATGGCACATTTGCATTCCGTCGAATGCCGTTCGGGTTATGCAATGCACTCGCAACCTTCCAGCGTTGCATGCTAGCCATTTTTTCAGAAATGGTGGGTGAATACTTGGAGGTCTTTATGGATGATTTCTCTGTATTCGGGAATTCATTCGACCATTGTTTGAGCAACTTGGAGAAAATCCTGAAACGATGTATCGAGGTTAACTTGGTGTTAAGTTGGGAAAAGAGCCATTTTATGGTTCAGGAAGGAATTGTCCTCGGACACATCGTTTCGCATAAGGGCATCGAGGTAGATCGAGCTAAGGTTGATTTAATTTCCAAACTTCCTCCACCTAGTTCGGTCCGACAGATTCGCTCTTTTCTAGGACATGTTGGCTTCTACCGAAGGTTCATCAAAGACTTTTCCAAACTTTCCAAACCCTTGACCGACCTTCTAGCCAACGACGCAACTTTCCACATGTCTCCTGATTGCACCCAGGCTTATCATACCCTCCGGGACTTAGTCTCCACCGCACCGGTACTTCAACCCCCAGACTGGTCCCAGGGTTTTGAGATTATGTGTGACGCATCAGATTTTGCCATAGGCGCTGTCCTGGGACAAAGGCAAGACAAGAAGCCCGTGGTGATCTACTACGCGAGCAAAACGTTGGACGAGGCCCAGCGTAATTATACGGTCACAGAAAAAGAGTTGCTTGCTGCAGTCTTTGGACTGGAAAAATTCCGATCATACTTGCTGGGATCCCACGTGACTATCTACACCGACCATTCAGCCATCCGGCACCTGTTGGCCAAAAAGGATGCAAAACCCAGGCTCATCAGATGGATCCTGCTTTTGCAGGAATTTGACCTGGAAATCCAAGACAAAGCCGGATCGAAAAATGTGGTGGCTGACCACCTGTCAAGACTTCATCCAGACCACATTGGACCCTCCCTACCTCTATCTGATACCTTCCCTGATGAACACATCCTAGCCGTGCAAGACAAGAAAATGCCATGGTATGCTGACTATGTCAACTACCTGGTTATAGGACAAACCCCGCACAGCTGGTCCAAACAGCAACGGGACAGGTTCTTGGCTGAGGCCAAGCACTATTTCTGGGATGATCCCATGCTGTTTCGCCTCTGTGCTGATCAGATCATCAGGAGGTGCCTCCCCGAAGATGAGGTTCAGAGTGTGCTTTCCTTTTGTCATGACCAAGCATGTGGCGGCCATTTCTCTGGCAAGAAAACAGCTGCAAAAGTTTTGCAGTCTGGATTTTATTGGCCGTCCCTATTCAAGGATGCACACATCTTTGCCAAGACTTGCTCACGATGCCAAACACTAGGGACAATGACCAAAAAAGATATGATGCCCCTTCAGCCCATTTTGATTGTCGAAATTTTCGACGTTTGGGGTATCGATTTTATGGGCCCCTTTCCACCATCCAACGGCTTTGAGTATATCTTGGTCTCGGTAGACTATGTTTCCAAATGGATTGAAGCCGTCGCCACCCGACGATGCGATCACAAGACGGTCACGGACTTTGTAAAGAAGAACATCTTTTCCCATTTTGGAATACCCAAGGCCATGATCAGTGATGGTGGAAGCCATTTTATCCATTCCCAGTTCCGTGCCCTACTTAGAAAATACGGGGTAAACCACCGCATTGCCACCCCGTATCATCCACAAACAAATGGGCAGACTGAGGTCTCAAACAGACAAATCAAGAACATTTTACAGAAGACTGTGAGACCTGACAGGAAAGACTGGTCCACACGACTTGATGATGCCCTGTGGGCATACAGGACCGCTTTTAAGACCCCGATAGGCATGTCACCTTACCGCTTGGTCTTTGGCAAAGCTTGCCATCTCCCTGTCGAATTGGAACACCGGGCTTACTGGGCTGTTAAGCAATGTAACATGGATCCCCAGTTAGCTGGTGCGCAAAGGACTCTTCAATTATCTGAGCTTGAAGAAATTCGTCGGGACGCCTTTGACAATAGTCGGCTATATAAGGAGAAAATGAAAGCCGTCCACGACCGACTCATTCATAGGAAAACCTTTGAGCCAAACCAACAAGTCTGGCTATTTGATGCACGCCTGAAACTCTTTCCAGGGAAACTTAGGTCCAAATGGACAGGACCATTTCGGGTGGTCAAGCCCTATTCCAATGGGGCAGTCGAAATCGCCGATCTTAATACCGGGCACACCTTTACAGTCAATGGTCAAAGATTGAAGCATTTCCTGGCCCAGGTACCCCCCAAGGAGAGTGTCACCCTTGTTGAGGGCTGACACCAGGCACCGCCCAGCTGGAGGCGTTAAACTTAGCGTTTCCTGGGAGGCAACCCAGCGGATTCAGACTGATCTGGTAGTTTACGTCACTCAGGTACTATCTTTTTGAACCCTTCTGCATCCATGCATCTGCCAATGAGGACATTGTCCAACTTAAGCATGGGGGGGATGGTAAATTGCATAATCCTGAGTTTAATTAATCAGTCTGAATGAATAAATTAATGGATTAAAAAAAAAAAAAAATTTTGAATTTAGGAAGAAAAACTTAGGCATTAGAAACTTGCCAATAGTGGGAAATAATACAAAAAGAACTTAAACGCTTAGACTTTTCAGGCCTTCAGGCTTAATCAGCCCTAGTGTCCATTAAAATATGGATTTAGCGGCGAATCCTTGCAACTTTAAGCTATTCTAATCCACCTAATAAATAAGGTGATAAGTATACGACTTATCAACTCATCCTCTAACTCAGGAAAACTTTGAGTCTAAGCATCTGCACACATTTCTGCACATACTCACTTCTCGGAGATTTTGACAGAAATTGGGTAGCTAATGAACTCTCTAGGGTGGTATGGCTGGCAAGTTGTCGTGGGTAACAGCCCATTGGCAGGTTGTCCAGAACCCAGCCACATGCCATTTCTTTTTCACTGCCTCTAGGTACATTTGAGATTAGGGAAGCCACCTACGTAAAAAAAATAATAATAATTAAAAAAAAAAAAAAAAAAAGAGAAGAAGAAAAGAAAATAAACCACACTTCACCGCACAAGTATGGCTGGCAAGTGATCGTGGGTAACAGCCCATTGGTCGGTTGTCCAGAGCCCAGCTCAATAATTGCACAAAAAAAGAAGACCAAAAACACCTAAGGAAGAAGCGGGGAAGTAGTACAAGCCGGGGAGATATACACTGGAAAATCCTTGTGTTGACCCCAAGTAAAATGAACGCAGGGAGAAAGCTACCAATCGAACAAATACACCTTCAGGCAAAAATTTATTTTCTTTTCCGGTCACCTAGAGGCGTAGAAACTCGAAGTCTGTCTCAATTACCGTTAAGTAAGTCTATCACAACATTCACACCAAGATGCTTAGCACTTAGGGTTTTGACCGAGTTTTGGGTGGGTTGGGTAGCCGTAAAAAGTTACCAACCCACACTGAATTCTAAAAATTCTAAAAAGACATATATAGATATATACGTATACATAAGTATAGTTATATATACAAAGCAAGGATTCGGGCGATTCGTATTTTGGCAGATACCCGGGCGCTGCTTAGTCTTTGTAGATTAAGATCTTCGTATAGTTCCTCTTATTAACAAGTAACGAAGTGCCTAAGCAATTACTTCTTGAATTCGCCAAAGAAATAAAGGCTAGAATAAACCTTGCTAGGGACTAGGAAGGAGTAAGCATGGGGGTATGATAACACCATGCAAGGGGGTAGTAATTAGGTTGAATATGGCCTATCTTTAGAATAAAAGGCACAACATAAAGTAGAATAGGAGCATTGCATGCATCAAGTACCAAGATTGCTTATAAACTGTATTAATGGCCATTTGTGTAAAGCATTTGTCAAAGCAGGCCTCAGATGAGCAATCGGACCGCACGGATGGATTCAGGACGACGAACGGAGTCTAACGGACTCAAAATCGGCCAAATCCGACATCCGGAGCTCCCACAATGGGCCCAAGAAATCCTGACCGTTGATCTGGAGATCAACGGCCTAGAACGCGCCACGTCGCCCCGCCCCCGCCGCCCGCACGCCCCCAAGCCAGCCAAGGACGCATCTCGACCGTTGATCTTCGATCGAACGGCCGAGATCCGCGCGCTCGCCCGCGGTCGCCGCGACAAAGCGCGGGCGTGGCGCAACGGTTAGCGCGCACGCCCGCGTTGCGGCGACGCGCGTTCGATTCGCGCGGAGCAAAAATCGTCTGCGGGCGAAGGGCGCGGCAAAATTGAGCCGCGCGATTAGAAGCGAGCGGCTAGGATCGCGCCACGCGGCGCGAAGACAGCGCCCCACCTCCCACGCGCGCGCACACACCGGGCGGAAACGCGCGCGCGCACGCACGCCCGAAGCGCGATCCTAGCGCAGGCGCGGGAGGATCTCAGTCGTCCGATCATCAATCGGATGGCTCTCGTTCGACGTCCACGGATCGCGCCTGAAGAGAGAAAGGGGCGGGCGGCTGACCGGCGGCAGCAGACCTTCACCGACGTATATGGAAGCGGTTTTAGCGACGTTCTGGATGTCGCTAAAGCACATTCTTCTTTTAGGAAGCCCTTAACTCTATTTAAACCCCCTTCTACCACCATTCAAGGCATCCTCTCCCACTTGCAACTACTCCACTCCTCTCCTAGCTAGTCTTAGGCACTCTTGTAATCGCCGGAGACGACGAGCCGCCGACGGAGCCTCCTCCACCGCCGTGGCTGCCTCGTCGCTCTCCACTCTCTCTCTACCTCTCTCTCTCTCTTTTAAAGCTTTCATTTACTTTTGTTGAAGCATGTATTTAATATTGTAAACCATGAACTATGAATGCATGTTTAATGAAATTATTTTTCATTTAGTTGCCTTTTTAATTTCTGTTTAAAGTGCATGATCAAAACCAAAGAGCTTTCTAACCCTAAACTCTCTCTATCTCTCGCTTTTCAAAATCGCTTCTTTCGCAAGCAAAACTCCGCCTTTTTCATGACAACAAGTGGTAAACAAAATCCGATTTCCACGCCTCCCTGAGATCGACACTCGGACTCACCTCCGTTTACTTCTTTTAAAACCGACGTATCAAGTGCAACTATAACGACACCTCTTAACACACACGCACGAAGGCACGTCAGAGAGCATTACCATGGACTTGGTGGTGGGCTTGCCCGTTACCCAGCGAGGACACGACGCAGTCTGAGTGATTGTAGATAAATTGACGAAGACGGCATGTTTCTTGCCGATCCAAGTCACCTTGGGACTAGCACAGTTAGCAGAGAGATATATTCGTGATGTGATATGTTTGCACGGAGTTCCGCGTGAGATTGTATCCAACCGGGATACCTGTTTTACTTCCCAGTTTGGGCTGAGTTTCAGCAGGCTTTAGGGACACGGTTGAGGTTCAGTACGGCATACCACCTCCAGATGGACGGATAGCCAGAGAACATGATACAGACATTTGAGGACCTTTTTCATGCCTGTGTACTGGACTTGAGGGGTTCTTGGGAGGAGCACTTACCCCTGGCAGAGTTTGCATATACTAATAGCTATCACTCAAGTATTGGCATGGCACCCTACGAGGCTCTGTATGGACGAAGGTGTACTGCGCCCTTGAGTTGGGTTGAGGTGGGGACCAAGTGGGCGGTTGGCCCCAGGTTGATCCGGGAGAGTTAGGAGGTAATAGAGCAGATTCACAGATGACTTCGCGCTGTCAGTAGCAGACAGAAGAGTTATGCTGATCGGAAGCACAGAGAGGTGCAGTTCGAGGTTGGGGATCACGTCTTTCTTCGCATTTCGCCCATGAATGGCCTGCAGCATTTTGGGGTGAAAGGGAAGCCCATGTCGAGGTTTGTGGGGCCATTTGAGGCCCTGGAGCGGGTAGGACCCATTGCTTACAGGCTTGCCCTTCCTCCCCAGCTTTCTGGTATGCACGACGTGTTCCACGTGTCCAACCTCAGGAAGTACGTCACCGATCCCAGTCACGTTCAGAGCCGTCCGGAGTTTGAGACGGAAGCAAGTACCCCTGGTGAAGGTCTTGTGGAGGAGCTAGAGGTACAAGGAGGCTACTTGGGAGCCTGAGGCAGTGATGCGAGAGCGGTACCCGGAGCTCTTTGAGGGTACGCCTTTTCAGACCTACTTCAGTCGTCTTTAACTTATGCGTATATATTTCTTTTCCGTACCTTAGCTAACCCAAGTTTCGGGGATGAAACTTCCTTTAAGTTTGTTATGATGTAAAGACTCGTTCTGTCTTAAGCCTTTTAAGACGTCTGGACTGTCGAACCGACGTCTGGACTCCTTCCCAGATGTCTGGAAATCAAAATTTTTGGTATGAGTTTCGCGTTTGCGCACGGGCTGTGCGCAGACAGTATGCTTCTCTCTCCTTCCCTCTTCTCTCCTCCATCCAAACCCTAACACTCCTCTTTATAAACCCCACTTCTCCTCTCTCGTTCTCCCCACTCCACAACCACCTTCTTCCCTTCCTCTCCATCGCAGTGATAGGAGCGAGCGTGAGAGAGAGAGCGAGAGTGGCGACGAGGAGGAGAGGCAACGTGAGTAGAGGAGGAGGAGCTTGAGCTCGTGAGCTCGTGTGGGAGCTCACCAAAGGGCGCATGGCCGGAGCGGCATGCGCGGGAGGAGGAGAGCGTCGAGGGAGTCGTCCCCGACACTGTTGCAGCCGGAGCTGCAAGCGAGGAGGCGAGGCCGCGGCTGCACGTGGCGAGAGCGAGCAGGAGGAGGTTCTGGTTCTGGGTTTTTCCCAGAATTAGACATCTGGAGTGACGTCCAAATGACGGAGTGGATGTCTGGATGCGACTCCAGACGTCTGAAGACAGATCTTCGCGAAGGTACGTTCCCTTTTGCAGATACGGCCATGCAGGTCTCTCCACAGCTACGCTTTGTGTGGCTAATTTTAGGAGATTTTGCTGTCGCATGCAAGGATTGCTTCGGGAAGGAGTGAGACACGCCCTCCCACGCGTTTTAGACGTCTGGGCAGCTTACCAGACGGCTGGAAGCATCCCGGACGTCTGGAGAGGAGGTCGGATGTCTGAAGCTGGGTCTAGACTGTCCAAAAGAGGTCCTGGACGTCTGAGGTCTACACAGAGCCTGAGGTGCATTTCTGGACACTTTTAAGACATCTGGACATTGTGCCATACGTTTGATTTGAGTCAGTAACTCTATTTTTGACCCATTTAGGATCTGTTTGAGGTTCGTTTTGTGCAAACAAGATATCAGTGTTTTCCTTGTGAGTTCCTCTACTTGTTAGAAAGCTTTCTATACTATTCTGAATTTTCCATTGTGATTGTCTCTTGTTATAGGACTTTATTCCGTTGCGGGTTCGGGGCTTGCTGAGGCACATGAGCCTGCCGTTCAAGCCCCTAATACTCCTGGGTTGTCTGGTAGAGTGGCTTCCCCTAATTTAATTATAAACCTGAATACATGTGTGGATTGAATAACTAGAACCTAGGATATGGCATGAATCCTAGGACGAGAAGTTACCTGAAATGTCTGTATGGGTGTTTGATTTGCAGTCTTGAATGAATAAATAGAAATGATAATAACTGCCTGTTAATGAACAAGGGCTGCCTGTGGAATATGAATTACCTATGCTAGTTAAATAGTTACATGTGACATTACCAGGTGTATACGTTAAATGCTAGAAATACGAGCTACATGTGTATAACCTGAGAATAGAAATGTGAATGACAGAAATACGAGTTGCATGTGTATACCTGAGAATGGAAATGTGAATGATGAAACTTGGTATGGAATGGCATGGGAAATATAAGCATGAACACTATGGGCAATTAGGAGTAGAGCTCCTAGAAATAAACGGAATGGATCTGGAAATGTGACGGGAAGTGTGCTGGCCCTTGAGTACGTAGTACCAAGAGGAGCGCTTGTTCCCTCTTAGTGTAGAGGGGATCTTGCCGCCCTTCGGGTTGAAACCCGGGGTGGGTTTGGCCAATTTACACCGACTTTTGTTGGCCCTCGTGTACACAATACCGGGGAGAGATATTAGTGTAGGGAGGGAGCTAGCCACCGCACGGGGCCTGGGGTTAAGCTAGCTAACCTACACCGACTTTTCTTGGCCCTCTGGGCAAACCAGGGTAGCAAGACGAGGGTGCACGGACTGTGGAAGGGCGAGACCCCTGTTTGATTTTGAGGGTCTAGACCCCTATCACTGAGAGGGCTAGGCCCTATACTGTTTTGTGCTGTACTTTGGGCGTACTCGCTAGTAGAAACGACTAACCGCGTGCTAGTACGAATAGCTACCCGTGCGCTTATTGCGCGTGCCGTAGTCACCACTACGTCTAGACAGTAACCCCAGGGTGGTTGACTGGGTATAAGATTATCACGAGGAACTTTTCTGGCCAGGAGGGCACCACGTGTGCCTTCCACTCTTCGGAAAAGACTATAATTAAGATCGTTCCCACGAGGAACATTCGAGATCAAGAAAGAGATTTGAAAATATATAAATCAATGGGTGAAAAGGAGTAACTTGTAATTAAAGAATTGGAATAGCTAGTTTACCTGTTAACTTTATTGCTTTAGTTAGTTGGTTGCCACTCTACTCAGCGTTTGCTGACTTTGTTACACATAACTCTTTTTAAGTCCAGGTGTTGAGTAGCTCGAGTCTCCAGCTGCAGAGAGTGCTGGGCCCAGTAGCAGTAGCTTTCTTTTGTAGTACTTTCTGTTGTAGTGAGTTCAGACTCTTGTACCTTTATGTTTCTGTACCTTGTTATTATTTACTGTTGTGGTGGTAATATGTACTGTAGTAGGTTTTCTTTCCTTACTGCTTGTATTCTTTTTTCTGTTAGTTACATAGTATAGTGAATGTTGTTTACTTTCCTACTTTTTGGTTATTTTTTGTTGGACGACTGAGTCTTGGGATTAGTCGAGTCAAGTCGGTCTCGGGTCCTGTAGGGATTCAGGAATCAGGTCGTAACAACTTCCTCCCATACAGAGCCTCATATGGTGCCATACCGATGCTCGAGTGGTAATTGTTGTTGTATGCAAACTTTGCCAAGGGCAAGTGCTCCTCCCAGGAGCCTCTCCAGTCCAGTACGCAAGCACGTAGAAGGTCCTTAAGGGTCTGAATGGTGTGCTTCGACTGTCCGTCTGTCTGGGGGTGATAAGCTATACTGAAACTTAGAGTCTCCAAGGCCTTCTGAAATTCCGCCCAGAACTGGGAAGTGAAATGAGTGTCTCTATCCGAAATAATCTCGCGGGGAACCCCGTGAAGGCGAACTACATCTTTGATGTATTGCTCTACCAATTGTGTTGGTCCAAAAGTGACTCGGATCAGTAGGAATCATGCCTTCTTTGTCAATCTATCTATAATCACCCAGACTGCATCGTGTCCCCGCTGTGTCATAGGTAATCCCACTACCAGGTCCATAGTGACACTCTCCCACTTCCATTCTGGAACGGGAAGTGGCTATAATGGCCCTGCAGGCCTCTGGTGCTCGGCCTTCACTTGTTGGCATATCAGACATTGCTGAACGAAAAGACCAACATCCCTCTTCATGCCCCTCCACCAGAAATCACGTCGTAGGTCGTGATACATTTTTGTGTTCCTGGGATGTATGGTAAATTTGGATCCGTGTGCCTCAGTCAGGAGCTCCCGCAACAACTCCTCATCTCTAGGAACGCACAAGCGTCCCCTCATATGCAGGACCCCGTCAGTGAACGAGAACTCTCCTGGGCTCCCTACCAATACTCGGTCTCGCTATGCTCGTAGGTATGGGTCCAACATCTGTCCAATCATGATGCAATCCATCAGCTCTGGTCGTGTCCTCCTTGCCACTGTCACTGCCTCGCAGTACCCCTGTGACTCCTGGGGTCGCTAGCTGCTCAACTCCTCCACGAGTCTCCAACTCTATGCTCATAAGCAAGCCAAGTGGCCAGGCGCCTTCCGGCTCAAGGCATCAGCTACCACATTGGCCTTTCCTGAGTGGTAGGAGATGCTGCAATCGTAGTCCTTTAGGAGCTCCAACCAACGTCCCTGCCTCATGTTGAGCTCCTTCTTGTCAAACAGGTATCTGAGGCTCTTATGGTCAGTGAAAATCTCGAACGTCTCTCCGTACAAGTAGTGCCTGCAGGTCTTTAGTGCGAGGACGATCGCTGCAAGTTCTAAGTCGTGGGTGGGGTAGTTATGCTCGTAAAGCTTCAGTTGTCGCGAAGCGTATGCGACAACGTGACCCTGCTGCATGAGCACACCCCCTAATCCCTGCAACGAGGTGTCTGTGTAGACGACGAATCCACCACCACTGTCAGGGATGGTGAGTACAGGAGCTGAGGTCAGCCACTCCTTCAGCTCTTGAAAGCAAGACTCACATTCGTCTGTCCAGGCAAAAGGTACATCCTTCCGAGTCAACTAAGTCAAAGGACGTGCAATCTGCTAGAATCCTCGGATAAACCATTTATAGTAACCAGCCAATCCCAAAAAACTATGAATCTCCGTCACCGTACGTGGTCTCTCCCACCTGAGCACTGCCTCCACTTTGGCTGGATCTACAGCCAATCCATCCTCTGAGATCACATGGCCTAGGAAGGTGACCTGTCTCAACCAGAACTCACACTTGCTGTACTTGGCGTATAGCCTATGCCGTCGCAAGGTATCCAAGACCATGTGAAGATGCTGCTTGTGCTGTGTCTGATCTCGAGAGTAAATGAGTACGTCGTCAATGAATACAACCATGAACTGATCCAGATATGACCGGAAGACGTGGTTCATCAGGTCCATGAAAGCAGCGGGGGCGTTGGTCAGCCCAAACGGCATGACCAAGAACTCGTAGTGGCCAACCGCATGCGAAAGGCTGTCTTGGAGATGTCGGTCTTCCTAATCCTTAGCTAATGGTAGCCTAACCTCAGATCTATCTTGGAGAATACTGTGGCATCTCTCAACTAGTCGAAGAGCTCATCTATGCGCGGCAACGGGTACTTATTCTTGACGGTGACCCGATTCACCTATTTGTAATTGATGCACAGTCGAAGAGTACCATCCTTCTTTTTCACAAATAGGACGGGGGCTCCCCACGGAGAGGCACTGGACCTCATGAATCCCTTCTCTAGCAGGTCCTGTAGCTGGGACTTGAGCTCTTGTAGCTCAAGCGGGACCATCCGGTATGGTGCAGTAGAAATGGGCCGGTCCCCGGTACTAGTGAGATCTCAAATTTGATCTCACGCTCAGGTGACAGTCCTGGAAACTCCTCTGGAAAGATGTCGAGGTACTCACGAACCATCGGAATACTTTGTAAGCTGACAACGGGGCCGGGCTCTGCTAGGACCAAACAAGGAAGCCCTCGCACCCCTGGCTCAGTAGCTTCGCTGCCTAAAGTGCGAAGATACATCTGAATCCTCCGTCTACTGGCTGGCCGTGGAACTCGAAGGGAGGCAACCGTGGTATGGAGAAAATAATTTTTCTCCTGAAGTAGTCTACAAGGGCATGGTATGCGACTAACCAGTCCATCCCCAAGATCACGCCAAAATCATCCATCGGAATCATGATCAAGTCTATCGAAAGATTGTGTCCCCCTATCGTGACCTCATAGTCAGTGAAAACCTCCTCAGCAACAAACACCTACCCACCTGGTCCTCTAATCAGGAAGGGCTCCTCTAAAGGTACACTGCTCGACTCCATGCTGACAGCAAACTCTACAAAAACAAACGAATGTGTGGCACCGGAATCAAAAAGCATGTAAACGAGTTTGCCGAAAATAGTAACCATACCTGCCACTACGGAGCCTGAAGCTCTAGCATCTCTGTGAGTCAAGGCATTAACACACCCCTCAGCCCTTGGTATAGAAGAAGCAGCTGTGCTCTGGGTCGGGTGAGAGACAGCGGGCCGGTACCCTCCTCGTGACTACTGTCCTCCTTGGGCCTGGTATCCACGGCCGCTAGATCGGCCTCTAGTGCTCGGTGCTGGGTGCGTTGGCTGCGCTTTGATCCTAGATGGACAATTCCTCCATATGTGGCCTGGCTGGCCACACTGATAGCAGAGGGGTATGCGACCTCATCCCTCTGTCTGTTGTCCTTGCTGGTGACTGGGCGGGGGTCTGCTACAGTCAGCTGGTCCCTATCGGGGACCCCTAGAGGTCCCTAGTGGACCCACAGAATGGGACAGCTCCCCTGCTGGTGCCTGGTGCCTGGTGCCTCCTCTCCCGACAGCCCTGTGAGTGCTCTTGTGGGTAGGGCCTCTTCCATCCTCCCCCATCAATGTCTCGCACGGATGGGTTGGTCTCCTCGTAGGTCATGACAGCCTCGACTACGCAGGAGAAGGTAGGTAGCTTCAGGGGCTTTACATACCCCCAAATGGTAGGTCGGAGACCCTCGATTGATCTCCATAGGCGCTCCTCCTCGGTGGATGCGACTGTCGGGGCGAAGCGTGATAGCTCCAGGAAACGCGTACGATATGCGCTAACTGTCATTGCCCCCTAGCGGAGAGGGTGGAACTCCCGCCTCCTCTGATCCTGCCAAGTCTGTGGGAAGTACTGTTCACAAAAGAGCGCCACGAACCGGTCCCACGTCAGCTCTCCCTCCTCCTGTCCTCTAACCACCCTCCACCACCTGTGAGCTTCACTCTCCAGCTGATACATGGCGAAGGCCACACGGCACTCTACAGGAGGACAGAGGGTGTCAAAGATTTTCTCCATCTGTTCCAACCAATCTTCCCCCTCAGAAGGGCTCTCGTCCCCCTTGAAAGAGGGGGGCTTCAGCTTCCTGAACTGGCTGAAGACCTCGTGGTGTAGCTGCAACAGAGGAAGGGGTGCACCTCCAAGCTAGGAGGACTCGTACCCCGAAGTGTCTGAAGGAGGTGGGGGCAGTGAAGGATCACCCCCTCCCCCTCCAGCTCGTCCAGCATCGTGGCGACTTGCCTGCCCCACGGAGGACTCTCCCTCCGCATCCCCAGGAAGAGGAGGTTGATGGAGCTCATCCCGTATGAGATCCCTGATTAGCTGGGTAAGGTTCGGGGCCTGAATGCCCGGAAGGAGAGGTGGAGCGACTCCATCCTTAGCCACCGCTCGCCCTCCCCTGCGACCATGCCCTTGGCCATGGCCACATCCGTGGCTCGCCTCAAGAGTTCCCTAGTGAGGCATCTCCTGCACGAAAATCGGAAAGAAACGGGATTGTTGGTGATTGTTTAGCTACAGAGGAGACGTAAGACTCGGAAATGACAATCAAGGTAAAATGTTGTGATGGCTATCTTAGCTACATGTACAAGTGTGGTGATTTTCGAACTATTTGGTTTATTTCTTGGGACAACCTTACTCTGATACCATCTTGTCATGACCCAAACCTAGATCCCTATAGGACCCGAGACCGGCTCGCCTCGACTAATCCCAAGACCCAGTCATCCAACAAGAAATAACCAAATAATATACAACAATCTACAACCACACAAGTACAGTAGCTAAGCAGAAAGAAAATGGCAACGAAAGTAGAAATAAAACAGTAATTCTAGAATATTACATGCCTTCAAGAACGGGAATATTGCCATCACAACAAAACTAGTATAGATAGAGAACATAACGGAAAGTGCTGAAAAATATAACTACAAGGACTCACTACAAAAAGCAGTAGAAACTATAGCCGGGCTCGACTAAGCCTAGCGTCCTCAGCAGCCAGTAGCTTGGGCTGTTCAAACCCCTGACTTGTACAAAGTTATATAACTGGAGTCAGCTAACACTGAGTAGAGTGGTGGCTAACATAGAAATGCATTTAACAGGTAGTTTAACATATTACTTTCCGATCCAAATTATCCTATAACGATTTTCTGTGTAGAGATCTCTAGTCAGGATTCATCTCATTAATCTTCTTGTTCCCTAAAGGAACGATTTTGCTTGCAGTTTCCCATGATGTAGGATGCACACGTGGTACTGTCTTGGCCGGGAGAGTCCCTCTGTGGTAGTCCTACACCCGGTCTATTACCCCGAGGTCACGGTTGTGACGTAGCAGTGACTATGACACGTGATAAGCATGCAGGTAGCTACCCCACATTGGCACACAGTCAGTCGTTTCCGCTAGCGGGTACGCCTTAACATACAACGTAGAACAGTATAGGGACTTGCCCTCTCAGAATAGAACATGGGTCTCGCCCCTCCTCAGTCCACGTACCCTCATCCGATTATCCCGATTTGCCCGACGGGCTAACAAGAGTTGGTGTAGGGTGGCCATACCTAACCTCGTGCCCCCTGGGGTGGCTAGCTGCCCCCTACACTAAGTAGCTCACCTCGGTACCACGTATACGAGGGCCAGCAAGATTCGACATAGAGTGGCCAAACCCACCTCGGGTCTCAACCCAAGGGCGGCAAGCTCCCCTCTACACTACAAGGGATAGTTGCTCTCTTCGGTACCATGTACACGAAGGTCAGCTCACTTCCCTCAACGGCCACCCGTGGGCGGCAATTCCAGAACCATCCGGTTCTCTGGTACGACAGTGTTCTTATCTCGTTCTACATTCCCCATAGGGTTTGTACATGAACTTTTCTTTGTTTTATATCTGGTTTGTTACATACAGAATATACATCTCTATTTTCATAGTGCGAGTTCTTTTTCTTTCTATCATTAATGTAGTTCATTACAGGCAGCTTATAATTTACTTAATCATCCATCTTTTTACACATGAATCTTTTCTATCCCTAGTGTTCATGTCATAACCTAGGGATTACTTGAATAGCTGTATTCTAGAGCATGGGTTTATTTCTTCCTAGGATTCATCTCACATCCTAGGTTTTAACTAATTGCATGCATTTTATTAACTTGGAGAATTAGTTAGAACCACTCTACCAGGATAACCTAGTAGAATGGGGGCTCATACAGCAGCTCCCAATGTCTCCGTAGGTCCCTTACACTCGACGGACTGGAGACCTAAGACGTGGATGGACAGGCCAAAAGGGTTCCAAAAAATACAGACAAGCTACCATTACATGAAGAAATTTGTACGAAAAGCAACGATGTTTCGTTTACGGAAAACTGACATCGTTCGAGCCTTGAACTAGCACAAAAACAAGGGTTTTGACAGAAATCAGACGTTTGGAAGAGATCCTAGACATCTTAAATCAACTCATGCATACCTCTCTCGGGGCACCTCTATTGGACGTCTGTAATGCAGTGCCGACGTCCAAGGGTTTCGTCAGACGTCTAGAGGTGCTCCCGGACATCTGGAACTGTCTTAGTCCACCTTCCAACTTCTGACACATATACCTACACAGTCAGGACTTTGGCAGAGGATAAATACGGAAAATAGATCTCTACCAAATGTCTCATACTACCTTCGAAAGTCCGATAAGACGTTTGGATGTCGCTCCGGACGTCTGATTCTACGAAAAAATGACTTCCGTGGAACCGCTCTGGCTTTCCTCGCCGTAGGCGCTGCAGCAGAACAGCATAGTGCCCTTCGCTCTCAGGCTTAGATGGGATCAGCTCTCCGCTCTCTCTTACTTTGGTTCCCTGCTCTCTCTCTCTCTCTCTGCCGCTCGGCTGTAGTGATGTAAGATGGAGTGGAGGAGGGGGATTATAAAGGGAGGGAAGGTGAGGGGAGGGGGATGGCTGTTGCAAGGGGTGATGCAAGGTGCGGGTGAGGTCGTTGCAGGGTGAGGCGTGAGGTGTGGGTGAGGGAGTGGCGTGCGCACGGTATGCATTGAAAAGAAAAAGCATTTTTAGACGTCTGGACAGACGTCTGGTGAACATCCCAGATGTCTTAAAGGATCAAAAGGTGACAGGTCATTTTACATACTTAGCCCAGTCTCCAAGGACTATGCTCAATAGAGGGGACAACGTGGGACCATGGTTAACCACCCCAGAATAATAATGAACTAAAGCTTGCACAACCTAGTGCAGATGTTGAGATTATTCCACATCAACACAATAGTAGGTATTCCCATTAACACCTGAGATAATGAGATAGCATCGGAATTCCATGATTGATGCGTGGTAAAAGGTATTGCCCTTAATATTTAGCCAAAATGCAGAGCAGTTGACATGTCATGTAACGTAAGGTAACATGAAAGTTGACTCACTTGATAATTGGTATTTAATGTAAGTAAATAAAAAAATATAAGATCTATTACATTATGGGTTTTATCACATTGAAAAAAATCATCACACTACTTTCAACTAAAATGATTTTGCACCTATGACTAAAGTATTCTAAGTGATTTTGGACATGTGCAAAATAATTTAACATTGGTATAAATTATTCTAGGTGATTTTGCATGGGTGCAAAATTATTTCGCAGTGATTTTGCATCGGTGCAAAATCAGTCAGAAATTATTCTTGGTGGTTTTGCACTAGTGCAAAATTATTCTGAAGGTGCAAAGTGATTCCAAAGATGATCTAGTGGTTTTGCATATGTGTAAAATGACTTTTGCACAGGTGCAAAGTGGTTCCGAAGATCATTTCAGTAGTTTACATTTGTGCAAAATAGTTGTTATTGATTTGAACAATGGTGAACATCATCACATGTCATTTTTTTTTTAAGTAAAAGGAAGATATATCAAGTAAAGATCACATTTACACCTCTGTGCGTTGTATTTTACGTTACCCTTTGCATTTATGCACCCGTGTCCTAACATATATACAATAATACAACAACCAGAATGGCTATACAGGAAAGACGATCCTTCTTAATGAATAAAAGGAGCTTGACGAAGTGAACATACCTTCTCACGATTTGGTCGATGCGCAGGAAGATATGGGGGTGACTGGTGAGAGAAAAATCCCTAAAATGACAAAAATCTTCAAATATACCACCAAAATACAAGTTATTCATATTATTTCCATATAGGAATGGACCTCAAATAAAAAGCTCTTTATGTTAATTACACTTATGGGTTGGCAATGCTATGTCCCGTGGTAACATATTTAACCAGATTAACTATGGTCAGAATAGCCCATAGTATAAGCCCATTACAAGTCAGATAAACAAATTATGCCACCCTACCTCGCCCAAATAAGGGATGGTGGCATAAGAATGGTATGATCACTGGGTAAGAGTCCAAGTTAGTAATCTCCATTTTAAATTCTTTCCATATTTGCTTTGTAATGTCAAATAGGGAAAGACCACAAAAAACCTCATGTTCAGTTGGTAGAAGAATCATGAAGACAGACTTGTAACCAGTAATGAACGTAGACATTGATACTCGAAAGATCCGCACTCACGAATTCACAAGAAAACTACTCTAAAAGCCCCGAAAAGTAGTGCCTCTATTCAGGGTAGTAGGAACAATGAAAGGGGGAGAGGATACAAAGGTCAAGCAACACCCTTGTAAAGGAAAGAGAGTGTTCTTTGTAATTGCTTGAATTATAGTGAAATTGAGTGTTAGATCCTCTGCTCGGACGTACACACTACTTAGGTGGAACCAGGTAACCACTTGTGTGTGTCCCTATTCTTGTGATTGAGTTACGGTCCAATACAGGTTGGTTCTATTGATCCGATCCTGCTATTGTGAACTTGAGTATCCATAAGGGTTTGTATGTAATCATCTTCTATGGGAAAGTCCCATATTTTTATCTTTTTATGTTACTATCTAAAATGTGCTTTATTATGTTTGCAATTGTGAACCGGTCAATAATTTAATAGCTATTTTCTTTTCTCTTTATCATTCAATGGAGCATCCCTACCAAAAAGTTACAAGTGACTTTCTCTAGTACCTCTTTATAGCAAGGGATGTAGAATGTGAAGGAGGATTTACTATGATTGCAAACAATGAAACAAGCCCTTAAAAGCTTGGTGCCAAAGGCTTCGATTCACTTTGTGTAATGGCAGTTAGAGTTGTTAGAATAGTTGTTACAATAACTACAGTAGTTGAGGACCCAATTGAAGGGTCCCTCATTTGTATAAAAGTCATGGAATGATAAGTCTGAAGGGTAACGATGATAAACCCTTTTTCCTGGAACTATTCAACCTCCTTTCTTTCTCCTGATCTTCTTGTTCCTTTCCCTCCTATTCTTCTAAGCTGGCGATAACTCGATTTAGGAGTTGCGCTCAACCTCTTTCCACCTCCTCATCCTCTTCTAATACTTCTCATAACAAATTGGTGTCTAAGCCCACCTTAGACCCTTCTTCTGCAACCATGTCGCTTGAGGAGATCGAAGCTATGAAACAACTTCTCATGGATACAGTTGACAAGGCAATGGATGATCTTCATGCAGAGTTCAAGGAGCAGATGTCGTAGAAACCAGGATTGCCCTCTCTTAACAGATCAGAGATGATTTTGGGAAACTTGGAACCTGGATTCATGCCACAAGTTAAAGGAAAAATGTTAGATTTTCCCTCTTTTGATGGTTCTTTAGATCTAATGGCCTGGAAATATAAGGTTGAACAATATTTTGGATTTTATAATATCCCTGCTGATAAAAAATTGTCACTAGCTTCTTTTCACTTAAATGGAGATGCATTGCAATTGTTTTGGTGGTACACAAATAATCCAAATGTTGTTGTTTGGGATTCTTTTGTAACTATTCTAAATGTTCGATTTAATTCGGATTTCTTGGAAGATCCACATGGGGCATTAAGCAATTTGAAACAAATAGGGTTGTTACTTGATTATGTAAGGGAGTTTGAACGCCTATCCAACAAGGTTAAAGGGGTCTTTGATGAGCATTTGCTAGGCACTTTTAATAGTGGCTTAAGAGATGATTTAGCATTTGAAGTATGCTCATTCAGACCTACCACCTTACTATCAATGATGGAATTAGCACGTCTTCTGGAAGCTAAACTATCAGCTCCTCGAGGCCCTTGCTTCTTAAAAATTCAAAGGGGTTGTTACCAATGCCTGAAAAGCCCCTTTTGCATCCACCAGTATCAGCAAAACTAGCTGTTAGGAAGCTTACCACAACTCAATATAAAGAGCATGTAAAGAAGGGGCTATTGATTGTGCAGAAATCATAGGCCCTAATTCGCCTGAATTAAGCCAAAACCTAGCTTAACATGGGCATTCTGCATACATACGTATCGTATTTTGCATCGTAGTTGATTTATATGTTTTATGCATTTTACAATGCTATTTGAGAGGTATTACTCATTACAGGTAATTCGAGGCTGTGGATGACTGATCCAACCTTATGAAACTATTTAGAACGACGACGGGAATCCAACGCTTCCAATATTGCACCAATCAGACTCCCGTAGCACCCTAGGGAGTTCATAGAAGAAGCAAGAGCCAAGGGCAAATTGAAGAATATCCGAACCTCAGATGACAAATCCAACCGCACGGATGGATCTGGATCGATGTTCACAGTTCAACGGTGCAAAAATCAACTCAATCGGAGGCCCATATTATCAGATACAAGAAGATGGATGGCCACAATGGCACCACATGGTGCCATCGTGGCCACCTCCTCGTCGCGCCCCAGCCTCTGTGGCGCCATCATAGCCGCCCCCTTGCCACGCCCCAGCCTCTGAAGATCATCCTTCTCCCGTTGTGGGCCATTGGATCTCCATCCAATGCCCACGAACGCGCCACATCGCCCGCCTTCAACCGCTTCATCGAGCGAGGACGAGATCTCGATCGTTGGATTTCCATCCAACGGCTGAGGGCGACTACACACAAGATGGCAACTGCAACAACTCGCCTGTGTAGCGTAGCGAAAAAGCGTGCTTAACAACCACACTCGATGCGGGTTCGAGTTACGATGTGGGAGTTGGTCATGCGCGGATGAAATTCAACAGTTCGATCTTCATCGAGCCACGACAGGGCGGCCGCGTGGTGCACCTAGATGCGAGGGAGTGAGGACGCGTGTGATGATGCGCGCTTTAGGATTCAAGGGGGCATGGCACACGCTCTTTTAAGTTGTCCGATTGAGAGATCGGACGGCTGAGATGGTGTAAGGAGTTGAGGCATGTTTGGAGGCCATGCGGTGCGCGCGAAAGAGGAAACGACAAGTGGCGACTGTGCGATAGAGATCAGAGGGCAAACGTTGCGCCACGTGTCAGCTCCAGATTGAATTTGCGAATGGAGAAGGATTTAGAGGGTATTTTTAGGCTTAATCAGGACCATTGATCTCCCGATCAATGGATCTGATCAACCTATGGCTATTACATGAAATTAAGGACTCCAATGCCCTAAATACACTTCACAACAACTATAAAAAGAGGCCTAAGGGTCCCCTTTGATGGCATTCAATTAGATTTCTTCTTCTTCCTTCTACGGCTCCTCTACCTTCTTCTTCTTCCTGTCTTCTCTGCCTCCGTCTCTGCATCTTCTTCCGAAGCGTCCGTTGAGCCACCTCGGTGGATCGTTGCTATTGATAGAGCGAGGTCGAGGGTTTTGAAAGGTGCGTTCATTGTAGTGCATATATAATAATTACTTAATCATCTAAATAAATGAACAGTTTAACCATGCAAATCTTTAGTGCACAGTGCACTTTATCAGACGATAGGGCACTCAATCATACGTCTTAACTCAGCCCTGCTATAGTGCCAAGAGAGCACTATGCTTCTTCTTCAATCCTTCTTTCTTCTCAAGCTCTTCTTCTTCTGCCTGTCTTCAGCCTTGGCTTCTCTTTTCCCTCTTCTTCCTCCTTGCCTCTTCAGGTCTTCTCCTCTTCTTCACACACAGAGGGAGGCAATCCCTCCAGCAGCTAAGTGTCAGCTGACTCCCAAGAGAGCAAAACCCTTTGCCCTCGCTCTCTCTTTCACTCTCTGAGGTTTGCCCTCCTAGGGCCACAGTACTAGGTAATCGGATATTTGGGTAGAGTGCACCTGGGACTAGGCTCATTGGCAGTGGGTGGTGAGCGAGGAGTGCGCAGGTTAGGCGGGTAATCGGGTGAGTGCCAAACCCGTGTGAGCAGTGTCACGGTTAAGGCGCGTGCGAGGGGTGCGGGGACCTCACCCCCTGTGCTAGTTGAGGTGATAAGAAGGAAGCAGAAAATCAATTTAACTCTCTGCGTCTGGTCTTCAGCAACCGATGTGGGACTAAAGTCCCACACCTTCCTTCGCGCACAACAGGCAGCAGCTGGAGGTGGAAGTCTGCTTCAATTGGTAGCGGCTGCAGTTTAAGGCCTTAACCCAAGACCTGGAGTAGATCCTGGGACGTAGCTACGTTGATTGAGAGTGGCACTAGGTTGTCTCGACGCCGGAGGAGCTTGGTCGTGGTCGGGGATGATGGCTGCAACGGTAGCGAACCAGTGAAGTCTTGAAACACGAATACGAGCTCGAAGGCCCTAGTTAAATGGCTCCTTAGCTTTGTCGTGGCACGACAGAGGTGATGGTGACCGTCTTGTGGAGGATGGCGACCTGTTGTGGCCGGTCGGAGGCGAAAACGGACGTGCAGTGATGGGTTATTCGGGAGGAGCGTTGGGTGTGTGAATGGAGAGATAAGGAGAGGGCTTTTGTGCGAGAAGGTGAGGCGAAGCTTCTGGGAGTTTTGGTGATGCGAATGGAAGGGTGTAGCGACGGGGACGCCTCACCGGAGGTTCGATCAGAGATGAGGAAGACGAGGATGAACGGCGACGTCGAGGGTTATTTTTGGGATTTTTGAATAGGAAACTAAACTAGGAACCTAGAGAGACCTAACTACTTATTCTAAGTGGACGAAAGGGGGGAGATCCACGTCAGTTTTGGCACGCCAGCAATGGAGAAGACGAATTCTCTGGTGGGGGATGGCGAGGAAGAATGGGCAGGAACAGCTCCTGATTTGGTCATCGAGGAGCGGACGAAGGAGACGAAGATATTGACGCTCCCAAGTTGGCAGTTGGGAGGCCGCAGACGACGGAGGAAGAGGCTCGCTGGAGCTTGGTTGGAGAGGGGCCAAAGGTAGGGTTAGGAAGATGTTTTTGGCTCAAAACCTTGCTGAGTAAATGCGCAATGCCATGGAGGTCCTTTTATAGGGCTCTAGATGGAGTTTAGAGCTTGGGAAGCAAGCTTCCCAAGCTTGGAATGTTGTCGGAATAGGAGACCCACTCCTTTGAAGGATTCACATGAGGATTTGGATGAGATCTGGAGCTTTGGATTTGGTTGAAAAGGAAGATAATTACTTGACGAGTTTCCCTTTCAATTTTAAGAGGGATTTGTTAAGAAATCATGGAGATCTTGCCAAATTAAGGTTGCTGGAGTTGTAGGAATAGGATTTCATGGTGGTAGGGACCTATTTGTGAATAAGATGACAAAGTTGGGGGTCTATTTGTAAGAAATTCAAAAGTTAAGGGCATGTGTGTGAGAGAAAAGAATCGATAGGACCAAATTGCAAACTAAGTTAAGGTGATCTCAGATTGGGTCCAAATTATGGTACAAACCTAATTTGGACCCAAGGAATCCAATGGTGAAGTTTTATTTAGGTTTTGACAAAGTTTGATTGGATAATTTATGCAAAAATCCAAATTAGGGCAAAAGTCTGTCTGAGACTCTATTTTAGGTCAAGACAGGTTCTGATGGTCAAATTGAAGGTACCAAACCCTAGAGAATATTTTTCTATGAATTTTAGAGGGTTTAGGTGAATTTTATCTTGACTAGAACCTCAGTCAATTAAGCAAGTTTGTTTTTAGGATTTCGAAAGTCATTTAATTTCCAAAACATGTGAAAACTCTTTTCTGTCTGTACAGACTCACTTGTTAGACATTTAAGATCATTTGACCCTTAATTAACCCCTGAGAAAATTCATGATTGTACTGAAATTGAGATATACTATTAAAACTGCAGTTTTACCCCTATTTTACTATATTTCCCTCAAAATGGTTTATTCAGTGAATTATGGCTCTCTGATGGTTATGTAGGAGCATTTAATGATGGAATATGACTAAATAGATATAGATATGGCTGATGATGATGTTATCATCAGTTGCTGCTATCCTCAACCTCTCCAGAAGGCCACCACGGACCACTCGTGGTGCCCTTGTTCTGTTACAATAGTAGTTTGTTTATTTTATGTTTTATTCAAATGCATGTATCCAATTCATGTTCAATTTCTCCTTATGATATAAATATTGTGATTGATATTCCTTCTACTTAGTCTTTATATTTGAAACAAACTCATGAAATCAAAAGCGCTTTCTACCTCCATGTGATCGACCGGGACTCACCAATTCCACTAATTTATTTGTCGAGACGTATTTCACATTATACTACAACACATTTATCTTTTACACGATCTACGTCCCGAACAAATTGGCACCGTTGCTAGGGAGGTACAGCGACTTTTGATTTCATCTCTAACATAGTATTTTTTGTGTAAGTTGAACCACACGAAGCAGTGAACGAGGCAAAGCGGGCACTGTGAAAATTAGGTGCACACATTCTTGTTAGTAACTCGGCCAGAAATTGATTGCCATCTTTAAAATTCAATAGCCGTGTTTATGATGCTCTAAAAAATCTAAAATTTGGATGGGAACTAGATTTTTAAATTATCTTTCCAACGCCACCTTTCCTAAAAAGAAATTCCATCCGTGGAATTTTTAAAATTTTGTGTACATACAAGTCAAATTTCTTGAAAACAGAACTTTTATAAATTTTAGAAATCAATTCTGACCAACAAACAAATCGGATTTACTCACGATTGGTGGGGTTTGAAAGATAATAAAATTAGATTTCATTATCATATTTTTACAAAATTTTTGGAGCATATTTGATATTATTTCTAATAGAAAAATCAACATGGGGTATAAATCCCAAATTTGACACCTGGTTTGTTAAAAATTCATAACTACTTGTTGGAAATAGTAAAAATTTTGAAAAAATACTCTCTGAAAAGCTTATTGGAAAAGGAATCTTCTTGCCAAGTTTCAAATCAGTTGGAATCCATCTTACTTGAGAGTATACATTTGAATTGTGGTTTTTAATTTGAAAAAAAGCTTAGAAGTGCATGAGCCAATAGGACCACATAGACTAACTTGGACTCCGATGAGCCCAAGAGATAGTCAGTGAGGCAAGTCACCTTGTGGACTGCCCGCCATTTACTAAATTGAAGAAATAGGTTAAAATTCACGAAAATATATCAACTAACCTACATTTGTCTTGAAAATACTGGGTAGTTTCAACCTCTCCTACAAAACCTGGTGTTTAAGCCTACGGGGTAACGGAATTGGAGGAGAAAGCCGAAGGAAGGACCTTCCTCATAGTCCCATCGTAACCAGCCTAGTCGGGTTAGCTTGAGAGGTGGGAATTCCTTGTAGTCGGTCTCTCGCCTAATTTTTTTCAATAACACGAGCTTAAACGAAAAATCTAGTCATCTGATCTACAGTACCACTCTGATTAACAAGGCCTTAGCCTTGTTTTGCTTGACTACACCAACAGTTTGAGTTGGTGTATGTAAGGAAGAAGGTCGTTAGGACCTAAACTTGTAGGACCTTGGGAGTCGAACCCAAGGCAACAAAGGCGATTCTTGCTCGACCTTTCTTTCCAACCTTCTTCCACTAGATTAGCTGAGATGGCTAATCCCGATCCTCGAGTTGGTCAGGACCCTGAGAATCAGGACCCAATGGCTCGTTTGGAAGCTAGGGTCGAGGAAACTAAACAGAAATACTAGTAGAGCATCGATAGGATTCTCACAACACTTGATAGGATGCAGCATCCACCACGCGAAGAACAACTCCGGGACTTTTACTATCCGGCGGCAACAATTATAGCACCTCAGGTTCAGATTCCCGTAGGCGGAGACACATTCAAGTTAAAGCCGAATATCATAAGTCTGATTCAGACTCATTTCCATGGAAACTCGAATGATGATCCCTTCCAGCACATCAAAGATCTGAGTCAAATTGCAGAGTCAGTTCAACCCAGGAATGTAGATATCGGAATTGTTCTCATGAAGCTTTTTCTTTTTTCTCTCAAGGATAAAGTTGCTTATTGGTTCAAGACTGTTAGGAGGCCAATTGGAGCCTCGGAGGAATTACGTCGCGAATTCCTCCAAAAGTTCTTCCCGATTGGTCGAACAAATGCTATGAGGAGCACAATCACGACCTTTGCCCAAGGCCCTGGAGAGAAGCTGCATGATGCCTCGGATAGATTCCATAATCTTCTCAGGAAGTGCCCACACCGTGGTGTACCCAGATGGCACCTCGCACAAGTCTTTTACCATGGGCTGGATGACACACATCGGTACCTGGTTGATAATCTAGTGGTAGGAATTTCCTTGCGAAGGATGAGAACAGCGCACTTGAACTATTCGAGTCCTTAGCAGGGAACTCAATGAATGTCGCCTCCATGAACCAGTTCCAGCGACCTGGACAGCAACGAGTTAGTGTCCACAAAGCTCAAGCCAAGTCTGCCAGAGCCGACATGGACATTATCACCAAAAGCTGGATAAGGTGGATCTGCTCAATAAGAAGCTCGATGAATTAATGCGAGCAAGATCTGGATTTTCTGGCAGCACTGCTCCATCTTACTCCTCTCAAGCATCCCGAGCCCCCTCTACTCATACATATTTGCTCACTCGGGATGTTTTCTCTCCATCTCCACGAGATCCTACATACCAGGAACCCATGAACAATGTGGATCTGGTGCCATACAATCAGGGTTACACACCACATGACGATGCGAGTGCGTATTCTTTTGATGAATTTACATTTGAGACGTCTTCGGCCTACGAAGATGTCAATGCTATTCAGGGTTATGGGTGTAACAACCCGTATTCTAAGACGTATAACCCTGGTTGGTGCCAGCTTCCAAATTTCTCCTGGTCTGGTAACCCACAGAGACCGAGTCAAGCTCCACACTACCAGACCAGGTAATACGGGAATGCGCAGAACACATACCCAAGGCAGTAGCCATTCCCGTTGCAGTAACAGACACACTCTATCTACTAGTCGCTGCACCAAGTTACCAACTACCCTCCAAAGTGGGCCGACCGTTTAGACTCTGAAGGAGGAATTGCAGGCATCAATTCAGAAATCTACTCATGACAACTTACAAATAATGAAGGAAATGGCTGACCAAATTCAGAGCATACAAAACACGCAAAACCAGATGATGCAGGAGCATAGGTCACAGGGAGCCTTGCCCTCCCAAACTGTCCCAAACTCGAGATATGTGTAGAATCAGGGTGCCCTGCCTAGATTCCAAGCACCACAGGGGCAAGCATATGCTGTTCTACAAGCACCTCCTGCACCACCTGGTTATGAGCTCGATCAGCCACCTCTGTTGCGAAACCCTGTGTATTCAGACCAACCTACTCCCCTGCCCCTTCATGGACAGCACGTCGATGCAAAAGTTGTCACTTTAAGGAGCGGAAAGACTACACAGGACTCACTACCTAGGCAAGCGGGTAATGATTTTTCCTGCTCTCTACCACAAGATGGCTCACAACCCTCTTCCTCTAACAAGCCATCTTCATTAGATAAAGGAAAGAAGCCCCTAGACCTTGAGATAACCGTCCCTTTTCCCATGGCTCTAACGTGAGATTCAGCACGGAAAAAGGATACGCAAAATTTCGAGGACCTGAAATCCATGTTCAAGGAAGTTTACATTCAGGTCCCTCTCCTTGAAGCAATAGATTACATCCCTGCTCTTGCTAGGTTCTTTGTTAAACGTTATGCGAATCGCTATGCTTACGTGTTTGGTTTTGGAAAACCTGTCGTTGTAGTTCGAAAGCGAAGAATTCGTGTTCAACAAATAAAATTTATACCGAAATTAAAATTCCGGGTCGAACACAGGGAGGCGGACGTTTGATTTAAAAACTACGCGTTTCTTATTATTTGTCACAGAATAATTCAATTTAAAACTATCTAATTATTTACAATAAATAGAAGAGAGAGAGAGAGTAAGAGAGAGAGAATATTACACAGAGAAATCAAAATGAGATGTAGAATAAACAAGGAATTTTTCATTGAGGAGATTGTTCATTACAACTAAAAAGCATAAAACAATTACTTTAGAAAACGATAAATTTACTCTAGAAAGCATTAAAATAATGGAAAGAGAAATGTCCTCCTCGACGGTCGCTTGGAGGATGAGTTGATTAATCTAGAAAGCAGTAAATCTATACTAGAAAGCAGTAAAAAGAATAGGGAGAGAGAAATCCTCCTCGACGGTTGCTTGGAGGACAAGCCGGACGGGACGACGCCTGGACGAAGGAGAACGAAGCAGGAGGAAGGAGGACGAAGTAGAAGAACGGGAACGAAGCAGCACGCTGTCGTCGTCGCGGGATCCACTTCCGAAAGGGAACGAAAATTGGACTTTATCTCGCGAGAAGCATCCCGGGTGTGGGACAAGCTTCTCTTGAACTTTGGAGGGGTAGAGAGGAGAAAGAAGGGATGAGAATTTCGTATGGAGGGGGTCTCCTTTTATAGTTACAAGGAGTGGGGGCAAAATGGATATTACAACTTCAAAATAATAAAAGAGGGGTCTTTAGTGACGGATAAATCCGTCACTAAAGCCCCGACATGGGCGTAGCTTCCGCGCCCACGTGCGCTGCTTCAGCTGCCCGCGCACCCAACGTACACGCACGTCCAGCGATCCTCAGCCCTCCGATCTCGCGATCGGACGGCTTAAGTCGTGCATTCTCCCGCTGCAATGCGCGCCTGCCTGCGCGTCCGATTACGCGTCCGCGCCGTGCGTTCAATTGCGCGTCGGTGCTATTGGGCGCGCGCGGCCGTTGGATTGCGATCTGATGGTTGATTAAGGCGTGCCCGCTCGCCTCAAAAATTGCTTGGCAGGGCTCGAACTCGCGCCAGCACCTCGCGATAAGGCGCTGGACCGCTACGCTGCCTCGCCCAAAAGGTCGTGCGGACGACTTTAAAGAGCCGCGTCCACAGCCGTTGGATCGAGATCCAATGGCGAAGAGGGGGCGGGTGCGCGGTCTTCATAGAATGCAAGCAGCCGCTTGGGCGGCTGAGATGGTGCCACGTGGCACCATCTTGGCCGTCCATCTTCTGGAAGTTGTAGATGGTGTCACGGATGTCGGATTGACTCGATTTTTGTGTCGTTGGGCTGCGATCGTCGATCCAAATTCATCCGTGCAGTCGGATTTGTCATCTGATGTGTGGATTTACACCATCCTGGCCCTTGATCTTCTAGGGTTCCCCGGTCACTATTTGATGCTACGGATGTCTGATTAGGGCGATCTTAGAGTCGTTGAACTCCAATCGTCGCCCTGATCACATCCATACAGTTGGATCTTTGATCCGAAGCCCCGATAAAATGTTTGCCCTATCCAAGCACATAAAAGGAGACAATTAACCTCCATTTTATTCAAACTACTCTAAATGTAAGATGATGCATGTTATGCAATATTTATATCATGAAATGCAATCCTATGCTTAAGAACATGCATAAATAGACATTTTAAGTAGTGTAAATGTGTTTACATCATACCCCCATGCCTATCTTTTGCTAGTCCCTAGCAAAAGCTATATGCTATTTATAAAAGAATTAGGTTGGATTATTTGGACTTGAGTTATTTTCAATCATTAAGAAATTGTCTACTTAGGAACTGAACTTTCAAAGATACAACAGTGTCCGGGTATCAGCCAAAATGCAGACCACCTCAAGCCCTCACCTTATTAAAAGAAAAATTTCTTTTTCTCTTTTTCTCTTTTCTAATTTTTTTGGATTTTCAAATTTTCGGGTTTAAGAGTGGCTTTCTACGGCCATTCAACTCACCCAATATTTGTTGAGAACCCTAAGCTTTAAGCATCTTATTGTGATTGTGATAGACTCATTGACTGGTAATTAAAACGGACTTCGGATTTCTACACCTCTAGGCGACCTCAAAAAGACTTCTGCCTAAAGGTGTATCTTTACAACCGGTAGCTTTCTCCCTACTTTTATTTTTTACGGGGTTAACACAAGGGTGAATCCAGTGTATATCTCCCCGATTTATTCTACTTCTCCGCTTGTTCCTAAGTGTTTTGGGAATTTTTTTAGTGCATTTACTGAGCTGGGTTCTGGACAACCGGTCGATGAGCTGTTACCACCGACAACTTGCCAGCCATACTCGTGCGGCGAAGTGTGGCTTATTTCTTTTTATTCTTTTCTCCTTTTCTTTTTGGTTTTTTTTTTTTTTAAATAGGTGGCTTACCCGGTCTAAGATTTACTTGAGGGCAGGAAAAAGAGAAAGGTCCAGTGACTGGGCTCTGGACAACCTACCTATGGGCTGTTACCCACGATGACTTGCTAGCCATATCACCCTAGAAGGTTCATTAGTTACCCAATTTTCGTTAAAATCGCCGAATAATGAATCAGTGCAAAGAAAGTGTGCAGATGCTTAAGACTCAAAATTCTCTCAAATCAAAGGGCGGGTTGATAAGTCGTGTACTTATCACCCAAACTTTATTTACTAAAATAAAATTCAAGTTGGTGAGAACTCGAAAAACAAATCCACATTTTAGTGGATACACGGGCTGATTAAGTTCAAAGACCTGAAGGGTCTTTGTGTTCAGATCTTAATGTAGTTTTTCCTAAGATTGAAAATTTTCTTAAACCCAAATTCTCTTTCCTAATTTCGATTTTTTTTTAAATCAAAATAAAACAAATCTACGGAGCTGACGAATGAATTCAGAGATAAATATCCACCCCCCATGCCTATCTAATGCAATGTCCTCATTGTATTAAAAAGACATAAAACAGAGTGGAAAAGCGAAAAAAGCACCTGAATTGCGTGAATGTCAGGTCCGCTCCGAGATGAAAAATTAAAAAGAACTGTATATGTGATGAGTTTAGTGCCTTCAGCTAGGCACACTATACAAAGAAAAGAAATAAAGAATTCACAAGTGCAGGTCAGAATTAGAATAAATAGAAGAATCCTCCGACCTGTCAACAGAGGTCCACAGATGTGGACCAGATTGTGGTGCAGACCCACACCCCATAATCGAGAATATCTTAGGTTCTGGATAAAAATTACCCAAAACCTAAAATCAGAATGCAAGCGGGGTCGGGCCTACGATTTATGAGGATGCAACCCAAGACCACAAAGTCGGGTTACAGAGAATTGAAGCTCAAAAGGATAATCGTTGAATGTGTGCTTGAGTTGAACATCCTCGAAACAAATGTCGTAAGGGTTCTGATTTGATGGTTTAAGCTTAAAAGGAACCCTTCGACTCAATCTTCTATTTCCTCCAAAATTAACTTCCCAAATCAGAACTTCCCAGCTCCTATTCTCCTCATTCAGCATATCAAATTCTAGGACCTCTTGTATATTCATCACCCCGTCTGAAATCTCCAAGTCCAAATGATGTGGTAGAATCAAAATTGACTTGGGTCTAATTATCTCAGAATTAGAATCATCAATAAGCTCAACAGGGTGTAACTGATAATCAGGGCATTGAATTGATTCCTTCAGAAAATGTGATTCTGGATCCGTAATGTGTGCCCTAATAAGATCAGTTTCCTCAGTTATTTGGTTATCAAATGATCTATCAGATTCCTCAGGCACAATCATCTCACAGAAATCGTGTTCAGAAAACTCGCGTGAGACTTCGCAACTTGAATCTTCACCATCAGGATCCGTATCAATGTATGTCCCAAAGTCATTTATCACTTTCTGTTCCAAGGAGACATACATTTCCTCGTAACCCGGCTTAGGGATCTCAGGTGAAGAAATAAGATCATCCTTAATTGGTTGTTTTAATTCAATCTGGTTAGCCTCGTAACACGTGTCCCCCTCAACCGGTGCCTGAGCGGGTTCTGTCATTGGCTTTCCTGAAGAGGGTTCATCCTGGGAATTATTCCAAGATTGAATCAAAGCAACCACGAATCTCATCCTCAATTTCGCTAATTTCCCAAGTAGAAACTCACCCGGGTTCTTATCCTTAACATCCTGGAGCCAATCCAACAAAGACTTGTTTAAATCATCAATCATTTCAATCAGGTGCTCCAATCTCTCAATGCAAGGTATTGGCTGAACTTCTAAAGATTGAATGATATTCCTCAGGTTAGCCAGAACCTTATCTTGAACCTGGTTAACCTGAACCAAATGAGTTGGTTCAGGGTTGGGCGGGTTTGACATCAATGCAGAGGAATTAACGAATTGAGATTCGTTATACCCTTCCTGATAATAAGTCATTTCAAATTGTTGAAAAGATGGTGATGACCTAAAGGCAGTGAAATCAGAAGATAGGTAAGGATCAGTGTATCCTTCTTGATTGTAGATCGTATTAGGTTGTGCATGAAAGGAATACGATCTATAATCGATGTAGCTCTGAGAAGGATAGAAATCAGAATCAAAGTGTTCAGGGTTAGACCCTAAACACGGGGGTCCGGAATTGTATCCCCAATCCGAATTATCCCAACTAACTGATGGTTGATTACAATACGAGTTGGGATAATCGTCATGTTGAGGATAATTCACAACAGGAGGGAAAGAGCGGGAATGCGTGAAATATGTGGAAGGATTCATGAGACACGGGAGGAAGAAAGGTGCCCTGCAATACAAACAACCAAACATGTCCTTAAATGGGTTAGCCTACAAACCTATAGACTCCCAAAACCCATCTTGAGATAAAGGAACGATTTGATCTACTTCTGTCTGTTCAATCCAACCAGTTAGAAGGAGGGACTGGGGAGAAGGTTCTTCCTTCGGCTTGCGCCTCCGGTTCCTAGTGTACCCCCCAGCCGCGATCATTTGACTCTGCTCCCCTAGCTAGACATCAGATTGAACAGTAGAAATAGACTAATCGAAAATAATCTTGTTCTGAGTTCTGATGAGCGAGTTCAATCCTTAAGGCCAACGTCTACTCTGTTTTATTTAGGGCTAGGTTTGAATGTGCTTTGGAATGTGATGGGCCCTTTAAATGGGTTGTGTCCTTAATAATTGATTGATTTGTGTGTGCGTGCACAACCAGTGATTTTCAAGCAAGATTATTTTTGATGTGGTGAATTTTAAGGTTCAAATCTTGCTTAGTAGCTTTTAGGATTCAACTTAGGTGTTTTCAATCAAGTTTCATTGGCACACCAAGTTTTACAAGTATAGGTGGAGATGTTTTCCTTTAAAGTTTAAAAAGAATGTGGAGTGCCTGGTAAATCCCTAAGAGTTGAACCTAATTGGCAGCTACTTGATGAGTTTATTTTATTTGAAATGGTGTGGCCCAAATAACTCAAACAATTGGCCTGATGCATAACTTAATTATGCACACAAATATGGTTAACCTAGAATGATTTCTACTCTTTTATGTGCTGCTTTGTGTGTACCGATCCCATAGATCAGAACTCGGTTGAGTAGAAACAAATCAATTTGGTTAAGTGCCTTTGAATGTGGGTGTACGTTGTGTGTTAGTTGAAAATTGCCCCACAAAATTATCTTTTTGTGTTTTTTTTTTTATATAAATGAAGGTGGAATGAATGTGAGTGAGAATCCAAACAACCAAACTATTCCTAGGATTTATGCAAACACCTAGGTTAATTGAAATTTGGATTCAATGTGGCGAATGAAATCTATGAAGGGGGAAAGAATAGGGGATAACTTACAAAACCTTCCACAGCACTTTACTCCAATCTACCGCTTTTGCTCGTCTCAAAAGAGTACCTGCAATCACAATAAGAAAGGAGAAAAGTGAGGTAAACGATTTGCAAGTTAGAAAACGCGAAGTGAAACCAAAGAGCGTTGCCTCCCCGGCAACGGCGTCAAAATGTTAAAACGTTTTGCGAATCGCTACGCTTACGTGTTTGGTTTTGGAAAACCTGTCGTAGTTCGAAAGTGAAGAATTCGTGTTCAACAAATAAAATTTATACCGAAATTAAAATTCCGGGTCGAGCACAGGGAGGCGGACGTTTGATTTAAAAACTACGCGTTTCTTATTATTTGTCACAGAATAATTCAATTTAAAACTATCTAATTATTTACAATAAATAGAAGAGAGAGAGAGTAAGAGAGAGAAAATATTACACAGAGAAATCAAAATGAGATGTAGAATAAACAAGGAATTTTTCATTGAGGAGATTGTTCATTACAACTAAAAAGCATAAAACAATTACTCTAGAGAGCGATAAATTTACTCTAGAAAGCATTAAAAGAATGGAGGGAGAAATGTCCTCCTCGACGGTCGCTTGGAGGACGAGTAGATTAATCTATAAAGCAGTAAATCTATACTAGAAAGCAGTAAAAAGAATAGGGAGAGAGAAATCCTCCTCGACGGTTGCTTGGAGGACGAGCCAGACGGGACGACGCCTGGACGAAGGAGAACGAAGCAGGACGAAGGAGGACGAAGTAGAAGAATGGGAACGAAGCAGCATGCCGTCGTCGTCACGGGATCCACTTCCGAAGGGGAACGAAAATTGGACTTTACCTCGCGAGAAGTATCCCGGGTGTGGGACAAGCTTCTCTTGAGCTTTGGAGGGGTAGAGAGGAGAAAGAAGGGATGAGAATTTCGTATGGAGGGGGTCTCCTTTTATAGTTGCAAGGAGTGGGGGCAAAATGGACATTACAACTTTAAAATAATAAAAGAGGGGTCTTTAGTGATGGATAAATCCGTTACTAAAGCCCCGACGTGGGCGTAGCTTTCGCGCCCACTCACGCCGCTTCAGTTGCCCGCGTGCCCAACGTACACGCACGTCCAGCGATCCTCAGCCGTCCTATCGCAAGATCGGACGGCTTAAGTCGCGCCTTCTCCCGCTGCATTGCACGCCCGCCTGCGCGTCCGATTACACGTCCGCGCCGCACGTTCAATCGCGCGTCGGCGCTATTGGGCGCGCGCGGCCATTGGATTGAGATCTGACGGTTGATGAAGGCTCGCCCGGTCGCCTCAGAAATTGCTTGGCGGGGCTCGAACGCGCGCCAGCGCCTCGCGATAAGGCGCTGGACCGCTGCGCTGCCTCGCCCAAAAGGTTGCGCAGACGACTTTAAAGAGCCGCGTCCACAGCCGTTGGATCGAGATCCAACGGCGGAGAGGGGGCGGGTGCGCGGTCTTCATAGAATGCAAGCAGCCGTTTGGGTGGCTGAGATGGCGCCACGTGGCGCCATCTTGGCAGTCCATCTTCTGGAAGTTGTAGATGGTGCCACGGATATCGGATTGACTCGATTTTTGTGTCGTTGGACTGCGATCGTCGATCCGAATTCATCCGTGCGGTCGGATTTACACCATCCTGGCCCTTGATCTTCTAGGGTTCCCCGGTCACTATTTGATGCTACAGATGTCTGATTAGGGCGATCTTGGAGTCGTTGAACTCCAATCGTCGTCCTGATCACATTCATACGGTTGGAGCTTTGATCCGAGGCTCCGATAAAATGTTTGCCCTGTCCAAGCACATAAAAGGAGACAATTAACCTCCATTTTATTCAAACTACTCTAAATGCAAGATGATGCATGTTATGCAATATTTATATCATGAAATGTAATCCTATGCTTAAGAACATGCATAAATAGACATTTTAAGTAGTGTAAATGTATTTACATCATTCTTCAAGGACTATTGTACTCCGAAGCAACAACAGAAAATCGGATGACAGGCGGTATTATCTGAGGAAGCCAGCATAGTTATCTTAGCTGACTTACCGCCCAAAAGGAAGGACTCGAGCACACCACTTATTTCCTACTTTTTGCAGGATTCCCCTTTTGGTAGGGCCCTTCTTGACTTGGGGTCGTCCATCAACCTAACTCCTACCGTAGTATTTGATCGATTCTGATTCGGGGAGTTAAAGCCCACCTCGGTTACCATACAGTTGGCTGACTGATCGGTGAAAACACTGAGGGGGGTGGTTGAAAATGCGATCGTGAAAGTCCAAGGATTCTGCTTTCCAGTGGACTTTTTTGTTCTTGATATGGAGGTTCCTCCTAATCTCCATGATGCACCGATTATTCTAGGTCGCCCATTCTTGGCAACCGCCTGCGCAAACATTGACTGTGCATCGGGGTGCATGAAGGTTGCCCTAGGGAACAAAAAACTTAGACTGGACATTTTCAGGGCATCAAAGAACTTTGATTGCGATCTAATCAAGGCTGATGGTGAAGATGAAGATTCAGCTTTCTGTGGGAACATTGGGCTCCTCTACAGCGACCTAATGGCACATTCATCCTCACTATCAGGGGTCTTAGATCGTAGTCCACACAGGGCTGAGACTAATGACATACACATTTCATCCCATGGATCTGGTTGTCATGGGTGCTCATCTGCTTCCAACACCCCTGATCCTGGCTATCCTGTCCCATCTAGCACTGATATCTTAAGACAGGATTACATGACCACTGCAAACGGATTTTCCATTAGTCAGGATCAGTAGATTTTCGTTGTTGCTTCCTCTCCTCCCCTCTGCATAAACCCTCTCCCCACCCTCCACTGCTAGAGTTACAGCCCTTACCTGATTCTCTCAAGTATGTGTTTCTGGGAGAAAGTGAGATGTACCCGGTGATTATCAATGCTCACTTGACTCCAGACTAGGAACACCAGTTGATCTCCATTCTGCAAGTACATAGGGCTGCTATCGGGTGGGCCATTACTGATCTTCACGGGATTCGCCCCTCATATTGCACTCACCATATCTACACTGATGAAGGGGTGAGACCATTGAGACAACCTCAAAGGTGCTTAAATCCAAACATGTTGGAGGTTGTCAAGAAGGAGATCATTAAATGGCTGGACATGGGCATTATCTATCCAATTTCCGACAGCCAATGGGTGAGTCCCATTCAGATTGTGCCCAAAAAGGCGAGACTCACCATGATAAAAAATGAAATGGGAGAATCCATCCCGACCCACACCACGACTTCTTGGCAGGTCTGCATTGGTTACAGGAAGCTAAACTCGGCTACCAAAAAGGATCATTTTCCTTTACCCTTTATTGATCAGATTTTAGAATAGCTGGTCGAGCGTAGTTTCTTCTGCTTTCTGGATGGATACTCCGAGTACAATCAAGTAGCGATCAACCCGGAAGATCAAGACAAGACGACTTTTACGTGTCCCTTCAGAACATTTGCTTTTAAGTGGATCCCCTTTGGTCTTTGTAACACACCAGCTACTTTTCAGCGATGCATGATGGCCATCTTTTTAGACATGATTGGGGACTACGTAGAAGTATTCATGGACGACTTCTCTGTGTTTGGAGACAATTTTTCGTCTTGTCTTGATAACCTCACAAAGATCCTAAGAAGATGTATAGAAGTTAACCTAGTACTTTCATGGGAAAAAAATCATTTTATGGTGAGGGATGGTATCGTACTAGGTCATAGGATCTCCTCTAATGGACTCGAGGTCGACCAAGCTAAGTCCGAAATCATTTTGTGATTACCTCTGCTTAGCTTGGTCAAGCAAATCAGATCGCTCTTAGGGCATGTCCAATTTTATCGAAGATTCATTCGAGATTTCTAGAAAATTGCTTGTCCATTAACGAATCTTCTGGTAACCGACACTCCCTTTGATTTTGACTCATGTCTCAACGCTTTCGAGACCTTGCAAAGCATTGTTTCAAATGCACCTATATTCCAACCTCCTGACTGGTCTCTCGACTTCGAGATGATGTGTGATGCCTCCGACTTCGCTGTCAGAGCTGTTCTTGGCCAGTATCGGGAGTGCCATCCATTCATAATATACTATGCTAGCAAAATGCTGAACAAGGCTTAGCATAACTATACAGTCACTGAGAAAGAATTGCTAGCTGTGGTATTCGAGTTGGAGAAATTCAGGTCACACTTACTCGAGTCCAGAGTTATTATCTACATTGACCATTCTGCCCTCTGGCATTTGTTGGCAAAGAAGGACGCCAAACCTCGCCTTATCAGATGGATCCTTCTTTTGCAGGAGTTTGATGTCGAGATCCATGGCAAAGCCGGAGCCCATAATGTTGTGGCGGATCACCTGTCTAGACTAGACCCAGACTATATTCCGTACTCCCCGCCGATATTAAACCAATTTCTAGATGAGTCTCTGCTGTCTATTAACTCTGTTGAGTTTCCTTGGTATGCTGATATAGCAAACTATCTCGTCGCAGGCAGGATGCTTGTGGGATTATCCAAGGATCAAAAACTCAAATTTATCTTAGAGGCTAAATTCTATTTTTTGGATGACCCACTGCTCCTTCACATTGGGGCTGATCAGATCATCCGTAGATGCATCCTTGATTCGGAAATCTCTAGTATGCTATTTTTCTACCACAGCGATGCTTATGGGGATCATTTCTCGGGCTGAAAGACCGCTGCAAAGATTTTACAGTCGTGATTTTTCTGGCCAACCATTTTCAGAGATACACACGAGTTTGCCAAATGCTGTAATCGATGCCAGTCGATCGGTTCTATGAACCGGAGAGACATGATGCCTTTCCAATCTATTCTCGTCGAAGTGTTCAATGCCTTGGGCATTGACTTTATGGGCCCTTTCCCGAACTCTCACGGCTTTGAGTACATACTTCTCGTAGTTGACTATGTCTCAAAGGGGGTTGAAGCTATCCCGACAAGATGGGCTGATCATAAGACTGTTATATCCTTCGTCCGAGAATTCATTTTTGCGAGATTCGGAGTTCCCCACACCCTGATAGGCGACGGGGGTAGTTACTTCATCCATGCCCAGTTCAAGTCATTATTGAAGAAATACGGGGTGCAACACCACATTGCTATCCCGTATCACCCACAGATCAATGGGCAGGCTAAAGTATCTAACTGTCAAATGAAGCTTATCCTTCAAAATACGATTAGACCTTATAGGAAGGATTGGTTCGGTCGGTTGATTGATGCACTATGGGCATATCGGACCGTGTACAAGGCCTCTCTTGGAATGTCACCATACCGCATGGTGTATGGAAAGGTCTGTCACCTTCCTGTGGAGCTGGAGCACCGCACCTTTTGGGCAGTGCAGAAGTATAATTTTAACCTCGAGGCTGGAGGTTATGAAAGGAAGCTCCAGCTCAGTGAGTTAGAGGAGATTAGGTGGGAAGCTTATGAGAATGCAAAAATATATAAAGACAAGACGAAGACTTTCCATGATTGACACATTCGGAGGAAGGAGTTCCCGCCTGATCAGCAGGTCTGGTTATTTGACTCCCGACTCAAATTCTTTACGGGAAAGCTCAAGTCCAAGTGGACTGGGCCTTATCTGGTGATCCACCCGTATCCTAATGGGGCGATCTAGATTAAAGACCTAAAATCTGGGCATGCTTTTACGGTTAATGGCCAGCGCCTCAAACCATTTTTAGCCTAAGAACCTCCTCCTACTGATGAAACGATACATCTTCTCGAGGATGTGTGACTAACATGTTGCCCAGCTGGAGGCGTTAAACTCAGCACGTATACATATATACATACCATATATACATAGCATATTTCATTTTCGCATATTGTTTTGCATATTGTGTATGGCATTGCAGTGAAGGCATGAGCTGAATGACAACTCAGAAGTAGTTTCTAGTGATTTCTATCCATGTACACCCTGCGTTATTCCAATTTCTTTTATTCATACATGAGGACATGCAAACACTTAGGCATTGGGGGGGGGGGGGGGGTAGTCCATAAAACTAAAAATTTTCTACCAACAAGTGGGGGATTAGATCGTTTTATCAAGAGGTTTTATTAAATACTTATTCTTTAGTAGATTCCTAAGCCTAGAATCTAGTATAACCTCACACCTGCATGTAGAATTTGTAATGGATCCACTGTGAAAATCGATAGACATCTCTAGTTTGTCGAGAAGAAGCATTGCTTCTTCTCTTGAACCCTTGGACAGCAATCAGAGAGTCAGGTGAACTATCTTCTAATAGATCCACCAAAACATATGTAAGGTGAGAGTAGAGAGTCTACTTGTGCTCTAAGGCTAGTGTAACGAATCTTTAATTCTAGATAATTGAATAATGACACTTGGAGTTGGGCATAGTTTTCGCTCTCAATTCTTGCATACTAATTCTTTGAGAAAATCCTTGCGAGAGCTACCAAATAAGGCAAATACACATAGAGCGGGTTCTGATAAAACTAGGACTGAGGTGGATGGTCACGACCATTGACATAGTTTTCGCTCTCACTTCTTGCATACTAATTCTTTGAGAAAATCCTTGCGAGAGCCACCAAATAAGGCAAATACATAGAGAGTGGGTTCTGATAAAACTAGGACTGAGGTGGATGGTCATGACCGTCGGCATAGTTTTCGCTCTCAGTTCTTGCATACTAATTCTTTGAGAAAATCCTTGCGAGAGCCACCAAATACGGCAAATACACAAAGAGCGGGTTCTGATAAAACTAGGACTAAGGTGGATGGTCACGACCGTCCTCTACAGAATCCTTGGCTGAAGGAGGGTACTGATGTCAAGGTCAAAAATACGTCATCCTACCCATTCCCTACCTGGTGCCGAGAATAGGCACTTCCACCAAATAAGCCACTTGAAATCCTCTTGGTCATCCCCAAAAATCCCAAATAATGCCTCATGAATAAAAGTACGCATGTCGTATTGCATTGTGGCGTTATATTATGTTGGTAACGGCATTGTTCCAGTAGATATGAGAAAAAAAAAAGAAAAAGCATACAAAAGAGGTATTTGCTTGAAAGAAAAAAAAAGTAGAAAAAAAAGTGTTATGTTAAGAAGTTTAAGTTATGTAAGTCAAGTGTTTTGAGGCAACAATGCCTACCACCCCCACGAACCACCAAATACAGCCTTAACCTATTTTTTTTTCTATATTTCTAACCGCCTGAATATGAGCCAAGGGGTCTGACTTAGTCGTAGGGTTATTAGAACCTAATTAAAGTGTGATGCCATGCGAGACCACCAAATACATTTGCAAATCTGGTGAGATGTGAGCTCAGAAAAAAACAATGATAATCCAGAGAGAGAGAGAGAGAGAAAAGAAAAAGTACAACAGATTAAAGAGAGCACAGTTTTCCAACCTCTCTCTAAGTTGATTTATTCAATAATATAGAAATCTAGATTCTGAAATACTAGTCTCTATGTATCACTAGAAGAGAGTGAGCCACCAAATACAAATCCAGTTAACTCAGACATCTCCTACCTAAGTCAAACACCAGGGCTAAAATCAAAGAATATTTTATAACCCTCAGAGAAGAGGTTCGCCTATCCTAACAGAATTTTACTAGGGGTCAAGTACAAGCTTTAAATGTATATCGACTCTTCGCTTGGATCCGTTGCAGAAGCTACAACATTACATGTTCATGGTTATCTGGATTCTGAATTTTTGGATGAAATGAAAAGAAACAAACCTTTAGTTAAACTCATGATAAAATACTTTTAGTATTACACTTGCTAGGGACTAGCAAGATTTAGGCATGGAGGTATGATTGCGCAGTAATCATAGGCCCTAATTTGCCTGAATTAAGCTAGAACCTAGCTTAACATGGGCATTCTGCATGCATACGCATCGTATTTTGCATCGTAGTTTATTTATATGTTTTATGCATTTTACGATGCTATTTGAGAGGTATTACTCATTACAGGTAATTCGGGGCTGCGGATGACCGATCCAACCTAATGGAACTTTTTAGAACGACGACGGGAGTCCAACGCTTCTAAGATCGCATCAATTAGACTCCCGTAGCACCCTAGGGAGTCTGCAAAAGAATCAAGAGCCAAGGGGCAAATTGAAGAATATTCAGACCTCAGTCGACAAATCCAACTACACGGAAGGATCTGGATCGATGTTTGCAGTCCAACGGTGCAAAAATCAACTCAATCGGAGGCCTACATCATCAGATACAAGGAAAAAAAGATGGACGGCCACGATGGTGCCATGTGGTGTCATCATAGCCGCCCCTTCGCCATGCCCCAACCTCTGAAGATCATCCTTCACGCGTTATGGGTTGTTGGATCTCCATCCAACACCTACGAACTTGCCACGTCGCCTGCCTTCAGCCGCTTCATCGAGCGAGGACGAGATCTCGACCGTTTGATTTCCATCCAACGGTTGAGGGTGGCTGCACACGAGATGGCAACTGCAACAACTTGCGCGCGTAGCGCAGTGGAAAAGTGTGCTTAACAACCACGCACGATGCGGGTTCGAGTTGCAATATGGGTGTTGATCATGCACGGATGAAATTCAACTATTCGATCTTCATTGAGCGGCGACAGGGGTGGCCGCGCGGTGCATGCGGATGTGAGGGAGCGAGGACGCGCGTGATGACGTGCGCTTTAGGATTCAAGAGGGCCCAGCACACGCTCTTTTAAGCCATCCAATCGAGAGATCAAACAGCTGAGATGGTGTAAGGAGTTGAGGCGCGTTTGGAGGCGGTGCGGTGCGCGCAAAAGAGGAAACGGCGAGCAACGAGAGTGGCAATCGTGCGATGGTGATCAGAGGGCATACGTTGCGCCACATGTCAGATCCAGATTGAATTCGCGAATGGAGAAGGATTTGGAGGGTTTTTTTAGGCTTAATCAGGACCGTTGATCTCTCGATCAACGGATCTGATCAACCTAAGACTGTTGCACGAAATTAAGGGCTCCAATGCCCTAAATACCCTTCACAACAACTATAAAAAGAGGCCTAAGGGTCCTCTTTGAAGGCATTCAATTAGATTTCTTCTTCTTCTTCCTTCTACAGCTCCTCTACCTTCTTCTTCCCGTCTTCTCTACCTTCGTCTCTGCATCTTCTTCCGAAGAGTTCGTTGAGCCACCTCCTCGGATCGTTGCTGCTATCCTCAACCTCTCCAGAAGGCCACCACGGATCACCGTGGTGCCCTTGTTCTATTACAATAGTAGTTTGTTTATTTTATGTTTTATTCAAATGCATGTATCCAATTCATGATCAATCTCTCCTTGTGATATAAATCTTGTAATTGATTGTTCCTTCTACTTAGTCTTTATATTTAAAACAAGCGCATGAAATCAAAGCGCTTTCTGCTTCCCTGTGATTGACTGGGACTCACCAGTTCCATAAATTTATTTGCCGAGATGTATTTCGCACTATACTACAACGCATTTATCTTTTACGCGATCTACGCCCCGAACAGTTATGTTTTCAATGTGGTGACAAATGGTTTAGAGGACATAAATGTAAAGCACTATTTCAGATTCATTTGGTTTTGGATGATTGTTTGCTACTATTGATGATACCCAAGAAGAATTGGAGGAGATTGATTCTTGTCCTGAAATTTCTTCACATGCCATTAATGGTATGGATGGGAACTCTACAATGCATGTTGAAGGAAAAATCAAAGGAGTTCCTACAGTGGTTTTAATTGATTATGGCAACTCTGATAACTTCTTTAATCCAAAATTGGTTTCTAAATTGGGCTTAAAGATTTCAAACCCAACACAATTCCAAGTCATGGTTGCAGGAGGCAACCATGTGATGAGCTCAGGGCGGTGCACATGGGTGACTATTAAGCTCCATGATCTACATATGGCCAATGATTTCTATGCATTACCATTGGGCAATTGTGACATGGTATTAAGGACTGATTGGCTAAAGAAATTAGGGACTATTGAATGGAACTTGTCAGAGCTTACTATGCGATTTACAGTCTTGGGGTAACAACATTCTTTGCAAGGGCTTCATCCACGACAACTATGTTTGGTAAACCCAGCTTTTATTTCTAAAGAATTGTCAGTAGTAAAGACTGGCTATCGGATTAAAGTCAGACTAATGCATAATTCCATGTTTGAACAACATGATCAAGAATCTTATTCTCCACAACTAACAACCTTATTAAATATCAGTCTCTTTTTCATTTACCACGTGGCTTTCCTCTACAACGACCATGTGACCATAAAATCCCTTTAATTAATGAGTTAGTTGCTGTTGCTTGTGCTTCTTACCGTCGCTCTCCGTTACGAAAGCAAATTATTGAGCAACAAGTCAAGGATGACTTGAGGAGGGTATGATAAGGCCTAGTAGCAGGTTGTTTGTAGCACCAGTTTTATGGGTTAAAAAAGCTGACGGTTCTTGGCATACGTGTATAGAATACAGGGGTTTAAATGCTACTACAGTGAAAGATACATTTCTTATTTCCTTAATTGATGATATATTGAATGAGCTAGTTGCTTCAACATATTTCACTAAATTGGACCTTCGGTTAGGGCATCACCAAATTAGAGTACATGGGTCTATGTTCATAAAACTGCTTTCCAAACTCATGAGGGACATTATAATTCTTGGTAATGCCATTTGATCTTACAAATGCCCCCTTTATGTCCCAACTACTTATGAATTCTTTATTTAGACCAATGTTACGCAAGTTTATTTTGGTCTTTGATGACATTTTAGTCTATAGCCATCCTTCTAATTACATCTTCAGCACCTTAAAGTTTTTCAAATATTGCAACACAATCAGCTCTACCTCAAGCATTCTAAATGCCACTTTGCAGTCACGTCAGTCACATATTTGGGCCTTGTCATTAGTCAGAAAAATGTGGCAATGGAACCAGATAAGATTTCAACCATTGAGAAGTGGCCAAAAACCTACTACAATCAAAGCTTTACGGGGGTTTTTAGGCTTGATAGGCTACTATCGTAAATTTATTCACAATTTCGGCATTATTTCTAAACTATTAACTGATCTCTTGAGGAAGGATTCCTTTATTTGGACTAATGAAGCTACTCAAGCATTTATAGCTTTAAAGAGGGCTTTAATTTTAGGCTCTATCCATCCTCTTCCTGATTTTTCATGTCCATTTGTTATTGAATGCGATGCTAGTGGCATGGGAATGGGGTTGTCTTATCTTAGCAAGGGCATCCAATAGCTTATTTGAGCAAAGACTTCTCTAAAAGGTAACAAGCTTGGTCGACATATGAAAAAGAATTGCAAGCTATCCTTTTTGCTGTGGAATGGTGGTGCCACTATATTTTGGGTAGGAAATTTATTATCAGAACAGACCATCAAAGCCTTCGCTATTTGTCGCAACAAAAAGTGAATACACCAGCACAACATAAGTGCTTGATTCATCTTATGGATTTGGACTTTCAATTCAAATACAAGGAGGGTCGTCACAATGCTGCAGCCGATGCCCTTTCTAGAATAGAGGAGCATGTTTCCCTATTTGCTATATCAAGATCGGTCCTATCTTGGCTTGATGAGCTTAAGCAAGCATATCAATATGACCCTATTCTTCTACAGCTGCTACAAAAATGGCAAGATGCTCAAATGGATAGAGATGTTTATTCACTCCGTGATGGTCATATTTGGCACAAAAATCGCAGTCCTTGCCAAATATTGTGCTTTTATAGCTACAGCTCTACATATTGCACATAATTGTTTACACACGAAATCAAATTTTTAAAATTTGATGTGTCGTAATATAGTCAAAATCATGCAAAAACAAATACAATTTATACTCGAATTTTTACAAATGAAGTCCAAGGTCGAACACAAGGAGCAAGTGTTGCAATTCACGAACTAATCTTGATTAATATATAAATGAGCATAAGGAATCAAGCCAAGAATGATTATCAATGAATAATATCTACTCAAAATTGATTTTCAATGCAAAACATGAGTATATCAAGAGTTTTAATGAGGCAAAAAGATGTTTAAGACAAAATAATGGTGATTTGAATTACCAATTATTAGCTTAGATACACATATATACTAATTACTCAATAATCTAAATAAATGAACAGTATCAACCACTTTAAATCCACGCAAGCTTAGTGCACAGTGCACTGTGTCAGAGGCAATCAGACGGTGGAACACCCAATCTGACGACTTAAATCGCCTTTAGCTACAGTGCCTCTTCTTATTCTTCTTCTTCCTTCCTTCTCTTCTTAGACTCTCACGGCTAAGCGTTGGGCTTTCTTCTCTGAAGTACAACCCTCCCTCCCCCGCTCTCTCTTTCCTTCCTTCCTTCTCTTCTCTCTGATCCAAGTTTAATGGGTAATTGGGTATGTAGTAACCTGGGTCTAGGGCTGTGGGCATGGATCGCAACCAAGGAGTGAGAGGGTTAAGGTTAAGCGGGTACGTGGGTATGGTGCTGGGGACCTCACCCCTGGTGTGCTTGAAGCGATAAGCCCTTAGCAAGAATTCAACTTAGGCGTACTCAGCCCCTCGTCCACACATGATGTGGCACTAAAGGCAATGCCTTTTCTTCGCGAAACCGCAGGAAGTGCAGCACTTGATTGCGAGCTGCTCGAACATGTTTTGTGTTCAGTTGAAGACGTAGCTCTACTCTTAGGAAGTGTCCGAGTCGCTTGCGAGTGGAATTAGCAACGATGATGGCCAAAGGAAGCGTGACGACGTTGAAGATGACAAAGGCAACAGCGGAAGGTGGTGAAGACCTAAAAACACACATACGACCTCTTCGCCCAATTAAAATAGTTCAGGAGCATCATCATGGGGTAAGGAGAGTGATGGAGGTGATGGCGAAGTGTTTCGTGGTGTTTAGCGACCAGACGACATCGGAGATGATGGACTGAGCAGGAGGTGTTTGGTGAAGGTTTAGGATGGGTGGAACGCGAAATAAGTAGAGGGTTTTGGTGGGCGTGAGTTGGCGAAGCGAATGGGAGTTGTGTTGAGGCAAACAGTGGCATGTAGCGAGCTCTTGGCCTCACCGAAGCTTAGCCGGAGTGAAGGAAGATGGAGGGGGAGGCATGTGGTTCGTGGTCAGAATTAGAGTCTAAGGAGGAGAATTTGAAGTAGAGAGGAAGATGGAGCTAAAGGACCTAATTTAGCGGACGAAAGAGGTAGGGTAGTGTCGGCTGTGGTTGGCCGGTGTTGAGGATGAAGCTTACTCTGGTGAGGTGAATGGTTGCGAGGAAAGGGAGAGGATGCCCTCGCTGTGGCTGGCAAGGCACGGACGAAAGTGAGGAAGAGGTTGGATGGGCCAATTTGGTCGTTGGTTGTCAGTAGGAAGATGGGGAAGGAGGCTGCTAGAGCTAAGGTGGAGCTTGGCCGGAAATGGAGGAAGAAGGGGTATTTGGCCTCAAAACCTTGCTAAGGAAGTAAGACATGCCTCAAGGAGTCTTTTATAGGGCTTAGGATGGAGTTCCAAGCTTGGAAACAAGCTTGGAAACTCCGAGCTTCTTGTGCACGTATGATACATGTGTATTTAAACCGTTTGCATGGGACTTCCAGAGAGTTCTAAGATCTGTGGACAGTTCCATTTGGAAGGAAATTCTTTAAAGAATCTCTCTTTCAATTTTAGGAGTATTTGATTGAGAATCGAGCGAGAAATCCTCGCTCAAATCTTGACGGTGAAGTTCTGACCTTCCAAAAATGGTGCGAGAACCTATTTACAAAGAATGATGATAAACTTAGGGATCCATTTGCAATTCTTTTGAAAGTTAGGGGCATATGTGTGACAGAAAAGAGTTAGACAGAACTGAAATGTAAACTAGGTCAAGGTGATATCTGATTCGGTCCAAATTTTGGTACAAACTTAATTTGGACCCAAGGAATTTGATGGTAAAGTCGGATTTATGTTTTGGCCAAGTTTGATTGGATAATTTGCATAGAAACCCAAATTAGGGCAACTATCTGTTTGAGGCTTTGTTTTAGGTCAAATTGGGTTTCAATGGTCAAAGCAAGCATACCAACCTCAGAGAATATTGTTATATGATTTTTAGAAGGTTTATGTAAATTTTATCCTGACCAGAACCTCAGTTAATTAAGCGTGTCTGTTTTTAGGGTTTCAGATATCATTTAATTCTCAAAACGCTTGAAAACCCTTTCTGTTTGTATGAACTCACTTATTAGACATTTATGACCATTTTACCATTAATTAACCCCTGAGAAATCCCGTGATTGCTCTGCATTTAAGATATTCTGTTAAAACTGCAGTTTTACCCCTGTTTTCATGTTTATCTTCCAGAATGGATGTGCAATGAATTATGATCTTCTGGCTGTTATGTAGGAGCATTTATCAATGGAATATGACTAATTAAAGCTAGAAATGGCTGATGATGACGTTATCATCAATAATATCCCAGAAGGAGGACATGCTGGGTTCCATAGAACTCTGCATCGCCTTAAACAGAATTTTACATGGCAAGGAATGAACTTAGATGTTCGAACTTACATGCAGCAATGTGATACTTGTCAGTGATGCAAGATGTCTACACAAGCTCCTGCAGGGCATCTTTAGCCCTTATCAATTCCTACCAATATATGGCAAGACATTAAAATGGACTTCATTGATGGACTTCCTATATAAAAAAGGAATCAGTGATTTTGGTGGTCATTGATAGGCTTTCAAAGTATGGGCATTTTATTCCCCTTATTCATCCCTATTCAGCCCAAGATGTTGCAATGCTATTCATCTAAGAAGTGGTTCATTTACATGGGGTTCCCTCTTCCATTGTGCCTAATAGAGATGCAATATTTTTAAGCAAATTTTGGCAAGAATTGTTTACTGCTAAGGGAACAAAATTAGAAATGAGTTCATCATATCACCCACAATCTGATGGCCAATCAGAAGCTCTCAATAAATGCTTAAGACTTATTTGCATTGTTTATGCTACCAACAACAACATTCATGGGTTGATTGGCTTCCAAGAGCAGAATATTCCTACAATACAAGTCTCCGGTCTTCTGCTAAGATAACACCATTCGTGGTTGTATATGGTCATGCCCCACCTACAATATAGAGTTATATAGTTGGAACTTCCTCCACTACAGATGTTGCAGTAACTCTTCGTGGTCGGGATCAGATTTTGAAGGAATTAAAGCATCATTTACAACAAGCCCAGGCTCGTATGTAGTTACAAGTAGACAAGAAATGCACAGAGAGGGTCTTTCAGGTAGGTGATTGGGTCTACTTGAAGCTGCAACACTTTCGCCAAACTCAGTTGTTCGTCGTTTCAACTACAAGTTTGCTGGCCGTTATTTTGGGCCCTATCAGATTATTGCACGAGTGGGAACAATTGGTTATCGCTTACAACTTTCATTGGAGTCCAAAATACATAATACCTTTCATATTTCTCAACTGAAAAAGTGCAATGGAACACATCAAGTTCAATTTCAACTCCTGCCCATGCACTTGGAAGAACCTCCCATGCCTCATTGCCTTTTAGGCCAAAGAACAATCAACAAGATAATGTTGCTATTATGCAATTGCTAATTCATTGGGCCAGCCAGTCAGTGGAAGAAGCTAAATGGATTGACTACAAAGTTTTTGTTAAGCAGTATCCCACCTTCAACCTTGAGGACAAGGTTTCTTAAGGGGAAGGGATTTGTAATGGCAGTTAGAGTTGTTAGTATGGTTGTTACAATAACTGCAGTAGTTGAGGACCCAATTGAAGGGTCCCTCATTTGTATAAAAGCCATGGAGTGATAAGTCTGAAGGATAACGATGATAAACCCTTTTTCCTGGAACACCCTCTCTTTCTCCTCTCTCCTGATCTTCTTGTTTCTTTCCCTCCTGTTCTTCTAAGCTAGTGATAACTCAATCTAGGAGTTGCGCTCAACCTCTTTCCTCCTCCTCTTCTAATACTTCTCATAACACTTTGTTAAAGAGAAGCTGTGGAAGCTTTAATATTGATTTTGATAAAAAAAACTACTCAATCATGACCTGATGGTCAACTTACAAGCATGGAAACATTTAGAGAGTTGATTTTGATTGGCACTAGGGCTGCACATGGGTCGAAGTGGGTCAAGTTGGGACTTAAGTTCCAACACAACCAAATGTTTATGGTTGGAATTTTTTCTACCCAACTGAACCCATCCTCTAACCTAGCCCAACCTGTAAAACTAAGTTAGGTTGTATCGGGTTGGACTAGATGTTGACTGATCAAATTGTTAGGTTTGTTGTTATTTATGTGTTTCTTATTTGATAACATAAAATTTAAACTCATAATACAACCATTCATGACATAAGAAAGCAATTAAAAAAGAATTTTAAACAAAAATTTAGGAAATAATATAAAGCTTATAATAAAAGGATTGTTGGGCCATCCATTTACAGGTGTAATAGGAGAGGATACTATAAATGTTGTTGACATTCTAACTTTTAGGTGTAATGGGCTTAGTAAGTATAATGCTATTTATGACTAAAGAATGGTAGAATATTTAGATTTTGAATATATATAATATAGTCATAAAATAAATACGAAAAAATCAATTTGGCAAACTGGTCAATTTTTCCTTCTCATATTTTTTTGAGTTAATAATAGTAGATTCTACTTAATTTGAAATACAACCCCATACCATCTCTTGTCATCACATAATCCCTTGCAGTAACAAAATGATTTTTCAAACCCTAACATCCAAACCTACCAACACCTCCCTCGAAACAACCCTTCACAATACATAATTGCTACGTAACCCATAGGGGAGAACTGCTGCAAATCTCCTTAGCTTGTGAGGGGCTTTAACCACCCCACCTTCTCATCGGTGGCTCCAGGTGGCCTCCTCTTAGGCTCCTTGGTCACCATCTCATAGCAATGAGGGGTCCTCTCCTCAATCCTTTCTCAACTCCTTGTCAGCTTCTCTCACTTGCAAGAGATAAGAGCTTCACCTCTTGCCATCATTGCGTGAATCCTAATCCCTCTCCAACCATGCTCTACCTTAGGGGTGTACATGGGTCAGGTTGGGTTGGGTTAGGACTCAACCTAAACTCAACCCATAGTTTTCAGGTTGGAAATTTTCCAACCCAACCCAACTCGTTACACTACTGAACTCAACCCAACTCAACCCATAAACATTAGGTCGTGTTGGATTGTGTTGAGCAGGTTGTTAACTAGCCAAAGGACTCGAAACTTATGGTTATCTCCTGTATATTTTCTATGTCTTTCATACTTAATAACAAAATATTTTAAACTTATAAATAACTTATATCTTCTAAAAAAGTAAATAAAATAGGTAAAAATAAAATAAACTTGATGGTTTTATAGTAGTAATTGTCTCTTTTCTATAGAAAAGTAAACACATATTACAAGACAATTATCTTATCCATATAATTTTTTTCATAGATGTAGGCATTTAAAACAAAGAATTAGACGAGAATCAAAATAATTTTTTACTAGTAAGGGAAAAATTCAAGATGTACGTGTGGATGTCTTTCAATTCTGTTTAAATAAAGAATTAGATGCGAATCTAAATAATGATGTCTAATTTAAACATCAAAGTTTGAATGCCTGCGTCAAAGTTTTAAATAATTTAGGCTAAGTTAAGGGAATACAGAGGGAGAAGAGAATAGCCAAGAGAGGGGGTGGTAGCTATTGGCTATAGTGGAGGATAGCCGATGAGGGGGTGGTAGGTTGTGTGGTGATGGTGGTGGTGGTAGTGACTCTAGTGATAGGTTGAGCGGAGGGGAAGGTAGAGAGAATGGTGAATGGTTGGTGAGGGGTGGCGGGCTACGTGGTGGTGGTGGATCAATGGTAGTAGGCCAGTAGCTCTAGTAGTAAGCTCAGGTAGGGCAGAGGGAAGGTAGTGACGAAGATGGATGGTCGGTGAGGGGGTGGTGGGCTATATGATGGTGGTGGTGGTGGCAGTGGCAATGGCTCTAGTGGAGGGAGGTGATGGCTATCACTAATGTAAAAGAGGAAGAGAGGAGGGAGGAAGATGCTAATCTCGAGTGGTAATGACGAGAATAATGACGCCAGCGAGAAGGGAGCTGAGAGAGGTTGATGGCGACGACGAGAGAGGAAACTCAATTTAGGGCTTGCAAGTATGAGAGAAACTGAAAAGAAACGCACGATGAGGGAAAATTGAAATTAACGGAGTGGCGTGCGTTATTTACGTGAATTTTTTTTTATCTCCTTTCAAATTTAAACATGGTAACTTTTTTTCCTTTAAAATTTTAATAGATACTCTCGTGTGTGTATCAAGTCGAATTGGATTGTAGGTTAAGTTGGATTTATTAGACCTCAAATCCAATTCAACTCAATTTAAGTCACAAGCCAACCCAACACATTTCAATCGGATTGGATTCAGGTTGCGTTCGAGTTGAATCCAACCTGTGTACCTTAGTTCCAAATGATCAAGATTTTCCCCTACTTCAAAGAAATAGGGGCCTTGCTAAGTAGAACACAAAGCAGCTGATCATCCATGGTACAATCCTAGTTTGAAGACCATCAAATATTACTGCAGCCCTCTTATCTTGTTAGAGATGCATGAATCTATGCCTCACGATATCTATACACCGGCTACAATTGACATTGGCAAATAATGAAGTCTTCATGTTGATATTGTTCTCAATGAAGATTATCATCATCGGTGTTCTCTAAGAACAGGTGATCAAGGACATCCAAGTAGCACTAAAGCGAAACTTCTATCTTCCAGCTTGTGAAAGTCGGTCTAGTGTTGGAAATCTCTTACTTGAACCAATAGTGATTTTATCAATTGCAGATCATAGTTTTTTCTTCGTATATGTTGTTGGTATTTCTTTAATAATGAACTTAATTGGTATGCTTTAAAAAAAGAAAAAAACAACACCCACACCCCAAACCCAAAGACAAAATGCACCCAAAAGGACAAAAAAAGCAATAGTAAATAAATAAATAAACAAAAAAGGCAAACCCACCCGGCATATGGGACATAGCCAGTTGTCTTCTCATGTGAGCAGGTGTGAATGCATGCAACAAGGGAAACACACGTTGCATGTGCATGTTACCATGTTAACTAATATTTCCTTGTAGAATCCACTAATATTTTAAGTTTACAATCGACCAAAAGATCCTCCCGTGTACAAATGTAGTCTAACACGAAATATCCAATACTTTCTAAATTTGAACACCCGATTCATGTTAGAAACGAAAATAACAATTCATAATTTTGCCTCACTACATTGACTTCAAACTATCCTTGAATAGATTTAAAGCAGCCAAACACCATATTACAGCTGTAGTGGATATACCGTATGGGATATTCTAAGCATTCTGCTATCCCATGAACTTTTCCTTTCTTTGACTTGATTGAGTTGTCATCTTAACTCATCTTTAACTGAGAAGACTTACAAAGCACAACACATGCTGCAAGACATCAATCTTAGAGATGCATGTCATTATTATACATTATATACATCTAACGCCATTTTTCAGAATCAGGCCGTTTTCTGCATCCTTAAATACCAGCTAAAGTACAAAGAGAGCTTATTTTTTGACTGATACAGTATCAGGAATGCAAACCTGAAGTAAGAGAAGAAGGCGCAGTTAAAGTGAGCCCTTAATAATGCTCAAATCATTTTCAAATATGCATTAGAAGTGTACCTCTTCTGGTTGGAACTTGGCAGCTTAGCTTCATACTCCAGAAAATGATGCTAAGCAGTCATGTCTCTGGGGTGAAACTAGCTTCTCAGAAGCCCTTTTGTTGCTATGAGACTCAGAGCCTTCCGCTTTCTGCGTTCATCAGGACAAACAAGATACTCTCTTTCTTCTTGGAGAGAGGATCCACCTGGTTGCAGATCTTCATATCCGGTCATATACTCATTATCTTCACCAGGTATCGTGAAGTCAGCTGGATTCCTATTGACAACACAGTGCTCAGTTGCACAACTGCTTTTCTGTATTTGGAAAGTTTCAACCTTGTCCTTCTGCCCTGCTGGAACCATGTCCCCACAAGGCAAAGTTGTTAGGTTTTGATAATGTAGAGTGACTTCTTGGTTTCCATTGTTTAAGAAAGAGCAGTAGGGAGCAACTCCACTTTGAGGGACACATATATTTGTAGGGCTCCTATTACTATTTTGTAGATATGAACAAACTTCTCTCTTACCACATCCAACAAAGGGAGGGAATAGTGTTCTGGGATCATGATTAAGAGAGTTAGTGATATCATCCTTCAGGTAGAAAGGAACAGGTACACCAATTCTAGGTGCTGTATTGTACAAATTCAAAGACCTTGAACGATAATGCCAATTCACATTTTCTGATGCTGGTGGATTCTTATTTTCTCCATCATTCCTATTTCCAAAACTGGCCTTGAATGATATCTTTGGTACATAATTTTTGGCAAAATTGGACTGCTCGCTGAACTTGCATGAGCTTTTATCAGCACACATGTGTGCAGATGAGCAGACAGCTGGATCCATCAGCCTGAGAAGATTCAGTGCTGAGATAGTCTCATTAGTTCCACAATCCAATGCCCTTATAATATCTGCATTGTATTCTTTCCTTGCCTCTAAGTAGGGCATTTCACTAGCAAGAGGTGTCTCCATATAACTCTGGATGTTAACCAGTTGTTTCCTCTTTTTCAATTGAGCAACTGTTTCATCAGCAACTTTTGTGTAATCAGTCTCCCCAGTCATTCTTTTCCTCTTCATAGAAGCATCTGTTGCAAGAGTCTCTTTACCCTTGGCATCAATTTGGATATTTGGAGATTGGGAGTCTCTAAATCCAAAACTTATGGCACCCATTAGAGTAGATGTTTGTCGATTGTAACAATCTGCATGAGTATTGAGGCTTGGTAACCTACAACTTTCAACGAAATCTTTCTCACTATTCATAACCCATCGCTCATTTAGATCCTGAAGAAGACATCCATTTGCATTTATCGGAATAGAATGAATTGGTGATCCATTTCCAGGTGGTTTTCTGTAATTTGAAGATTCTAATAATCCAATAGAGTCATCAAATTGCTTGTTCAGATTTATCATGTTTCTGCATTTTCCACTCTCTTCATTTTCACAACTCACATTTCTGTGCCTTTTCTCTGTTCTTTCATGTTGATCTCCAAGAGTGACATGTGGAGGTGTTCTCTGATGATGATAGTTAGGTAGTGCAGAAACTTGTGTGTCAATTGAATAGCACTTGGATGAAGATACTTGGCATTGCTGCTGCTGCCTATGTTGTTCCATTGATGCCTCATGAGCACTGAGGTCTATACATTTTAATCCCTTCCCATTCTCAGCCTCTTTAGACGTTGATGCATCTCCTGTTTTGACACTAATGCTTTCATCGGGATGTCTCTTGTGGTAATTTTCTTGAAGAAGCTTGAGAATTTCCACGGGAATCCCATCTACAGATGCAGTATCAGCTTTGTGCTCCCCTTCCTGAGCAGTTCGCTTCTTCGACACCTTATTGCACCCTCTAGGAACATCAATGATCTTGTTATTGAGCACGCTGTCAGACTCCTTTAACAAATACAGCAATGGTTCTTGTTATACAAGTTTTTCCCGCATTCATAAGAAAGCTCAAATCTAACATGAAAACAACAAACTAAAGCAAAAGACAATCAACATGAAAACATCACAGAATTGACATATGTCATGCCACTGATCATCAAAATCTCCTCTCTATCAAAGTCCTTAAAGAAAATAGCATAAGCTAACTCTCCATCATGTTATGAACTTGACTTGGGGCTTTCATTCCATTTTTGATATGTTCACAAATTACATTGCTGACTTTGTGCAGCAAAAATACGCAAATGTTCTTACAAAGCAGATGCTTGCAAGTGTAAAAGCTAGTTCCTTTACGTCATCATGCAGATCAGATGCAATCCAAATTTGCAAAGATCCTAGTATAAGGGATGCATTCAAGTGTAGTCTACAATATGCAAAGATTCTCACATGCAGAACACATGATAGTAGAGAAGCTAATTCAGGAGAAACCATGAGTTAATTTGGGATAGTAGCAGTTTGACCAGAGAGTGCGTAAAGGTCATGGATACAATAATTAGGAGGAAGATACACCTAGAAAAGATAAAATAATTTAAAGATAAAGACAACAGAGATGAAAGGGCAGGTCTCAAAATGTGGTACTCAGGAAATGAGAGAGTGCTCAAAATAGGTTTCAGATTATTAATGTACCCAAAGACTTAAAGAAGGTTTCTTCTTTTTTTTTTGATAGAAAAAGGAAGGTATAGTTTAAATAAGGTATAATCGAGGCTAAGAGATCAGCAGATTCGATTATCTTGATAAAACAAACTTGAAAGAAAAGTTTTCAAATATCATTTTTTGTCTATGCACCAACATGGTTCTATTGATCAAAGCACAAGAGCACACAATGAACATGAGATTACATGGAAAACCCATTACCGGGAAAAACCACGGGAGCACAAACTCCATAAGGGCCTAGTGGTCACTAGCTACTAGGGTTTTGTTTTTCGCTATTGACTTAAAAAGGAGGTGGAGTGTAACATATTTATAATAATATGGGTTATGTGGACCACAGCTAAGGGTCCATATACCCATTTACAATATGCCACTCAACACTCCCCCTTAAGTTGAGCATAGAGGTCAAGCATGCCCAACCTATCCACATTCTTCTCATACTGTAACGTGGGAAGGTGTTTGGTAAAAATACTAGCAATTTGGTCTTTAGACTTGATATATGGGTGGCATAAATCTCCAAAATCAATCTTCACTATGATGGAATGTCTTATCAAGCTCAACATGTTTTGTATGGTCATGGAGGACTATATTATTAGCCAAGTTCATGGTAGCTTTGTTGTTACAGTACATCATGTGGAGTTTTGGTTTAATACTAATATCAACCAACATAATTTTCACCCACATCTATGTAATTCCCATTGCCATAGCTCTATATGCTAATTCAGCACTTGATCTTGCATACACAAATTACTTCTTGCTTCTCCAAATGATAAGATTTCCACATAAATAAATGTAGTTCATCGTAGAACACCTATCATCCACTAAACCATCCCAATCAGCATATGTGTAGTCTTCAATAGTCAACTCATCACTTTTAATGTACAGGATTCCCCAAGGTTTTTTTTTTTCAAATAACTAACCTTATACATAACATTAATATGGGTAGTAGTATGAACATGCATAAATTGGCTAAGGGCATTTACTACATAAGTAATGTGAGGCCTACTAAGAGAGAAAAATTAATTTTCCCATAAGCTTTTGATATCTTCATTTTTGGGGCATCATCCAAAGGCTCTTCACTCCTCAAGCTCAACTGATGGTTTGCTTCAAAGGGGGCCACTGCAAGTCTATACTCCAACCTTCTAGTTTCTTTTAGCAAGTCTAAAACATACTTTCGCTGACATAAAAAGAACCCATCTATTTCCCAGAAAATACATTAATGTTCGAAGATCTTTGATTTCAAATTCAATTGCCAATCTCATCTCTAGATTGTAATCTCGTCATAAGCATCTCTAGAGATAATCATGTCATCAACATACACTACAAGTAAAGAAACTTATTCCCCGCAATGTTTCACAAACAACTATGATCATCGAGAATACCCTTGTTCCTTCATTACAACCTGCAATTTATCAAACCAAAAATGTGGTGACTACTTTAAACCATATAGGGATTTCCTGAACCTGCAACATTTTCCATTCAATTCATAGCTAGGGGTTAGATGTATATAAATTTCTTCTTTGAGATCCCTATTAAGAAAAGCATTGTTCACAACTAATTGATGGTGTTGTCACCCAAAATGGATTACAAGGGCCAAAATACTTCATATGGAGTTCATTTTTGCTATAGATGTGAAGGTTTCCAGGTAATCAATCCCGTATTTTTGAGTGAACCCTTTAGCAACCAAATGAGCCTTGTATCTATCTACTTGTCAGACTACTTTGTACTTAATATATACCCATTTTGAGCCAACAATGTGTCCTTCAACATATCCACAACATCCCATGTTTGGTTCTTCACAAGGGCCTTCATTTCTTCTTCTTGCATAGTGCAACTCAATCTAGATCAAGTTGAGCCTCAACTACATCTTTAGGAATCACAATAGAAGAAAGTGATGGAAAGAAATGCTTATAACTTGAGCTAAGTCTAGCAAAGGTCACATATCTATTTATGGGATGCTTGGTAGAACTCCTCGTCCTCCTTATGAGAGCAATCGGGCAATCATCTCTTCGACTCACACCTACAGGCTCAACAATATCACTCTTATCTTTAGAGTCATCACTCCTATCTTTAAAGTTTCTGAGATCATTAGGACTTTCATCAAGTATCCCTATCGAGATTGGATTTAAAGTTAGGAAAGAGGAAGATAGATTGGGATTGGTCTCACTAATCTTATAGTCACAAATATGCTTTTGTCTCTTTTAGTAAATTTTACTATATCAATAGTCCACATAGCTGTAGAAATCAGCAGTCAATATTCAGTCGGTGAGGTCACCGACTAAGGAGTATACGGTATGTGAGTAATTAATAGGAGATTAATCGGTGTAGTATCTTTTAATATTTAAAATTTTAAATATAAGTATATATAGCATTATACATATTAAGTATACATATATATAAATTGAAATATCAGATATATATTAATATTATTTTTTTGATATGCATATTCTCTCGATATAGCTTCTAACAAATAGATATCAATATCACAAATCATAAAATAAGACAAATAAACTAAGATTTATGTAGTGACGACCGAACACCTGCTGGTCAGAGCGATGACTCGCGAAGAGGCTGTGAGCAACGGTGGGTTAGTCATCGGTGGCCAGTGGCGAGCATCAAAGAGAAGAGGGACTCGAGACTGAGGGTTTTGCTTAGGGCTAAGGCTTTCGTGCTTTGGGAAGTTAGGGTAATTGGAGAAGTCAGGTTTAGTTGGATGCATTTAGGCATCAGGCTTAGTCAGGTTTTAGTTTGGGGGTGCATTGCTCATGCCTTAAAGCTAAAAAGAAAAAATTGAAACCTTAAAAGTTACACGGCCGATTAATTGAATAGACCAACGATAGGGTCGAATAAAGGTATTCGGTTCATTTTTTATCACATACGGTTATGCAGTCGATTAATCGATCACATGGACCAATTTTTGCACCCTTGACAGTCCACCTCTTATCCCTCCTGCTTATGAGAACCCTAACCCAGGTTCAAGTTTGTCATGGAACCATCTTCGCAATCAACAGAGACGTAACTCATCTTCCTCTATACCCTAGCCCTGAAGAGTAGGGAAAAAATAAGATTTGTCTTCAGAGAAGGTGATGTCATTTAGGACATTGTTTCCCTATTTTTGGGTCATGACACTTATACCCTTTACAAATGGTAGAGTACCTAAGAAAAACACCTCTAATTGGGTAAGGCAAGTTTCCCATTTCTAGGTGCAAGGTTATAAAAAACCAAAGGCAACCAAAGACTCTAGGTACAAAAGGAAATGCCACTTTGTCAGGCATCAACCAATAACTCGGGAAGCCATCCTATTGATCAAGAAAACACTAACAAGAACAACATCAACCCAAAATCTTTTTGGCACTTGCCATTGAAAAAGCAATGCAGTAGATACTTCCATTCCATGATATGTTAATTTTTCCTTTCAACCACTTCGTTCTATTGAGGTGAACAGCTACGAGAGGTTTCTTGGATAATTTCCTTGTCTTGAAAGAACTCTTGCAATGTTGTATGAAGATATTCTCTTTCATTATTTGCTCTAAAAATTTTTACCCAAGTGTCAAATTGGTTTTCAATCAAGTTCATAAAAGATCTCACAATCATTGAAACCTCAATGCATGTAACAAAATACTGGAAACCATCCACAGAAGATACATTTATAGGCCCATAAGCATCAAAATCAACCAAATGAAAACAAGTAGCATTTCTATTTCCTTACCCTAAGAGGGTAGTACGAGTTTGCTTAGCCAATGGACAAATTTCACACTTTAAAGAGGGTATCTTAATTCCAACAAGCAAATTAAGAAAAAGCTTTTATAAACTGGAAAAGCTTAAGTGACCTAGTCAATTGTGCCAGAAAAAATCAGATCCTATCCATCGCAATTTTACAGACGATTTGACAAAATGGAGATCAAGGTAGATGCAACTCTGGTAGGAAACTTGAAGAGACCATCAGAGACTAAACCAATCCCAATCTTCCTCCCCATCTCCAAATCCTACAAGACAACCCAATTTTCATGGAATATCAGTTTGTAGTTCAACTTTTTAGTGATCTTGCTAACAGATGATAAGTTTAATCGTAAATCAGGGACATGCAAAGCATCGCTAAGGGAAAAACAGTCAAAATCATTAATACTCCCTTTCCCTACTACTTTCACACTAGACTCATCAGTAAGAGCTACTCAGTCTTTGCCGAAACCAAATTTATATTCATGAAGAAGCTTTGCATTACCTATCACATGATCTATAGCACCACTATCAACAATCTACTCATTTGTAAAGTTAAGGTGTTCATTACCTTTACCTTTACTTCCCTGAACTGTAAGAGCCTGATTAAGATTGTTAGCTTCAAACAGTCCCTTAATAGACATAGCTTTGGAAAACACCCCCTACAATTCTCGAAGCTAATCAATAGTAAGAACCTTCAAAGTCATCCTAGAACCACTGCCATGCCCTTAGAGCTTCCTAGAATCCTGTACTTCTGATGCAATAGTTGCCATAGATTTCTTACTCTAATAGTTGTGAGCACTTCTTACACTCATTTGCCTACTCTTCCCAGGCCCTAGTCTCCTCTTAGGATGAAGATCCCAACAATAATTAATTGTATGCCCATTCTTTAGACAATGGGTACATTTCCTATTGTTCTTTGCAATGTCATGTTGTGCCTTGCCTCCATTAGTTCCTCTACTCACAAAAGTAGAGGGATCATGACTCTTTGCATCATCATTACCACCATTAGCCTTAACGTTCATCACTATCTTTGCATCTCATCGACTTCAATTTGAAAATAAACTTTTTCAATACTCAGGACCTTATTAGAATTCAAAATCTGATGCTTCAAATTTTGAATTCAATCCTATTAAGAATGTGAAGGTACAACTCCTCCATTTGCACTACCATACAACTTTTGATCATTTGCACTCTCCCATGTTTCTTTTGCATAATGATCTAAGTTTTCCCACTTGGATTTCAAGGCGCCATAGTATGCAGCCACAAACATGGTGCCTTATTGCATGCCAGAAGTCTGCCGCATGAAATGATAAATTTGCACTTCATTTTTCCTTTGGCCATACATGCTCTCCAATATCACCCACATGTCTCTAGCAATCTTCTTCCTCAAAGTGGCTGGATCTCTACCGGCACGAAATTGACAATCCATGTCTTGACTTGGTTGTCCTCTAAGTACCATTTTCCTCACGATTTGTCCATTTGCTCGGGTTTTGGCTTGGTGCCATCAATATAGCAATCCTCCCCCTTCATGTAATTCCCATTTCAGCAATCGTAGACTACAATAGATAGTTATCCTTCGTCAGTTTCATCGGAGTAATTTGAATATTCATGTTATCCTAGACTGTCATCATTCCACCATCCTCAGTTATAGCCATTTGAGATCACTATTGTTGTCCCTCAAGATAAAGTCACCCAAGAACTAGCAAAAAAACCACAAGAAACAACCCCAAGCTTAAATACAAACCAAGAACAACCAACACCAGCCAAGACAAACATAGGCAACATAAGATTGGATGCTCAAATGGCAAAACAACCAAAATAGAGTTCCAGCTGGACCTTAGGGAACTTGCAGGAGCATTGTCGTGGCCTGCTGGAGCTCTTCCAATAACAAGCAAGGGTGGCACTGCCCAGGCTGCTGGAGAAGAGACTAGAGTCGAACAAGAGCCTATAAGCCTTCCTGCAGCAAAAGAGGGGATGCTAAGGTTGTACTAGAGGGAGAGAGGCTCGTCGCTAGAGCTCACTAGGGTTCCAACGCCACCGCTAGAGAGTATCCAGACCAAAACACGACACTTGCACTTGAGCTCGTAAGGGTTCTAGCACCCACGATGGTCTTCAAGTGACATACTCGAGTTGGAGATTTGTTGGAGCTTCAACCACACGATTGCCTAATCAAGATGCAGACAAACCCATAAATTAGATCACCATGGTCTCTGATACCATGTTGATCGAAGCATAGGAACACAATGAACACGAGATTACATGGAAAACCCGTTCCTGGAAAAAACCATGGGAGCATGAGCTCCACAAGACCTTAGTGCCATTAGCTACTAGAGTTTTGTGTTTCACTATCACTTAATAAGGTGGGGTGTTACATATTTATAAGGACATATGTGGACCCACACCCAAGGGTGCGTATACCCATGTACAATATGCCACTCAACAAGTTTAAAACAAAGGATACAAAATGAGTTCTCCAAAACTTGGTAAGGTAAACCAAGGAATCCTGCAAAGAAAAATGATTTACATGATTGAAGATTTAAATGAACATGTAGGGAGCATACTCGAAAGTGTTCATATAACCGTTTGTATGGACAATACTTTCCACAAAAGAGAAGTTATGACATTCAATCACTTTTTTTTTTGAAGAAAAGAAGAGGAAGATCGGTAATCATCCAGTAATTGTATTAATTATGTAATAAAAGGAACAAACTTACAAATTTTATAGCCAAAAAATAGAGAATGAGCCTCCCCCATTACACTATCCACCCAACCCCTATGGGCATTAAAAACAACTCCATTTCGTTATAGCCAAATGCACCAAATAGCAGCAAAAGTAGTGATCCAGCCAACCACATCATGTGTATAGGAGTCTCGAAAGGAATTCCAAAAAAGTTGAAAGTTGCCACATTTTAGAGTATGCAATTGAAGACGATCCCACACGTCCTTAGTGAAATCACAACCAAAGAAAAGATGATCCACATCATCTTCCATCAAACCACACATTGGACAAGCATTCATTTCAGGAGACCACTTTTTTATCATCTTTTTAGTGAATAGCCATTCCCTCCGCAACAGCCAAAGAAAAATTTTAATTTTTTTACAGAAGGTGACATTTCAAATCATCCCACTGTCCACACGTACTCCAGCTAGAATTTCAACACTATCAGAGTTAGCTTCATATGCTTTTTTAACCGTGAATGTTCCATTTCTCTAGAAGAAACAATCTAGTTGCCCCATAGCTGGCTGCCGCTCCGAAATGAAGCCAACAAGTTGCTGAAATTCATTGTAAGTTTGCCCCGAGAGGCCCTCCGGCAGCAAGTGAATATCCCACGCCTCTTTCTCCGCATCCCAAAGATCAGAGACCCTAGCCCTCTTATCTGCAGCAAGATAAACTCTAGGATATAGTTCCGAAAATGACCCTATGCCACACCAATTTTCAATCCAAAACTTGAATAATCTTCCATTTCCCAAGGCCAGTTCAAAGGCAGCAGCATATTTCCCCATAATTTGTCGCACAGAGTACCAGAAAGTTGACATTCCACGAGTAGCAACAGATCTTTCAATCATATTCATATTGAATCCATAGGCATCATTTATAATAGTGGAGACCATAGATTCTTCACCCGAGAGGATTCTTACCACCCACTTCAAAAGCAAGGCTTCATTGAAGTTTTCCAAATCTCTCACACCCACTCCTTCTTTGGTATGCAAATTTCCTTCCACAGAACCAACTGCGTAAATCTACCATCATGATCAGCCACTTTCCAAAAAAATCCCTTCCTAACCAAGTCTAGCCGCTTGAAAATCTTCTTTGGCGACTTAAAGATGGACGTATAAAAAACTGGAATGGAGGATAAGACCGATTTCAACAAAACCAATCGACCACCACGAGATAACAATCGACCACTCCATGTGGTTAATCTTTTAGACATCCTATCCACCACACATTTCCAATCAGCCGAGATCAACCTCTTCCCCTTCAAAGGCAGCCCAAGATATGTGATTGGTAGATGACCCACCGACGTTTCCAAAATGTTTGCAACATCAACAACTTCCGAGCTTGAAAAGGAGAAGGTTTTAAATTGATTTTGCTCTGTTTATTTTGAAGCCTGTCAAGGAGGAAAAAATCCTTACAAGAGAAGAGACATGTTTGGCCGCAGGGGTGCCTCCTTGGATGAAGAATGTTGTATCATCCGCATATTGCAAAATGGGTGTTAGTCTGGACCCATCCCCCTAAGAAGTAAATCCTTTAAAGAGCCCACCGTCACAAGCTTTGAAAGTCAAAATCGCTAGGGTGTCAATTGTTATGTCAAAAAGGAGCGATGCTAAGGGGCAACCTTAACGTACTCCCTGCTGCAGTTGTATCCAATTTCCTCCCAGCCGACCATCCACCATAATCGACAAAAGATGTCATTATGACACATTGTTTCATTAATTGCACCCATCTCTCTGGAAAACCCCTTCTCCTAAGCACATCCCATAAGTACCTCCAAGAAATCGAGTCGTAAGCCTTGCAGAAATCTACCTTCCAGATGAAGGCAAGAACCCCTCTCCTTCATGCCGCAGTCATTTCCTCAACCAAAACAAAAGAATCCTGTAGAGAACGATCTTTAATGAAAGCCGATTGGACGGGGCATATAATATTAGGCGTAACCAGACAGCCTATATGCAAGCACCTTCGCAACCACTAAATAAATCGCATTTGACAGGGCAATTGGCTGAAAATCATCAACTGGCTTTACGCTTGGTTTCTTTGGTAATAGGAATAAATAAAAATGATTCAATTTGTCAAAACCCCTATTACCTTCCATAAATTCTTTCATAAGGGCAAGCACATCATGCCCCACCACATCCCACATTTCCCTAAAGAAGAGAACCTGCAAACCATCAAGCCTAGGCGATCCCTTCGCCTTTAGGCCTTTAAGTGCTACCAACACCTCCTCTCTCACCTCCTTTAAAAGATTTGTCTTTACCTCTTCCTTCACTTGCTAAAAAACAAGTGACCCCAGCTGCCAATCCCCACAAGGTTGTTTCCGAGTGAAATCAAGAAAATACACCCTAAAAGCCTTACAAATCTACTCCATTTGACGTAGGGTGGAGCCACCAACTTCCAAGGTGCTGATCAGGTTTTGTCTCCTATTGTTGGCTGCTAGATGAAAGAATTTTGTATTAGAGTCTCCCTCCTTAAGCCATAACTGACGTGACTTTTGCCTCCAATCCATCTCTTATGATCCTCCTCCCTAACCACCTCTTGCATTTGTCTACATTCATTGCAGTCGTGGATAGATAGAGGGGATGTCTCTTCACGCTTATCCAAATTAGAAATCTTCTTCAATGGCACCATCCTCCTCTCCTCCCTACATCTGTGCAAATCACGCTTGAAGTCCATCACAGCTTGTCTCACTACTCGGACTCTGCAAGCCACCATTCTCGCTGCCAATGAGGATTCCGATGTAGCAAACCATGTCCCGAATCAAATCTCTAAATCCAGGTTCTTTCAACCAAGACTTACAGAATTTGAAATAAGTAGACAAACTTGCTACCTCATTGCTGGACCACAAGATTGGTGTGTGATCTGAAAAAGGTCTACCATACAAACCCACCTCCGCCCCATAGAATGCTTCTACCATTGATATGCTACAAAGAAACCTGTCCAAACAGGAGGTAGCCCCATTTCCATTTCTCCACATAAAGCGCACATCACTGGTTGGTAAGTCAATCAACTCCAGCTCCTATACTACACGCTGAAAATCAATCGATGCCCAGTTTATTCTCCCATTCGGTCTGTCTTCCAAATGAAGTGTTGCATTGAAGTCTCCTCCCAACAACCAAGGTTGTCCATCCACAAATTGTGAAGCATGTCCTATTTCTTCCCAGAAAAGCTCCCTAGCCGAATCTTCACAAGAACCATAAGCACCAGGCACAACAAAATGGAATCCATCCATTTTCCTGCTAAAAGCTGCTGTAGCAACCCTTCCTACCACTAAGGAAGACTCCAGCACAAAAGTGTCGCCATGCCACAATATCAAGATGCCCCTCGACCTCCCATTTGCCTGCACTTCTAGAAATGCATTATATCTATCACCACATATACTTTTTTGATCTGAGCAGTCAAAGCCTTAAGATGAGTCTCTTGCAGCACCACAATATCCACCTCCCATTCCATCAAGTATCTTCTCAAAGCTGCCCTTCGTCTTTCATCCCTCAACCCACGCATGTTCCATGAAAGAATCTTAATCATGAGAAATATGACTTGACCCCCCTTTGTGCTCCTTCACCCCAATCACCTTGGCCACCTGAGCATGAACCTCACTAAATTCTCCTTGTGTCTCACCAAAATTGCTCATTGTAATCAGCTTCTTCCCAGCTTTCTTCCTCTTATAACAAGAACTGAGGACCAATCTATGACTTTGCGAGACCACTTTGGGACACGAAGAGGATTTGCTCGATGTTGAACGCACCATCCCCGATTGTCCCTGATTATCAAGACTCTTTTGTCATCCCTGTACCCCCACATCAGACGCGACATCACCAATTACATCAAAGCTTTCCACAAGATGTTCTTTCTCTATGTTTCGGGGACGAAAAATGGAGCGAAAGGTGATAGGCGTCTCGAGGTCTTGTTGAATAGGGGGAGTAGCAACAAGAAATTCGGTTCCTTGGCAATGAAACACAGAAATAACCTTTGGGAATAATGCGTCAGGGGTGAACTCACCACGTCCGGACCCACGCATGGGTCCAGAGTCCACCTGAAGATCGCACGACACATTATTCCTCCCGCTCCCAAGCACACAATTCTCTACCTCGTCCTCCACCATCGTTTTCCACCCCAAAATAGCCTTACACCTCGTTTACAGCTTCGCCTGCATTGTGTCATAAGTGCTGGCCTGTTGAAACAGAGAAGCAGCAATAGAGAGCTCCATTCCTTGGGGTGAAACCAAGGAAACAATCTACGGAAACAAAGCATCAGGGGTGAACTCACCATGTCCGGACCCTCGCATGGGTCCGGAATCCACCTGTGGTTCACAAGATACCTTGTTTCCACCACTCACAACAACTTGATCACATCTTTCTCCTTTGTTTTCCATTTCCAAGGCCTCCATCGTCGCATGGTCCATTGGAAAAGGATCCTGCATGACAAAGCAACGAGCAACCGAGCAATTCTCTTCACTAAGAAAAAGTAGGTCATATGGGATCCGAATATACCCACCATGCCCGAACCCGTTTAAGGATCCAGGACCATCCTGCACATGCGTTGTTCCTTCCATGCTTTGCCTGCTCTGCAGATTTGGAAAAGCAGCAGGACCAGCCTGCACACACGCTATTCTTTCCATGTATTCTGAGCTCTGCAGATTTGGAAATGTAGCCATTTCAGTAAGTCCAGTTTCGTCCCTGCCATTGCCTTAGCCCACGAACAGATTTGGAAGCCCATTCACACCACTGGGACCAGCCTGCAAATGCGTTATTCCTTCCATGTTTTGCATCCCATGCAGATTTGGAAACGCAGCATGACCAGCCTGCACATGCACTGCTCCTTCCAAACATTGCGTGCTTCGTAGATCAGCTTCCTCAGCCATAAAATCCCTCGCTGACAGTTTCATATCAGCAGCCAAATAAGGCCATCCATCTGAGACACCAAACAAGGAATCCTGCGGCAGCTGTTTGTGCGTTACATGGCCTTCACCCAAAATAGAAAGATCTTCAACATGCTCCTGAAATTGTGGATCTCCCGCTGCAGCACCAACTGGTGCCTCCTCTACCTCACGAGAATTCAAATTTCGAATTCTTCCCGAAGGCTGCCACTCCCAGCGAGATCTGGGATGTCTGTGTGCTCCCTTCTGCTCCTGAAATCACTGCTGACGATGAAGATCAGCAAGTCTCCGACAATGTACCTGTCGGTCTTCGCATTCATCGATCTAACAGCCATCGAAGATTGGTGTGTCACGCCAACAGCCACCACCTGCGCATATGAGAGGTCCCGCTCCAACACCGTGCCCAAATCAACAAAGGAGATGACACATGCGCTCCCATCAAATCTAAGAATCTTCTTCGATGGGATGGATTTACCCACCATCAAATCACTGTCAACCACCACCGAGGACGCATCACCTTCTTGTAAACCGATGTCAAAACATCTCCGAACTCTCGCAAAAGAAGAGCAAACCATCTTCACATTATCAATCGTTCTTAAACAAAGCGGAATGCCCAAAATGCAAAATCAAATCAAAGGACATATTGGAATATGCTCATCTGATGCACCTTCATAAACACTCGGGAGACACCACCAAAACAAGGAATCACCAATTAAGGATTCCTTAAACTTAAGTTGCTCCACATCCAAAGCATCCAAACCAAATAAAAGCAACCTCTTTTCCGATAAAACAAAAATCTTTCAAGATTTTGAATTCAAACCAAACTGAGAGAGGAAAGATCTAACCTCATCAAGCACCAAAATGCCACGATGCAAAACTCCAATGAGCAAGCAATCCAACAACGAATCCAAACGTGTCGTCTTGGATGACCATGCAGCCTCAACTCCTTTAGCCAGAGTCTCCCTTTGAGGAGGTAGCGATCGCTCACTCCCCACAGGAGAACCACCCCGATGTAACAACGGACATGAAAACCTCTTATGACCCCAACCATGACATCTAAGACAGATCAAAGGGTCGCGACAATCCTTTGCCAAGTGCCCAAATCCCCGACATTTGAAGCAAATGAAGCTTCGGAGATAAGCCGCACGAGAGCCACCCTCCGATCTCCTCCATCTCCCCCCACGTTCCCCTCGAGAGCCTCACATGAGAGCCCCATCCAATGAGAAATAATCAATAAAGGAAATCCAACATTCAATCACTTATCAAATGGTTAAATCAGAATGCAGTTTGCTTGAAGAGAACAAGATCACTTATCTTGAAAGAGTCATTCCAGTAGAGAATACCATCTATTACCATTAGTAATAGATGTGAATAAAAACAATAAAAAAAAGGAGACACATAAGAACTAATCAGCCAAAGGAACGAAAAATTAAGTTTCAAGAAGAAAATGTTATAGCAATGTGTTTGAAAACACAATGGAAGAGCTAATGAGATATGGGAGAGTATTAAACTTGTCAAAAGGTTGCCAAAATGGTGCTAGGGATGTCTAAAGAAGTACTGCCCATATTTTAAAAGGAGGCTTAATGTTGAAGTAAAGTACCAGAGAAACTTTGAATCAAAACAGCTTGCTTGAAGATCTTTTATTGTTATTGTCATGATTTTTATTTGAAAAGGTGCTTGAAGGTCTTTTTCTAAGAAAAATTAGATGAAAGCTTAGCAGATTATTACAAGGCAATGAAATAAGAAAGAAACCCTTTATGATTTGTGCAATAGCCAAAAATTGGTAGTGCTTCTGGAGTTCCTTCATTTTACCCATTCACCTATGAGGTTTGATTAAGCTGGATCAGCTGAAATTCCCTCTCTCAAATTCACTATTTTTTGTTTTGAGAAGGACACTTTTTTTATTATTGAACTTATACATTTTGTCAAAACCTTCAAAAAAAAAAAAAAAATTTTTTGTCAAAACTTGTAAATCCTGTAGCGCAGTCTCATAGCATAGCCTTCTACTTGTTTTTGCCTATGTAGGATCATGGAGGAGAGCAACCAATAAAGTTGTCCCACTTTTCTTTTAAATGGAAGATGCATAGAAGGCACCAATGAAGAAAATGCAAAAGCAAGAAAACAATTTTAGACAAAAAAAAATGTCTAAAATTTTAGACAAAGCTTGATATCAAAGTAGAAAGATATCTTCAAGTTAACCAAACCAGGAGAATGGAGTAATATAGGATCTTAAACATGTCAAGTATACCAAAGATAAAGAGCAAGTGCACATTGACAATGAAGATATCAAAAGAAGATTGAAGAGTTATTTTTAAAGCTACACCAGAATTATGCAATTGATATCACCTTGGGGAAATTGGCAAAGTTTATTTGAATCATGCAAACAATCAATGGACACAAAGAATAAAAGTGAAGGACATTCTGAAAATGATGAAACCATAAAAGGTCATGGGATCTAATAATATTCCTGTGCATGTCTAGAAATTGTTAAAGGAGAAAGGCATCGGTTGGCTCACAAAATTATTTAAATGTCATTTGGAGAAGCAAGAGAATGCTAGAAACTGGAGAAGAGTGCTATGATCTTATGTAAGAACAAAAGAGACACATAGAATTGTTTAAACATAAAGGTATCAAGTTTTAAGGCATATGATGAAGCATAGGGAAAGATATTTGAAGGAAACTGAGAGAAGTCTCTCATGTAACAAAGAAACAATTTGGCTTCATGCTTGGTAGGTACTGAAGTGATATACCTTTTAAGGCACTTGATGGAATTATTCAGTGCCATGAAAAAAGATCTGCATATGTTTTTGGTTGTACTGGATAATGCTTATCAATATGTTCAAAGAGAGGTGTGCCGGTTTTGTATATCAACCTAACAATTCATATATATGATGGAATTGTAGCTTATGAATAGTCATGGATGGGGTAGACAAATTACTTTGACTCCATCATTAATCTATACCAAAATTAAGCTTTAAGCAAGAGTTCTAAGTGTCAATTTCAATGTTGTTTCACTGATCCAAAAAATGTGCATTTTGGAGACAAATTTCAACCATTTTGACAACCTAAAAAATAGGCATGTAGGAACATTCTGGGGAAACAGCGAAGAAATTCCAAAATTTTGGCAAACTGACTGAAAAAAATATTTATAGAATCACACGTCCATGTTTCAAAAATGCTTACAGAAACATAGCCTTTATATGGGCTTAGTCCTTTTTTTTTGTTTGAAAGAGGGGTTTAATCTATTTTGATTTTTGAGTGCTTAGATAAGCACAAATCTAAGTATTGCCTTGCAATAAAATGAGTAACATACAAAAGCATATCATGAACAACTTAGGACGTAAAAAACAGTACTAAAGCTGCAAAAACTTACTGCAGCAGAATGTTTATAACATCAATTGTTCCAAAAGAAACGGTATCCATGTTTTTCTGACAAGAATGAATGAAATCCATGTTGCCATTATTACTGTTGTGGTCATGTCGCTAATACCATTGCTGATGCATATAATGATGTCATATGGCTTGAATATGCTTATTTTATTTGTATGATTATGAATACATCGTATGCTAGTTAAGTAGATATTGCATGTAACCACGAGCAGTAACATTGGCCAAGAGAGAAGCATGTACTCATTAGTACCAAGTTATAGATAAGAGTAGAAACTACCAAGTGATATAATAAACTTAATAACTATTTATGTAAATTTTTTTTGAGAAGTAATTATTTATGTAAATTATTAGCACTTTAATAGTAAATTCATTATGTAGCTTACGTATAGGCTTTACTAGCTAGGTAGAGCTTCAATCCAATTTGAAATAAGATTATAAGAGAAAAGGTTGATGTGAAGTCAATAGAGGATAAAATGAGAATGACTTGTTTAAGGATGTTTAACATCTTTTGAGAGGGCCTTTTTTTCTGAAAGCGCATGGTGTGACTGCTGGAGGCTAATAGTCATCCATATCATTCATTGATAGCAAGTTACAGCACCTGAATCCAGAAATTAGGCAAATACATCACTTCTTCATGTCTATTTTCACCTATGACCTCTTCAATTTGAAACACCACCTTATTCCACTTCTGCCATGTGAACCACATCCTTGCAAATTTCTCTATCCACATTGTAGCATCAACACATATGCCACTCTTGACAGCATCCCAGAAACTTGAAAAAAATGGCTTTGAGAAGATACACTCCAAGAAAAGATGCGGAAAACCTTCGTCCACAATGCCACATAAGGAAAAGGGAACATTGGACTCTGATTTCCATTGTTTCCACATCACTTTGGTAACTAAGCTTTTTCTAAAAAGCCAAGCAAAAACCTTATCCTTGAAAAGAATCTTTAGCCTACAAAACAACCAAAATCCAATCCAACCCAATATTAACATCATTATAAGCTTTCTTAACACTAAAGCCCCCCCCATGCCAAGGAATCATGCACGTAGGCCAACAGTACCCAATCTTAGAAAGCAATAGCTGCAAATCCACCAATGTGCTAGAGTGGACGAACTTACTCTTGTGCTTCAAGCACATGAGATTAAACCAAGGGTGGGGAGGGACAGCTGGATTTGAAGACATGTCAGATTTTCCAATTAGGACATTTATTTGCAATAAATGGAAGGCCACCCTCATGTGGCCCCATCACTAAGCAATGATTGAAAGAAGATTAATATAATAGGATCCACATTCCATTGAATGTCAATTTCTTTATATGGTTGCTAAAGAGAGAGAGGATTGTCACTTGAAATTTCAGATGTTGATACGTGCCGGATGATAACACCAAGCACATTCTCTGTAGCACCAGGGTGGAAGACATTGATCATCTCATTGCACCTGTTCCTTTGCAAGAGACTGCTGGCTGGGTGCAGAGGATACGACGATCGACTTCAATTCTCAGGAGGATTTCTAGGGGACCTTGTGTGTGCTCTCATTGACATTGTCAGGATCATGTGCAATGTTACCCTGATCTGATGCACTTCAAGTGCAATAGTGTAGTTTTAAGAAGGGAGAGAACCTATGATGACTGGTTTGATTAATCACTGTTAAGAAATGAATTACTTAGATATATTAGGGATAAATTAGTTAGGGTGAGGTGTCATATTATTTTTAGCCTTTTTATTTTTGGTAAGTGAGCTATTGAGTGTCATTGTATTTCCTTGTATACCTAAGTCCTCTCTCTATATAAAGAGGACTAAGGCTTGTTTTTTCAAAACATACAATAATCAAGTTGATCTTTTTCAACATGGTATTGGAGTGGGTTTGATCCTGCTTGGGGAAAAAAAATGCACTGGGGAGGGACCCACGAAAGTCCTGAAAAAAGGGGCACTAGTGTCACTGTCGAGCCTCATGGCCACCGACGAGCCTCTGGTGGCCCTCCACCTCTGCGAGCAACCCCTTTGGGGTCTCTCTTCCTCCTCGCTCGATTGAGGTCAAAATTGACCTCTTTCTCTCTCTCATCGCTCTGGGCGACAGCTAAAGAAGGCCACCAATGTCGTCGCTGGCGCCTAGCATTCCGGTGAACCCCCTGAGTTGCATTGCAAGGCCATATGTGGCACTTCGATGACCTCACAACGCCACCTATCTATCTGTTGCATTGCCTACGAGGTCATCTTCAATATGCAGTGCTACCATAGAGGTTAGATCCTCCTTCTCTCACTACTAATAACATCGCCTCTTGTCGACGACCCCCTTCTGACACGTCAACCAGCCCTGTGGGGCTTTTCGGTGGCCATGCATTGCCACCTCCTTCCCTACTATGTCAACTACAGGGCTATCCCCAAGTTGCAGCATCACCTCTCACCACCTAATGGGATTTCCTTCACTTAAATGGTCTTGTGCCAACAACCACCTCTTCTACATCATCGCCCCACACCTCACCATCGACTTCTGCAACCTTGACCCTGTGACTATCCTCGACGTGATTTGTTTGGGTTCATTAACCCCTATCGAAAGAGAGGAGGAAGGTGATGATGGGTTTGTTGCATTGTTACCCCACTCGTTTCTTGTTTCTTGTTTGTTAGCATTACAAAAAAAAAAGAACAAAAACAAGAAAAAGAGGAAGAAGAAAGAAGAAAATATGAGACTCATTATTTTTCTTTAAGGTCCCTACATGAGTGAAACTCACTCTTTGTTTTTTAATCCCTATATGAGAGGAACACTTTTTTAGTCCCTATACGAGAGAAGTCTATAAAGACATTTCTGTATGGGAGAGGCCAGTCTTAAGGTTTGCAAGAAACATGCCCACTTTGAGCTCTTGTATAGAAGAGACCAACCTCTAGGTCTCCAAGGAGAGGCCCATTTCGAGTTTTTGTGTGGGAAAGGCTCAGTCTCTTAGTCTCCATGGAGAGAACCACTTCAAAGATCTCCTATTCTATTGCAATTGCTACTTCTGCTACAATCACCTTTTACTCCTTCAACTTACTACCTGCTCCTGCTCCTCCAATCTACCATTTACTCCCCTGGATGTCTACATTAGGGGGGAATTTACTTGTGTAACAAGTTGAGTGTTGCATGCTCCAACTTAAGGGGGAGTGTTAGGAAATAAATTAGTTAGATATTTTAGGGATAAATTAGTTAAGATTAGGTGTCATACTACTTTTATCTTTTTATTTTTGGTGGGTTATTGAGTGTTATTGTATTTCCTTGTATACCTACGCCCTCCCTCTATACAAAGAGGGCAAAGGCTTTCTTTTCAAAACACATAATAACCAAGTTGATCTTTTTCAACAATCACTATTGATCCTTACTGGAGAGAACCATGATGAATGATTTGATTCATCACTATAAATCCTTATATAACTCCTAGTGTAACTAGCTCCCCGTTTCAATGAAAATTTTTTAGGATTAATATTCTTTGTTAATCATCCTTTTTCCGTAAAAAAAACAAGAATCCACCAATCCAAACTAAGACAAGTTGTCACCTACCCATTGTGTACCCAAGTGCCTCCACCCCTTTCCAGCGGCCCTTCCCAACAATCTAAAACATCCGCATTCCAATCCATTGAAGTGCACAACCTAATACCAAGGAAGCCAAGGTGCTCAGGTCTAATTATTAATCAATAACCTAAGAATCCTCCTATCATTTGATAAAAGTCCAAAAATTCTCTAACTCAAGGCATAGTTGAGCAAAGACTACTCCAAAAGGTAAAGGATATCAATGACCAATCTATCATGCCAATTTAGTGTCTTAACATAGTGAGAATGAAACATTCTATACCACGTGATGGTATCATGTTTGAGCAGCTTCACCAACCACTTATATAAGTGTCACTAAAGTCGATCGATTGGAGCACCATGAACTAGGAAAAGAATCCATGTAACCAGCTGCACTCAGTGAGGAAAAAGGATCAGCTATTCTTGTTGTTCTCTCTAGCTACTTCAATAAGTTTAAAGACCATACTGTTGCCAACAAGCTGAAAATACAATCCTAATGTAATAAAGCAACATAGTAAGCACAACATAAATAATTACTCAATCAGTTTCTATGTGCAAAAGAGATACTTGGACACTGGTCCATTCCAAGAACAAAATATGAGGTGATATATCTTGTTGCATAAGCATCTTGATTCATTGATGAAAACAAAGAATGAGGTGGTAAAGAAGCTTGAGGCAATAGCATGCACACAAGCAGACTAATATAACAAGGAAAGTCTACAATGACAAGACCAAAAAACATGCAGGAGCTATATGCATCTAATTTTTCAAAGATTATAATCAAAGCAACAAAAGAACTTGTTTCCGAACGCAAGCAGGGAGGTGGATACAATCGGTTTTTTTTTCTTTTTAAAGCCAAAAAGCAATTATCCAAATGATAACCATCCAAATTCATTCAATTCTACAACCTGGTTTTTAGTCTCAGAAAAATAGTAAAGTTATAAATTATAATACTAGTAGAATACATTTAATGTAGGAAACAAGCACTCAATGATATCAACTAGGAATTCAAAATCCACAAACATTGGGAAATGACATATTCAAAAGAAATCAATCTTGTCATGTCATAGTCATCACAAATAATTTATACATATTATATTTATTTAATCATCATTGTGTTAGATATTGTATGTAAATTGCTAGACTTATTTCAAGGTAAAATGCACAAGTTTTCTTTTGAAAGGAAGAAGGGTGAGGAGTTGAGATGAGTCGAGGCTATGCCATTCTGGAAGATCATTTATGAATCCTATGGGGGCATTGGCGAAACAGATGAGAGAAAAGTGACTATTAGAGGCAACTCCATATTTTGAAGGGTTTATGCAAACTCTTTAGAAAAGTCCAGCCATATTACACAGCTACTCTTGGAAATGGGACAAGATTCTATTTCTGACATGCCATTGGTCCTCTTTCCGTATCATCATCGAGGTCTATCCTTATAGTCCCTTCAGCTACAATTGCTGACTACTACCATGATGACTTATAATTGCCCATTGTTCCCTAATCATTTTCCTATGCCAAGGTGAAGTAGTTGTCTCTTACCCTACATGCCCTTCAAGAGATTATCTTAGGGGATGAGAGTGATGGTTGGGTGTGGAAACACAACCGATTTTCCATCAAAAAGGCTTATTAACATTTTATAAGAGCACAAGTGCCTCTTAACCTTGTTCTCTCATAGGATTGCGGAGATATCCAGAGGTCCAAACTACCAATGAAAGTTCGTTGCTTTACCTTGTTGCTGAAGAGGAAGAAATTGGTTACTCAAAAATTGAAGAGAAGGTGGAGGCAGCCACATCTTGCGTGCTTTACCTATAGAGGATGTAGATCCCCTTTTCTTGCTTACCCTTTTGCACAATAATGAAGAGTGTTGGCAGCACACCCCCTTTTAGGGTAGTATACTGGGCCATACAGATGACTTGGACAGAGACATGGCCAAGAGATTGTACATACTCCTCTAGTGCATCTGGTTGCAACGGAATGAAGTCATCTTTAGAGGGGAGAGCTAACTTAGATGGGGTCTTGTACCAGTTTTTTTCTTTATGTGAATATTGGTATAACTATCTCTTTTTATTAATAAATCCAAGGGTTAACAATCCTTGTTAACCCCCTTTTCCTTTTCCAAAGAAAAATGATTGTAGCAAAGGCAAAGAGGCAAAGGTGGGATCAAGGTTGTTGCTTGCTTTTCTTTAGAGTTGAGGAGGTAAGATTTCGATCAGTTTCTTTTTACTTGTCTTGTAGCACCAAGGGCTTGGGTGGAGGCAAGAGTCTTGTGCCAAACATTAATACCTTTAAAAATCTTTAAAGGTCTTCCAAGAGCACATGTTAAACATCTATGTTATGTAAACAAGTAATAGCCAAGTTACTTCATACATATGGTACTAATCATAGTCCTGACAACTATTGTTTTCATCCTTATATCTTGTTATCTTCTTTTGATTATTAGGTTTGTCACATAGGGACACATCCATTCACCATTTCCTTATCATCAGTCCTTTTTTTTCTTTGAAAAGACTTATAGCCAAAACTTACCGTTAAGTTATTTGATCTTATTGACGTTGATGTTTTGTGTTACTCATACTCATTTTATATGATCATTGAGATGATTTCTCGTCTATCTTGGGCATCTATGTGAAAAGATGGACTTGAAGACAGGGAATCTCCTAAAACTTTGTTGTTAAAATAAAGACAAATTTGGGCAATCATCGAAGTAGTTCACGTTGGAAATGCTCCTGAGTTTCAAGTTATTGGAGTTTTGCCATTTCCATAGGATCCCATATGTCACCAGACCATGTAGTTCATCAGACCATGTGTCCCATATGTCAAACAAAAAGAGGCATCAAAGAGGAAAGTTAGCATCTAATCAATACATCTTCTTCTCATATCACATGCATAATGCATAACCCAATCTTACTCAACCAATACTGTACTTATTGCCTTTATATTACAAGAACAACAACAACAAAGCCTTTTACATTAAGTGGGGTCAGCTACATAGATTTTTTACCTCCACTCAAATTTGTTGTGAGTCATTTCTAGGCTTAAATTGAAGTAATTGAAGATATACTTAATAGTTTTCGTCCAACACCTCTTTAGTCTTCCTCACCTCCTAGCGAGTTCAACCCCCAACTCCTTGCATCTTACTGCCTTTCAAATTATTATCCAACATTTTCTTCAATTTTTTCTAAATTAATAAGTTGTATCAGCTACTTCTCCTAACTAGTCGTACATAGTGTTTTAATGAAGGTGATTGGAAGTGTTTGCTTTGTTTTTTGTTGGGAACATAATAGAGATAAGGTTGCTATGATGCTATCTATTCCATGAAGTATGGATTTTTGTAGTACTTTAGGTCTCAAAAGTGGTATGTGTGTTTTAAACCAACCTAAATGGGGGAATATGTCAAGTTAGATGTCAACCTTTTCATGTTCCTTGTTTGTGTAAAGGACACCGTATTCCTTTTGAGAATGCAATATCAATGACCCCTTACCATACCAACATTCTAGGATTAGTTATCTTCATCAGACTATCTCCACAATATGCACCTTAACATACATAACCAGAGTACATATCTCAACCAATTGTTCAAACTTAGACTTTTAGTTTAGAGACCCTCTTATTACATATCATCTGCGTGTATTATTACATAATTGAGGAAAGGTAACCTTGATAACTTATTTTGCAAACTCAAGGGACCCAAATCTACAACCCAAGACACTAAAGCCAAAATTGCAAAGTAGTAAACCCCAAGACACAACCCACAATTGAATTTCTTGAATTTCCAAATGTGATACTATTTTAGAGATATTTAACTTCACCACTTCAAATGCATAATGGCCTAATTGCAATTTGGTCTAATCACTTTTCTTGAGTGTTTGTTCCTTTTGGATAATATTTTATGTTAGTTTTCTTTAATAGCAGTAGCTCCTTTTGAATAACCTTTCCCTAGAAAGTGATCAACTTTAATGTCATCTTTTTAATGACTTAATCATAAGCCCAAGTCTAAACAAGGAAAATTGACCTAGATAACTTGTTGGGCACAAGTCGAAAGAACCTAACAAACCATCTACCATACTTAAGCTCAAGTTGTTAAGTAGTAATATTTAATATTTATAATTCCACTACCCAATTTTTAGAATTTCCAAAGTGGTACTACTGGGATATGTTTCTTGAATAAGGGAAAGGATAGTTGCATGTGGTAAGTGATCGTCAAAATTCTCATTAGGAAAGGGAAAATGCCAACTACATTACATTTGACCACAACACCATAGTAATGAAAACATCAAGCATAACGATCATCCATGTAAGGATGCTCCTACTTAAACACACCCATTTTCTCCTTAGCCACAAAGCCCAAGGGGCAAGAAATGGTTTTGCCCTTTCCTTCTTCATTCCGAAGCATCTTGCCCCTTGCCATAATCAGCCTACTATAAAACTCCCTTAAATGCACTTTCAAAAAATTAAATTCACCTAAATAATCATTAATGGTGTTCGACATGACAGTGTAGAAGCACGAAAAGGAAGTTGTTAAACTTCAATGCAATTTGATTCGATGCCCAAAATTTAAAGAAAACTAAAAAAAAGACAAACTAGTTTCTCCCTGTTCCTATGGCCACAGGAGGAGAGAGATTATACCTTTGGGAATGTAGTGCAGTACTCTAAGCATTATGCCTCTTACTATAAGTCCTAGCATGAGAAAATTCCCCTCATCTCGATGGGTTAATGCAATGTTGTAAAAGTCGATAATCGATATTGCCGAGTCACTGATTAAGAAGTATAGGATATTCAAGGGAGTAATCAGGAAGTACTCTGTCGAGTATTTTTTAAATATTTAAATATATATTAATAAAGTATATTGATAAGATATATTTATTTGCATAATTCCAAATTTCAAGTAAAATATACCATCAAATAAAGTGAATCATTTCAAACTTAAGATTATGAAAATAAGCTACAAGTCATAAGTCCAAATGAAATAAAAGCACAAATTCAAAGTATTTAATTATTAAAACTACAAAAACACATCAAAAGTGAACATCTAAAGTTAATAACCATCTTCATCCAAAAAACAAGGGAACATCATCTTCATCTTGGGTTGAGGTTAAGTCAAGTAATGGGGTAGAAGGCAATCAAGTTGCAAGGAGGGGGTTTTATTTGATATTTGGATCGGGTATATTTACTCAGATCCACAACATCTCTATGTAAAACTTGGCCTTATACTCGATCGAGTTGACCGACTACTCGACTAAGTAGTTGGCATTGTGGAGTATGTACCTAAGTATGGGTAGTCGGATCATCCAAAGGGGCAACTAGGAGTAATTGGCCAACTACTTGACTGATTTTTACAACAGAGGGTTAATGATTCCCTTGGTGCTGAGAACACCCAAGTCGATTAGATCACAAACCCCTTTGCGATCACCAAGCAACAACGATCTCTGTAATCCCTAAGACAACTCTAATTGTAAAGCCAACTAATAGAAACCATCAACAAAACAGATGGCTATCAGCCTTGGTAGTAGTCTCTTGGCCTAAGTAGACATGCTAATGAATGTCTAACCAAATAAGAGATAACACTAGCCACTTGACTCTCTCTCTCTCTGATTCTCTCCCCCCTCTCTCATAGGTTTTCTAATGGAGAATGTCACAAATAACTTGGCTAGAGTTTCCTTAGAGCCTTTTGGTAGACATATCAAACACCTGCACTTCCTAATACAATAGAGATTGTTGGATCCAATCCAAAGTTGGGACTAATTTCCAGTTGGTAATTTGCATATAGCCCCTTATAATCAATGAGCCAATTATATTTCAATACCTAAACTGCATTTGATTTCTATCCAAACCCTCTTGGATTAGAGTAAACTCTTGTAGCCCAATTAAATGCTAAATGGAATATTATTTAACTCTTTAAATAACATTTGATTCTTTGTGAAGTGGAACTCTATCAAAATCATTATTGATTTTATGAAGTCAATAGAATAATCTGGAATCTAGATTAATGGTACTACACCTTCCTTTAGTATTCCCAATACCTTGGATCCTTCACATTAGAGGACTATACACCCCAAGTTCCAATCCTATTAGCCTGCTATCGTTTCTACCACGGGTCACACATATATAGATTTTCTTTGTATCATTAGATCAAGAATAAAGATCCACTTCTTTCTCAAGGGATTGTCTTCTCTCACATGTAAGCCTAATCAGGATTCTATATAATCACATGTGGAATTTATTTATCTTAATATACTCGGAATAAGTTCATTCATATGATCCACTATTCATGCATGCATAGCAAATCTATAATCCCTTCAAAAGATTACATATCTCTTATCTTTTCCCATATACATCAGCTTTCCAGTAACTATACTATGATCACTACATCAACCATTAATCTACCAAATGTGCAAGTCCAAAGATATATCCGTCTCAAGTCAACAGATACACCTCCATAACAACATTGAAGATGGTCTTAATTCATGTTTCATAAAGTCAACTCTTCGACATGACCCGCGTAACAATTTCAAATCTCTTTTCAAAAACATTAGCAAAGCGACGGTCTCTTAAAAGGATTGTCATCCCTTCTTAGACTGAAAACACATGATCAAATATCATGATGGTTTCTTGATGCATTATTAAATCCTCTAAATCGTTTAGACCTCCAACTCAACACACATTAGGTACAACTGATTTAGCCAAGTATGCTATTTTATTTGTAATAAGAGACCTAATTATGCACCACAAGAAATTGAAACTTTTATTCAAATTAAATGTTCAAAACCAATGTAACACATTTCATTATTTGGATGGCTGGCCAAAGGCATAAACTCCAACAATAAGGCCCATCCCATCCTAAATTGCAGGCATAGAAGTGCAAGAAAAAAACAAATGGTTGCAATCCTCCTCCACATTGCCACAAAAAGATCATCGATTCTCCATAGCAAAGAGCCTCTACCAATAGCCTTTTATCATTAGCCTCCCTAATCTAAGAAGCTAAGCAAGTATCACCTTAAGAGGCATCTTGGTCAAAGCTATCAAGGCATTATGCAACAAAAAGGTAGTCACCCAATTAAATCAAGACAACAAGTCTTTTTATTTTTAAAATATTGAATAGTAGCATCAACTTTCATTAGAACTTATGATAATACTGTTTAAGTGAAAGAAAAAATAATGATCTTATCATATTTTCTTTTGAAAAAATAACACATATTTATAATTACAGGTCAAAACAAACAACCAAAACATATATTATATTTTCTACCAAAGTAAGACACTGAGGTATAATACACTACATTTATCGTACCATGCAAACTTAATACTAACTTATATATACATACATACATAGATATTATCATTAAAAACATACAATAATGTATACATATAACTTATACATATATGTCATAACAAATTAATAGTAGTCTTAAGTTAGAAAGATATATCAGGGCAAAATGCAAACTTGACAATATAAAAGTTGTCAATAACATATATGTGTACATGGATATACAACAATATATGATCCTAACATATATAAAAAGTTTATAACTTAAGACTAGATAGGAGTATCCACAGTTTTATCTAGGGTGAATTGAGAGTAGGGTGATAAGGCACAAGGTGGCCCAAGCAACGAAGAAGGTAACCATGCGATGGCTTGGATGAAGTTCCTAGCCTAGAATAGCTTTAAGGCGACCTTTAGCTTTCTCACTTGGCCTAGTAGCCCGGTAGCCTAAGGTGATAGCCTTGACAACATTGATTTTAGTAGCATCCAGCTCCTAGGTTCTCTATTATGACTTGTCCCAATAAGAAGCACCTTAAGCATCCAAGTTCATGCATAAAGAAAAAAAGTTGTAGAAATCTATGTTCAAGGATTTCTCTTTCCATCCAAGTGTCTCAGCAAAAATGAAATTCACTTCCATCTCAAACTTTGGCCTTGAAAAATGACATCACTATTGGAATCATATGTCGAAGGCCCCTCTAAAAGGGTAAGGAACCCCTTATAAGGATAATTCTCTTCTCCCCATTAATGCAACTATCATATGAGGTGAAAACCTCTATTAGTAGATTGATCTTACTTCCTATCACCTTCGCCACCCACATAATCAACAAAGCCAAGTTCATGGTTTTCAAGACCAATACTTCAAGGCCCCTCTTAACAATCAATCAACTCCTTCCCATCAACTAGTGATGCAACTTGCATGCAATGTCCACCTTCTTTGACATAGCAAAGACAAATATGAAAACATGGAAATCAAGTTTTAAATGTCAATTTTGACGTCATTTCTAAGTGCGTATTTTGGAGGCACATCGAGGGCATGTCGTGGAAATACCCATATTTCGACATCAGGTTTCAACAATTTCAATATCCCAAAAATAGTCCATTTTCTCAATATGTCAACGCAAGCCAACAAAAATGCTAGTAGTTAAAATGATTAAAATTTCAAAAAAATCACTAACTTAAATAAGTTTATGTAGGAATAAGAATGTTATATCCTAATATTCATATATAACATGTAATCTATCATACCATGTTTAAGTTCAAGAATCAACTCTGTCTAAATTGAATTAAGAAAAGAACAAATAGATGATGTTTATTTCCATCCCTAAATAAATGAATCATCATTAGATATTAATAGATTAATTATTAAAGACACATAAGATTGGCTATGTTTCCCCTTCTTTCTTTCTTTACTTCTATTTTTGCTTTTCCCATCTCTCCAAACTATACATTTCGCAAATCACCAAAATAGCCGGCAAATTAGAATTTGAAATATAGGAAGTAAGATTTAGGGGTTCGAAGGAAATCTAGTTGAGAATACTTATGAGTCATGTTTAGATCTAGTTGTAGAGTTGATTTAGTCTATAATTAGGGATAGATGTGGAATCATACCTCAGGAGAAGAACGAGAGTAGCAACAGCAACAAAGAATAACAGGAATAACAGCAGTAAATGGATGAGAAGAACGAGAGCAGCAGGTAGCTTCGATGGAGAAGAACGAGAGGAGAAATAGCTACCAGCAGTAGTGGAAAGGAAGGGGAGAAGTCAGAAGAGCATTCAAGGTTTTAAATATCGATATCGATATCGATATCGCATCGACAAGTCATAAGGGGATATATCGACGATATATTGCTGATATCAAGAAATTTTGGGAAAATCACTCAAAATGATATAAAATTGCTCAAAATGTCACAACATGAAGAAATGCCTAGAAGACCGAAATCATAAACTTTGAATGAAAATATAATGTAAATGCATTACTGATGTCGTTAGCTACGAAAAATGATCCTAAGTAGTTGTAGTTACCTCATGTCAGTGAAAAATCCTTCTATTAAGGAAAAGATAAATTTAGGATGGAGCTTTCAAGTAGGTGGAGGGAAACAAAAGAGCATGATGCTTAGTTTTTTCACTAGTAATTAAAGTTGTTGGTATCAACCAAGTATGAGTTGATGTTTTAGTATATCTTTTTTGAGTCAAGTGTAAAAAAAATAAATTTTAATTTTCAATGGAAAAGTTTGAGGTGTCCAAATATATGGGAAAAATGATACGCAACACTTATCGACATCTTCCATGTTGACAATATATAATATATTGGTGATATATTATCGATATAATGCAATATTTAATTCCTTGATTTGCGCATGACGTGCAGTAGCAGCAGCAGCAACAATGTCGTGCAGTGCTCACGAACCAATAGGCAAAGTATTCCAACTGACATACCGTCGATATGCCGCTGAAATTGTCGGCATGCAGCCGACATCTCTATGTTTAAATAATTTTTTCATGTCGACATGGTACTTCGTCCAAAAATCCTATTTCACCGACAGGCCAACGACATTTTGATCACCGTTGAGTATTAACTTCAACAACACCATCTAGCCTCCTTTAGGACTCATTTGGATCGTAGGATATAAGGATTTATCCCCTTTTTGTATCTTTGTCCATTGAGGTAAACATAACCCATGTGAACCAGCGAAAACACGGGAGGAAACGCATTCCGCGTCCCCTAAGAAATTGATTTCCCCCTTCGTTTATCCCGTAGGTCATCCCGTGTGAGGGGAAATGGGCGTGAGATCGCTGGAGAGTATGACCGTGAACGCTGCATGCTACCGACAAGGAATGTGCATTAGTTAATTTCTATTTGTCTTTCTATCTTGGGAAAATAGAGTGTACTCACAACTTTTTATGTTGTCTATAAATTATGATGATGTTCGGATTTCTTACAACAACCCTTTTAAAATAGTTGTTGATAGGATTTCTATGTATAATAATTATTACAACACCATTGTCACTTCTGTCTTTCTTTCCTGTTATTCAAACCTTATTATACAAAATATACTAAAAATAATTATTCATTCACTTACAAATACAAATAATTTAATCATACATGCTACATCCATGCACGTATCTCATTTCCCAATATCAATAATTCATTATTACATTATAATAATTATCACAAATATCCAACTCAACATAGGATATAACGGTCTATTCTCAAATTTCTAACTAACTTTCCCTCTAATTCTGGCACATAACTATCAATTTATCCGCCAACACCATCCCCCATACCAAACACCCATAACCCCCCCCCCCCCCCCCCCCCCCCCCCCCACCCCCAAACGTAGGATATCACAAATTTGTCCCTTGACATGACCCATGACTCTCCCAAACACCAAAAACTAGCTATCCCAGGATAAATCATCTATCCCTTACACAATATAATTTATCCTCTAAATTTATCCTGCAATCCAAACACAGCCTTAGAAAGCAACCCTATCTTCCACCCGTCAAATCTTCGCCACATGACGTCCATCACTTGGTTCCAATCTACCACATTGCAAGATTCGCTCGTTAAGGACATTCTTAAGGATGTTAGCAAAAACTATCCAACCTTCTAGCACCGCAAAACACAAATTCACTTTTAATACCTCCATTTTGGAACGAACAAACGATAACTTATCTTTGTTAATTCCAACCTCAAAATTCCCCAAAAGGCTTCAAAAACTAGATGACCTTGTTAGATCCCTCCATGAACCCTTGCATAAAGAAAAGGGTGTCATCTACATATTGTAGTATCAAGAGATTCAAGACTAGGGAATTATAATCCCCATTCCATTGGCAAGAAAGGTATAAACCAACCTTACAAGCTTGGAAAGTGAACCATGTTAATGCACCAGAACAACAAAAAGAACTACAAATGGACAACCCTATCCTACACACCACCACTGATGGACCCAACCCTCTCTGGCCTTGTAATTCGTTAGGATCGCAAAGGAAGATGTTGTGACATAGTGTTTCATCCAAAAGATTTATCCAATAGGAAATCCCCTATTCTATAATGGCACCTAGAGAAATAACCATCTCAAGGAATTATATGCTTTGGAAAAATCTACTTTCCATAGGAAGCCTCTCAACCCAAGCCACTGCCAATGTGAAGCGATCTCTATAGCTATGATGACATTATCTAACATATGTGTGCCTTCAACAAAAGCCATCTAAGCCTTTAGAACCAAGCTATCCATCACTCTTTCCAATCTATTCACTACACCTTGGAAATAATGAGATACATAGCATGTGATAGTAAGATCACTGATAATCTATTCACCACAGCTTGGAAATTATGAGATACATAGAATGTGATAGTAAGATACTGATAATCATCCATGCTCTCCACTAATTCCTTCTTGAGCAAAAAGAAAAGCAAGGACTTATTTAGGTGCTCAACTCCATGGTTTTCCTCTACAAATTCCTCCAAGGCGGAAACATAGCCAAAGATATCATTTTCGAGATGACAAGATAGTGATCAATAGTTGTTCCCTTAACTAGAGCCCCAACCAAAGAATGGCCCATTTAATACCCTCTTTGCAAAGATTAAGCACAGGGCACTAGGATTGCACTAGTAACTCCGTCAAGGTCTTCCATTATATCTTTTGGATAATCAAGGCAAACTTGTGGTGCTAGGCTTCACCTTATTCAAGTGTAGTGAGAGAATCATCCTATGATGTTATACCTTATTCTCTACCTTGGCTTAGATGGTAAGGGATTTTTTTTTAATCAGGGCATGGTTATTAGGTCCTTGGAGCAAGATCAATGTGGATGATAATGAAACCTCGATTTCTAAATGCCCACTTTCTTCTTGATTGGTGCTCAATGCTTTGACTTAGATCTCACCTAGGCCTCAACTGAAATTAAGTTGTTTGCCTTTGTCCTTGGTTGGCTCTTAGGTAATCCTAGCTATGCATTCTTTTGTAGGCGCATTGATTTTTTCCTCAACAGCTAATACCTTACAAAAGCTACCTACTTGTTTTGGATACAAATGAGCTTTCTATAATTAGAAAGTCAATTTGCTCAAGGATGTTCACAATGTGGTTCATATAGTCTTTGCTGGAGAATGCTCTTGTGTGAATATAAAAAAAACATATTTTCCATTTGACTTCTACATTTTGTTTTATTTTATTTTTTCAAGGGGACTTTTTTTTTAAGGAAAAAGAGGAAGATTACCTGAGCGTGGTAATCATCCTAATTGCATTAATATATAAAAAGATCAGACTTACAAGCCAGACATTTTACTTCTCTTGATACATTGTCAACTCGACACCTCTCATTCCTAAACACCTTGCCGTTCCTCTGAAGCTAGATACACCAAATGACAGCGATTGCTTGACACCAGCCCACCCCATCCAACCCGAGGTGATCTCTAAAACTCCTCCATATGGCTTCAAAATCAGATTTGTCCACCGTAAATGAAATTGATCCCAGACATCTTTAGAGAAATCACAGTCGAAGAAAAGATGTTGCACGTCCTCCTCTACCTGCTGGCATAATGAGCACAAGATCTCCCCATCAGTCGCCCATTTAGACCTGTATACTTTAGTAACTAACCACCTCCTCCTTAGAAACCATAAGAAGAGCTTAATCTTAAGCAGTACCTTGCAGGACCAAATGAGTTTTGACTCACCAGCTATCGCCAAATCTGAATTTGGTCCATCTGCAGTAAGAAGATTATATGCTTTGCTTACTATAAACTCCCCATCCCTCCAAAAGAAAGAATCTTCTTTTGTTGAATCCGGAGAGAAGTCCTTGAGAATGTTTGTCAGTTGCTGAAATTCCTCAAATGTTGCATTAGATAAGCCTGCAGTCAGTCTGAAATCCCATGTTCCATGTATTTCATCCCACACCTCACCAACCAACACCTCCTTATTCGTTGTTTGATGGAAGAGGCGCTGGAACAGATCTGAAAAGTGTCCACATTCAGACCAGTTATGCATCCAGAATTTAAATGCTGACCCATTACCCAGATTTGGCGAAAACTAATCTGCATATTCATTCACCAAGTGGCCCACTGAACTCCAGAACGCTGAAACACCTCTCGTATGCACCCCTGACCCCTGCATCAAATCCACCATACTACCATATGAGTCCTTCACAACGGAAGCAACTAGAGATCTTTCCTCCAACAGCAGTCTTACCGCCCATTTTAGAAGAAGAGCCTTGTTAAACTCTTTCAACTTATGAATGCCAAGCCCACCATCTTTCCTAGGCTTACATATCTCATCCCATGGTATGAGTTGTAAAAATCTTCCCATGAAATCAGGTTCTTTCCAGAAGAATTTCTTCCTAATCATATCCATTTACTTGATAATCTTCTTGGGAGGTGAGCACACAAAAAGAAAGAACACTGACAAAGAGGATAGGACTGATTTCAACAGGATCAGCCTTCCACTACGGGATAGAAGTCTTCCACTCCATGATGATAATCCGCTTGAAAAGTGCTCGAGTAGATGCTTCCAATTTGAAACACTTGGTCTTTTATCCTTCAAAGGGAGGCTGAGATAAGCAATTGGGAGGTACACCACAGGGGTTTCCAGAATACCTAAAGTGTCATTCACCAGCGCCCTCCCCAATGCAGACGTAACCAAACTTGATTTATTTCTATTTGACCTTTAAGACAGAAATTTCTGAAAAAATTCTCACCAACGAGGAGACGTGTAAAGACCCGTCACACTTTTAACCTTTTAAGACATCTGGAGTTTCGATCAGATGTCTGGACCCTTTCCCGGACGTCTGAAAATGAAATTTTTGTACACACACTACGCCATGCGCGGGGGCGGCGTGCAGGACCTTCCTCTCTCTCTTTTCCCTTCTTTCCTCGAACCCTAAAACCCCCCACGCCACCTATTTAAGCCCCTCCCCTCCTCTCCTCTCCACTTCACACACCACCACCATCACCTTCAGAGCTTGCGGGAGTGGCAAGAGGAGGCAAGCGAGGGCGAGCGAGAGGGAGAAGGAGAGTGCGGGAGGAGGAGGCCGAGGTCGGAGAGCTTCAGTGGAAGCTCGGTGCGCTCGCACGGCCACCGCGAGCGCGTACGGGAGGAGAGAACCCGGGGAGGCAGCCTCTTGACCATCTGCAGCGGGTGGAGCTGCGGCAACGCAAGGTGGAGTGCAGCGGAGAGAGATGGGAGGAGATTCTGGTACTGGAAGTTTTCCAGTATCAGACGTCTAAAGTGGAGTCCAAACGGCTGACGGAGCACCTGGACGTCTGGAGTTAAGGCCAGACGTTTGAAAGTTCATTTATCGCGAAGGTACGTTCTTTTTCGCGGTTACGGCCATGCAGGCCTCACCGCAGACGTGTGTTTAGTCTGATTTGGGGGCTGCGGGTGTCGTACGTAGGAGCAGCCTTGGAAAGGAGCGTGGAACGCTTTCCCACGCACTTTTGAACGTCTGATCAGATCACCAGACGTCCAGAGTTGCTTCCAGACGACCAGAGGCGCTGTTTGACGTCTGGAACTACCTTCAGACGATCGCAGAGAAGGCCTGGACGTCTAAGTACACCGCAGGGACTTAAGGTAAGGTTCTGGTACCTTTTAAGATGTCTGGACTTGTTCTCAGACGTCTGATTTTGAATAGTAGGCACATTTTTTGACCCGTTTGGGGTTCGATCGGGGTCCGTTTTAAACAAACGAAGTATCTGTAGTTTCCTTGTGAGTTTCTCTACGTACTAGAGACCTTTGTACACTGTTCTGAACCCTCATCTTGTGATGCATTCCCTAGTATAGGGTTTCAGTCTGCTGCGTGTTTGGGGCTCACAGAGACACCTGGGTCTGCGGTTCGAGCCCCCATTACTCCCGAATTGTCTGGTAGAGTGGTTTAATTCCATTAATAATATTCAAGTAAGAATGTGTTTGTGGAATTAACTGAATGGAACCCTAGGATGTGGCATGAATCCTAAGGTAGAGAAATGCATGCACCGTTTTTATGGTATAAGGTACTTATATGCAGGATTGAGATAAACTGCTAGCAATTGCCTGTAATATAATTGTGGATTGCCTGTTAGAATACGAGCTGCATGTATTTAATAACCAATTGTATATGAAATCACTAGTTGCATGTATTGAATTATAGAAACACGAGTTACCTGTATATAAATAAGAACTGAATTGTGAATGGTGAAATCTGGATCGGAATAAATGAGGTGAACATGAACATGAACCATACGAGGAATTAGAAGTAGAGCTTCTGTGGTTAGATGGAAATCTGGAATGTAGACAGGAAGTGTGCTGGCCCTTGAGTATGTGGTACCAAGGAGAACAATTGTCTCCTTTTTGTGTAGAGCGGAGCTAGCCACCCTTGGGTTGAGACCCGGGGTTAGGATTAACCACTCTACACCGACTCATGTTGGCCCTCGTGTACGCGGTACCGAGACGAGCTACTAGTGTAGGGGAAGAGCTAGCCACCTCACGGGACCTAGGGTTCAGTTAACCACCTTACACCGACTTGTTAGGCCCTCTGGGCAAACCGGGGTAGTCAAACGAGGGTGCGTGGACTGTGGAGGGACGAGACCTCTGTTTGGTTCTGAGGGGCGAGACCACTATTCTGAGAGGGCAAGGCCCTATACTGTTCTGTGCTGTACTTTGGGTGTACCCACTAGCGGAAACGATTGACCACGTGTCAGTGCAAGGTAACTACCCGTGCGGTTATCACGCGTGTCGTAGTCACCGCTACGTCTTGACAGTGACCTCGAGGTGGTTGACTGGGTGTAGGACTACCACAGGGGACTCTCCCGATCAGGAGAGCACCACATGTACCTTCTACTCTACGGAAAAAACTGCAATCAAAATCGTTCCTACGAGGAACATTCAAGATAAAAAATATCTGGATGTTTGAGAAAAAAATGGGTGAAAAGGAAATACACATAAAACAAATAAATAGAAAAGAGAATTAAACCTGTTGCTTTTATTATTTTAGATAGTATAGATACCACTTTACTCAGCATTCGCTGACTCTGTCTTTTAATGATACTGTCCAGAACCAGGAGTTGGACAGCCCGAACTTCCAACTGCGGAGGATGCTGGACCCAGTCGAGCCCAGCCGTAGTTTTCAGCACTTCCTTGTTGTTCCTTTACTGTTGTAGTGAGTATTAGACTTTTAGTTATTGTTTGTCTCTACTGTTTACTTCCGTTTCCGTTGTTTTGTTGTTGTGATGGTATGTAATGGAACAGCAAATTTACTTTCCTTTATTACTTTGTACGCTTCTTATGCTTAGTTATATTGCATATGTGAATGTGGTTTACTTTCCTACTTTTTGGTTATTTCTTGTTGGACGAATGGGTCTTGGGATTAGTCGAGGCGAGCCGATCTCGAGTCCTATAGGGATCTGAGAATCAAGTCGTAACAAGACGTATCTAGCCACCACTATATCCCCTTCAATAAAAAATGTTGCGTCGTCCGCATACTACAAAATAGGTGTAAGTAGATGGCTCACCCTACTGGTGGGAAATCTTGAAAACAGATCACCATTATATGCCTTAAACGCCATCCCTGCCAATGTATCCATAGCAATATTAAACAACATAGGTGCTAGCGGACATCCCTAACGCGCCCCCCTTTGTGGTTGAATCCATCCTCCATCAACCCTCCCATTGACAAGAAAAGAAAAAAAGGATGTTGTAACACATCTCTTCACTACTTGTATCCAAATTTCCGAAAAACCTCTCGTCAAAATATCCCAAAGATAATTCCAAGATATGAAATCATAAGCCTTAAAGAAATTCACTTTCCACGGGAAAGCTAGACACTCCTTTTCCAAGCTGACAGGAATTCCTCTGCCAACACATATAAGTCTTGCAAGGATCTCCCCCGGATAAACGCGGATTGCACTGGTGAAATAATGTCTCGTAATATATTACGTAACCTGTTTGCAAGAATTTTTGCTACCAGCAAATACATAGAATTAGATAGGGCGATGGGTCGAAACTCTTCCATCTTTTCTGCTCTAGGCTTCTTGGGAAGTAAAAATAGATAAAACTTATTTTCTCAAATCCTTTGTTTGCATTAAAGAATTCTTTAATCATTGCCACCACATTAGGCCCAACCACATCCTACAGCTCTTTGAAAAAAAATAATCTGCAGCCCATCCAAACCATGTGACCCTTCAACCTTCATTCCATGCAAGGCATGTAGTGTCTCCTCTTCCTCCACCTCCCTAGTGAGCGCCACCTTCACTTCCTCCCGTACTTGCTCCAATTCCAGATTTGCCAGGCACCGGTCCTCACATGGATGTCTTCTCATAAAATCTTGGAAGTAAATTCTAAAAGCATTGCAAATCTGATTTCTCTTCTTTAAAACCTCCTCCCCCACCTTCAAATTAGTAATCATATTTTTCCTTCTCGTACTTGCCGCCAATGAAAAAAGATAGTATTTGCATCCCCTTCCTTAAGCCATAATTATCGTGATTTCTGCCTCCAATCCATTTCCTCTTTAAAATCTTCCTCAGACACCACCATTTGGTTATCTCACCACTCTTGGCACTCCACATTAGACAACTGAGTAGTTTCGTCTTTCCTATCCAAATTGGCTATCTTCACAGGGGTGTCTTTCCTCCTTTTCTCCCTGCGTTCCTTAAGCTCACATTTAAACTCAATCATTACTTGTCTTACGACCTTTATCTTGCAGGCTAAAGTACATGGCCGATGCAGCTGGGGTGGTCGCCGTCCATCTTTCTCTAATCAAATCTTTGAAATTGTCCTCCTTCAGCTATGACTTATGGAACTTGAAATATGAGGACATCTTTGCCTCCTCATTACTACGCCAAAGAATGGGAGTGTGGTCAGAGAACGATCTATCACATGTAATCACATCAGCCAACTAAAAAGATTCTGCTTAAGCAACATTACATATAAATCTATCAATGCATGAGGTCGCACCACTCCAACTCCAAGTAAAATGAACACCTACCGTTGGTAGGTCAATAAGCTCAAGGTCCTGAACAACCCACTAAAATTGCACAGTAGAGATGTCAATTCGACCATCTAGTCTATCATCCGCCCTGAGCGTCACGTTAAAAACACCCCTTGGCATCCCCGCAACAAAAGACAAGGCATGTTTAAATTCCTCCCAAAAGGAAAGCCTGGAAGCATCATCACAAGGCCCATACATTGTAGTCAAAGCAAAAGAAAATCCATTAGTTCTCCTTGTGAAAGTAGCTGTCAACATTCTACCAACACTTCCAGAGGAGCGGAGTTCCAAAACATCATCATGCCACATCATCAACAAACCTCCAAATCTTTCATCAGCCTCCATTTCTATATAATTTGTGAAAACATTTCCACAAAGCTGCATCTTTAAACGAGAAGACAAGCTCTCCAAACATGTCTCTTGCAAACAGGCTATATCAACCTTCCATTCAACCAAATAATTATTCAGAACAGATCACCTCCTATCATCTTGGAGTCCTCGCACATTCCAAGATAAGACGTTCATTTATTTCTTCTTCCCATCCCCCTAATATACCTTTTTGGCACCCACCACCTTCGCCACATATTCCTTGACATTCTTAAGACACTCTTTCTGGCATTTTCTTCAATACCTGCTTACATTTGTAACAGGCATTCAGAATAAGCTTATGTTTTTGTGGCATAACATTACGACCCGAAGATTTGCTGGATGTAGGTCGATGATGACTTGCTTTCATCTTCTCAGAGCCGACCCTATTTGTTGTACTCTGCACATCTGAGGCCGCATCGTCTGCATGAGGCTCCACCCCCCTTAAACTTTTGCCCATCAACTCATCTACACTAAGATTAATTACATCCCGAGTCACCTCTCTCATGTTGGCCCTAAAAACAGTGCCAAAAGCTTTAGGATCACACCCTCCCTGTAATAGCAAAGCAGAAGAAGTAGCCACGGGGGAGACAGAAACATCCTCCAGCAACCTGGGAGAATCATGCACAAGAAGATTTAACTCACCATGCCTGGACCCAAGGCTGGGTCTGGTCGCCACCTATGGCATGAGTTGACAACACCTCATATACACTACATCCAGGTCCATGCCTCACTCAATCCACGCGTACGAATCAACATCAAGCGCCGCAGGCCTTACACCATCACATCTCACCGTTATTCCCCCATCTCAGATCCTACATATTGCAAGACCGCACAACAGGAGGCCCAGTAGCAATCTCTTAACAAGCAGGGATAAGCGGGTTTTTAGGTTGAGAAAAGAACTCACCACATCCGGATCCATTTATGGATCCAGATACCACCTGTTTATTGCAAGAGATATTTATTGCCAGGTCAGAATCTGCTATTGGATCAAAATCCAAAACAGGGAGCCCAACTGTCATGAAGATCGCATTCATCGCCCATTGTTGGGAGTGATGCAACCCAATCCGCTCCGTAGAATCAACCAACTTTCGAATCAGGCACCATACCCATCTTTCTCGACGATTGCGTCGGCCATCAGTTCTGGCCCCACCACCGAACCTCGCCTCCACCATCGATGCAACATCGCCCCTCACCGGCGAAGCCACCACCGCAGGACCTCACCTCTCCTCCGATCTCGCTATTGATCGGCCAACACTCCTTGCAGCCCCCGCAGAAGTCCCAACAACAAGAGCTTGTGTATACAAGAGCTTCTTACCACTCTCCCAAGCCACCTCCTCAAATCTGACCACATACACACCCAGCAAAGCACACAACTTCCTTCACCATGATTGATTGACCGACCAGCAACTCCCCTTCCACAATCACTACCATCGTTGCACCCTCCTATAAACCAAGTCCAAAAATCCTCCTCACACTAGCAAAGCTAGAACAAATGACCACCATGCTTTCCATAATTCGCAACCTCAACGAGATTCCCAAAATGCGGAAACAAACAGTAGGTCTCATGGGGATCATCTCCTCCATAGCTCCCTCGTAAATGCTCGGTGTCACCCAATGAATAACCGCATCCCCAATCTTAGACTCCACAAATTTAAATCATCCCACATCCACTACCATCAACCCATCCGCAGGACCTCGCCTCTCCACTGATCTCGCTGTTATCAGCCAACACTCCTTGCAACCCCTGCAAAAGTCCCAACAACAAGAGCTTGTGTATACGAGAGCTTCTTACCACTCTCCCAAGCCACCTCCTCAAATCTGACTACACACGCACACCCAGCAAAGCACACAACTTCCTTCATCGGGATTGATCGATCGACCAACAACTCCCCTTCCACAGTCACCGCCACCGCTGCACCCTCCTGCAAACCAAGTCCAAAAATCCTCCTCACACGAGAAAAGCTAGAACAAATGGCCACCACGCTCTCCGTAGTTCGCAGCCTCAACGGGATTCCCAAAATGTGGAAACGAACAGTAGATCACATGAGGATCCTCTCCTCTATAGCTCCCTCGTAAATGCTTGATGTCACCCAACGAATAACCGCATCCCCAATCTCAGACTCCACAAATTTAAATCATCCCACATCCACTGCCATCAACCCATAAACCATGACCTCCGAAAGCATGGACATCTCCAAGTGGAAGATAGTAATCCACTACATAGCAAAAAGGATTAAACCTGATCCACACACACCTCCCCATGTTGAACTATCCCTATCAACGCATTCTCAAGCAGCAACTCCAGCGCCTTCATCTCCTCAGACCACGGAGCATGAACCCTAATGATCGGTAGATCAGCCATCGGTGGAGGCAGGTGCGATGCACTTCTTCCAGCGCCAACCCCAACGAATCTCCTTGGACACGTCCTCCTCCGATGGCCCCAACCACAGCACAACAAGCAGACCACCAGATCACGACACTCTCAAGCCCAATGGCCCCTTCCATGACATTTGAAACACATGATCTCCCGCAAGCGATCACCTCTCCCACTCTCCCCACGAGGAGATCGACCCCCTCTTCTACGAGCCCTCCCCTCTCTCTCTCTCTCCCACGCACACCCATTGCCAGTCGCACTCATCCCACCCCGATCGTGGTGATACAAGGGGACTTATACATTTCATTTCAGCCTCCAGATTTTTGTCTATGTAGCATATAGGCGCAATGTGTCCCCCATGCAACTCTAGAATCGTAAACAACAAGCATTTTTTTAGTAGAATTTTGACATCTCACACATAAACTTCAAATCTTCTTTTTCCAAGTAATCTAAACTTAATAACAAAGATCATCTTTGGTTAACAATATCCTTGATTGGACATGCTTGCCTTGTCACTTTATAAATGTCTATTTAGTTTGATTGCAAGGGAGTGGTGTTGAGAACAACAAGATCTTGCATCTAAAAAAGTACCTGAGTAACTTTTCAAGCCTTGGGAGCTTGTAATGTTATAAGATTATCATTAAGAAACATTTGTTGACTACTTCCTTAAAGTATTCGGAAGTATTCATATGTCTCTACTCTTCCCTTTAAAGCTATCCTGAGGGATGGCAGGAGGTAGAGATCGATGTTATACCCTGATAAGAGCAATAATTATAGCACTAGGTGAGCAGAATATCACAGTTTTCTCCTTTAGGATTTGGCGGTTGGCATAGCTTTGCCAAATAATAGTGGCCACTACCATCACTGCTGTTCCTACATTTTTTTGGCTAATCTACTCATCTTGTTGTCCCCACTCTCTAGAATTCAAATCTCATATAACCACTTCCAAGTTGATGAATTATCACCACCAAACTCTTCCAGCAATAATAATTATCCGTTGAAACAATTTCAAGGTTTCCACTTTCAATCCATCTTAATAATTTAATAACAATGGAAAGTAAAATCGATATTTCACCCTCCATTTCTCATGGATGCTGAAAGAAGGCAAAACTAACACATGTGATGGTAAGTGCTGGAAAAAAAAACAAGGCCAATCAACAGATACTTCTTATGGGCATATCGATGCTTCTAACTACTTATCAAGAATAAGTAATATTCTCACCAAAGGAACCTATACCTTTTGTTTGGAGATCAGTAAATTCCCTCTATCTTTTGCTTGATTTTTGTCTCCTTGTAAGTTGTTCACAATAACCTTTCCAATTTGTCTAACAAGGCATGGAATTTCAGGATTCAAAGGATTGCTGGTGACTGGTAACTTTGTTGATGTAAGGTAACTATCTCCAGATCTGATCTCTTTGCAGCCATTGTTGGAAGAAAGACAGTTCTTTGTCTCAGATCTCTGTTGCGAAAAGCTCTTCTTTCCTACTTCCACCAAGGGCATCTGCCTTTTCTTCTTACTTTTTTCTATATTATTTTCTTGAAAACATGGATACTCTTTTTTCCTAAAACTCAAAGTCTCATTGGAAGCTATTCTTGGTGAATCAGAATGGCCATTTATGGAATTGTGATGCCTGGAATCGGCATCTCGCTTAAAAGCTCCAAATTTCTTTGAAGGTCTTCTCATCCAATGTATCAGAGAAGAGCCTTCATCCACAATTTCAAGCAGCTCTGATCTTTTCCTGCACTTTTTCTTTTTTCCTTTTTCTTGGGCAAGAAATTTATATTTCTTACATGCATGCTTGGATTCTTCTTTCAGGTTGTCATTCTTTTCACTGTTATTATCGTCAGCAGGGGTAGTTTCATCTTCAGAAACTGCAGGTATCACTTTGTCCTGTTTATGTTTTTTATTTTTATGCTTGACTTCCTCCTTCAGATTATTGATCTTACCATTGATCTTCACAACACTGTGGGTGCCTTCAACTTTAGAAATAGCAGAGATTGCTCTAGATTTACTATGCTTCTTACTTGTATTCTTAAGTTCCTCCTTTAAATTGTTGGTCTTTCCACCGTTCTTGTCATTAAAACAGGTGGGTTCATCTCCGGAAATTCCAATATTCATATTGGATTTATTATTCGTTTTGCATATAGATTTAACCACCTCCTTTGGATCACCAACCTTTCCATTTTCCTTGATGTTGACGTGAGCGACATCATCTTCAGAATTCACAGAAACTCTTTTAACAATTTTACGAATCGGTTTAGACATTCTTGACACCTCACTTTCTATGATATCAGTTAACATCCGTGTCCTCCGTACTCTCCTTTGATTCAGGATCTCACTTCGATTACCTAGAGGGTCAACATGATCATCTTCTTCTTCACTCTCAATAATTCTATCATTGTTTGTAGTTGTCTCACAATCTCTCTGACCAGAACCATGATTCGAAGGCTCAGGTGATTCAACTCCATCAGATTTTGGAGCACTGTCTTCCCAACTTGAAGGAATTGCACCAGTAGAAGGCTCGGGCTTGTCACTGACAACATTTTTCCTCTCTATAACAACTTTATTCTCAAAAACTTGATGGCAAGTCACTCCAGCATCTTTGGGAATGGTATTTAACTCTATATCAGTACTTCCATCAGCATCTTCTGATTGAGAAATAGGTAATTTAGATAAAGAATGAGTTCCATCTAATCCATATATAGGATCAAACATCTGAAAGTTCTGCTCTTCTCTCAGTTCATGAGCCGGCATGCTATGCTGCAGTACTTCATCTTCCAAGTTATATATTGCACCTATAAAATTGTAAGCTATATTAGAAAAATTGATAATCAAGATGTGGAAAGCATATCATGCAAATGACATAACTTCATCAGTTATATCAGCTACACCAGTTTCTTCATAAGACTTACAGTTCTCCTCAACAGGCATTGCTTCAGTGGGTGGCAAAGTAGATCCTATCAATGGATGACCAACCAGATGCTTTTGCATATTAGCATCAACATCTAGATTCACATTCACATCAGGAAGGAACTTTGTCACTTCATCTCCATGTGGAAGGATTTCCCTTAATCCATCACTTTCTCTTGTGTGATCCTTGAGTAAACACTTTGTACAGTTCCACCATCTGAATTCTGCAACGGCTATAGGTGGCAGCAAGTTTTCATCATTTTCCAGATTGCATTCAGCGCGAATTGAGCAAAATGGCCAGCAAACTTTTCTATCACCTTTGCGAACGCTTGCTACATAACCCCTACATTTGTTGGAACCAAAAGAGTAGGCCAATTAAGAATGCATCTTTTGTAAACAAAAGTCTTGCAAAAACCAAAAGCTTAATAAAGGTCTTTAAGTTTCATGATTTTCCTGGGCCTCTTGTTTTGTCAAGTACATTTGCAAGCAAGGAAAGCTACAATGGGGAAAGCCTCACAAGGTATAATCTTTCCCATATGCAATGCTTCCTTTTGATATAAACTGCACAATGAAGGAACTAAGACATTGCAACTGAAAACATAACACTTTTTTGGACTATAGCTTAAGTGCTACAAAGGAAGACATAATAAACCATACAGGAGGCAAGTATAGAGTAGAGAGATTAGATCAAACAAGAAAATCAGTAAGGTAGAGTTGACAAGAAAACAAAGAAGTCGATGTTTGACGCATACCGAATGGAGAAATGACAACATTCATCTTCTTGTTTGGAGGGACTCAAGTCAACTGATAGCAATTTGTTAGTAGTATTACAGGTGCAAACAGGTTCAGAAGCTTCACGGATGCATTCTCCAAGAAGATTTGCATCCATCCCAATGATCCAGCATAATAACCCAAATATCAGCACCTCCTGCAGGGAATGAAGGAAAAGGACATCATTTATTTTTGAAAACTCTACCATGTGGCACAATACACATTCTCCAGAAAAACATAAACCTCAAACCAAGTCAACGGCTAGTAGATTGCTTAATTGCAGCTTATGCAACTGACTTGTAACCAAGCATTCATGAATTGCAGCATTAACTTCCATTAAAATACTGCACTTACGACGACAATGAAATAGTAAACCAACAAAGAATCATTAGATTTTCTTGCAAAGGAACTCGGCCTTGTTCATTACATTGCACAACAGTGTGGATGTCTAAAGAAGCTACTTCAGAAAGTCCCACATAGAACATGAAATATCATGTACGGTGTTTGTGAAACAAAGCACTTTTGCCATATAAACAAGAGTTTAACTCCAAAGAAAGCATGGTATGAAGATTTCCCATCTCAAAAGGTTCACTATAAGACCAGCTGTGACATCATGCATGCACACTAACAACGTCCAAAGTGAATCTCCAAAAAACTGATAGAGAACTGAACTATCTTCAATTGTCACATGGGATATGACCCAAGAAGAAAGTATCTCAAACATCAACCAGATACATTCCTCCAATATGGTCCATGAAATGCCAAAGCCAAGAGATGGAATGAAAAGCATATTCAAGTCAGCATGCACAAGGCAACCGGCCAAAGAAAAGCTCACATGGCATGCAATAACAATAACCCTCACCATAAATAACAATCTTCTACAAGAAAGCCTGCCCTCGAGGCACAAGACCATATGGGCATGGAAAGAATGCCATACTCTTGTCATATCACCAATCATGTTTGAAAATCATGCAACTAAACCAATATCAGTCACAATTGCAAAATATTCGACACTCAAGTACATACGATCATAAGGGGGAAAGTCTTCCATTTACCTCTCGCCCAAAACCACCGGATGAAACATAAAGAAAACCTCCTCTCCAATATCATCCAAATCCTACCCACAATCAAAGCTCAGGTTCCTCTCCCTAGTTACATACATACACCTCCCCAAAAACCATTTCTTCCCCCACATGCAATCATAAAAGGAAAATATTTCATTCGCATCCTTAAAGAAATGACCACAAAACAAAGCACACAAAAAGGAGCAGCCAACCAAACAGCTCCCCCCCTCCCCCCACAATCCTCATATCATCCAAATCCCAACCCGCAATCGAAAGTGTGGATTTTTCTCCCCAACCCTACACGACCCTCCACCACCCTTCAGGTCCCACTGAAAGCAATTCCGTACATGAAATCATAAAGGCGAAAGGAAATCACCCAGCCATCTCTGCATGAACCCACAAAGAAAAACAAACCAGATACCTAATAAACCACAAATCAAGCAAAGCTCGGATCTTTCCTACTAACCGAAACAACAAACCAACCAAAGCAATCCACAATCACCATAGCACAATCCAAAAACCATAACCCCCAATCACCGATACCCTTCAAGTCCCATCCAACCACCTTCGAAGCATCCCAACACCGGAACCCGAAACAAACCTCATCCAAAACGCATCCCACGAAATATCCAAAACCAACCACCAGCAGAAGCAAAACCCCAAAAAGCGCACCAATTCCCATCGCTTACAACCGGACTCGAAAAAGATGAGAACTTTCACCTACCGGCGCGCGAATCACCTCCCGATGAGCTCACCACCGGCAGTACTCCCCACTTTCCCCCACCACACACTCCAGTTGGACCCTCACGGATGGATCCTCCCGACCTCCTCCGACGCCCCCCGAGCTCGATCGAGCTCCCGGATCTGACGGTGCTGGAGAATAGAGAGAGTGGATTTGGAGAGAGAAAACCCTAGTGGCCCTTTTAGGGTTTCGGACAATGGAAACAGCGAGAGAGATTAGAGAGAGAGAGAGAGAGAGAGAGAGAGACGTAAGTGTGAATATGATATCGGGTTGTGGCATGGGTACAGAGAAGGCGGCATGTGACATGTCACCAGTCACCGCCACACCCACCCCCCCATATTAGAGGACGAGGGGCAGGCAAATGGGGTGAGTCCACGGAGGCCAACCGTCTGTTACCGTCACCACCACTCTACCCCGCCCCCTGGTGGGGCCCACAGAGAAGAACCCTGCTACACGGAATAAAGGGCCGAGCGTTTTTGCTTGAATACTATATATATGTCGTGTTTGTGTGTGTACCTGTGTGGGATTGTGTGGCTTGTGATGGTGGTGGATCATGTGGATGGGTTTCCCAACCCTAACCCTAACGTAACCATAGGTTGGGGTAAAGGTTAACCATAGGGGTGGGAGGGGAGGAGGGGAACCAGGGATGGGACTATGGGCAAATGTGGGGGGTGTGGGGACTAGGGAATGGGGGGTAAAGGAAGGGGGAGGATTGGTGGAGGGTTATGTCTGTGGCCTTAAAGGAAGATTTAAATGGAGGGAGAATATTAAAATTAATGGGGTTGGACCCACTTATTCATGGCTACTTCTGGTTCATCTTGTTCGATACATGGTTGGGCTCGTAGGCATCCAACTTTGGAGATGAGTCATACTTTATGTAAAAAAAATCTGAGTGGTCGCTCTGATTATCCTGCAAATGGCTTGTGATATCCAACCAAAAAGAATAGATTGCGTGTCCTTTGGGACAAATCTATGGTTGTGGTTAGTCTTTTTAACAAAATATAGCGGTAGGGCAAGAGTCAATGGGAGGGTTTTCACTTCAGTGGGAGTGATGAGGGGACGATTTAACTGTCACTGCTGACCAGTTACAAAAAATAGGATCTATGACCACAGATGAAAGCGATGTCTTCCGTGGAAAAATGACCCTTGGCTTTGTTTTCTGGGGTTCAAACCGAGAGCAATTAAGAGAACCATGGGTGGTGGGTGGTTAGGACTACATGCAGGAAGGGATATCTGTGGTCACTGGAACTCTGGTAAAATAAAATAAACTTCATTTGCATGCTCCAGTACTAAACAGTGAAGGGTTTTTTTGGCACTTGAAGGACAAGATAATGACAGATCTTGTAGGTAGCACCTATTTTTATAGAACCAATTAAAGAGGGGAGATCCACTGTTTGGTGACGTTAACAGCCAAGGGCAAAGCTGTACTGATGGATTACATGCCACCTTTGCAGATCTTCTTTTCCTGATTCTTATCATTTTCTTGGTTGAATTGGGTCTCTTATCTGAGAGAAAAAAAAGCATAGTACTTTCTGATTAATTTCAAAGCATGGTGTTGTCAATCCAAAAACAAAGGAAAAGCTATGCGAGGTTATAAACTGGTTTCTTTTGGGAACACAAACGATTGCCATAGATATCCGAGTACTGAAACTGTGCTGTTATATAATATTGTGAAGAAACACCAAGGGATGGCCATTCAACCTACGCAAGATGTCAACCAACTGCTTCTCCTTGACGTGTCTCAGATACAAATATATGATGGATGTCGCCGGGGCTTTCTTTGACGCTTTTTAAATGTCGAACTGCAGAGGCGAATGGGAATGACGGTTCAAGGTGTGTCCAACGTTTGAGATATATTCCAACAGTGGAGCAGCCATTCACGTTAGCGAGAGCAGTAGGGTTATGGATTGGAGGGTGAGCATCACCTGGGGAGGGATGGGGTTTAGGTGTATCTGAAGGGCCATTTTCGAGTAACATCAGCCAAAGGCTTCCTCCTTCTTCCCGCCATCTCCTCAGCATCATCGTCCAGCGGAGCATATGCATGCCTCTATTAGCGGCTCTAATGTTTGCATGCTCATATACTCTACTTCCTCCAGAAGAACACGACCCTTCTCTGGAGAAGGAAGTTGTTCGATCTCTTCCTTTGCCTTCAAGAGCCGAGCCCATCACAACCACCAACCTCACGACCAATATAACCACGAAACTCGCAGAAGAAACAAGGGAGCCTTTCACACTTCAGAGGAAACGTCAACTTTTGATCCATCATCAGCTGTTACTTCACATTCTTTTAACCAACTGCCTTTCAATCTCAATTTCCACCCTCATTCTCACACATAATCTGCCACGAACTTCATTCAGATCTACATCTTTCTTCGTCGACCCGAAAGCTGAACCCATCCTCAATACAGCTGAGGAAGATCAGGCACTTGAACCCATAGAAGAGCTTTAGCGAACTGATAAGGCTTCCCCATCCCATTGTTGTAACAATTAGGTCCCGATTTAAGTGCCAAGGTGACCTATTTAAAACTTGACTCAAGTCCGAACCCTCCTTGAATGTAGCCATCCAAGACTGTCCAGGCTTTAGTAACAACTTCAGAAACGACTTTGGGACCCGCCTTCCTTGGTGTGTACTTTGAAGAAGAGGCACCCTCTCCCTTTCTTGGGGTCCTTCCATGAAAGCTACACTAACGCCCTGCATGCAACGAATGGAGGCACCGGCAATAGGTGAAATGGATGTGTACTGAACATGCAGACAACAAAAGAGAATTACAAAAGTGACCCAACGAGGAATAACCTTACAACAATGTGAAAACACACCTTGGAGAACCAACCACGAACTAGAGGAGGACCACAGCAGACGACCTTACGAATAAAAACCTACAAAGAAGAAGGGAGAGTACAAGAGCAACAACAGACAGATGAGGAAGGACTGTACTTCTGTAACAACAAGACTAGCACCACCTCCAACAGGTGGGGAAGGAGCACCTTCAAAGAGCGGGAGATTTCTTTCGCTGAGATTTTTCACTGGCATGGCAGCGCGGATAAGGCGAGGTTCTTGGATATCATATGAGAAGCCTAGTGTCACCCTTAAACGGTGAGGAATATGGTACGGATCCTTCATATCGAGGTGCATGGTGTACTTTAATGGAAATATAAAATAGCAACCAAGATCATGGGAGGAACGTAGGATTCATTAAGTTCATGCTTTTTCAGCAATATATTCGCCACAATCGACAAAGAAGAAAGACGTTTATTTTCCTAAACGTCTGGATAAATTATAATTATTTAGATGTTTAATTAAATAAATATTAAATAAAATCTATTGTGACATTGCGATGTTTGGTTCAAACCTACTCTGACATACCTTTTAAAGATATTTGGATCAAATATCTCAAAAGAACATGTCACATTAATTTTGATAAAACTTCTTAAAATATTATAGTTATTTAGATATTTAAGAAATAAAAATTGCCAAAATAGTTATTCCAAGCAGAATTGTACTCTAATTAAATGCATTTATCTAAAAAACGATCATATAAATATTGATTTATAGTGCATATCTAAACTTACTACATAAAAATGGAATCAAGGAAGGTTCAACCTGTCACATTATCATGAGTTTGCTTCATTGCTTCCTGGCTGTGTATTATTTTCCCATGGCTTTCCTTCCTCGCTTCCCTCTCTTCCAACATCCTTCTCTTTCATTTCTTTAGACCTCACACTGTTGTTGCCACTTACCAAGCTTGGAAGCACACGTTTGCTACTCAAAGCCCATCCTTTCTCCATGTTATGATCCAAAACTCAAACCTAAAATTGACTTTAGGCAAAACATGTCGAGCCAAACCCATAATGCTAGTTGGCTGCGAATTGGGTTAGCATACCTCAAAAATGAAGAAACATGCATTTTAGCCAACTTTAGTCAAATCGTAGGGAAAATTGCACGCAAGGCTTCATCTTGGGAACTCTTGGTTTCCTTTCGTTGTTATCTTTCCAATGACTCCTATTTCGAGGACATCCAAGTTGTATTGCTCAAGTTACGTTCAAAACACATTTAACAAGGTTATAAGTGCACATAAATTGAAATCGAGAGTCCTAGGAGCCATCATTGTTGTAATGCGGCTCCAAATCATTTCATAGACTTTTGTATCATGTGGGAATTGCTAGTGCCCATCGAGGTCGGCTTAAGTCAAAATGCCTCATAAAACATGAAAAACGCATATTTTCGGTCAACCCACAGTTAAACATTCTCAAAAAGGAGTCTTATGTGGCATCTTTAGATCCCTCTTGTCGAGAGAGTTCCAACAAGACCAATTTTGCAAAAATCGAAGACCCATAGCAAAAGTTACCTAAAAAATATGCTTTGCGAGGCTTTTAGGTTAATGGACCAAGAAAGGAGGGGTATTTTGGTATTTTGACCACCATAAACCTAATTAGGATTTCCCTAAGCCTATAAATAGGTGATTAGGTTTCCTAATCCTCCCCTCATAAACCCAACAACCGCAAAAAGATAGAGAGAGGAGACCCTCCCCATTCCCTTCCTTCACTCACATAAGGCATGCACACGATGCAGCGGAGGCGTGGCACGTGGAGCGCAGGAAGAACATGACACGCAAAAGGTGCAACTGAGCGCCAAGGCAATGTGAGCATACACACAAGGGTGAGCGTAGGTGCGATCAAGTGTGTGCGATGAACAGGCAACACGAGTGCATGCCGAGGCGTGTGTGATTGCGTGACATTGTGCATGGGGCACATGTGAAGGGCACCTGGGCGTCGATTCACATGGACCAACAATCCAAGGTTGGTCCAAATCGGCCAAGAGGAACCCCCTCTCATTTTCTAATTGGTTTCGTGCTTTTCTACCTCCAAATCAAGTAAATAAGATATCGTTGGAATCCTTGCTCAAAGCCCTATCTCCCTATACCCTTAAAATTATCTTTTGACTAGTGCAACAATAGCAAAAATTTATATTAATCACCTGATATGTTTTTTATCATATTCCATTTGTGTTTACCCTAGGTTGGACCCCTAAACGTATGAGAGATCCATAGACAGTACTAAGAGATTTTGGGCACATAATTCGAAGTCATTGTAACCCTCCGGTGACCTTAGGAGAGTAATCCTACTATTCTTTTTCCATAACTTTCAATGAATGCTTATGTGAGATTATTTTTGATCCCATAATTCTCTTGCTAAGGACCTAATGGCAACACCATCATCCTTTTATATCTAGTCTAATTTAACTAAGTTCTAAGGTTAAATTTACTTCATTACCAACAAAATGATATAACTTAATAATATCAAGAATTTGAAAGCATGAAATATATCTACATTAATTTTGGAGAATTAAAAGAAAGAAATCAATGAGCTATTCACCAAGGTCATAAAAGTCCTTGAAAATCTATACTAGAGCTCAACACTTGATAACCTAGGTTTTGAGAAGGAAAACAAGTCAATCAAAATCCTAAAACCCTAATTTCAACCTATTGCAAATCTTAAGGCTTACAATTTTTCCTCAACCTAAACCCTTTAAAATTCAATTAAAAATCATCCTAATGGTTTGGGTAGATCATTTGAGTAATTTGAGCTATAAATGACCTTAGAAGGCACCTAGGATAACTATATATGTTGAATTGGGTTTATGTTCAATTTCTCCTAAACTAATGAACTCAAAACCCAACTTTGACCTCACCAATGGATTCCTCATGCCAAAATTTGGTTAACCGTAAATTTTGAGCCTAATCAGATCTCATCTTGACCTAGTTTGCAATTTATTCCCTTAGTTATTGATTTTTCACAAATAGCCCCCTACATTTCTAGTTTTCTTTCAAACAATCCCCTACAACCTTCTTCTTCCTCGTTTGAACTCTGCTTATGCCCACTCGAAGCTTCAGCCAAGGACCATGCGTTGATCGTGAAGATCTCGCAACGTTGGTCGGAGAATCACACCAAAATAGGTAGGAATGATCTAGGGAAAATTCTGCGTGTGTTGGCGACTTCACAGCACCGCCAGATGCAACCCTGACAATCTTCCTCAAGCTTCGCTAGCTGGTCATGGCCATCAATGGCAAGCCAAACTCTTGACACAATTCTCGTTGGAATCCGTCTATAAAGAATCTCCGTGTGACGATGATGAATTTGGTCAAGATTTGGGTCGTGATCCTGCCCTTCTTCGCTGTGACCATCGTCGTCTCCGACCTCGATGACTTCTCTGATCTCCTCCTCTGCGCATGTCCCAATCGCAAGGGCTATTCCACTATCTTCCTCACATTCGTTTGATCCTCGCAAGCCACAGCAAGACTCCTTTGACCCATTCCTCACCACTGAACTTCTTCCTCGAACCCTCCTCCTTCGTCGCATCCGGCTAGCCATAGCCGGATGTTTCCTGACCTCTTCATCCACTCCTAGGTAGTTCCTTTTATCCCTCTCTCTCTATAGTATAAGATTAGGCCCCTTAGAGTTAGGATTTAGCCCTCAATCGTCCATCCTCCTCGTCATCTTCTCCACATCTAGCCAAGGTCCACTGAAGGCCTTCAACCAACTTCACTCACCACCTTCCATCCCTGAGTACTCCACAAGCCTCGCCAAACCTTGGCGAACAAATGCCCTCAAGAAATTGAGGCTATTGTTCACCGAGGCACTTTGCCAGACTCTACCTTCCGCCACTGTCATCTTCGACTTTGGCATGCCCATCTCCTACACTTCCACGTCAATTCAACCACACCACCACCTTCAGCTCAGTCAGGCGAAGCTTCCTAGCCATTTGCCTAGAACCGAGACCAACTTCTTTGCCAAGTCAACCTCTACCTCCTCCGATCGTGTTCTCCAACCTCAGCAAGACATCTCTGTCCCCCTCCAAGCTCTTAATCTTTGCAAGAAGCATTGTTGACATGCAAAGATCACATTACTACCTTCAACGAGTAATATCACACCTCAGCAAGCTCTATCAATGTCCATCGAACTTCGCTCTTCTCAATTCATCTTCTCTGGCATTATATTCAAGATCCGCTACTCTGATTGAGGCCCCCTTGGCCCCAGCACCTTCAGATTGCCTTAGAGTTCTCATCTAACTGCTCATCCAAAGGATTCAACAGTGATATTGCAATCACACCGTGGGTTATAATTTGCTGGAGCATGAACAAGAAGCATGAAACACAATAGCCAAAGGAGAGGGACTTAGTCCCACATCGTGTGCGCACAGCTCTCTGAAGCGCTATATCTAGAATAGCATGGAAGCAAAGGGGTTGGTTTTGCAATTGAGAAAAAAAAAAATATATCCATGGCTTTTGACTTTGTTAAGTGCCTGTTGAGTTTCTAAAGAGACAAACTTTTTAAAAACATTGCTTATATATCTTTTGGCACTTCATTTGATCTGAATTTCTCTTGAGTTTGATGGCTTGTCTTTCTAGCATATTTAATTTATATCAAACTTATGAGCTTAAAATTTTGTAGAAATTTGAATAGTGGTATTTGCATAACTTAATTTGCTCCCAGCGAATGACCTCTGATTTTAATTTCGAGATTATAAATTTCAAACACCGTTTTTACGTGTTTCGACTATATTACAACATGGTTTTTATAAACTCTCAATTCATGCGTGATAGTACCTTGAGTCCCACCTACCTGATAGTTGTCCATATTGGGTAATTATTTAACTTGAAAAGTGGAGTTGCCTACCATTAATAATGGATTGTAATTGTTAATTTTATAAATAGCTAGACAATCTGTTTCATGTGCATAATTAGAATAAAAAAATCCCATTCTGGTTATAATGAGATGTTGATGTTTGCCTAGTTGCTAAACCTAATAATCTCCTTGCCAATAAAATAAATTGTGACAATTACTAATATATGCAATTATTGGGAATTTCTAGAGGGATTGAAAAGAAAGAAAGATATCTGCCCTATTTGGAATAGAACAATGATGGAAACATGAATGGAAATCGCTACTGAAATTGGAGAATGATAGATGGAAATTTGTGGACAAACCTGAAACTTGTGAGGTTGCTTTGAAAGTCATTCTCGTGCTCGGTATCAATGACACGACTAGCAATACCTATTAGGGGCAGAGACTAGCTCAGGAAATAAGCTAGCCTCCTTACGACTTGTTTGTTTTGGCCATCTTGGCCAACCAGGTAGCAAGGTGCTTGAGCACGTGTTACTATTATGAGTGGTTGAAGCTATTTATCTTCTTACCTTGTAATGAAAATGATTAGTCATGTGACAATGTGGGGTAGCTCCTCACCTATGTATCGCATGGATCATAGTCACCACTTCACCTTGTTAGCTAGGACCCCAAGTGCTTAACCTGGTGATAAAGCAGGTGCAAGTTATCTTCTCGAGAAAAGAGATGTACTATATTCAATCTACCATCTGAGATACCACAGTGAGATCTCCTCGAGCCTTTCAAGGAAATTGATTTGGGTAGAGAACAATTGAAATATGTGAAGGAAAGATAATGAGAATAAATAAAAGATGAACGGTGCCCATTTTTCTTTATTTTCTGCACTTGTTTAGTGTGCTCTTTACTTTCTACGTTGCTACTTTACTTGATGTTTATTAACATTTTCTACAGACTGTATACTCAGGTCTAGGCAAGATACAATCAAATTCTACAGCTACAGGTGCTAATGGAGCCAGTTTGAGTGTAGCACTGTAGTTTGGTACTTGTCATCATATTTCCTTAGTTTCAATGATTTCCATTTTTGCCTTCTTCAATACTCTGTTTCAGATTTCTCTAGTACTTTTGTTTCCATTTTCTTCAGTTATATAATAATACAATTGATGGCTATGATTGTTCTAGTAATGTTTCCCAATTCGGTTCTTCTTTTTATTTCATATGTCTATATCTGTGATGTGATGCTCTTGGAATGAAATTTTTTGTTCCATATTTACATGTTGGATGACCAAATCTTGGGTAATTGGTAAATCAACTAGAGTTCCTACTAGGTGGGGACTTGGGTCGTAATATATGGTACCAGAGCAAGGGCATCTTGTATATACATAGGATAGCCCGAATGAATAAGTGCATCAGTATTACATCACGAATCATAGCCATCGAGTCGAGCCGATCCGAAGTTCAAAGTTTACTCCCTTGAATTAAAGTCTCATGTGTCTGATTTTACAGGTCATCTGCTGATCTTAAGATGGTTTGAAGAATCTTGAAAACTGAGCCCGTGATTTTGTTAATATATACTCCAAAGCTAACTCATTCAAGTTATGATTTCCAAAGTACTATTAATCCAGCTCTCCCTACCTTAATTTATGTCCCTCATTTAAGCATTATCTTAGCCCTTAATTGTAGTATAATCGATGTCTCCTAAGTTGAAACATCAAAAGCTCACTACCTTCAAGCTTTGTATGGATCAATTTAAATAAGGACTGAGACATAGAATTCGCTCTAAGTGATTCATCCTTTTAGTCAAGAGGCTCTATAAGTTACATGTTTTTAGGATCTCTTTATAGATCGTACTCTTGAGGCATGAACAGAATACCCTCCATTGTGTCACTTGGCCAAGTGGAAGTAGTTCCTAATGCTAACCCTCCAAAGATTGATCCCCTTATGGATTGGTGAAGGAAATTATTGGAATTCCTATCTCATAAGAAGTTGAGATTAACAAAGGTTGGCAAATGCAACCAGACCTTTTGGAATGTGTACCAAAAGAAAGAATCTATTAGGGTCAATCTAAGCAACCAAGCCAAATGTTAATGCATCAAGGATAATTTTATGATGCAGATTATCAACACTCCTACAAGGAGGATGCACTAATGATGAGTGCAATCGTTGCAGCTTGAGTTGGGTCTCAAGTTTTTCTTATTTTGCTATTCATTATACCTAATACTATTGACTACAAACTAAACCAGTAATCCTTGCATGGTGTAAGTATCAAAGGGATGAGTGTATGTCATAACAATAATCCCTAATGATCAGGGGATCACCTATAAATCATTGTTGGGTGGTATCTCTCAATAGAGCGAGCTTCTTGAGCATGGATGAAATATCCTCCACCCTATTGCCTAACAAGATAGAGGTGGTTTCTTGATGCAAGGCTGAGTCCCTTCATGAAATTGGGAACAAAATCATTGGATGATTTCAATCTTACAAGAGATCAAGATTGATGAAAATGTTAATAGCAACCTAACCTAATGGAATATAAATTAAGAAGGAATTTCTGGAATGATTAATTAATTGAAATTTGACAGCATTTATCAATCTTTGAAGATATCTTCTTAGAGAACAATGCGACCATTCTGGGGGTGGCTTGGCTACAAGTGCATTCTACTCTATGAGGACTATTATTCTGAAGAGGTGACTTGCTCAATTCACAACTTATCAAGACCCAACTTGGTGAAAAAGGACTATTAAGTGCATTATGTCTGACAAGCTATGAAAGCCTTAACTTAAGAGTGTAGTAAATACGCGACTCATGAAATGGCCCCTTGATGGTAACGTCATCAATCGACATAAATATCTTAAATTAGTTGAAATCAAGAGATAAATGCTCCTAGATGATCACCTGAGGACTACAATTCCACTTTAATCTAGTTTGAAAAGAAGAAAATAAAATAAGGTTAATTCTGTAGTTTTAACAGCACATCACAAATACAGAATAATCACGAGGCCACACAGAGGTTAATTAGAGGTTAATTGAGTATAAAAGACTAAAAAGTGGGTTCACATCGACTGATTCAAGGTTCACGAATTTTGAGGGAGAAAATAGTATCGAAAATCCTAATTATCTGCCCCACTTAAATTGAAGAGGTTTTGGTCAGGATAAAATTAATCTAAACCTTCTAAAATTTATATAAAAATATTCTAAGAGGTTTGGTACCTTTTCTTTGACCATCTGAACCCATTTTGACCTAGAACATAGTTTCACACGGGAATTTGCCTTAATTTGGGCTTCTCTATAATTTACCCAGTCAAACATGCTCAAAACTTAAATCCAAGTTCACCATCATATTTCTTGGGTCAAAATTAGGTTAACACCAAAATTTGGGCCCAATCAGAGTCCATCTTGACCTAGTTTGCAATTTAGCCCTTAGAAACTCTATTTCTTATACTTAGCCCCCCTAGTTTCAAGATTATTGCATTTGGGTCCCTAACTTTGTCGTACTTCTTGAAAATGGGTCCCTTCTGCCATTAAAGGTGTGAAAGCACCTGCAGCCGAGATTCAAGAGAGATCTCTCTCAAATCATAACCAAATCCTACTAAATTTGAGGGATTGATTTTGAGGAGTTTCCTAATCGATTGAACCGCCTTAAGAACCCTCAGTCAATCCCTAGAGATCAGGAAAGCTCAAGAAAGTTTGGGAATTTTTTCCCCTGAAATTGCAGCTCAATCAAGCTCATTCCTTAATATAGATCTTGGATTTGAGCTCTATTTAAACCCCTCAAGGTCCCAACTTCCTCCTTAGCCAAGAAACAATCGGATTCCTACCTTCTCTGCCTTCTCCGGCCACTGTTTCTGTAACTCTAGCGAGCCCCTCCACCTCCTTCATCGAGCCGACCAATGGTCAAATTGACTAGCTCACCATCCTCCTCTCTTCTTCGCGACCGCAACCGACAAAAGTCCGGCCGTCTCCGACCCCTCTTTTCTCGCCATTGCCTCGACATCGACTTCATCTTCTTCACATCCGAGCGGTCAATGACAGACACCTCCATAATCCTCTCACCTCCTAAGCTCTCCTAACTCCTCCCACTTCTCCTCTAGAAAGTTTCTACCCACTTAGATTCCACTTTCGACCATTGACCACCACACTCCCCCGTCGTCTTCCCCAACTCTGACCACGACTTTGACGAGTCTGTGTCACCGTTCCACTCCACCAAACGACTCGCCACCAAACCCACAAGCATCACCACACCTCCTCCATCAAAACCCCTCAACCAATTTTACCACACACTCACTCAACCTCCTCACTGACCAAACCCACCTTCGCAGGCCCTCCCCGTCATCAACAGACCTCCACCGACCACCAAACACCCTCAAACCACCACGACTGGACTTGCCATCCTTTGGTGATCATTCTAAACTATTTAATTGGGGCTCCTCTCCTATCTTATTGTTTTAGGCACTTCACTAGACATCCACTGCCGCCACCATCTCCTCCAACGTCTGCTTCTCTCCAGCTACCATATAACTTGACACCTTCTCCAATAGATGCGAACTCAACTGGTGAACCTCTCCAGACCTTCAATCGAGCACGAGCAGCGAAACATAGCTCCAATTGAATGTGAACATTCTGCAACAGCTCACACGGGAAGGAGTACCACTGATAGTCCTACATCGTGGGAATCTAATTTTGAAAAGCATTTTTAACGCTTTTGCTTTGTAAGCAAGCTGCTTCCAAAAGCACTAGGGTGAGGTCCCTCATGCACACGTGCTCGCCCGCTCTTGATTGCGCAGCAATCATAGGTCTTAATTGACCTAGATTAGGTTAGCACTTAGCATAAGTTAGGAAAATTCATGCGTGCATAAGCATTATCTGCATCTTCACTACTTTACTTTAGCTATGCATAAAATAATGTTATAATGTGCTGATTAAGTGCATTATGTCGATTGCAGACAATAAGCTGATTAGAAGCTGGATCTGGAGTAGGATCTAAAGCTGGATCAGGAATAACGAGTGTTGCAGCAGGACTAGAGCAGAAGACTTAGATTAGACATAGAGAATAATGATGTAAGGGAGTCAAGGTTTGCTATTCTATTAAGTAGGAATAAAGTAGTAAAATGTGAAGAGCTTAGTCCATCCTAACCCTAGGATAACCTAGAGACTTCCCCCAAGCCTTAGCCACCATTAGATTAGGTCACAACACCCTAAGAAGCCCTAAAACCCTAGTTCCAATCCTTATTTGGACATCCAGATAAGTTATAGGATGTCCAGAACCCTTAGCCACCTCCCGTACACCTCAAACCCACTTCTGCAGTGTTATTGGATGTTCAGACACTTTGTCAAACGTCCAATTTCTGTAGAATACCCAAACCAGAACATCGATTTCCCCCTGACTTAGATTGGACATCCAGAACTGAAGTCTGGACTTTTGATTTTTTAGTATAAGTCATCTGCTCATGTTTTTGGACGTCTGGAACTAGTTTCCAGTTCCTGTTTTGAGATTCAAGCCTTGATCTTAGATCTCTAGCTTCTTAACCTAATCCCAACCCCATAGGAACCTAAATTAAGGTGTCCTAACCCTAGTAGATCACCTCTAGACCTACCTAAGGACCTAATTAGGTCCTCACCAAACCCAATTGACTTAGATCAAAGTCAATCACCATCACCTAAGTCAATTGAACTCATTGAGTCCAATTGAGCTCAAATCTCAACCCACACAAGTTCAATTGGACTTAGTGAGAGTCCAATTGACCTACACCCAACCTAATTGAGTTATTTCACTCTCAATTAGGTTTACACTCATTCAATTAAACTTAGGTTAAGTTTAATTGCAATTTCCCCTTAACAATTAGGGTATGCAACCCCAATTCAAGGTATACACCTACCCAAACCCCTTATGACCTAACCTAGACCTCTTAGATACCTAGGGCATGACCACACACACACCCATCCACGCACCCACACTTCTCTAGAGTTCTCTAGAACCCTCTTGAAGTGGCGCCAACTCTTGGTTGCCAAATTTAGCAACCAAGAGGCATTCAATTCTTAGATCCACAAATTGTGGATCTAAGAACCACTTCTATCCTCTCTTGGCCGGCCACTCTTGGGCTCTTTCTAGAGAGTTCCACACTTCTCTAGAGAGACTCCTTTAGGTGTATAAAAAGACCTAAGGGGTGACCATTTCCACCCATCCACTTTTTGGCCATACTTGCTTGGCTCCATCCACCTCCGCTTAGGCTAGCCGCCACCCTCTCCACTCCATCTCCACTAGTTGAGCACTATCATGAAGGAAACCATGACAGGATGCTGGATCACTCCTCCAACCTCTCTCCAAGGGTCGGCCTAAGCTCCATTGGCCGCCCCTCATTCTCCTCCCTACCACTCTAAGACCATCGGAGACCACCCCCGAATGCCCTCACTTCTGATAGATTAGTAGCTAGCTCTTTACATTTACTGCTTTTATTTACTAAGTAGTGTAATCCATATTCTCCCCCAATGACGTATGCAAAATCCCCCCATAGATTCTTGTATGTGATTATTTTCTGGTAGCTAGATTTACATTTTAAGCATTTTTGTACAAGCTTTCCTCTACAATTCTTGTTGCAAACACCTCTCCAAAATGAATGAATGAAAGATACATTTATATTTATATTTATATTTATATTTATATTTATATATATCTCTATGTTTTGAAATCACCATAAGCTTATTGATTTCCATCCTTTTTGCGTGATTCAATTTTCCTATTTTCACTCAATTATCTATTTCGCAACAAGCATGTCATTTCCTGAAAATATAGAAAATCTAACTATAGACACATTTTCTGTAAACAGTCACCACCTTACTAGAATCGTACACACAGAAACTCATACTTTCACCTTTGTGATCTATTTTACACATGCGCACGTAATCAGGGTTCATAATAGAAGTGGTGAAATCTTAATCAGAAGACTGGAAATCGATGTGCGATTTTAAACAAAGTAGAGCGGTAAAAGATCGAATTCAAAAGTAAAACAAACACCTCCCAGAGACGAACGACCAGGACTCCAAGTCTCATTATCTTTAGAAAATCATTTTTGTTTGATTGTATTGCACACTATACTACAACGTTTTCTAATCAAATATGCACTTTACGATATGCTTCCAAACAAATGATGCCGTTGCCAGGGAGGCAACGTCATTTTCTTTGAGTTCGATCTCTTAAACTATCACTGACAAAACTCTCGCTACTTTATTTTGGATGTGCAGGACAACACGAAAAAAAATGGGATTTGCGCACACAACGAGCGCAGCAAAATAAAAATCAGGTGTACATCATCTCCTCTTTAGATTAGGTTTCCCTTTGAACCTTAGGAGTAGATCTACTTTCTGCAATTTCTTTTGAAAAAAAAAATATTTATTCATTTTCGTCAAAAATAAAAAAAAACTTTTTCAAAAAAAAAAATCTAGACTAGGTTTCTTTTGAATCCTAGGTTAGTTTGAAAAAAGCAAAAATATATATATACTTTTGAAAACCCTCCAAAAGAAAAAAAAATTTTGAAAAAAAAATTGCAAAAGTTTTCGAAAAAAAAAAAACATTTTTGGTGGAAAGCTTGGATTTCAAACTCAAACCCTCTTTAAAAGCTTTTCCACCATCTTCTGATTGTCGGCGAAATTTCAAAGTCTGATTTAAAAATTCGATTTATGAAAAACTAGTAAACAAAAAAAATCTAAAATTTAGGATAAACCTTCAATTTCAAACCATCTTTCAAACGACACCATTCTTTTGAAAAAATTCCAAGTATAAAATTTTTAAAAATTCGCGAAGTGCACAGGGGTCAGACTGACCTAGATTCGAGATTTTTCAAATTTCAAAAAGTAATTTCGAGCAATTCGCGAATCTTTTTTGACTAAAAATGGTGGGGTTTGAAATTTTATCTCATTGGATTTATTTTTCATATTTTTCCCAAATTTTTGAAGGTCAATTGATACTATTTCAAAGTGAATAATCGACCAGGGGTCAAAATTCTAGATCTGACTCCTTGACATTCAAAAATCCCTAAAAATTCTGTTGAAACAGCAAAAATTCCAAAAAAATATTCTCTGGAAAGATAATTAAAAAAGGAATCTTCTCGACAAATTTAAAGTTAACTGGATTCCAATTATTATTTGAAAACGAATTTTACTTTTGTGGTCTACTGAAATAGAACAAAACCCTATAAGTTCATGAATCTTAAGGTAAATCTTTAGGGTTACAATTTAGAGACCACACTTGGGCTAACATAGACTTAATCAAGTCTAGTACTTAGCCGGTGAGCTTGGTCACCTTGTGGGCCACTCACCAAAAGAAAACCCCAACTGAAGAAAACGGGCTAAAACAAATTTTAAAACCCGAAATAAAACCCGAATTCGTTGTCGTGCTACTAGGTGGTTTCAACCCCTTGGTTGGGTCAGCGAAGAGGCAGGAACCGCTTTCAGTCGGTTGTACGATGAATTTCTTCAGGAATTAAAACCTAAAACAAAAAATCCGGTCATCTGATTCATAAGGACCACTTGATTGACAGGGCCTTAGCCTTGTCTTGCTTGGCTACACCAACCCAGGGGTTGGGTGGTGTATGCGAGGAAGGAGGTCACTTAGACCTCACTTGGTTGGACCTTGGGAGCCACTCCCAAGGAGGCGAGTCACCTCACTGGGACCATCTTCTCTGCACACTTCTTCTACTTCCAGAGCCACCATGGCTAATCCTGGACCTGGACCTAGACCGAGCCAGGATATCGAGAATCTGGACTCGATGGCTCATCTGGAAGCCCGGGTAGTCGAATTTGAGGTGCGACATCGGCAGAGCATGGATCGCATCTTAACAGCACTTGACAGGATGCAGCGTCCACCACGAGGAGAACAACTGCGAGACTTATACAATCCAACCGCACAAATCATCACACCATTAGTCAGAATTCCTGCAGGCGGAGACGCATTTGAGCTCAAACCCAATGTGATTGGGTTGATCAGCACTCACTTCTATGGGAACTCAAGTGAAGATCCGTTCCAACACCTTGAGGACCTGAGTCGACTCGCTGAAACGATTCGACCCAAGAATATCGATCTTGGGATTGTTCTAATGAAGCTCCTCCCATTTTCTCTGAGGGACAAAGCTTCATACTGGTTTAAGACCATTGGGAAGCCAATTGGAACCTAGCCGGAATTACGACGTGAATTCCTGCAAAAGTTCTTCCCAATCGGTCGAACAAACACGATGCAGCACGCAATCACGACTTTTTCCCAGGGAGCTGGGGAGAAGTTACATGAAGCTTGGGACAGATTCCACGACCTTCTCCGGAAATGCTCGCACCATGGTATACCCAGGTGGCACCTAGCTCAAATCTTTTACCATGGGCTGGATGGCACACATCAGTATCTGGCCGATGCATCTAGTGGCGGGAATTTCCTCGCAAAAGACGAGAACAACGCATTTGAGTTGTTTGAATCCTTAGCATAGAACTCGATGAATGCCGCATCCATGAACCAGTTCTAGCAGCCTGGTCAGCAGCGAGTTGGTGTCCACAAGGCTCACACCGAGTCTATTCGAGCCAACATGGATATCATCGTCAACCAGCTGGATAGAATAAATCTAATCGAGAAAAAGATTGACTAGATTAGTCAAGGTCAATCTGACTTGAGCTCTGCCACCTCAAGACCCTCCTGTGCACCCTGAGCCCCTCCTGCTCGAGTTAATCTACTCACTCAGGATGCATCTTTTCCGTATTTACGAGATCACACATATCAGGATCCCGTAAATAATCCAGATCTGGCACCTTACAACCAGGGTTACGCACCACCCGTAGATTATAATGCATATCCCCTTGACGAATATACATCTCAGATATCTTCGGCCTATGAGGGCGTCAGTGCTATCCAAGGATACGGGCGTAATAACTAGTATTCAAAGATGTATAACCCTGGGTGGCGCCAGCATCCAAACTTCTCTTGGTCTGGTAATGCACAGAGACCACATCAAGATCCACACTACCAGACCAGGCAATACGGGAATGTGCAAAACATGTACCCTAGGCAACAACCATTCCCGCATCAACAGCAACCCCACTTTTTATACCAGCCGCTGCACCAAGCTGCCAGTCAACCTCCAAAGCGGGCTAACCCTTTGGAGGCACTGAAAGAGGAGCTGCAAGAATCGATGAGGAAATCTACACAAGATAGCTTGCAGATTGTGAAGGAGATGGCTGATCAGATACAGACTATACAGAACATGCAAAACCAGCTATTGCAGGAGAATAGGACTCAGGAAGCCTTGCCCTCCTATTTGAGAGTGCATCGCGCATTTTTTATAGGAAAATGTTGTAGTATAGTACGCAATACGATCAAACAAAGATATTTAAAAGATAATGAGACTTGAGTCTCGGTCGTTCGTCTCTGGGAGGCGTTTGTTTTACTTTTGAACTCGATCTTTTACCATTCTACTCTGTCTAAAATCGCATGCCGGTTTCCAGTCTCCTAATTAAAATTTCACCACTTCTATTATGAACCTTGATTACGTGCGCGTGTGTTAAATAGATCACAAAGGTAAAAGTGTGAGTTTTTGTGCGCACGATTCTAGTGAGGTGGTGACTGTTTACAAAAAATGCATCTATAGTTAGATTTTCTATATTTTCAGGAAACGACATGCTTGTTGCGAAATAGATAAATGAGTGAAAACAGGCAATTTGAATCACGCAAAAATGATGGCAATCAATAAACTCATGGTGATTTCAAAACATAAATATATATATATAGAGAAAATATATTTTTCATTCATTCATTTGGAGAGTGTTTGCAACATGAACTTGTAGAGGAAAGCTTGCAATGAATGCTTAAAATGTAGATCTAGCTATCAAAAAACGATCGCATACAAGAATCTACAGGAGGATTTTGCATGCATCATTGGGGGAGAATAAGGACTACACTACTAAGCAGTAATTAAAAGCAGTAAATATAAAGAGTTAGCTACTAATCTATCAGAAGTGAGGGCATTCGGAGGTGGTCTCCGATGGCCTTGGAGTGGTGGAGAGGAGAATGAGGGGCAGCCAATGGAGCTTAGGCCGGCCCTTGGAGAGAGAGAGGAGTGATCCAGCATCCCGACATGGTGTCCTTCATGGTGGTGCTCAGCTCGTGGAGATGGTGGTGGAGATGGTAGTGGCTAGCCTAAGTGGAAGTGAATGAGAGCCATGAATGTGGATGGGAGCCAGTGGATGTGAATTGGTGCAAATGGCCACCCGTTAGGTCTTTTTATAAACCTAAGGGATTCTCTCTAGAGAAGTGTGGAACTCTCTAGAGAGAGCCCAAGAGTGACCGGCCATGAGAGGATAGAATTTGAATGCCTCTTGGTTGTTAAATTTGGCAACCAAGAGTGGCGCCACTTGGAGAGAGTTATAGAGAACTCTAGATGTGTGGGAGTGCGTGAATGGGTGTGTGTGTGTGTGGTTGTGCCCTATGTGGCTAGGTGGTTTAGGTTAGGTCCTAAGGGGTTTAGGTAGGTGTATGCCTTGAATTAGGGTTACGTAACCCTAATTGCTAAGGGGAAATTGCAATTAAACTTAACCTAAGTTTAATTGAATGAGTGTGAACCTAATTGAGAGTGGAATAACTCAATTAGATTGGGTTTAGGTCAATTGGACTCTCACTAAGTCCAATTGAACTTGTGTGAGTCCAATTGACTTAGGTGAAGGTAATTGACTTCGATCTAAGTTAATTTGGTTTTGTGAGGACCTAATTAGGTCCTTAGGTAGGTCTAGAGGTGATGTACTAGGGTTAGGACACCTTAATTTAGGTTCCTATGGGGTTGGGATTAGGTCTAGGGAGCTAGAAATCTAAGATTAAGGCTTGAATCTCAAAACAAGGACTGGAGACCAGTCCCAGACGTCCAAAAACATGATCAGATGACTTATACTAAAAAATCAGAAGTCCAGACTTCAGTTCTGGACGTCCAAATCTATGTCAGGGGGAAATCTAGGTTCTGTTTTGGGTATTCTGCAAAAATTGGACGTCTGACAAAGTGTCTAAACGTTCAATAACACTGCAGAAGTGGATTTGAGGTGTGCGGGAGTTGGCTAAGGGTCTTGGACGTCCTATAACTTATCTGGACGTCCAGATAAGGGTTGGAATTAGGGTTTTAGGGCTTCCTAGGGTGCTGTGACCTAATCTAAGGGTGGCCAAGGCTTGGGGGAAGTCTCTAGGCTATCCTAGGACTAGGATGGACCTAAGCTCTTCACATTTTACTACTTTATTCCTACCTAATAGAATAGCAAATCTTGACTCCCTTACATCATTATTCCTACATCAATTTAAGCCTTCTGCTTTAGCTTTGCTGCAACACCCGTTATTCCTGATCCAGCTTCAGATCTTGCTCCAGATCCAGCTTCTAATCAGCTTATTGCCTGCAATTGACATAATACACTTAATCAGCACATTATAACATTATTTCATGCATAGCTAAAGGAAAGTAATGAAGATGCAGATAATGCTTATGCATGCATGAATAACCCTAACTTATGCTAAGTCCTAGCCTAATATAGGTCAATTAAGACCTATGATTGCTGCGCAATCACCTCCCAACCCGTCCCGAACCCTCGATATGTGCAAAACCAAGGTGCCCTGCCTAGGTGATGAGAGCCTCATTGGTAACGCTGGTAAGGCTAGAGCTGTTCTGTGTTTCGTCTTTACGTTATTATAGTTTAAGTACAGTCATTATAGTATAAGACAAAACAGTTACCAGATTACTATTACAAATTTTTTTACTCGGAACAAGGTTTTCCCGAGGTCGAACTCAGGGAGCAATTATGTTTCTAGAAGACTAAATAAGATCTCTATTATGTTACAAAAATAAAAGAGAGAGAGAGATAGAGAGAGATCTTGGCTTCTTCTTCTTTCTTTCTTTGTTCTTTCTTCTTTCTTCTTTTGCCTTCTTCTTCTGTTCTTCTTTTCTTTTCTTTCTTTCTGGCGACAATGTCTTCTTCCTTCTTTTTCTTCTTTTCTTCTTGCCTTTATCTTTCTTCTTTTCCTTCCTTCCTTTCTTTAGCCGGCAGCTGTAGTGATCTTCTTCTTCTTTCTTCTTCTTCTCTTCTCTGCCTTTTGCAGCTGTGGTGATTCCGACGTCTGATGCTGTGCTCAGACGACTTATCTGTGGCTTTACTACAGTGCCTCCCTTCTTCTTTTCTTCTTCTTCTGTTTCTCTCCTTCCTTCCTTCTTCTTTTCCTTCTTGTGTTCTTCTGCTTCAGTTGCCCTCAGTGGCTAAAGCTTCGGCTGCTTCTCTTCTTCTTCTTTTCCTTTCTGCCTTCTTCTTCTTCCTGCACGCTCACACAAGGGTCAGAGCAAAACCTACCCCTCCCCTTCCCCGCGTCTCTCTCTTTCTCAGATTTCTCTCTTAGGACCGCTCTCTCAGAGCCGGGTAATCGGGTGCGGGTATCGTGCCCGGGACCAGGCCCACCGGCGTGCGGTGGTGGATGAGGAGTGCGCGGTTTGGGTAATCGGATCCTGCCCAGACCCGTGGGGCGTGAGCGCGGGCGAGGGCGAGCGAGCGCATGGTGCGCTGCATGCAGGAGAGGGACCTAACCCCTGTGTTCAAAGGCAATTAGCCATAGGCACCTTTTCAATTTAAGTGCGGGCGCTTGGCCACGCACTTCCGAGGTGGGACTAAAGTCCCACCTCTCAAATTGGCGCCCGCAGGTGAGCGACCTGCAGCCAGTTGAAGAAGCCCGCAACGCCTTTGCCCCAGCTGCAGGCCTAAGTGCCTTCGCAGAGACAACCCGCGCAACCTGGGATGCGCACCTGGGCTGGAGGGTGCCTGCAGCTGCAGGTGAAGCTGTTGCAGCTCGTCGGCAATGGCGGCGAGGGGCGCGCACCTGAAATCACAACAACGGCCTCTCAGCCCAGTCAAAATGCGCAGGAAGCTTCGCCACATTGAGGCGAAGCTTATGCAGTGGTCGGCGGAGTGCGGGAGTGCGTGGAGAGGCTGACCTAGGTCAGATTGTGGCTGGAAAGGTGGGTTTGTTCGGGGGGTGGTCGGGTGGCGCTTGGCAATGAATGGAGAAGGGGGATCGGTGGAGTGGAGTGTGAGGGAGCTTCTGGGTTGGTCGGCGAGGTGTGAGAGTGTCTGTGGTCGTGAGATTGTCTCGCCGGAGGGGGTGATCGGAGGTGGAGAAGGTGGTCTGGACAGTGGCGTTGGGTGGTTGAAAGAGCAGTTTAAAAGGGGGGAAATGCAAGGGAAATAGAGAGGAAGATATCTACCTAAGTATTCGACAAAGGGGGAGGGTAGAGTAGCCGGCTCATATCTGCCGAAGCTGGAGACGAAGACGCCCTGGAGGAGGGTTTCGGCGACGAGGAAGTAGGCGGAGGGCATCGGCGGGTACAGCCCGGCGCAGACGATGGAGCAAGGCAAACCCTGCTGCAGGTAAGGCAACAGAGTGACAAGGAGGAAGAGGAGGAGTTCGCCGGAAGCTTCGGGCTCTCTGACCGGAGGAGGAAGGGATGAAAAGGGGGGTGATTCTCTGTCAAAGGAAGCTTGAAGGAGCCGGCAGGGTCTGCCGGTCCTTATAAAGGGCTTGGCGTGCAGATAGGGGCGAGGTGCGGAGGGGTCTGCCTCGCCGAAGTATGGCCTGAAGGGACACCCATACCTTCCACGCATTTGCACGGAAGGTATGGTGGTCGACAGAGGGCATGGGCAGGTCCCTGCGACGGAGGACGTCGCAGGGAACCCCGCTTCTGTTCTAAAGGACGGTAAACCTGCTCTGCGCGACGCCATGCTCCGCGCAAGGTCGCCGAAGTATGGCGCTGCACAGAAGTTGCAGGGAGGGCCATTCTGCAAAGAACGATGAAAATTTGGGAGCCTAAATGCAAGGATTTCAAAAGATAATGGTCAAAAAGTAAATAAAGAGGACCAAATTGTAAAGTCGGTCAAGGAGGTCTCTTCTTAGGCTCAAGTTTTTATAAAAGACTAATTTGAACCTAAGGATTTTAATGGTGAATTTTAATTCTAGTTTGGACCATGTTTGACTAGCCAATTTGCGTAAAAACCCAAATTAAGTTATTAATTGGGCATGGTTATCTTTTCAGGTCAAAATAGGTTTCTAAGGCCAAATTGAAGGTTCTAAACCCTAGAGAATATTTTTATATGAATTTTAAAGGATTTAATTGATTTTTATCCTACCTCAAACCTCGTGAATTGAAGTAGGTTTGCTTTAGGGTTACAGAATGTCATTTAATTCCTAGAAGTTGCTATAACCCTTTTCAGATCAGATCAACCTACTTCTCTCATTATTAAGCTTGTTTGACTTGTGTTTGGACCCTTAATTACCCTGTTTGCAAACTGTATTGGTGAAATTGCAGTTTTACCCCTTATGATTTATTTTATTCTTAAACTCAGAATTCTCTAAGTTAAGCCTTTCTTTGGGTCATGTAGGAGCTTTTTCTCACATATCTGGGTTAGATTGTTCTAGTTAGGGTTTATGATGAGGTTCTCATCACTCATCATGAGCCATAACTAGCTCATTTTGACCTAATAAGGAGAATAAAAGCTCCTACATGACTTAGAAGAGGGCTTAATTGGAGGAATAAGTGTTCTGAGAAGAAAACATGAAATAAAGGTTAAAACTGTAATTTTACCATTACAGTACATAAACGGGATTTCTCAGAGACAAAACATAGGTCAAATGGTCTAAATGAGATAAAAAGTGGGTTGATGCAAGCAGAAATGGGTTCATATGCAATCCAGGAATTAAATGACATCTGGTAACCCTAAAATAGACCCGCTTAATTCAACAAGGTTCCAGTCAGGATAAAAATCAAGTAACCTCTCTAAAACTCAAGGAAAAATATCCCCTAGGGTTTAGAACATTCAAATTGGCCTTTGGAACCTAGTTTGACCTAGATTAGGGTCCTAGCTCATCAATTGACCTAATTTGGGTTTTTACGCAAAATATCCAGGAAAACGAGGTCAAACCTAAAATCCAACTTCATCATTGGATTCCTTAGGTCCAAATTAGGTTTTTACCAAAATTTGGACCTAATGGGAGGTCATCTTGACCTACTTTGCAATTTAGTACACCCAATCACATTTTGGTCCCTATCTTTTGAAAACCATCACATGAACCCCCCTAGCTTCCTCGAAAATCTTACAATAAGGTCCCTCCACCATTATTGGGGAGAGAATCCTTCTCCGGCGAGGAAGACAGGGGGATACTCTCTGATCCCTCAGAGATCTCCTCCCAGAATTGGAAGGGAGATTCTCTGAGGAATCTCCTTCCATCTGAGCCTGATCACAAGCCCTGATTTGCACCCAATCTCTCGTGCGAACGCACGAGAGATTTGGGTATCTAACTATCTTCCATCTCCGGTGAGACGTCGGTGGCATAAGACGTGCCCTCCACGCACCAGAAGCACGGCCAACACCTATAAATTAAACCCCAACTCCGGCCGCACCTCCTCAGCTCGACTTGGCCGGAATTCCACCTCAAATTCCTCTCCTTCTTCTCCGGCCAAGGGGTCCAGCGAGCTCCGGCGAGTCCCCCTCCTCTTCCTCCTCACTCTGCCACAAAACCAGTGGCAGGATCGTCCTCCTCATCCTCCTCCGCGTCACGCAACACCCGCGCGAGCTGCCCTAGCCCCGTCATCGCCGCCGTCCTCCCCCACTGGGCGTCTTCTTCTCCGGCGACAATAGGTACTGCTGGTCACCTCCTCCTCCCCTTCGTCCCTTTTGTTAGGTTAAAACTATTCTTCTTTATCCCCTCTTTCATTTCCCTCATTTTATTTCATCAAACGCCCCTCGACCACCGCTGTTCACCACCACCTTCCTCATCTCCAGCCACCCTCCGGCGAGATGCTCCCATCGCTCCACAGCCCCACACGCCTCACCGACCATCGCATAACCTCCGCCTCACCTCACTGAGTAACCTCCGCCCGTCCATAGACCCTCTACGCCGCCACAACAGTCCTCCGAACACACCCACCAGTCCGGCCACAGAGCAACCTAGGCACGCACGCCTAGGCTGCCCCGCGGCCTGCCACCTAGCGCTTCACCTTCGCCGTGACATGGTGAAGGTCCCCCGGTGATTTGATTAAGCCGCGAGGCTCTTTTCGTGTCCGACAGGTTTCACGCCCCCGCCGCCATTAGCGGTGACTCGAGGAAGCTTCTTGCTTGCTCCAGGTCGTAGGACTGCAGGGCTCTAGGTGCAACTAACTCGAGGAGGCATCGCGAAGACATCTGACCCAACAAGTGATGCCACAGAACCTGCAGCAGTGGGAATTGAAGGCACGGTCTGCTGCGAGCGCGCGCGAAATAGAGGTGGAACATTGGTCCCACATCGTTAAGTCACAAAGCGCTGGAGTGATTTATAATGTTTTTGTGTTATAGCCTCGTTGCCTCTGAACGCACATGGGGTGAGGTCCCTCACCTATTCTCACCGCCTCATCCGTGACTTCACCACACAGATCTGGCGACCCGACCCGACATTGCCCTGAGCACTCCTTGAGCACCACCCTCACACCGGTGCGCCTAGACCCGGGCGCGCGATCTGACCCGTTTACCCGACTCTGGGAGAGCATGCTAAGAGTGGTTTGCACAGAGAGAGAGGGACATGCGGGTGTGGGTAAAGGGTTAGGTTTTGCTTTTCTTTGGTTTGTGCAAGGAAGGAAGAAGTGAAGCTAACACTTAGCCGCTAAGGAGAAGGAGCAGAAGGAAGGAAGCCATTGCAGAGGAAAAAGAGAAGGAAACGAAGAGGCAAAGGAAAAAGAGAAGAAGAAAGAAGAAATAGAGAAAGGTAAAGACAAGCAGAAGAAGAAAAGGAACTGAAGGCAAAGGAAAACAGAACCAAGGAAGCAGAGCCAAGGAAGAAGAAGAAGGCCCGTAGAGAGAAAGAAACTACAGACAAGAAGGAGAAAGAAGCACAAAGAAGAAGAAAGGAAAAGAATCAGAAGAAGAAGAATAAGATAAGGGAAACATATTTTTAAGACGTCTGATCATGGGATCAGACGTCCAATTTCTTCTTTTTGCCACAATTAATTTTCAAATTCATGCATTTATATTTGAATTATGTTTTGAGTAATTAAAGTGTTCAAGTACATTCTTGAGATTAGTAATAATTCCAATTGCTCCCTGTGTTCGACCTCGAATACTTAAGTTTTCGAGTAATAAAACTTTTATTTGTTGACAACGCTTGATCACCTATACTACGATGTAACTAATTGTTAAAACACGATCAAGAACACGTCAACACTAGGTTTCAGGCACCGCAGGGACAGGCACATGCCATACTACATGCACCTCCTGCACCACCTGGTTATGCGTAAGGCCAACTGCGTTTGCAGAACCTCGCATATTCTGCCCCTTCCACTCCCCCACCACTTCATGGACAGCAAGTCGATGCACATGCTATCTCTTTGAGGAGCGGAAGGAAGACATTCGACCCACCACTTAGGTAGGTGAGTCCTGATTTTCCCCACCCTTCGCCGCAGGCAGGTTCTACTCCTTCTTCATCTCTGGAGCCACCTGTGGTAGATAAGGGTAAGAGGCCACTCAACCCTAAGATTCCCATCCCTTTTCATGAGGCTTTGACACGAAATGCAGTACGGAAAAAGGACACACAGAATTTTGAGGATCTGAAATAAATGTTTAAGGAAGTACATATTCAGGTCCCCCTCCTCGAAGCAATTGATCACATTCCCGCTGTCGCTAGGTTCTTCAAGGATTATTGTACCTCGAAGCGACAGCCGAGAATTGGACGACAGGCGGTACTGTTGAAAGAGGCTAACGCCGTGATTCTAGCTAACTTGCCGCCGAGGAAGAAAGACCCTGGTACCCCACTTATATCCTGCTTTTTGCAGGATTCTCCATTTGATCGGACCCTTCTAGATCTAGGTTCGTTCATCAACCTAACTCTCACTGCCGTATTTGATCGATTTCGATTTGGGGAGTTGAAGCCCACCTCGGTCGCGATTCAGCTAGCTGACAGATCAGTCAAAACACCGAGGGGGGTGGTTGAGAACGTGATCATGAAAGTCCACGGATTCTGCTTTCCCGCAGACTTTTTCGTTCTCGATATGGAAGTTCCTCCTAATCTCCGAGATGCACCAATTATTTTGGGTCGCCCATTTCTAGCGACAACCTGAGCAAACATTGATTGTGCATCCGAGTGTATGGAGATAGCCCTAGGCAATTGATGAAGAGATTCTCACTTAATTAAAATAGCAATAGAATGATATGTCGTGTTTTATGTGGTGAAAAATCTCAATCAAAAATAAATATCAAATTTAACCACAGTAAAAATGTCGCATCTATAGGGAGGAATAGAACCAATAAATTCGCGAGTAGAGGAATATTCTGTTTGCAAACACTTTCGCGACTTCAATGCGAGGAATATGCTATTTTAAATGGAGCTTGCAATTTCCTTAAAAGTTCAAGGCTATTTATGCAATTTTCATGTCACGAATTAAGCTCCCAAAAATATGTATTTGATGCATGTGTAATGCAATATCATGTAAATTTGATTTGCATGCAAATCCGATTTGAATTTCAATGTTGAATGATGCACATAACACAAGTAAGGTAAATTCATGAAACTACAAGTGCATCAATGCAATGTGGCCTGAATAAAATAATAATATCCAAATGGCAATGGCATGCAATGTAAATTCTAATTGGAGAGAAAACAGAGGAAACTTCCTCTCTCTTCCTTGCATGCACGAGGAGGCTTCGTGGGAGGAGCTACGCGGCAAGAAGGCATGTCTCGACGAGGGCTACCCGATGGTGGTGACGCGGCGGCTGGAGGTGGTTGGAGGCGGCCAGCGGCGGAGAGGAGCATCGGGTTGTCATCGGCAGGTGGCTGCACGGCTGTTGTGGGCGTAGCGAGTGGGCGCGCGCGGCTGCGCTGCACTTGTGCGTGGGCACGCGTGGCTGCTGTGCACTACCTGCAGGCACGTGGCTGCTATGGGTGCGCTGCTACGAGCAGGGCTTTGGGTACTTGCAGGGCCGCTGGAGAGGAAGAAGATGACGAAGAGGAGGCGATGTGCGGTCTGCAGTGTGCGCCTTTGCGTGCTGTGGTAGTGCGGTGAGCAGTGAGGGCGGGCGCTTGCAAGGGCATGTGCGGGCAGTGTAAGGGCACGACTGTGGCGTGGGCGCCTGCAGGCGTTTGGTGCGATGCCTGCAGAGCATGCGATGAGTCTAGGAGCACTGCGGTAAGGCAGCGTGGTGGAAGAGGCTGGAGCAGTGCGCGCTTGCGGTGGGGGCTGGTGGGTCTTAGCACAGTGAGGGCACGAGTGCAGGCTAGCATGGTTGCAGGGAACGCAAGGGTGGTGGAGGCTGGCGCAGCGCCTGTAGGGCGCGCGGGTGTGGGCAGGTGATGGCACGCGGCTACAGTCTTGCAAGGGTGCTTGGCTGCCTCTTGCGTGCGGTGGGTGGCTGGCAAGGGCTTGGTGAAGGCGCTGGTGGCAGGGTACGTGGTCAATAGGCGGTGGAAGGTGTGCGCACAGTGCATGTTCTCCCCACAGTGCACGCAATAACTTCACGATGATTTTCTCCTCAAGCCCCTCCTCCTCTCTCTCTTTTTCCTCTTTCCCCGCACTAGTCAAGGGATTTTCAAAATCCCTTACTAAACATGGCCGACGCTGTTGGGTTCTATTGAAGGAGGACGGCCGTAGGTTGAGATATTTGTGGGGGGAAGATATCTTTCCACCCCCTATTCTTTTCCACAATTGATCCTCCTCCCTCTTCTTCCCGATTATTAGCCTAATGGTGTAGATTAAGTAACGAGTGCCCTGTTGCAGGACCTGCATGAAATATAAAATAATTACATAATAAGCAATAGAATAAATGTAAACTTAAATAATGACATATACAATCATTTAATGACCTAATGTGATTATTAACAAACATACAATGTTAGAATTGAATTACTTAGGCATAATAATAGTCCATTAAAATGGACTCATCAGCAATGAGCGACTTCGAATGGACATATTCAGGGCAGCAAAGAACTTCGACTGTGATCGAATAGAGGAGGATGGTGAAGACGAAGATGCGGCATATTGTCGTAACATTGGGCTCCTTTGTGATGACCCAATGTCTCATTCGTCTACACTATCAGGGTTCTTGGACCTCGATCCACACGGGACTGAGACCACTGCACTACACATATCTTCCCGAGGATCTGACTATTTAGGGTGTGCTTCTGACCACAGAACCCTTGAATCCAGCTATCCTGATCCATACATAACTGAATCGCCCCTGTTGTTGCAGGAAGACGTGACAACAGCTAACGGGTTTCCCGTTAACGCAATCACAACCGATTATTTCACAAGGAGAGACTCAGCGGGAATTCACGTGCACATGGATCAGCAGATTCCTACCCTCAATTCTGCTCCGCCCACTCTCATTTCTGACTCTGACCCACCCGTGATTGAATTGAAGCCCTTACCTGACTCACTCAAGTATGTGTTCTTGGGCGAAAGTGAGACATACCCAATCATTATCAATGCCCACTTAACCCAAGAACAGGAGCACCAATTGATTTCTACGCTACAAGACCATAGGGCTGCTATCGGGTGGAGTATTGCTGATCTCCGCAGTATTCGCCCTTCGTATTGCACTCATCACATTTACACGAATGAGGGGGTGAAGCCTTCGAGACAACCTCAAAGACGACTTTACCCGAATATGCTGGAGCTTGTTAAGAAGGAGATCATCAAATGGCTGGATGCATGTATTGTATACCCAATCTCAGACAGCCAATGGGTGAGTACGATCCAGATAGTGCCCAAGAAAGCAGGACTCACTGTCATAAAGAATGAAAAAGGCGAATCCATCCCGACCAGCACTGCGACATCTTGGCGAGTCTGCATTGACTATAGGAAACTGAACACGGCTACCCAGAAGGATCACTTTCATTTGCCTTTCATTGATCAGATCTTGGAACGGTTAGTCGGACGTAGTTTCTTCTACTTTCTGGATGGATACTCTGGGTATAATCAAGTAGCAATTAGCCTGGAAGATCATGACAAGACCACATTCACATGCCCCTTTGGAACATTCTCTTTCAAGCAGATGCCCTTTGGCCTCTGCAACGCACCAACAACATTTCAGCATTGTATGATGGCCATCTTCTCTGACATGATTGGGGACTATGTGGAGGTATTCATGGATGACTTCTCCATTTTCAGAGATGATTTCACATCTTGTCTTGATAACCTCACCAAGATCCTGAAACGGTGTATTGAGGTGAACCTAGTACTATCCTGGGAGAAAAGCCATTTCATGGTGAGGGATGGCATAGTACTAGGGCACAGGATCTCCAAAAATGGACTCGAGATCGATCGAGCTAAATCGAAGATTATTTCCCACTTACTGCCACCTAGCTCGGTCAAGCAGATCAGATCATTCTTGGGTCACGTTGGCTTCTATCGAAGATTTATACGCGATTTCTCAAAAATTGCACGGCCTTTGATGAATCTCCTTGTTGCCGATGTCCCATTTGAATTCGACACCTCGTGTCTCAACACCTTCGAGACTTTACGAAGTGCTGTCTCTGACCCCCCCGATTCTCTAACCACCCGACTGGTCGCTTAATTTTGAAATGATGTGCGACACTTCTGATTTTGCCGTCGGTGCTATTTTAGGTCAGCGTCGGGAGAAACATCCCTTCGTCATATACTATGCTAGCAAGAAGCTGAATGAGGCTTAGCGCAATTACACTGGCACCGAAAAAGAACGGCGAGTAGTAGTATTCGGGTTGGAGAAATTCAGATCATACTTATTAGGGTCCAAGGTCATCATTTTCATTGACCACTTTGCCCTCCGGCATTTGTTGGCAAAGAAGGATGCCAAACCACGACTCATTAGATGGATCCTTCTATTGCAGGAATTTGATATCGAAATCCGTGGCAAAGCTGGAAAGTAGAATGTTGTGGCGGATCACCTATCCAGACTAGACCCAGACCACATTCCTTATTCCCTGCCTATTAACGAGAAACTCAAATTCACTGCCGAAGCCAAATACTACCTCTAGGGTGACCCACTGCTCTTCCACATTGGAGCAGACCAGATTATTCGAAGATGCATCCTAGATTCTGAGATCCCTAGTGTGTTATCTTTTTGCCACAATGATGATTGTGGTGGTCATTTCTCGGGAAGGAAAACCACTGCAAAAATTTTGCAGTCGGGATTTTTCTGGCCAACCATCTTCAGAGATGCACACGAATACGCCCAACACTGCAAACGATGCCAGTCGGTCGATTCCATGACCAGGAGAGACATGATGCCACTCCAGCCCATCATGGTCGTAGGAGTATTCAACGTCTGGGGCATCGATTTTATGGGCCCTTTTCCAAACTCGCATGGCTTCGAGTACATATTGTTAGCCGTTGACTATGTCTCGAAGTAGGTCAAGGCCATCCCAGCGAGACGGGCTGATCATAAGACCGTCATTTCTTTCGTACGACAGTATATCTTCGCGAGATTCGGAATACCCCGTTCTCTGATTAGCGACGGGGGAAGCCACTTCATCCACGCCCATTTTAGGTCATTACTAAAGAAATATGGGGTGCATCACCGTATAGCCACCCCGTATCACTCGCAGACTAATGGGTAGGCTGAAGTATCTAACCGTTAGGTCAAGCTAATTCTCTAGAAGATGATTAGACCAGACAGGAAAGACTGGTCTGACAAATTAGTTGATGCCCTCTAGGCATATCGGACCGCATACAAGGCCCCACTCGGAATGTCACCATATCGCATGGTATATGGCAAGGCTTGTCACCTTCCTATAAAGCTGGAACACCACGCATTTTGGGCGGTGCAAAAATGTAACCTTGACCTCGATGCAGGAGGTCAAGAACGGAAACTCCAGCTCAATGAATTAGAAGAGATCTGGCGGGAGGCCTATGAGAACGCATTGATATACAAGGACAAAACCAAGGCCTTTCATGACCGCCACATCCGGAGGAAAGCATTCATGCCCAACCAGCAAGTCTGGTTGTTTAATTCACGATTAAAACTCTTTGCAAGGAAGCTCAAGTCCAAATGGACTGGCCCATATATTGTGATTCATCCATATCTTAATGGGGCAGTCCAGATCAGGGACCCAAGATCTAGGCATATATCTACGGTAAATGGCTAGCGCCTCAAGACATTTTTGGCCCAAGAACCTCCTCCACCTGACGAGATTGTTCATCTTATTGAGGACATGTGATTGAATGCTTGCCTAGCTAGAGGCGTTAAACTCAGCACATATAGATAGCATATTTCCCACATTCCACCATCATTTATACATAACCATTTTTATACATAGCATATTTTTCTTTTAGCATATTTTCTTTCTGTATATTGCATGCTGACAGGTTAGCCGATGCTGAATGTATAATTTCAGGAGCAATTACAGGTGATTTCTACCCATTCTCTCCCTGTAGTATTTATTTTCTTTTATATTCATGCATGATGACATGCAAGAACTTAGGCATGGGGGGGTAGATACAACAAAATTGAAAATTTTTTTTTGCCAACATTTAGGAAAACCTCAAAGCTGCATGTAAAACGTACTTTAGGACCCTAAATAAAATAACAACCGACTCCACCTCCAATGCTCGCATTGGAGCTAGAAATCGTTCGCAATAGCCATTTCCGACTCACCCGCTCACCTCTTGTTCTAAATTTAGGGTCAAGCTGAATATAACCCGAAAGGGAAATTTTATGAAGTACAAATTATATGAGGTTACTTGTTTATAGCATATATACATATTGCATTCATGAATAAGATTATTTTATTAAGAGAATGCATTAGGGATTTTATCCTGTAATTGATTCCTGTAATCTAGAATCCAGTACAACTTTTCACACACAAGTAGAATTTGCAATGGATTCATGGTGAAGGCTGATAAACGTCTTTAGTCTGTCGAGAAGAAGCAGTGCTTCTTTTCCTGAACCCCTGAACAGTGTTTTGGGAGTCAGGCAAATTTTCCTCCAAAAATCCACCAAATAGTGTGAGATGAGAGTAGAGTATATTGGTGCTCTAAAGATTAATGCAAGGAATCCGAAATCCTAGATAATTAGGTGATGATACTCTAAGAATAGACACAGTTTTTGCTCTTGGTTCCTGCATATACATTTTGTGCGAATTGTAAGAGCCACCAAATAAGGTAAATACGCGGAGAGCGAGTGTTCATAAAACTAGGGCTAAGGTGGATGATTATGACCATTCTTTATGGAATCCTCAGCTAAAGGAGGGTATTGATGTCAAAGTCAGAAATACACCGTCCTATCCATCTCTCTCGGTGCCGTGAGTAGCCACTTCCACCAAATAAGCCACCCAATGTCTCTTGAGTACCACCAATCCCTAATAATGCCTCCTCAATAAAGTTCATGGATGTGTGCTAGTTGTGTTATGTTGAAAAAGAAAAAAAATTGTAACGACCCGGTTCCCGAGTCCCTACGAGACACGAGAACCGGACCGACTCGACTAATCCCAAGACCTAGTCATCCAACGAGGAAGTAACCAAAAATGCAGTAAAAATAAACCACATTCAGCATGAATATAACTAACAGTAAGAAAGTACAGCAGTAAGGAAAGAAACTACTACAGTATATACCACCACAACAGTAGAACAACATTTATCATATAACATGAACTGCAGGTAAAGAAAAGTACAGCGGAAACAAGAACTACTCACTATAACGGAAACAAAGAGGTACAAAAGACAGTCGTAACTCTACTGGACCCTACTCGGCCCAGCATCCTCTGCAGCCGCTGCCCTGGCTGCTCAACACCTGGTCCTGAAAAAGGTAACGAGTGTAACACGTCAGCAAAACGCTGAGTAGAGTGGCAGCTAAACTAAAGACAACAGTAGAGTGTATAGTAGCTGTTATGTTCTATTACTTTCTTTATTCACGTCTTTCAATTGTCTCACTATTTCATTTATTCCCCAGATCTTTTTCTTGATCTCGAATGTTCCTCGTGGGAACGATCTTGATTGCAATCTTTTCCAAAAAGTAGAAGTAGCACGTGGTGCTCTCCTGGCCGGGAGAGTCCCCCGTTGTGATCCTACCCTCAGTCAACCACCCCAAGGTCACTGACAGACGTAACGGTGACTACGGCACGCGCGATAAACGCACAGGTAGCTAACCCGTACTGGCACGCGATCAGTCGTTTCCGTTAACGGGTGCGCCCAAAGCACAGCACGGAACCAGTTCAGGGCAGAGCCCTCTCAGTAACAGGGGTCCAACCCCTCCACAGTAACCAAACCGGGGCCTTGCCCCTCCACAGTCCGTGCACCCTCGCCTGACTACCCTGGTTTGCCCCAGCGGGCCTAACAAGTCGGTGTGGGAGGCTAGTAGAACCTCGGGGCCCGTGGGGTAGCTAGTACCTCCCTACACTAGTAGCTCTCCTCGGTACTACGTACGCGAGGGCCAGCAAGTCGGTACAGAGTGGCCAGTCCTAACCCCGGGTCCCTGGGGCGGTTGGCTCTGCTCTGCACTAAACAGGGGGGACAGTCGCTCTCCTTGGTACTCCGTACTCAAGGGCCAGCTCACTTCCCCAATACTATTCCATTCACTTTCCAGGAGTTCTACTCCTACTTCCCCGTAGGGTTCCATCCTTTTTACTCAAACATCCAGGTTTCATTTTCCAGTTTCACATTCTTATAATCCCTGTTCTCAACCACGTTATTATTTCACAACAGGCAGCTGTTAATTCAAATTACAGGCAGCTTTATATCTCTTTCCATTTTCCAAGACTGCAGTATTATACGTTCCACTAGTTTTTCCCATCCTAGGATTCATGCCGTATCCTAGGATCTATCATACAATCTAGTTTTCCAGCCCTAGGATTCATGCAACACCTAGGAGCTATCATTCCATCTATTTCTCATTCCTAGGATTCATGCAATGTCCTAGGTTCTATGTATGGTTCCATAATTTAACAGATTTTATTAATAACTTAAAACCACTCTACCAGGTACAACGGGAGTAATGGGGTGTGATCGGGAATCCCGCGTGCCTCCGCGACTCCCAAGACTGCAACTGAAGGAGGTCCTATCACAAGGATCAAACACAAGAAGTGTCTCAAAATAGTGTATAGATATTGTAGACGGGTAGAGGGATAAATTCTGAAAAGAACGCAACTCGAATCGCGGAAAACGGAACCCGAACGGACCCTAAACGGGTCGAAAACGACGACACTGTGCAAAATCAGACGTCTGGAACTTCTTCCAGACGTCTTAAAAAGTGGATCAGAGAATTACCTGTTCAGCGTGGTTTCCCAGACGTCCAGAAGTCTGAGGGGACGTCTGGCCTAGCTCCCAGACGTCCGATGGTCACCCCGGACGTCTGGAGGTCGCTCCTGCCGTCTGGCACAACAGCCAGACGTCTGATTCGCGTTGGATGGCGAATCACTGAGCCTGCGCACACCCATCTCCCTCCCTCAGTACGGTCAGTCGACAGGAAGGAAGGAGAAGACGGAAAAACTCACCTTTCAGACGTCTGGAGGGTCTTCCAGACGTCGCCCTCGCCGTCTGGCTATCAACCCAGACGTCTGATTCTGGAAATTCTTCTAGAATCAGGGCGCCACTTGACCTCCGCTCGCGACGTCGCCCGCGTCGCACCTCGCGCGCCTGCTGCTCAGACCGCAACAGTCCCTCCTGCGCCGTTCCGCGCCCCCTGCGCCCTCCGCCGGCCGGCCCTAGCAGCCCCGGCGAGCTCGCCCTCACGGCAGAGCTCCGCTCTCGCACGCAGCACCCCCTCCGCGCTCACTGCGGTCATCGCCGCTGCAGCAACCTCGCGCTCGCTCGCTCTCGCGCACAGGAAGGAGAAGAGGGAGGAGACGGTGGAGACGACGGGAGGGAGCGCGTGGCCTTTTAAGGCCACGCGAGGAGGAGAGAGAGGACGCGGCAGGCATCTGCAGCCGCAGAGAAAGAGGGAATAAGAGAATATCCGATCTACGACCCGCGCGTGTCGAAATTAACGGATTTCCAGACGTCTGGAAGTGATCCCAGACGTCTTGTCAGACGTCTGGATGTGATCCCAGACGTCTTGTCCGACGTCTGGGCCACCTCCCAGACGTCTTAAAAGATGTCTGGGGCACGCGTTCGTTACAATATAATAAACTCAAAGGAAGTTTCGTCCCCGAAACTTGCGCCAACTAGGGTGCGGGAAAAGACGTCCAAATAACCATAACAAACTCAAAGAGGACCGAAGCCGGTCCGAAAAGATGTACCCGCGAAAAGCTCCGGGTACCGCTCCCGCATTGCCGCCTCAGGCTCCCAGGTAGCCTCCTCGTACCACTGGCTCCTCCACAAAACCTTTACCAGGGGTACTTGCTTTCATCTCAAACTGCGGACGGCTCGGTCTAAAATCTGCACTGGCCGCTCGGGGTAGGTCAGGTCGTCGCTCACCTCGACACTCTCGTGACTCAGTACGTGATTGGAATCGGCTACGTACTTCCTGAGGTTGGACACGTGGAATACGTCGTGCACACCAGAAAGCTACGGCGGAAGGGCAAGTCTGTGAGCAACGGGTCCAACCCGCTCCAGGACCTCAAAGGGCCCCACGAACCTCGGCGCGAGCTTCCCTCTCACCCCAAACCGCTGTAAGCCCTTCATGGGAGAAACACGAAGGAAGACGTGGTCCCCAACCTCAAATTGCACCTCTCTGCATCTCCGATCCGCCTAGCTCTTCTGTCTGCTCCTGACAGTGCGGAGTCGTCTGTGGATCTGCTCAACTACCTCCTGACTCTGCCGGATCAACCTGGGGCCAACCTCCCACTTGGTCCCCACCTCAACCCAACTCAAGGGTGCCGTACACTTCCGTCCGTACAGAGCCTCGTAGGGAGCCATGTCGATGCTCGAGTGATAACTGTTGTTGTATGCAAATTCTGCCAGGGGCAGGTGCTCCTCCCAAGAGCCCCTCCAGTCTAGTACACAGGCACGCAAAAGGTCCTCAAGTGTCTGTATCGTGCGCTCAAACTGTCCGTCCGTCTGGGGGTGGTAAGCGGTGCTAAATCTCAACCTCGTCCCCAAGGCCTGCTGAAACTCAGCCCAAAACTGGGACGTAAAGCGGGTATCCCGGTCGGATACGATCTCCCGCGGAACTCCGTGTAGTCGTACCACATCACGGATATACCTCTCTGCCAACTGTGCTGGTCCCAAAGTGACTCGGATCGGCAAGAATCGCGCCGTCTTCATCAGTCTATCCACTATTACCCAGACTGCGTCGTGTCCCCGCTGGGTAACAGGTAAGCCCACCACCAAGTCCATGGTGATGCTCTCCCACTTCCACTCTGGCACTGGATGCGGCTAAAGCGGCCCTGCAGGCCTCTGATGCTCGGCTTTCACCTGCTGGCACACTAAGCACTGTTGCACGAACTCACCCACATCCCGCTTCATCCCTCTCCACCAAAACTCGTGTCTCAAGTCGTGGTACATTTCCGTGTTCCCGGGATGTATGGTGAATCTAGAACCGTGTGCCTCAGTCAGGAGCTCTCTCAACAGCTCCTCGTCTCTGGGAACGCACAACCATCCCCTCAAACGTAGCACCTGGTCTGTGAAAGAGAAGTCACCTGGATCTCCTGACAGTACTCTGTCGCGCAAAGACTGCAAGTACGGATCGGCCATCTGTCCTGTGATGATGCGGTCCATCAACTGTGGCCTAGTCTGCCATGTCACCGTCACTGCCCCACAGTACCCTCGTAACTCTAGAGGTCGCCAACTGCCCACCTCCTCCAAAAGGCTCCAACTCTGTAACTGTAGACTGGCCAAGCGTGTGGGCGCCTTACGGCTCAAGGCGTCAGCCACCACATTGGCCTTTCCCAGGTGGTAGGAGATGCTGCAGTCGTAGTCCTTCAGGAGCTCCAACCAACGTCTCTGTCTCATGTTGAGCTCCTTCTGGTCAAAAAGGTATCTGAGGCTCTTGTGATCTGTAAAAATCTCGAAGGTCTCACCGTACAAGTAGTGCCTCTAGGTCTTCAGCGCGAAGACAACAGCTGCCAACTCTAGGTCGTGGGTAGGGTAGGTATGCTTATGGGGCTTCAGTTGCCGCGAAGCGTAAGCGACAACGTGACCCCTCTGCATGAGCACACCTCCTAACCCCTGCAAGGAGGCATCCGTGTACACAACGAACCCACCACTACTGTCAGGGATGGTGAGCACGGGAGCCGAGGTCAACCTCTCCTTCAGCTCTAGAAAACACGCCTCACAGGCGTTTGTCCAAACGAAAGGCACGTCCTTCTGGGTCAACTGTGTCATAGGACGCGCAATCTGCGAAAATCCTCTGATGAACCGTCTGTAGTAGCCAGCCAGTCCCAGGAAACTACGGATCTCAGTGACTGAACGCGGTCTCTCCCACCTGAGCACCGCCTCGACCTTGGCTGGGTCCACTGCCAGGCCGTCTCCAGAGATCACATGACCTAGGAAGGTCACCTCCCTCAACCAGAACTCGCACTTGCTGTATTTGGCGTACAGCCTACGTCGCCTCAAAGTGTCCAAAACCATCCGCAAGTGCTGTCCGTGCTGCGTCCGATCTCTAGAATAGATGAGTACATCATCTATGAAAACCACCACGAACTGGTCCAAGTACGGTCTAAGCACTCGGTTCATCAGGTCCATGAAAGCAGCGGGGGCATTGGTCAGCCCAAACGGCATGACCAAAAACTCGTAGTGTCCGTACCGGGTGCGGAAAGCTGTCTTGGAGACGTCGGCCTCCCTGATCCTCAACTGGTGGTATCCAGACCTCAAGTCTATCTTGGAAAACACCGTGGCACCCCGCAACTGGTCAAACAAATCGTCGATCCTCGGCAGCGGATATTTGTTCTTGATGGTGAGCCTATTCAGCTGTCGGTAGTCCACACAAAGACGTAGGGTCCCATCCTTCTTCTTCACAAACAGTACCGGGGCTCCCCAGGGAGACGCACTGGGCCTCACGAAACCTTTCTCCAGAAGGTCCTGCAACTGAGACTTGAGCTCTCGCAGCTCAAGCGGTGCCATCCTGTATGGTGCGGTGGAGATGGGGCTGGTCCCTGGTACTAGTGAGATCTCAAACTCGATCTCACGCTCGGGCGGTAGTCCTGGTAACTCGTCTGGAAACACGTCAGGGTACTCTCTGACCACCGGGATGCTCTGGAAGTCTACCACAGGGTTGGGCTCTGCCACCACACAAGCTAGGAAGCCCTCACACCCCTGGCTCAAAAGTCTCGCCGCCCGAAGTACCGAAATGCACCTGAAACCTCCGTCCACTGGTTGTCCGTGAAACTCGAAGGAAGGCAACTCCGGAATGGAGAAGACAATCTTCCTCTCAAAACAGTCCACCAAGGCGTGGTAAGCGGACAGCCAATCCATCCCCAGAATCACTCCAAAGTCCTCTATCTGGATCATAATCAGGTCAGCTGGCAGGCTATGTCCTTCGACGCTGACCTCGCAATCCGTGTACACCTCCTCAGCTACAAACAGCTGACCACTCGGACCTCTGATTACGAACGGATTCTCTAACAGTGTATAATCCTGGTCCAAACTAACTGCGAAACTGGCTGCGACAAACGAGTGCGTAGCGCCGGAATCGAAAAGCGTGTAAACGAGTCTGCCAGAAACTGAAGCCATACCTGCTACCACCGATCCCGAAGCTCTGGCATCCCTGTGTGTTAGGGCGTTGATACGTCCCTCAGCTCTAGGTGAGGATGAAGCAGCCACACTCTGCATCGGACGGGTAGGTGCTGGCCGGTACCCTCCTCGCGACTGCTGTCCTCCTCCTCGCGCCTGGGAACCGCGGCCTCCTGCGCGCCCTCCAGTGCTCTGCACGAGGAGTATCTGCTGACCTCCTGCCCTAGATGGGCAGTCCCTCCTGACGTGGACCAGCTGGCCACACTGGTAGCAGAGGGGAACCCGACTCCCGCCCTTAGTGGGTCCCTGCTGTCGACTAGGCGGGAGTCCGGTGCTGGCGACTGGCCCCTGTCGAGGGCCCCCAAAGGCCACTGATGGCCCTGCACAACGTAACGGCTCTCCTGCGGACGCCACGTGTCTTCGTTCTCGCCGGCCCTGTGAGAAGTCTGGCTGAAAGGGCCTCTTCCGCCCGCCGTCGGTGTCTCGCGCGGACGGGTTGGTCTCCTCGTAAGTCATAGCTGCCTCTACCACCCTCGAAAATGTAGGCAGCTTCAGGGGTTTGACATACCCCCGGATCGCAGGCCGGAGCCCCTCGGTGAACCTCCAAAGGCGCTCCTCCTCAGTGGCTACCGCTGTCGCTGCAAAGCGGGACAGCTCCAAGAAACGCGTGCGGTACGCGCTCACAGTCATCGTCCCTTGGCGGAGAGTGTGGAACTCTCGCCTCCTCTGGTCCTACCACGTCTGGGGAAAGTACTGCTCGCAGAAGAGGGTGACGAACTGGTCCCACGTCGGCTCGTCCCTCTCCTGTCCCCGGACTGCCCTCCACCACCGGTGTGCCGCACTCTCCAGCTAGTACATGGCAAAGGCCATGAGGCACTCCACCAGGGGGCGAAGGGTGTCGAAGCTCTTCTCCAGCTGCTCAAGCCAGTCCTCTACCTCGGTCGGGTCCTCATCCCCCTTGAAGGAGGGGGGCTTCAGCTTTCGGAACTATCCGAAAAGCTCGAAGTGGCGCTGTAGGGGAGGTGCTGGTGCACCTCCAGGCGAAGGTGCCTCGTGTACAGAAGTGTCGGAGGAAGGTGGGGGCAGCAACGGCCCATCCCCTCCCTCGTGTCCAGTGCCGTGTCCGTCGCGTGGTCCCACAGAGGACTCCCCCTCTGCAGCCCCAGGAGGAGGTTCTCGGGGCGGTGGGTGGAGCTCCTCTCGTACAATATCTCGTATCAATCTGGCGAGGTCCTTGGCCTGGATGCCCGGGAGTGGTGGCTGGTCCACCGAGACGTCAAAAATGGCATGTCCACCTCGCCGACCTCGCCCTCGGCTGCGCCCGCGGCCAGTCTCGCCTGTCCCGCGACGAGGCATCTCCTGCAAGGAGACCCGAAACAAAACGGAAACGTCAAAACAGACGGTACCTAACGAAACTTCTAAGAGCTCATGTCAAGAGATATGTTGTGGTGGCTACTCTAGCTATAAACATGTGAGTTGGTTATTTTCCAGTCAGTTGATTCACTTCTCGGGACGACCTTGCTCTGATACCATCTTGTAACGACCCTGTTCCCGAGTCCCTACGAGACACGAGAACCGGACCGACTCGACTAATCCCAAGACCTAGTCGTCCAACGAGGAAGTAACCAAAAGAGAAGTAAAAATAAACCACATTCAGCATGAATATAACTAACAGTAAGAAAGTACAGCAGTAAGGAAAGAAACTACTACAGTATATACCACCACAACAGTAGAACAACATTTATCATATAACATGAACTGCAGGTAAAGAAAAGTACAGCGGAAACAAGAACTACTCACTATAACGGAAACAAACAGGTACAAAAGACAGTGGTAACTCCACTGGACCCTACTCGGCCCAGCGTCCTCTGCAGCCGCTGGCCCTGGCTGCTCAACACCTGGTCCTGAAAAAGGTAACGAGTGTAACACGTCAGCAAAACGCTGAGTAGAGTGGCAACTAAACTAAAGACAACAGTAGAGTGTACAGTAGCTGTTATGTTCTATTACTTTCTTTATTCACATCTTTCAATTGTCTCACTATTTCATTTATTCCCCAGATCTTTTTCGTGATCTCGAATGTTCCTCGTGGGAACGATCTTGATTGCAGTCTTTTCCAAAAAGTAGAAGTAGCACATGGTGCTCTCCTGGCCGGGAGAGTCCCCCGTGGTGATCCTACCCTCAGTCAACCACCCCAAGGTCACTGACAGACGTAACGGTGACTACGGCACGCGCGATAAATGCACAGGTAGCTAACCCGTACTGGCACGCGGTCAGTCGTTTCCGTTAACGGGTGCACCCAAAGCACAGCACGGAACCAGTCCAGGGCAGAGCCCTCTCAGTAACAGGGGTCCAACCCCTCCACAGTAACCAAACCGGGGCCTTGCCCCTCCACAGTCCGCGTACCCTCGCCTGACTACCCTGGTTTGCCCCAGCGGGCCTAACAAGTCGGTGTGGGTGGCTAGCAGAACCCCGGGGCCCGTGGGGTAGCTAGTACCTCCCTACACTAGTAGCTCTCCTCGGTACTACGTACGCGAGGGCCAGCAAGTCGGTACAGAGTGGCCAGTCCTAACCCCGGGTCCCTGGGGAGGCTGGCTCCGCTCTGCACTAAACAGGGGGGACAGTCGCTCTCCTTGGTACTCCGTACTCAAGGGCCAGCTCACTTCCCCAATACTGTTCCATTCACTTTCCAGGAGTTCTACTCCTACTTCCCCGTAGGGTTCCATCCTTTTTACTCAAACATCTAGGTTTCACTTTCCAGTTTCACATTCTTACAATCCCTGTTCTCAACCACGTTATTATTTCACAACAGGCAGCTGTTAATTCAAATTACAGGCAGCTTTATATCTCTTTCCATTTTCCAAGACTGCAGTATTATACGTTCCACTAGTTTTTCCCATCCTAGGATTCATGCCATATCGTAGGATCTATCATACAATCTAGTTTTCCAGCCCTAGGATTCATGCAACACCTATGAGCTATCATTCCATCTATTTCTCATTCCTAGGATTCATGAAATGTCCTAGGTTCTATGTATGGTTCCATAATTTAACAGATTTTATTAATAACTTAAAACCACTCTACCAGGTACAACGGGAGTAATGGGGGTGTGATCGGGAATCCCGCGTGCCTCCGCGACTCCCAAGACTGCAACTGAAGGAGGTCCTATCACAAGGATCAAACACAAGGAGTGTCTCAAAACAGTGTATAGCTACTGTAGATGGGTAGAGGGATAAATTCTGAAAAGAACGCAACTCGAATCGCGGAAAACGGAACCCGAACGGGCCCTAAACGGGTCGAAAACGACGACACTGTGCAAATCAGACGTCTGGAACTTCTTCCAGACGTCTTAAAAAGTGGATCAGAGAATTACCTGTTCAGCGTGGTTTCCCAGACGTCCAGAAGTCTGAGGGGACGTCTGGCCTAGCTCCCAGACGTTCGATGGTCACCCCGGACGTCTGGAGGTCGCTCCCGCCGTCTGGTACAACAGCCAGACGTCTGATTCGCGTTGGATGGCGAATCACCAAGCCTGCGCACACCCATCTCCCTCCCTCAGTACGGTCAGTCGACAGGAAGGAAGAAGAAGATGGAAAAACTCACCTTTCAGACGTCTGGAGGGTCTTCCAGACGTCGCCCTCGCCTTCTGGCTATCAACCCAGACGTCTGATTTTGGAAATTCTTCTAGAATCAGGGCACCACTCGGCCTCCGCTCACGACGCCGCCCGCGTCGCACCTCGCGCGCCTGCTGCTCAGACCGCAGCAGTCCCTCCTGCGCCGTTCCGCGCCCCCTGCGCCCTCTGCCGGCCGGCCCTAGCAGCCCCGGCGAGCTCGCCCTCACGGCAGAGCTCCGCTCTCGCACGCAGCACCCCCTCTACGCTCACTGCGGTCGTCGCCGCTGCAGCAACCTCACGCTCGCTCGCTCTCGCGCATAGGAAGGAGAAGAGGGAGGAGACGGTGGAGACGACGGGAGGGAGCGCGTGGCCTTTTAAGGCCGCGCGAGGAGGATTGAGAGGACGCGGCAGGTGTCTGCAGCCGCAGAGAAAGAGAGAATAAGCGAATATCCGGTCTGCGCGCCCAGGCGCGCAGACGACCCGCGCGTGTCGAAATTAACGGATTTCCAGACGTCTGGAAACGATCCCAGACGTCTGACATGTGATCCCAGACGTCTGGTCCGACGTCTGGGCCACCTCCCAGACGTCTTAAAAGACGTCTGGGGCATGCGTTCGTTACAAAAATGATGAAAAGAAAGAAAAAGAAGAAAAAACAAAGAGAAAAAGAGTGAATATTTAGCGTTTATTTCAGTTGCATTGAGGGAATACCACCAAATATGGCCTTAACCTATTTTTCTTGTGTTTCTGACCGCCTGAATACCGGCTGAGGAATTCTGACTTATTGTTAGGGTTATGGAAACTCAATTAAAGTGTTAATGCCAAGTGAGACCACCAAATACATGTCAAACATGAGAATCTGGTGAGATTGTGAGCTCTAAGAAAAAAAGAAGAAAAGAAAAAGAAAAAGAGTAAGAGAGAATGAATACAAAGGAATCAAAAGAGAGCATAGTTTTTCTCGTCTTTCTCTGGGTTGAGTTACTTAGTAATCCGGGAATCTAGATTTTGTAGTACTAGTCTCTATGTTGCACCAAGTGAGAGTGAGCCATCAAATATATAATCTTTTCCCTCGGAGATTCTCTACCTAAGACTAAAGTCGGGGTGGAATTCATAGAATACTTTAAATACCCCGAGGGAAGAAGTCTTCCTATCCTGCTAGAATTTTTACTAGGGGTCAAGTACAGGCTTTAGAGGTGTGTCAGTTTTTCACTTGAATCCGTTGCAAAAGCTACATAGCTTCACTTAATCGATTGTCTTGATTTCTAGAGCATAGGATGAAAACAAAAAGGAGAAAAATCTTTAGGCATACACTTGATAAAATAATCAATCCCTTAGGACCCTTGCTGTAAATAATTTAGTCTTGCATTTGCTAGGGACTAGTAAGATTTAGGCATGGGGGTATGATTGCGTAGCAATCATAGGTCTTAGTTGACCTAGATTAGGCTAGGACTTAGCATAAGTTAGGGAAATTTATGCATGCATAAGCATTATCTGCATCTTCACTACTTTACTTTAGCTATGCATAAAATAATGTTATAATATACTGATTAAGTGCATTATGTTCATTACAGGCAATAAGCTGATAAAAAGCTGGATCTGGAGCAGGATTTGAAACTGGATCAAGAATAATGGGTGTTGCAGCAGGATTGGAGCAGAAGACTTAGATTAGACATAGAGAATAATGATGTAAGGGAGTCAAGGTTTGCTATTCTATTAAGTAGGAATAAAGTAGAAAAATGTGAAGAGCTTAGGTCCATCCTAGCCCTAGGATAGCCTAGAGACTTCCCCCAAGCCTTAGCCACCATTAGATTAGGTCACACCACCCTAAGAAGCCCTAAAACCCTAGTTCCAATCCTTATCTGGACATCCAGATAAGTTATAGGATGTCCAGAACCCTTAGCCACCTCCCGTACACCTCAAACCCACTTCTGCAGTGTTATTGGATGTTCAGACACTTTGTCAGACGTCCAATTTCTGTAGAATACCCAAAACAGAACCTTGATTTCCCCTGACTTAGATTGGACATCCAGAACTAAAGTCTGGACTTCTAATTTTTTAGTATAAGTCGTCTGATCTTGTTTTTGGACGTCTGGAACTGGTCTCCAATTCCTGTTTTGAGATTCAAGCCTTGATCTTGGATCTCTAGCTCCCTTGACCTAATCCCAAAATCATAGGAACCTAAATTAAGGTGTCCCAATGATAGTACATCACCTCTAGACCTACCTAAGGACCTAAGTAGGTCCTCACCAAACCCAATTGACTTAGATCAAAGTCAATCACCATCACCTAAGTCAATTGAACTCATTGAGTCCAATTGAGCTTAAATCTCAACCCACACAAGTTCAATTGGACTTAGTGAGAGTCCAATTGACCTACACCCAACCTAATTGAGTTATTTCACTCTCAATTAGGTTTACACTCATTCAATTAAACTTAGGTTAAGTTTAATTGCAATTTCCCCTTAGAAATTAGGGTATGCAACCCTAATTCAAGGTATACACCTACCCAAACCCCTTAGGACCTAACCTAGACCTCTTAGACACCTAGGGCATGACGACACACACACCCATTCACGCACCCACACTTCTCTAGAGTTATCTAGAACCCTCTTGAAGTGGCGCCAACTCTTGGTTGCCAAATTTAGCTACCAAGAGGCATTCAATTCTTAGATCCACAAATTGTGGATCTAAAAACCACTTCTATCCTCTCTTGGTCGGCCACTCTTAGGCTCTCTCTAGAGAGTTCCACACTTCTCTAGAGAGACTCCCTTAGGTCTATAAAAAGACCTAAGGGGTGGCCATTTCCACCCATCCACTTTTTGGCCATACTTGCTTGGCTCCATCCACCTCCACTTAGGCTAGCCGCCACCCTCTCCACTCCATCTCCACGAGTTGAGCACTATCATGAAGGACACCATGCCAGGATGCTAGATCACTCCTCCAACCTCTCTCCAAGGGCCGGCCTGAGCTCCATTGGCCACCCCTCATTCTCCTCCCTACCACTCCAAGGCCATCAGAGACCACCTCCGAATGCCCTCACTTTTAATAGATTAGTAGCTAGCTCTTTACATTTATTGCTTTTATTTTCTTCTTAGTAGTGTAGTCCTTATTCTCCCCCAATGACGCATGCAAAATCCCCCTGTAGATTCTTGTATGCGATTATTTTCTGGTAGCTAGATTTACATTTTAAGCATTTCTGTATAAGTTTTTCTCTACAATTCTTGTTGCAAACACCTCTCCAAAATGAATGAATGAAATATGCATTTATATATATATCTATGTTTTGAAATCACCATTAGCTTATTTATTGCCATCCTTTTTGCGTGATTCAAGTTGCCTGTTTTCACTCAATTATCTATTTCGTAACAAGCATGTCGTTTCCTGAAAATATAGAAAATCTAACTATAAACGCATTTTCTGTAAACAGTCACCACCTCACTAGAATCGTGCGCACAGAAACTCACACTTTCACCTTTGTGATCTATTTAACACATGCGCACGTAATTAGGGTTCATAATAGAAGTGGTGAAATCTTAATCAGAAGACTGGAAATCGGCGTGCGATTTTAAACAAAGTAGAGCGGTAAAAGATTGAATTCAAAAGTAAAACAAATGCCTCCCAGAGACGAATGATCGAGACTCAAAGTCTTGTTACCTTTAGAAAATAATTTTTGTTTGATCGTATTGCGCACTATACTACGATGTTTTTTGATCAAATACACGCTTTACGATTGCCAAACAGCTCTCACGCCTTGCGGGTCTGAGCTCTAACCTGTTTACCAGATTACTATTCACTCAGGTCTGGTTTGAGAGAAAGAAAGAGATATGTTGAGGAGGGAGGGGGGTTTTGCACTGTGGAACGTTGGGATTCGTGCCTCCCCCCTCACTCAACAATTAGCCACTGCTGCTTGTCTCTTATGCTAAACATGAGGATTGTGCCTTATGCTTCTGAAGCTTTGGGAAGAATAAGGCATCTGAGCCTTGTACTGATGTCTAATTGGCTGACACTGTGGAGATATTTACTTGGATTAGTGGTTTTGTTCTGATACTGTTGGAATATTTGATTCTGATTAGTGTTTAAATTCTAGGGTTAATTTGGTGATCTCAACCACCTTTTTTAGCTTTTTATTTTTACACTTTTATCCCTAAATATCATTACTTTATTATTTAATATATTTTTGATTGATTCACTTGCATTATTGAATGTTGTGATTAGTAAACTGATTTGTTACTTGCTCCCCGCAAATGACCTCAGACTCATGTTTTTCGAGATTATAAATTTAAATGTCGATTCACTTTTGTTGACTATACTACGACGCATATTTCAAATTCGAAGAAAGCATGTTAACACCAATTCAATATGGAAACAAATTGAGTAGCATATTGGTGGAATGTGAATCCACAAATGAACCCCCAAATAATATACCAGAATGCCTTATAAAAATGAGATGAAGCTTGAAATCCCATTTTTCCTAGGCACCAATCTTAATGATGGGACCTTGAGACTACACATTGACTGCTGGTAGTTGGATAGGGTGATCATCAAGAATAGAAACCCATTGCTGCAAATCAATAATTTGTTGATCAGTTGCAAGGCGTGATGGTTTTCTCTAAGGTGGACCTACGTTTTGAATACCACCAGCTGAAGATCAAAGCATCAAATGTTCTCAAGACAACATTTTTGACACGAAATGGACATTATGAGTTTCTTATTATGTTGTTGGTCTGACAAACACCCCTATGTTATGCATGAATTGATATTCAATAAAAACCACGTTGTAATATAGTCAAAAACACATGAAAATGACTTTTAAATTTGTAAATCTCGAAATGAAAGTATTTCGAGGTCATTCGCTAGAAGCAATTGTGTAACTTATCACTATGGAAATTTTGCAAAATTTTGAGTTAGGAGCTAATCAATGAGAAATTGATTATGCGCTTTAATTTTTAACAATTGTGGACCTCTTTAATTACTTAATGCTCAATTAAATAAGACATAAATCAATGAGACTAAATTAAGCACTAAAAAATCCATAGCTATAAGGTTTTAACATGATAATGCAATGAACCACTAGATATTCAAAGATAAAATTCAATCTCTAATCAATCCAAACTGAATTACAAATCAGCCCCTACGAATAGAGTTTTTATCGCATTTTGGCCCTTAACAGATTTCACCATAGCCCCTACGAGTTTTTATTTCTTTCAAGCTGGTCCCTATCAACAACCTCAAAGGAAGATGGTGAGCCTTTGGTTCTTCAACGCCAGTAGGTGGCCTGCGATCAAGTTGGGAAGGGATTTGGCTGTATAATGAGGATAGTCAAGAGTGGAGCATGTCCATCGAGACGTGGCTGACCTAATGGCATCTTCAGATCGATGCTTGGAGGATGCATGGTGGCAGTGGTCAATGGCAGGGATGGAGATGGGTCTGGCAAGGTGCTGCACAAAGGGGAATACAGCCTCGCAGACCACATTAGACATGTCTAAACCTTCAACGAAGCTCAGCGAAGGTGAAGGGGTGGTTGATTTGGTGTGGAATGGCTAACAGTGGCGTGCTGGACTCAAGGAGATTGGTTGTCGTGGGCAACGTTGGGCGGAGGTCTAGGGGAGACGAAGCCATTGAGGGCTTTAGTCTGTCGTAACCTCGCAAAGGTGGCTGGGAGGTCAACAGTTGGTGATAGTGTGTGAAGCGAGGAGGAGTGTGTCATTAGAGCTTCGCCGGAGATGGAGAAGATGGCGAGGAAGCAAACAGTGTTTGGGGTCGAATCCTACTTCTAAGGGTCATATTCTATCTTCCAGAAAAAGAGGAAGAGTAGAGGATACCTAAGAGTGGATGAGGATGCAGAGCGGATCGACGGATGATCGCTGAATGTGGGGAAGAAGAGGAAATCTCACGTTGCCAATTGGAGCAAAGAATGGGTAGAGCGGCCGACTACGTTGGCAAGAAGCATGGCGACGACAAGGGGAGTTGATTCGCATCCTTAGTTAACGGTGAGGCACGACAAAGAAGCAATGTTGAGGAGCTCCAAGGTCTACTAATGGTAGCGCTCAACTAGGAGGAAGGAGGGGGGGTACACCCACCAAAGCTCGACGAAAAGGATTGACGAAACTTTATAGATGTGTGGTCGCGGTGATTGAGGCGAGGATGTAACCTGGATAAGGTTGACAATGACATAAATTTGTGCCAACTTTGATCACGAATCATGAGCTCCATACATGGAATTGGGAACTATGATTCGCATCATTAGTAGAGGAATGATTGAGGAAGATCTCTACCATATTTGGTGAGATTCTAATGCACGGAATAGGAGATATGGCTCCCTAAATCTCGCACCGAGGCCATTCATGATTCTATTGGAGGTGGAAGAAGGCTGACGCCAGCATGACATCAGCTGGGGACCAAAAGGAAACGATTTTGGACCTAAATGAAAGCCATTCAAAAATTAAGGGTTAATTTATCAAGTAGGTCAAGATGATATTCAATTAGTCTCAAATTTTTAGGGTAACCTAATTTGGACCCAAGGAATCTATGACTTTAATTTTGGGTTTTAATGAAGATTGATCGATCAATTTACGTTTTAACCCAAATGTATTGAATATTCGCTTAAGTCTTTATTTTAGGTCAAAATAGGTTCATTTTGTCAAATTGATTATTCTAAATCTTATAAAATATTTTTCAATGATTTATAAAAGATTTAGATTACATTTATTTGATCCAGAATCCCTTTAATTTCAATGAGGCTAAAATGAGGATATTTAAATATGAATTAACTTTCAATTTTTAGAAAAAAACCCCTAAATCAGTCCACGCAAGCCCACTTGTTGAAACTTTTAGCTCAATTGACCTTCAATTAGGTGTAGGCTTACCCTTTGTTACTCTGCAGTTGTAATTGTCTGTTAAATCAGTAGAATTAACCCAATTTTCATTCATAATTAGGCCAAGATTGAATTATACCATCTTAATGATTAATTAAGTGAATTTAACCTTGGAAATTATTAAGTTGGAGTTAGATATGGACAATGATGGTGTTACCATCATAACCCTATGCTTAACATTTGTTAGTCCCTTAGCAAATTCTTAGGCCCCATTTGGTAAGGGGAATAAGTTTGTGGAATAAGTAGAGGAATAGGGAAGAAGTGGAATAAATGATAGAATAAGTGAGTTAACCCATTTAGATCTTAGGTGTGTTAAGTGGCGTGTTAAAGTTATTCCACAGAGAGGGGTGGAATAAGTTCCAGGCGTGTTAACTCGTTTCCAGGTGTGTTAAGTTCCAGGTGTGTTAACTCGTTTTCGAGCGTGTTAAGTGACGTGTTAAACACTTAACATGTGAAACAAACGAGGCCTTAGAGTTCAGCACAATATTACAGTTCAAAGGGTATTTTTGTCATTCAGCTCAATTAAAAATAATTTAATTTACTAACCCTGATCAGACAGAAAATAGTGCTCTTATGCCTAGGACTTTGGACAACCCAATTCCTCAAAACACTCAGATCTAATGGCTCCCTAATTTAATTTCACTTGACTCTTGATTTTTAAACATAGGAAGACAGTTCAGATTGGTCTCAGTTTCATTCCCGATTTCACTGTTATCAGGGTTGGAACACGTGTAGTGGAAGTGAGTTGAGTTAGAAGTCCTATGTGTCAAATTGATAACCTATTGACTCAGTTGACTGCTCCCACATGAATTTGGTAGCTTTCTAGCCTCCGCCGAGGTCAACCTCAGGGTATATCTCCTCGAAAAAGAAAAATAAAAATCTAACACCATTATTTTTTCTTTTTTTTATATATGTCTCTTCTTCTATCTTTTTCTGCTCTTTCTTTCTTTTTGTGGTGCAGGTGTGTGAGGCATTTTTAAGTCTTTTACGGTGGTGAGGACATGTACACTACTTACTAAGACTTACATATACAAACCCCATGATGAGAACCTCATCATGAACCCTAACTAGCACAATCTAATCCAAATATGTGTGAAAAAGCTCCTACAAAACCCAAAAAGAGGCTTAACTCAGAGAATTCTGAGTTAAAGAATAAAATAAATCATTAGGGGTAAAACTGTAATTTTACCAATGCAGTTTGCGAACAAGGTTATTAAGGGTCCAAACATAGGTCAAACAAGCTTAACAATGAGGGAAGTGGGATGATCTAATCTGAAAAAGGTTATAGCAACTTTTAGGAATTAAATGGCATTCTGTAATCCTAAAAACAAATCCACTTCAATTCACGAGGTTTGAGGTAAGATAAAAATCAAATAAACCCTCTAAAAATCATAGAAAAATATTTCCTAGGGCTTAGAACCTTCAATTTGGCCTTTGGAACCTATTTTGACCTAAAATGAGAACCATGCCCAATTAATGACTTAATTTGGGTTTTTACGCAAATTGGCCAGTCAAACATGTTCTAACCTATAATTAAAATTCACCATTAAAATCCTTAGGTTCAAATTGGTCTGGTATAAAAACTTGACCTAAGAAAAGACCTCCTTGACCAACTTTACAATTTGGTCCTCTTTATTTACTTTTTGACCCTTATCTTTTGAAACCCTTACATTTAGACCCCTAACTTCTCATCGTTCTTTGCAGAACGGTCCTCCATCCCACTTCTGCGCAGCGCCATGCCTCCAGCGACCTTGCGCGGAGGATGGCGCCACGCAGGGCAAGGCTGCCATCCTCTAGAATAGAAGGGGGGTTCCTTGCGACGTCCTCTGTCGCAGGGACCCGCCCACGACCTCTGCCGTCAACCATGCCTTCCGTGCGAACGTGCGGAAGGCATGGGTATCCCTTCCGACCATACTCCGGCGAGGCTGGCACGACGCCACCTCGTCCCTCTCTCCGCACCAAGCCCTTTATAAGGAGCGGCAGACCTTGCCGACTCCTTCAAGCTTTCTTTGACAGAGAAACACCTCCTCTTCATCCCTTCCCCCTTCGGTCAGAGAGCCTGAGGCTTCCAGCGATCTTCTCCTCCTCCTCCTCGTCGCTCTACTGCCTTACCTGCAGCAGGGTTTACTCTGCCCTGTTGTCCGCGCTAGGCTGACCCGCTGGTGCCCTTCGACTGCTTCCTCGTTGCCGAAACCCTCCTCCAGGGCATCTTCGTCTCCAGCTCCGACAGGCATGAGCCGGATGTTCCTCCCTCCCCCTTCGTCAAGTAAATAGGTAAATAGTCTTTGCTCTCTCTCCCTTGTATTTTCCCTATTCCAATTTGTCATTTCGACCACCCGACTGCCACTGTCCAGACCCATCTTCCCCATCTCCGATCACCCTCTTCGGCGAGTCCATCCCACGTCCACAGACCTCTTCACCCCTAGCCGACCAGCCCAGAAGCTCCCCTACACTCCACTCCACCGATCCCCCCTCTCCATTCACTGCCAAGCACTGCCCAACTATCCCCCGAACAAACCCATCTTTCCACCCACAGTCTGACCTAGGTCGACCTCTACACGCACTCTCACGCCTCGTCAACCATCGCACAGGCTTCGCCACACTCCGACGAAGCTTTCTACGTGTTCTGACTTGGCCGAGAGGCCGTCACTGTGATTTCAGGTTCGCACCCTCTCGCCGCCATTGTCGACCTGCTGCAGCAGGTCCACCTGCAGCTCCAGGTCTTCCCCAGCCCAGGGGCACGTTCTAGGTTGTGCGGGCAGTCTCCGCGAAGGCATCCAGGCTTGCAATTTGGTTCGCAAGCCTCGCAGTTGCTTCGATTGGCCGCAGACTCCTCGCCTGTGGGCACAAAATCGGGAGGTGGGACTTTAGTCCCACCTCGTAAGTGTGCGGTCGAGCGCCCACACTTAAATTGCAAAAGTGCATAGGGCTTACTGCCTTCGAACATAGGGGTCAGGTCCCTCTCACCCTCATGCAGCACACCTCGCGCTCGCTCGCCCTCGCCCACACTCACGCCCCGCGGGTCTGGGCCGAATCCGACTACCCGAACCACGCACTCCTCGCCCACCATCGCACGTCGGTGGGCCTGGTCCCGGGCGCGCTACCCGAACCCAAATACCTGGCTCTAGGAGAGCAGTCCTAAGAGAGATTCTGAGAAAGAGAGAGACACGGGGAAGGGGTAGGGGTAGGTTTTGCTCTGACCTTTGTGTGAGCGTGCAAAAAGAAAAGAAGAAGAGGAAAAAGAGAAGCGGTCGAAGCCTTAGCCGCTCAGCAGAAGCTGAAGAAGAAGGAAGGAAGGAGAGAAACAGAAGAAGAAAAGAAGAAGCCACACTGGGCAGCTGAAGAAAGAAGAAGGAAGGCACTATAGCAAAGCCACAGATAAGTCGTCTGAGCACTGCATCAGACGTCGGAATCACCACAGCCGCAAGCAAAGAAGAAAGAAGAAGGCAGAAGCCTTTGCAGCTGCCAGAAAGGCAGGAAAGAAAAGAAGAAAAGAGGAAGGAAAATCAGCAGCCAAGAAGAAGGAAGAAAAGAAGAAAAGAAGAGGAAGATCACCACTACCGCAGAGAAGAAAAAGAGAAAAGAGAAGGCAAGACTGAAGAAGAGCAAGGAAAGCAAAGAGAGGAAGAAAAGAAAGAGAAAGAAGAGAGAAGAAGAAGAAGCCAACAAAACTCTCTCTCTCCCCCCCTCTCCCTCTCTCTCTCTCTCTTATTTTTGTAACATAATTGAGAACTTATGCATACTTCTAGAAACATAGTTGCTCCCTGAGTTCGACCTCGAGAAAACCTTGTTATTCCGAGTAAAAAAATCTTGTGGTAATCTGGTAGTTGTTTTGTCACATACTATAACGACTGATAAACATAAAGACACAACAAGACAGAACACGTGAACCAACGCGTTACTACCCCACCAAAACAAAATTAACTGCGTGCACCTTATTATGGAAGTGGCTCTCCATCCTTTAAGGGCTAGCTACGACAACTGAGTTATTTTATAACACTGCCTAAGTCTAATATCTTATTAACCTTCTAGTCGGATCCTAGAACTCAATCCATGCATGTGAGGTTGTGTTTTGATTTGTCAAATTCCTAGACCAAAAGTAACAGAGATCGGTTCAAACACTCATGCCTCTTAGTCTAAGAGATCAGATTTTTCGACTTTGCTCTATAAGGCAAATTAAGCCATGCTTACTCAAGTATATTTGGCCCGAAAAATCTAAGGTCGAGGATATGGGTGTCCAGATGCTAGACTAGAGCACAAACAACTTTTAGACTCGACCAAGACTAACAAATTAATCGTTGAACACATTTTCTTCTTCCTCTACGTCATTTTTTAAAAATTTGCAATTCAACTCAGAAAGTTTCTCCCCTCCTTTCGTTGGAGTTTTTTTTTTTTGAATTTTTATTTTTTTCTATGAGAACCCTTCAAAGAAATTGAATTTTCAATCAGTTGCACTTTAATACCCCCTCCCATGCCAAAGTTTTGCAATTCCCTCATTGCAAATATGATGGGTTCAAATTTAGCCTAATTCATAATTTTAGAAAAGGTTTATAAAGGGTGAGTGGGCGTGTCCGAAATAGTTGTTGTGGACGATTTCAAGCTTCAATACAAAGATTGGAGGTGGAGTCAGTTGTTTTGAAATATGAATTTTAAAGTGCAATAGGAGTGTTGTTCAAGAAGGATATGAAAGGTCTTGGGTTTTCTAAAAATGATAGGTTGCCTCTCGTTAAGCACTAAGTATAATGCCATCAATTGGGTGCAATTTAGCTCAAGTGGAATAGAGGTCAAAAGATTCTTTAGCCAAGTTCGAATCAGTAAGTTCAAGAAATGGTTTGAGCCTTTGACTATTTACAACAAAAGGGTTCAAATCTTGGCTTGGTTCACTAATTTCAATAGCTCAATTTCCAAAGATGTTCTGGACTAGAAAAGGTCCGGTCCATTTCGATCTCAATTTGCCCAGGAAGAGCCTAAGTCGAGCATAAAAAAGCACTTTTGACTAGGATAGAAATTCTTTCGTGAAATGTGCTTATCATGAACGGCCTTAATCCACTCTTTGTAGACACGTGAGTTCTCACATGCACCATTGCGTAGTTCATCGACCTCACTCATTTGCAACTAACGGTGGATTCCGGCCTTCTCGAGATCCAAGTTACACTTTCATACTGTCCATTAGGCCTTATGCTCCAACTCTACAACAAGGTGACATGACCTTTACAAACCAGTCTGAACAGAGACATACCTAACTAGATCTTATGGGAGGTCCTATAAGCCCATAATGCTTCCGAAAGCTAGGTTGACCAATCTTTTCTATTAGGTCGAATGGTGACCCGAAGAATCTTTTTGGTTTCCCAGCTGGAGAGCTCGTCCAGTCCATTTGTTTGCGTATGACATGGAGTCGAAATTCTATGTGACTCCCCATATTTCTTTAATAGGGACTGGAAGTGCACATTCACAAAGTAGGACCCACCATCACTGATGATGGCTTTAGGAACCCTAAATCTGGAAAAGATGTCCTCCTGAATAAAGACGAGAACCACCTTATGATCATTAGTTCTGGTGGGGATGACTTCAATACACTTTGAGACATAATCAACAAGTAAGATATACTTGAAGCCATTAGATCCAAGAAAAGTTCCCATAAAATCAATCCCCATATATCGAAAATCTCACACACAACAATTGGATTCAAGGGAAACATATCGCGAGGGCCCATGTTGCCGAGGGTCTGGCAATGAGCATATGCCCTACAATATGTTTATGTATCTTTGAATAGTGTGGGCCAAAAGAACTCACACTAGAGGATCCTCACTGTGGTTTTATGCCTAGAAAAATGGCCACCGCTAGCCTGGTCATGACAGAAGGATATGATGTCATTAAACTCATTATCAGGAATGCATCTTTGAATAATCTGGTCATTGCCAATATGAAACAGATAAGGATCTTCCCAAAAATAATACTTGGCTTCGGAAATCAGCTTGTTCTGTCTAGTCTTGGCCCAATCAGACCAGACTTTCCCAGTGACCAAGTAATTCACGATATCAGCGAACCAGGGAAGCCCATTATTGACCAAAAGATATTCATCTAGAAAATGCTCGGTAAGAAGTCTGGATGGGTCGATGATCGAAGAAGGAAGACTAGATAAATGGTCAGCAACTCGAGGTCGAAGTCTTGTAAGAGCAAGATCCATCTAATCAACCTCGATTTAGCATCCTTCTTCACTAATAAATGCCTCACAGCAGTGTGATCCGAGTAGATAATAACATAGGGTCAAAAGAGGTATGATTTAAATATCTCCAGACCAAATGCTATAGCCAGCAACTCTTCTCCATAATTGTGTAATTACACTGAGCCTCGTCAAGAATCTTGCTGGCGTAATATATCACCACTGGTTCCCATTGATCTTTTACCTAAGCACCACTCCTACCGCATAGTTAGACACGTTGCACATGATCTTAAATGGCTGAGACTAGTCAGGAGATTATAGGATTGGAGCTCAGGTTACTCGGTCGTGCAAGATCTCAAATGCGCGAACACACTCACTAATCATCTCAAAAGGAGTGTCCTTTGAGCGAAGATTAGTCAAGGGGTGTGCAATCTTAGAGAAATTGGATATAAAATGTCATTAAAAATCAATATTCCCCAAAAAAGATCGAATATCTTTGACCAAAGAAGGCAAAGGAAGTTTGAAAAGTAGATTCACCTTTGCTCGGTCAGCCTGGATACCTTGATTAGATACAAGGTGTCTAAGAATGATGCCCTCAGAAACCATGCTCTTTTCCTAGGAAAGAACCAAGCTCACCTCAATGCATTGCCGGAAGATCTAAACCAAGTACTGAAGGCAATCATTGAATGTTTAACCGAATACCGAGAAGTCATCCATGAAGACTTCTAGGAAATTACCTACCATGTCAGAAAAGATAGCTAGGATGCATCGCTGGAAAGTGTCAGGTGCATTACATAGCCCAAATGGCATCCTACGGAATGCATAAGTTCCATAGGGGCAAGTAAAGGTGGCCTTCTCCTGATCTTCAGGATGAATTGCCACTTGGTTATATCTAGAATAACCATCCAAAAAGTAGAAAAATCGATTTTCCACTAGGTTCTCATGGATCTGGTCAATAACGGGAGAGGGAAATAGTCTTTCTTCGTGGAGGCATTCAATTTTCGATAGTCTATACAGACTCTTCATGAGTTAGCAATCCGAGTAGGAATGGTTTCCCTGAATTCAATAGTGATAACGGTGAGTCCCACCTTTTTAGGAATCACTTAAATCAGACTCACCCAGCAGCTATCAGAGATGGGGTAAATAATACCTGCAGTAAACCACTTGATAATCTCCTTTTTCATGACCTCCTGGAGATAAGGGTTAAGTCTTCTCTGCATCTCCTATGAAGGTCATGAGCCCTCTTCAATATAGATTCGATGAGTACAATGCGAGGGACTTATTCCAGTCAAATCATCTAGAGTCCAACCAACGACTCCATGATGTTGCTAAAGAACAGATATCAATTTCATTTCCATATCAGGGGTAAGGCAGGAATTAATAATCATAGGAAACATCTGATTTGAACCCAAAAATACATAGTTTAGATGGTCGGGGAGTGGTTTCAACTCCATAATTGGGTTATCAGCAGCAAGTGGAGGTTCAGGGTTGGTCTTAGAAGAGGAGGTGGGAGCTAAAGGTTGGTCTAAATCAGCTTCAGGCTCCCTAGTTTCTGGGTTGGGATTCTCTTATAATTGAGGCTCTTGAAAAATTGTGCCTTCATCCATTATTGAATCCTTAATCAAATAACCTATATCACATACTTCCTCAATTGCCCCACAATTAGTTCCTTTATTGGCCTTAAAGATATCAATCCTCAAAGTTTATCCTCGAATTTTAATTCTATCTAGCCCTCTTCACAATTAATATTCACCTTAACAATTGCTAAGAATGGTCTCCCTAAGATACTATGTGTATCTTTGAGATTTTCAAGAGTATCCATATCTAAAACAATGAAATCCATCAGAAATAGAAATCTCGAACCCTAACTAGTACATCCTCAAGAATTCCTCTTGGGGACTTAATCGATCTATCTGCAATTACAGTGTCACCTCATTGGTTTTAACTCTGTTTCCTCAACATGGTCTACGAGGGTGGTGGGAATTAAGTTTATGGACACTCCTAAATCCAATAAAGCTTGCTCAAATTCTAAGTTCCCTATCTTACTGGAGATCAAAGGAGTGCCAGGATCTTTCACTTTTTGCGGGAGTTTACTCAGAATCATAGAGCTAGCTTGCTCTGATAACACAATTAGACTCTTGTCTTTGTTTTGCGGCTCACACTTAGGTGTACATAAATCCTTCAGAAATCACGCATAAGTCAGTATGTGGCACATAGCATCCATCAAGGAAATGCTAATCTGCACTTGCCCAAAGAGCTTGGCCAAGTCCTCCTCAGGTGCCACGGGCTTAGTTTTCGTAGTTCCTTTCGTCAAAGCCTTGGGAAATCGAGCATCTCTAGGTTTTTCTGGGATGGGTTCAGGCTATGGGTTTGAAATAGGTGTGTCTTTAACTTCCATCCTTGACATAGGATCAGAACTACTTGTACTAGGTTGGCTAGGATAAAGTGGTGTTGAAAGGCATTCTGTGTCGATGTTTCAAGGAGAAAGATGTTGATGGGTGAATTCATCGATGTTTTGGGAAAGAGATGTTCGCGTCATAGTACAGTCAACAAAATTGCTTTATAACATTTAAATTTTATAAGAGTGCCCGAAAACAAAGAATTGAGTTTGAGGTCGTTCGTAGGGAGCAAATGTGGAATTCATGCACTAATCGCTATATAAAAATAATGAGCACAATCAATGAATCATAATTAAAGATATTCAATGAATAATCTACTCAAAAATATATTCAATGATAAACCAATGTATCTCAAGAATAGTAGGATAAAAAGAATAGAAGAAGCCCTAAAAAGAATGGTGATTTAGATCACCACTTAGCTCCTTCAACTTAAGCATACATCCCTCAGTTCAAATTTCCCGACAGTGTTTAGAACCACATATATCTCAATTAGCCATGGAAAAATAGATATCAAATGACTCCACAGTGCCTCAACCAATATCAGATGTCGGGTATAACCCCCGACAACTTAAGTGATCACAACACAAGGCACCGGCATAGCACAAAGCCAATGTACAATGCCTCAAAGATGCCAAAGTGTTAGGTATGAATGCACGCATCTCGAGGCATTGGTATGAATCTTGAAACAAAGCACTCCCCCTTCCTCCTTAGAAATTCCCCACTAATCGACTCAATCTGGGTAATCAGGTTTGTAAGCGGGTAACCAGATCTGGGTAGGGTCCAAACCTGCGTGGCATGTACCGCGAGTGAGAAGTGAATGGCATGTGCATGGGGGACCTCACCCCCTGTGTTATTAAGGCAATAAGCCCATGTCAGAATTTCCTTTTATGCATGGTGGAAGATGGGTCGCGAACGATGTGGCACTAAAGGTGGCTACCTTTTCCTTCATTTCCTTTGCGTGCTTGCTGAAGGAAGAGGGCGTGATTAGTGATGCTTTCTTTTCTATTTCAGCTGCTATTGGAGCTTTCTCGACCAATCGAGGTGGCAGCTAAACTCCTAAGGTCAGACCGCATCTACTGGAGGTGGTATTGATTGTGATGACGATCGGATTGCAGCGGGAAATGGCGGAGATATGGAGATTGCCGGTGAACACCTGTAATGCACAAGAATAGACTTTTGGCCCAATTAGTAGGTTTAGGAGCTTCGCCGTGAGGCGAGGAAGATGATGGCGAGGTTGTTTTAGTGAACGGTGGAGTGTGGTGGCCGTATAGTGTCTAGGTGGTTGGTGAGAGCATGGGTTGTTCGGCCGACGATTTTGGTGGGTAGGAGAGCAAATAAGGAGAGGGCTTTTGGTCTATGGTGGATGAGGAAGCTTCTGGTGAATGGAAATGGTGTGGTGCCTTCACCGGAGGTGCTGCTGTCGCGGAAGAAGACGATATGGGAGAGTGGCATACAAGGGTCGATTTGAAGTAAGGAAGGCGTGTTTTTAACCTAAAGAAGGAGAGAGAGATTGGCCTAGTCTAAGGGACGAAATAGGGAGAAACTCGTGCCGGCATGCCTTGCCAGACGCAAGGGAGATGAACTCCTCCGGTGGGGGTAGACGACACGACGAAAGGGGTTGGAAGCCCTAGCTTTGGCTCACCAGGTGCGGACGAGCATGAAGAACAATTTGGCACTCCCAAGTTGATGGTTGGGAGGTCGTAGGAAGATGGGAAGATGGTCGTCGGAGTCGAGGTCGGAGGTGACCGGAGTTGGAGGAGAAGACTTGATTTTGGCCTGAACCTGACTTCGTTTTGATCGTCGAACATCGCGGAGCTTAAATAGAGCTCGTTCTAGAGCTCAATTAGCAAGGAATCATGAATAAGTTCATGGATCTAGGGATCTTTGAACATCAGAAATTACGAGCTCTTTTGAGGTCGATGGTTCAAATCAGGATCAAAGATGTGGGGTCTAAACATCAATCCCACCAATTTTGGTGGGATTTGGTGGAGAGATTTGGTGTAGAAATCAAGCTGGTTTCCTCGTTTGGAAGTCCGCACCTTTGGGTTGAGTTCTGTTCCCACTGACCATGGCAGCAGGGGCTAATTTGCGAAGGGGATGAAGAAGTTACTGACCCATTTGAAAGGAATTTCGAAAGTTAGGGGCCTGACTGAGAGAAATAGAGATTTTAGGGACTAAAATGCAAACTAGGTCAAAATGAACTTTGATTGAGCCCAAATTTTGGCCTGAACCTAATTTGGACCCAAGGAACCTGATGGTGAAGTTGGATTTCAATTTTAACCATGTTTGACTAGGAAATTTGCATAAAAGCCCAAATTAGGGTAAAATTCCGTCTACAACTCTATTCTAGGTCAAAATAGGTTTAGATGGTTAGACTAAGGGTATCAAACCTCTTAGAATAATTTCTATGAATTTTAGGAGGGTTATATGAATTTTATTCTGACCATAACCTCTTCAATTCAAGCGGGTCTAAAATTAGGGTTTTGTGTTCTAATTCGGTTCTCGAAACGTGTGAAATCCTATTTCTATCAGTGTTGACCTACTTTTTGGACTTTTAAGCTCATTTGGCCGTCAATTAACCCCTGACAAACCCTGTGGTTACTCTGCATCCATGGTGTGATGTTAAAACTGCAGAATTAACCCTTTTTAATGTGTTCTTCTCAAAATGGATTTGCATGGAATTACAGTCTTCAAGCGATCATGTAGGAGCATTTGTCACTTGATTTCCACTAATTCAAGTTAGTTATGGCTAATGATGGTGTTGCCATCAAATGAATGCTTGCACCGTAATATAGTCGACAAAAACACTTTTACAACATTTAAATTTATAAAGAGTGCTCGGAAAAATGAAATTCACACACTAATCACAATATGAATCAATGACCACAATAATAATGATATGCAGTAAGAATTGATAATAAAAATTATATTCAATATCAGTCCAAATTGTATCTCAAGAAATAATGGGATAAAAAGAAATTGGGAATCTAAAAAGAATAGTGATTTAAACCACCACTTAATCCCACATTTATGCATATCCAAATATGTCAACAGTGGTTAGAACCACTTAATCTCTCAATTCCACGTCAGATAAGAACCATGTATCTCTAGAGTCATTCAAATATAGCAATAGTAACCTAGATCAGATGTCGCAAGGATGCTTCAGACACCTTAAGTGTCAAGGCCTCAATAGACACAAAGTCAACACCTCAACCCAAGCATAGTGCCTTAGAAACATTAAGTATTGAGCGTATAGGCACGAATCCAAAGGCATGAATAGTGCAAAACCTACCCTACTCCCCTTAGAATTTCTCCTCTTCCCTATCTTAGAACTGGGTATAGGACAGTCAGGTATACGGGTAATTGGGTCGTGAACAGGGGACCAAACCCGCTGACCTGGTGTAGCAGGTGAGGTGTGAGAGGCATGTAAGTGAAAGGGACCTCACCCCATGTCTGAGGCGAAGAGCTATCAGCACAATTTTCTCTTATATGGTATTGGCGTCCCTTCACTTCACGAGGTGGGACTAAATGTCTCACCTTTCTCCTTCGCGCAACAAAAGAGGGAGGTGGCTCGAATTGAAGCAGCTGTTGCATCCTCTCTTCAATTGGAGCTGCAGATGGGTGTGTGGATGGATTCCGTGCATCCTGGAAGTGGTTGCAAGGTTGGAGCCGGTTGGAGTACTGCAAGCAAAGGCGGAGATGAGCGACGTACACAGCATCTCCAACGAGGGTACATGAAAAGACAAATACGGGCTAAGAGCCCCAGTTAGAAGGTTCAGAAGACTCACTGTGGTGCGAGGTCTGTGGTGGCGGTGATGATTTGGTGTGTGCATGTGTGTGGTAGCCGGACAGTGACTAGGAGGTCAACAAAAGCATGGGTTGTTCGGTTGGAGGTTTTGGTGGGTGAAAGAGCAAATAAGGAGAAGGCTTTTGAAGGTGGAGGTGAGGCAGTGCTAATGGGAGTAATGGCGAGGTGTTTGGTGGTCTGTGGCGGTGTAATGGCTTCACCGGAGGTGTCACCAGAGGTGGAGAAGATAGAGGGGGAGAGCTTGATTTGTTGATGGAATTAGGGTGCTAAGGAGATAGTCCTAAACTAGAGAGAGAGGAAGTGAGAGAACCTAGCTAATGGTTGAAAGGAAGGGAGTTGGCATGCCGATGTGACTGTTGGACACGAAGAAGATGAAGTCTCTGGTGGAGAAATGGCGAGAAAGAAGGGGTCTAAGAGCCTCTACTTAGCACGATCCGAAGCAGATGAGGGAGAGGAAGAAGATCCCTCTGTTTATTGTATGTAGCAGAGGGCAACAACGGAGGATTGAGGAGCTCACCGAAGTCTCGATGGAGGCAGCCGAAGGGAGAGAAAGTTGTAGAATTTAGGCCTAGACCGGATTAGTTCTGACCATCGAACATCGAGGAGCTTAAATAGAGCTAATTCTCAAGCTTAATTGGCAGGGAATTGCGAATACCTTCGTAGATCTAGGGATCTTTCAATGTCAAAAATCACGAGCTCTTGTGAGGTTGGTGGTTCAAATCAGGATCCATGATGTGGGGGGATTGATTCTTCATCGTCTGAACACCAATCCCACCAATTTTGGTGGGATTTGGTAGAGAAATCAAGCCGATTTCCTCCTTTGGAAGTCGGCGCCTTTGGGTTGAGTTCAGTTCCCACTGATCATGGTGATAGGGGTTATTTTGCAAAGCAGATGACAAAGTTAGGGACTGAATTGCATGGAATTTCGAAACCTAGGCGTTTAGGTGTAGGGAGAAGAGATTTAAAGGACTAAATTGCAAATTAGCTCAAGATGGACTTTGATTGGGCCTAAATTTTGGTAGGAACCTAATTTTTACCCAAGGAATATGATAGTGAAGCTATATTTGATTTTTAACCACGTTTGACTGGACAATTTTCACAGTAGCCCAAGTTAGGGCAAAATCCCATCTGAAACTCTGTTCAAGGTCGAAATAGGTTCAGATAGTCAAACTAAGGGTACCAAACTTCTTAGAATATTTTTTTATGAATTTTAGGAGGTTTAGATGAATTTTATTCTAACTAGAACCTCTTCAATTTAAGAGAGTTTGAAATTAAGGTTTTGTGTTTTGTTACGATTCTCAAAATGCGTGAAACTCTTTCTATCTGTGTACCCACTCTTTAGACTTTAATGCTCAATTGACTTTCAGTTAACCCCTGACAAACCCTGTTGTTACTCTGCATATATGATGTGATGTTAAAGCTGCAGATTTAGCCCTATTTATTATTTTCTTCCCAAAATGGATTTGCGTGGAATTATTGTCCTCAAGCAATTATTTAGGAGCATTTATTTCTTAATTCCAACTAATTAAAGCTAGTTATAGCTAATGTTGGTATTACCATCAGGTGTTAGGTGGGTCCTAAATAGTTTTGCCAGTACGAGTAGTGACAACATTCAATCCTGCTTGGTTTGGGTTTAAGATTGGCAGGATAGGGGGCTGCTATTGATAGCCCAAATATGAAGTAGAAGACCCCAAGCCATCAGGATGTAGAGGTACAGAAGGGGCCTAATAACATAATGTGCTCGACTTTGGATTAGGTTCACAATGCGCCTCTGGTTCGGCATGTTGTACGGGTTGGGTAGAGGTTGAGAAGGAAGTGCACCAGGCTGGCGAGTCCAAGCCATTTGTGCGAGCTGATTACGTACTTCTACCATCTCCGCATTATGTTGCCTCTGCATGGCAGCGTCTACAGAATCATGCTCATCATATCTTCCTTGTTAGGCCTGGATTGAAAGCTCGAGTTGGGATTAAGATGAGGAGGCCGATATGAGTGCTGATTCTGTGGTTGGGGCTGGTACTGAGATCTAGAGTTCTAATTATTCCCCAACCAAGAGAAATTAGGATGATTTCACCATATGAGGTTATAAGAGTTGTAGTAGGGATCATTCTGGATGGCGTGGAGTTCCTCATAGGGTTGAGTAACTCCAGAGTAATCAAAAAACTGGGATTCAAAGATCCCCTAACTAGAACAATAAGTGGTGGAACAAGAAAAACTGGGATTCAGAGGGTTCGGAGTTTCCTCCAAAACTTGGATAAGAACGAGATGGATAAGCATCCATCTTAGAGTGGTGGTGAATGTTATGCACGGCCTCCCTCCCTGTGGACGGACATGCATACGTGCTTTGCTGAGAAGGAGTGGCCTTCTAGAATTGGCGAGTGAAATAGTCCAACTTCTTCTCGATAATAGAGAACTTATCCAATCAACTGGCCACCAATTCCAGATCGATGAAAGAGGATAGGTCTCGAGCCTCGTGTACTCCTCATGTGTTCGTTGTTGCGTGGGTAGTTGACATGCAAATTCTCAACATAGTTAATTAAGGTTATTAGTCTTAATTAATTATGCTAAAAATGATGCTTAAGATACCTTGCTTAATTGATTTATCACTGTTAAATATAATATAGGGTGCAAGATAACCTAACATTTACAAATTATATTTTTGACTGAATGAGTCTAGGTCGTACACTGGGAGGCTTAATTAGCTTAATTATTCACCATTTATTGTAAGTTAACCCTTATTATTAACTACTTAAGTTAATTACTTCTCTACATAACTTTTTTACTTACTATATTACTATTACCTAACTAATATAGCTTATATTATCCTACTATAAAGTACTATGCTAATATTAACTTAACTAAACTAACTACATAATTAGTAGCTTTATTACTTATTAATTACTATAATTTGTCAACCACAAGAATAATTGCATAAAATTGAATATTAATAACATGGCAATCATTCCATATGCAAAAAGAAATAATATTACATTGAATTAAAAAGAATTACAACAAAACAAAATGTTTACAACATAGGCTTTTAATGATATTTAACAATTAACTTATATGCTTCTCTTCAGCCTTCACAACCAGCCAACACTTAGCCATTTCAGAGCCCTTTTTCTCCTTAACACTTAACAAAATTTTATTTAATTGGCGAGCTCACGGTTCACAAGATCAACAGCCACTAGGGCCAGATCGGTACCATTACTAGGCGAGCCCTAGTTTATTATTTACGTTCATTTTTGTATAAATTTTGGCCCATTCAAGCCCACAATATAGCTTATTGGATCCCAGCCCACACACGTGCCTACAGGCACACACATGCGTGCACACACACATATGCTAAGAATATGCACCTTGTGCTGACGACTAAACTGGATATGTGCACGTTTCCTTTTATAGGTGTGTGACGCTCCATCGTTCCACAATGTGGAACTATCTAGCCCTACCTTCTTCCAGTGCCTGCTAATGATCCATACCAAACTTCAACACTTGATTTCTCTCAGCATAAATATCCAAATCAAGCAAATAAGAGCTTGATCAAAAGCTCTTTGTATCTACTCTTGATTGCAATCCTCAATTTGATCATTAGATTAGATTTGATCTGTGAAATTAAGCTCTAAAGATGGTCTGATCGCCATGTACACTGCTGTAGACAAGCAGGAGATGAAATAGGTCATTTGACCTGTAAAATTGATTTTCTTCTCAATTAAGACTTTAGATAGGTGTAACAGACCATTCCATAGGGATTGGGGTAGGTATTAAGGTTAGGAAAGCTTAGGGAAGCTCCAAAACTTTTGAGCTTACATTCTCAAGGTGCAGAACTCTGATTTCAAGTCTAAAATCCCTAACAGATAGCACTTAACCTCTAAAATTGTTCTAAATCAATTTAGAGGGTCATAAAGGATTGATTTGGGTTAAAATTGGCTTGAAAACTCCCCAAAAGGCTCGGATGTCCAATGAGGTTCATTTGGAACCCATATTGAATAAGAAATTGAAATCATAATAAACCTCATCAAATCTTATCAAAACTAACCTCATTAAATTCGCATTGATCCCAAGAACTCAGATCAACCATTAAAATCAAGTTTCAATGCTTGAAACCTCAAAAACACATCTGAGTTGACTTTTTAAGCCTAAGAGTTCACTTTGCAATTTAAAGATTCTCATATCAAAGAAACTATCCTATTTGACTAATTTCAACATCAGGAATCTGTTGCGCACATCAAAATCATGTTTTGATCTATCTAAATCTGATTTCAGACCTTTTCGCCTGAGGTTATAGGTGACCTTGTTCGACAGACCAAATCAGAGAATGTTACACAATTCCAAGATCAGATCTAGATTCTCTAGGATCTACTAATGCTCACTGGCCTGTTCCTACGCTTTGGGATCACCTTGAATCCTCTCCTGAGCTCTACCAAAGCTGAGGAAGAGAAAGCTTAATAGGATGCTTGAGTCAATTAAACAACAGATACATGAGTGGAAAATAATCAGTATATCATAAAATGCAATTCTGGAGCTTCTCAAGAGGTTTGGAAGGCAATAGCTCAAGTTTAATGTCGTCGTTGTAACTCAGGTTTAGAGATCAAAACTCCACTGAATTGATCAAGAATATGTTCAAAAGACTCCTGAGGTTACAAGGAACCTTAGGAACACATCAATTGTTCCAATTGATCATTAGCATTGAGATTCAACAAAAATTACTTAAGGAATCAAGCCTAAGTTCACATGAACTCAGGGAAATAAATCTCACCCAATTGAGTGAGGGGAATCAGAGAAGAGAGGATTGCGATGGTATAGGTGTGTTTAATTGGATGAAATCACTCCTCTAAGTTCGCCATTGACAACAAGCTCAAAGGTTGAGGTAATAATAGTCTAGTTAAGGGTAAGAATGGGGCCCTTATGATGTGTAGAGGTGATGTAGGGCCCTAAATGAGTGTGAATTACCTCTAAGAGCTCCGCCATAGACAACAGAGGTTCTTAGGTGAAGGTGTAGTGGATTAGGCGATAGGTGATCAAATTGGTGAATAAGAAGTGATAAATGGTTGTGAAAGGATAAGAAATGCGATTAGGTGATTGGATAGGTGAATAGATGTCCAGTGAGGCCGGATATGGTCCCATCGGAGACAGAGAGGAAGGAGAGGGATTTAAACTAATTACATCTACTCCTAACTAGCTACGTGCCTAATCTACTCTGTAAACTACACCTAATGTTATTATATTGTTTACCTAGATGAAGGAGGTGAGAGACTCCAGCTTTGGCATGCCAGAGATAGGAAGAGATTCGAGATTAATTGGAGACAACTCCGACGAGAAAGGAAAGCGTCAAGGAAGAAGATTTAGTGCTCTTGAGTCCAGTCATGACAATCGAAAAGGAAGAGAAGGTGAGGGATATAGATCCACCACTAGAGAAGCTCAGAAGGAGAGGTGAGAGGTCACTACAAGTTGAGTTGAATACCCTATCGTCAACTACTGTGGGAGAAGAGGTAAGGGAGCCGACCCTTGTAATTAGGGCCTTAATGGGCTATTTATAGGTGGTAGTCGAGGTTAAGGTCAAGGTATCTGGACTTGAACACGTCCAGATACAAGGGAATGGGAGACTTTGTCTCCGGTGACGGTGGACTCACCACGTCAGAGGTTGTTGAGATTAGGGGGATGTGGTCTGTTGGATTAAAAGATCAAGGTGAGCATAACCATGGCAGCAGCTTCAGAGGCTGTGCAACGTCAAATAGGTGGTGACCCAAGTGGTATACTCACCGGCAATCGTGGATCGTTTGTGAGGGAGTTTGGAAGAAGATGTACACGGGGACCAACCTTAATGCAAATAGAAAAGGACTGAACAAAAGGAAAATAACTCAATTGATATGAAAGCTAGGAGCATAATGAAAATAATGAGTTTTTAGGATTATTTTAATTTATTTGTTTTTAAACTTTTTATATATAATAATAAATAATATAAATAACATGTTTATGTCATAAAATTACATTTTTTCCCATTTTAGCTATATTTATTTAAGTAAATACATTTTATACTAATTAAAGACTATAGATATAAGTTATGCTTTATAAATAACTTTAAGGTTCTATTTGAGTCCTATTTATTAATTAAACTTAAATTTACCTGATTAAACCTTAATTAGGTTATTTTAACATATTTCCAAGTCCTTACTATTTTATCTTTATTGTATAATTAACCCTATATAAATGCTATTCATTATTAATTAGCTAAGGAAACTAGCTAATTAGGGTAAATTAGGAGCCATGATGAATCTCTCATTAGTAGTCATCTAGTCCAACATACCCAAAGACTCATTAATTATGGAGTTCTCGTACATATTCTCAAGAATCTCTCAAACGATGTTCTCATCCTTACCCATGAAGTTACCTCCATAGACCACAATGACGAAGAGTCTGATATTGGATTATTTAGTGCTTAATTTAATCTCATTTCTATATGTCTTATTTAATTAAGCATCAGGTAATTAAAGAGGTCCACAATTGTTAAAAATTAAATCACATAATCAATTTCTCATTGATTAGCTCCTGAGTCAAAATTTTGTAAAATTTAGATAGTGAAAAGTTGCACACTTAATTGCTCCTAGTGAATGAGCTCGGAATACATTCATTTTGAGATTTACAAATTTAAGTCATTTTTGCATGTTTTTGACTATATTACAACATGATTTTTATTGACTATCGATTCTTGCATAACACTTTTTAGCGTTGTTGCCAAGGAGGGTTTTGGTCGTGGGATGGGGACAGTGTGGCTAAATTTTTGCAGAAATTCTTCCCAGTTAGTCGGACGAATGCTTTAAGGCACCAAATCACACACTTCTCGCAAAATGTGAGAGAACCACTTCATGAGGCGTGGGGCCACTTTTTGGATCTCATGTGCAAATGCCCCCATCACATAGTTCCTAAGTGGGAGCAAGTCCAGTCTTTTTACAATGGGCTCCGTGAGGATATCAATCTCTTTATCAATGCAACTTGTGGTGGAAGCATCATGGGTCAACATGAAGATACAGTTTGGGAGATTCTTGAGAACATGTGCGAGAATTCCATAAACAATGAATTGTTGGGTGTGTTTGACCAGAAGACCACCCATGCATTCGCAAACACACGGGGGGCACACGAGACTCGAGGCCTATCTGCATCCGTCGATCTAGAGTTGGTAGCCAGTCGCTTGGATAAGGTCTCAATCATTGAGAAAAAGGTGGATGACTTGCCTCGACATCTACAAAGAAGCACCACTGCACAATAGAACACATATGCTTAGCCACCCTCAGGCAGGGAGGCTGTGCATAACATTTACCACCACTCTCACTAGGGGATGGACTCATATCCACCCCTGTTTGATCCTGGTTTTGGAGGAAACTCTGAGCCCACCTACTTTAGTTGGGGGAACTCTAAACCCTCATATTCTGACTTTTCTGGAGTTCCTCAAACCTGCGAGGATCTCCATGCCATTCGGAATGATCCATTCTCCAATACCTATAACCTTGGATGGTGCAATCATCATAGCTTTACGTGGTTGGGAAATAATCAAAACACTAGACCTCAATTCCAACCCTGATCACAAGCTCCGAGCTCATATCAGCTTGATCAACCTAAGCCTAATCCGAATTACCAATATGGGCCTAGAATGGAAGATCACATGACTCTGATTCTACAAACCCTGTCTGACATCTAGAAGACCAATGCAGCTATGAGAAAATAGCACAAAGACAAAATCACAAAGGTTCGAAATCAGCTCGCACAGATGGCATGGACTTGCTAGCCTGGTGCACTTCCTTCCCAACTCTGCCAAATCCAAATAACATGTCGACCCAAAAACACATGGTGAATCAAATCCAGGGTCAATAATGCTACACTCAGCCAGGCCCATCGACTCATACTTGCATGTTTGGAGCATCCACCTCAGCTGATCCAAATCATACCATGACTTATCCTACTGTTCAGCAATAAGGTCCAATTCTCTCTTCCTCCTCCACATCATGACTGTGCTATGATCAATGTTGTGGGCATGAGAAAAGATCACAAGACTAGGCCCCGAGGCCCATCCTCCAAATCTCACCCAACCCATGAACAATGCAACAAGGTCGAGGACAAAACCAAGAGGTGGAAAGAGAAACCTGTCTCCCAAGATAGCCAATCCATTTCCCTATCCCAAATATTATCCCACCTCCAGACTAGAGGACTGTCAGAATCTGACATAACGGGACCATTGAGGAATGCACAAGTCACTATCCCGTTACTTGATATCCTCACTCTCAACCCCACCTCACCTGACTTATCCAAAAAAGAGGTGGAGGAACCCTCACAAGTGAAGGTAGTAGTGTCTGAAAATGTGAGTGCCATAACTCAAAACAGTCTACGTCCTAAGAAATCTGATCCAGGCACCTTGCTGATTCCCTGCAAGATCGGTGATATAAATTTCAAGCGAGCTATACTGGATCTTGGCACTTCAGTTAACCTAATCCCGATAGCCCTATTTGAGAAACTATGAATAGGACAACTAAAACCCACTGATGTTACTATGCAATTAGCTAACCAAGCCATAATCACCCCGATTGGGCTGATAGAGGATGTGGAAATAAAAGTCAAGGATTTCAGCTACCTAGTTGGTTTCCTAGTTCTTGACATGGATGCACCACAACAAATACAAGATATGCCCTTGATTTTGGGGAGACCCTTCTTAGCTACTGTAGGAACTATAATCAATTGTAAATCAGGGCACATGATAATTACCTCTAGAGATAAGAAAACTGAGATCAATAATTTTAAGGCATCTTCTAAAGGAAAACAAAAATGCTCGTCAGGACACTAGATTTAATTCAGGATCTCATGACCATTTCAGTAGTAGAAAACCTAGAAGCATAACTGGAAGTTGTCCTCATGACGGAGGATCTCGATTTAGCCGAGCATGATTCCAGTGAATTGAGAGTATTGGAGGCTTTCACCTTTGATCTTGGGGACATACACATGGATTTTAGGAAATAGGATGACATTGGATGGGATTCAGATTTTTATTCCATGGATTTGGAGACATTTTATTATGAGGATTGTTTTGAGGATCTTCGGGAATTGGGCATGGTATATATCGAGAGTGACCGCAACCTAAAGTATGAATCCCTTACAAATTTGGAGTTGGATGATCCAAAAGGCACTCTCCATTGGGATGAAAACTATAAAGAAGATTCATTAGAAGACCCAATCTTCGAGTCATTTCTTGAGGAATTGATTTTACACCCATTAGAGAAGAATCAAGATGACTCGTTGGATAATGATCCATTAGGTCACAAAGCATAAGGGGAACCACACATCTGGGCTATACTGACTAGATTCACCTCTGTTGGGTCTTAGACGCATGACAATCTTACTTCAAAACCCCATGGTCACTACATCTTCCGAGTGATTCCTTTGCAAAAACTCCATAAGAGCCAGCCAGAAATGAATCGACTTGACCCATATTATAGACCTAAAATGACTCTTCATCACAATTTGATACTCATTTGTGGCCATCTGATTCTCATCCACCACCATCACATATTTTCTCCTATCACTCATCATAATGTAGCAGATGACATATCCTTTTAAGTTCATTGCGCCCAGCTGATGTTGTTAAACTTAACGCTTAATGGGAGGCAACCCATCATTTTTGAAAAAAATCGAGACACTTTTGTCCTATCTTTTTGCTAAAATCATATTACACTTTAGAGTTCATCCATTAGAATAGCTGACTTCACCGTTGATACTTGTGTCATAGCTAGAAATCATTCCTCACAGTCATCTCGAGCCTTTCATCACCCACCAAACTTGTTCTAATGTACGATCTGAACTAAACTCGAACCCACCTAATTTACAATGACATTGCAAGTCTTAGGCATAGGGGGTATTAAAATGCAAAACGCTATGAGAATTAATTCATGGAGGGGTTTTGATGGGAACACCATCATGAGCCATAACTAGCTCAATTTGGCCTTATAAAGTCAATAAAGGCTCCTACATATTACTCAGAAGGTCTCTTAAGTAGGATGAGTTATTTTAAGAAGAAAAGATGAAAATAGGGTTATTTCTGCAATTTTACCATCTTATCACAAATATAGAATAACCATGGGGTATGTTAGGGGTTTATTAAAGGTCATTTAGTCATTAATACCTAATAAGTGGGTCCATGCAGACAGAAATGAATTTTCACGCATTTCAAGAATTAATGGACATCTGAAAACCTAAAAACAGACCTGCTTAATTAACTAAGGTTTTGGTTAGGATAAAATTCATCTAAACCCTCTGAAAATCATAGAAAAATATTCTCTAGGGTTTGGCATCCTTGATTTGACCATCTGAACCCATTTTGACCTAAAACAGTCTTAGACAGATTATTGCCTTAATTTAAATTTTTACATAAATTACCTAGTCAAACTAGGTCAAAACCAAAATCCAACTTTACCATTGGATTTCTTAGGTCCAAATTAGGTTTGGATAAAAATTTGGGCCAAATATGAGATTATTTCGACCTAGTTTGCATTTTAGTCCAAGTCTGATTCTTATTCTTCAAATAACCCCTCAGCTTTTGAAATTATTACAAAAAACCCCCTAACTTCATCTTCTTCACAGAAATGCCCCTTCCGCCTTTACTATGTGGACCCATGAACCACTGACCTTCAATCAAGAGATTCTCCCTGATTCCATGGCAAAATCCTTCCAAATTTGGAAGATTCTTGAGGAGTTGCTCTTCAATATGAGGTAGGTCTTACCTTCCAAATCTCGTCCAAGAGTTCATGCGAACTCTTGGAAATCCTAAACCTATTCTGTGATTTTTGAGCTTTCAAAGCTTGGTTTCTAAGCTTTGAAGCTCGACCGCTGGCCTGTAAAAGACCTCATTAGCATTCCCCTCGTCTTCAGCAAGTCATTAAGCCAAAGACCCTCTTCCTTCCTCTACCTCCAGCTCGTTTCGAGCTTGCTCCAGTGAACTCCTATCCCCAGTTCCTTCATCGGCCGCCACATACCATAAGCAGTCGGTTCTTCTTCCCTATTGTCATCCGCGTCTCAACATACCCGTGTGACGCTTCCTAACCTCGTCTTCGTCGCCGATTACCTCATTGGAGTTCTTCATCTCCTCTGGCACCGGCCATACCACAACCGGCTCCAACTCCATCCTCCTTCATCCGATAGCTAGTTCATTCGATTCCTTATCTTCCACACATATCACCATGCCACTACTCTCCAACTCGACCACTGCATCGCCCTCCGCGACTTCATCTTCCTCCTCTTCGGCCACTCCTTTGGCGAAGCTCTCTGCTCACTCCACTTCTCCAAATGCTTCGCCGACAAGCCTACGACCTTCGCCTCACCCACATGAGCAAAATCCCTAACCTAGCTAGGCTTATTGCTCACTCCTACCCTTTGTCGAACTCCACGCTCACCACACCCATGTTTCGAGATCGTACAACCTCCTCACCCCACCAAACACTATCACATGGCCACCGTCAAGATTGTTGTCGTCTGGCGACACTACTGAGCTATTTTAACAGGGTTAAAAGACCCTTCTTTGGATTTCAGGTTCAGGACCTTCACCGCCACTACTGAAGCAGCTTCAAGCAAGCTCTAGCTGCGTTCTTGAGACTTCAACTCCAGGCGAGTGCCCTAGGTCGCGCGTGATTGCATAGCAATCAGACATCAATAAATATGCCATCTTGTGTTATTTCCTAGCACTGCCATTGCATATTAGGTAGCCATAGTTGCATTTGTAAAAATTGACACATGCATGCATTTATTTGAGAGGGGAGGAAAGTGAATAATTGCCCATGTAAATAACATCTTCTTCAAGTGCTGCCTCACAATTTCACCATCTTCATTTTTTATTTTGCTTTAAACTCCTTCTTCCCTGCGTGGCTGCAGGGCATGGCTTGCTCTTCTTCACGCCATTCTCTGCCAACGCATGCCCTACCAGCTGCATGGCTGGGCATGCACACCCAGGGCATGGCCGTGCATGCCTCCTTCTCCTTTAAAAAGCCCTCCTCGCTTCCTTACGCAGGTAACCTGGCACATAGATGTTATAACCCTGGCATCAAACGTCGTTTAAGATGTCTGGGAAGTGGTTCAGACGTCTGGTCAGACGTCTAGAAGCCTTCCCAAATCTCTGGAATTTAATTTTTTCAGCGTACGGATTCGCGTCTGCGTGCATGTGCGCGCAGACTGAACCGCCGCCCTCCTTCTTCTCTTTCCTTCCTCCCTGCAGACGCAGCCACCTTTTTCTCTTTCTCTCTCCCCGCAGCTGCCTTCAAATACCCCCTCTCCTCTCCCTCACCCTCACTCCACCGCCTCCTTCTTCTCCTTCTTCCTGTCAGCGAGAGAGTGAGTGGGCGAGGGCAGCAGCTGCTGCTGCTGTGCGTGCGTAGGAAGGAGGGGCTGCTGCGTGAGGGAGGAAGCTAGACTGCGAGGGTGCGAGCTCACAGGAACAACCAGGGCCGATCGGCGGGTGCGCAGTGTAAGCATGGTGTTGGGGAGGAGCTGCTGCAGCTCAGGCAGCAGGCAAGCGCGGCGCGGCACGGCCGTGCGCTGCGGGCAGAGGGAGAGGAGGTCCTGATTCTGGGAAAATTTCCCAGAATCAGACGTCTGGACATACGTCTAGATGACACAGGAGACGTCTAAAGGAAGGTCCAGACGTCTGAAAGGTACGATATTTTTACCTTCCTTCTTCTTTCGCGTGTACGACCATACAGCCATTCCGCCGAAGGCTTCTACATCATTTCGTGTTGAGGACGGCCACATATGTGTGCAGGAATCGTTCGGGATGGCGCAAGGGCATGCCATCCCACACAGATCGGACGTCTGGGCACACCATCAGACAATGGAGAGGGTCTCCAGACGTCCGGAGTGACAGTCGGATGTCTGGAAACTAAGTCCAGACGGTTCAGCGGGCTTCTAGATGTCTGAAGGACCACGCAGGATCAAGGTATAACCTGAGCTATCATTTAAGACATCTAGAAGATGTTCCAGACGTTTGATTTTGGGCAGGCTTGTCGTTTTTGACCCGTTTAGGGTCCGTTCGGAGTCCGTTTTCCGTGTTTCAAGTTTCGTTCTTCTCAGATTTATTTCCTCTACCTGTTTACAGTAATTGTATACTATTCTAAGTAGCTCCTTGTAATTGATCCTTGTGTTAGGACCTCGTTCCGTTGCGGCTCTGGGGGTTGCGAAGGCACGCGGGCTTGCCGATCACGCACCCAGTACTCTCGATTTTGCGGGTAGAGTGGCCCTTTCAATTATTTATCAAAAATTATGCACTTGTGAAATAATTAATAGAGTCTAGGGTATTGCATGAACCCTATGACTGAAAAACTAGATTGAATGATAAATCCTAGGGTATTGCATGAATCCTAGGACTGGAAAACTAGATTGAATGATAGAACCTAGGGTATGGCATGAATCTTAGGACTGGAAAACTAGATTGAATATATATACATTGCAGTCTTGGAAAAGTAGGAAGGAAATGATAACTGCCTGTAATTGGTTAACAGCTGCCTATTTATGAATGAATAATTACGGTTGAGAACATGGGCTATATGAATATAAAGCTGAAATGATGAAACCTAAATTGGCTGAGTTAAAAGAGCATGAACCCTACGGGGAATTAGGAGTAGAACTCCTGGAAAGTGAATGGAATAGAATTGGAGAAGTGAGCTGGCCTTTGAGTATGGAGTACCAAGGAGAGCGACTGTCCCCCTATTTAGTGCAGAGCGGAGCTAGCTGCCCTAAGGACCCGGGGTTAGGTCTGGCCACTTTGTACCGACTTTTAACCCTCGTGTACACAGTACCGAGGAGAGATACTAGTGTAGGGAGAGCACTAGCTACCCCACGGGCCTCGGGGTTCTACTAGCCCTCCTACACCGACTTGTTAGGCGCACTGAGCAAACCAGGGTAGTCAGGCGAGGGTGCGCGGAATGTGGAGGGGCAAGACCCCTGTTTGGTTACTGTGGAGGGGCTGGACCCCTGTTACTGAGAGGGCTCTACCCTATACTGGTTTCGTGCTGTGCTTTGGGCTCACCCGTTAATGGAAACGACTGACCACGTGCTAGTGCAGGGTAGCTACCCATGCGTTTATCGTGTGTGCCGTAGTCACCGTTACGTCTGTCAGCGACCTTGGGGTGGTTGACTGAGGGTAGGACCACCACGGGGGACTCTCCCGGCTAGGAGAGAACCACATGTTACTTCTACTTTTCGGAAAAGACTGCAATCAAGATCATTCCCACGAGGAACATTTAAGATCAAGAGAAAGATTTGAGGAATAACTCAATAACTAGTAAACGGAAAAATAAAGAAAGAAATTAAAAATATAACAGCTACTGTCCACCTTACTGTTTTCTTAGCTTTTAGTTGCCACTCTACTCAGCGTTTCGCTGACGTGTCACCTTTGTCACCTTTTCACGACCAGGTGTTGAGCAGCCAGAGTCGGCGGCTGCAGAGTGTGCTGGGCCTAGTAGAGCCCAGTAGTTTTTACTTGTGTATTACCCACTGTACTTTTCCTTCTGTTGTAGTGAGTAGTTTCTGTTACCCCTGTACTCTTTTATTGTAAGCATCATATTTATGTACATGTTTATTTCTTTACTGTTGTGGTGGTGTATACTGTAATAGTTCTTTTCTTTACTGCTGTATTTTGTTACTGCTAGTTATATGCATGGTGAATGTGGTTTATTTTACTGCTCTTTTGGTTACTTTCTCGTTGGACGACTGGGTCTTGGGATCAGTCGAGTCGGTCCGATTCTCTTGTCTCGTAGGGATTCGGGAATCGGGTCGTAACAAGATGGTATCAGAGCAAGGTCGTCCCGAGAAGTGAACCAACTGACTAGAAAATAACCAATTCACATGTCTGTAACTAGAGTAGCCACCACAACGTTTCCTTTGACATATGTTCTTGGACTTCTCCGTTAGATATCGATTCGTATTGACGTGTTTCCTTTCTGTATTTGCGTCTCCTTGCAGGAGATGCCTCGACGCGGGACTAGCGGGGCTGGCCGCAGGTGCGGCCGAGGATGAGGTCAGAGGGGTGGGCGTGTTGAGGTTGACGTTTCAGTAGACCAGCCACTGCTCCTAGGCATTCAAGCCCAGGACCTTGCCCAGCTGATACGGGACATCGTGCGAGAGGAGCTCCACCTGCTGCCACGAGCGCCTCTCCCTGGGGCTGCGGAGGGGGAGTCCTCTGTGGGACCACGCGACGGACGTGGTGCTGGACGCGGGGGAGGGGATGGGCCGCCACCGCCCCCACCTTCCTCTGACACTTCTGTGCACGAGGCTTCTTTACCTGGAGGTGCGCCAGCATCTCCACTGCAGTGCCACTTCGAGCTTTTCGGACAGTTTCGGAGGCTGAAGCCCCCCTCTTTACCTGGGGTTTTTGACACCCTTTGCCCCCCGGTGGAGTGCCGCATGGCCTTTGCCACGTACCAGCTGGAGAGTGCGGCACATAGGCGGTGGAGGGCGGTCAGGGGACAGGAGAGGGACGAGCCGACCTGGGACTGGTTCGTCACCCTCTTCTGCGAGCAGTACTTTCCCTAGACGTGGCAGGACCAGAGGAGGCAGGAGTTTCACACTCTCCGCCAGGGGACGATGACCGTGAGTGCGTACCGCATGCATTTTCTGGAGCTGTCTCGCTTCGCAGCGACAGTAGTGGCCATTGAGGAGGAGCGCCTTTGGAGGTTCACCGAGGGGCTCCAGCCTGCGATTCGGGGGTATGTCAAACCCCTGAAGCTTTCTACGTTCTCGAGGGTGGTGGAGGCAGCTTTGACATACGAAGAGACCAACCCGTCTGCGCGAGATACTGACAGCGGGTGAAAGAGGCCCTATCAGCCAGACTTCTCAAAGGGTCGACGAGAGAGGAGACACGTGACGCCCACAGGAGAGCTGTCACGTTTTGCAGGGCCATCAGTGGCCTTTGGGGGCCCTCGACAGGGGCCAGTTGCTAGCACCGGACCCCCGCCCAGCCGACAGCAGGGACCCACTGAGGGCGAGAATCGGGTTCCCCTCTGCTACCAGTGTGGCCAGCCGGGCCACATCAGGAGGGACTGCCCGTCTAGGGCAGGAGATCAGCAGATGCTTCTCGCGCCGAGCACTGGAGAGCGAGCAGGTGGCCACGGGTTCCAGGCACGAGGAGGAGGACAGCAGTCACGGGGAGGGTACCGGCCAGCAGCTACCCGTCCGACGCAGAGTGTGGCTACTTCGTTCGCACCTAGGGCTGAGGGGCGTATCAACGCCCTGACACATAGGGATGCCAGAGCTTCGAGATCAGTGGTGGCAGGTATGGTTTCAGTTTCCGGTAGACTCGTTTACACACTTTTCGATTTCGGTGCTACGCACTCGTTTGTCCCTGCCAGTTTCGCGGTTAGTTTAGGGCAGGATTGTATGCTGTTAGAGGATCCGTTCGTGTTCAGAGGTCCGAGTGGTCAGCTGTTTGTAGCTGAAGAAGTATACACTGGTTGCGAGGTCAGTGTTGGGGGACACAGCCTTCCTGCTGACTTGATTATGATACAGATGGAGGACTTTGGCGTAATTCTGGGGATGGACTGGCTGTTCACTTACCACGCCTTGGTGGACTTCTTTGAGAGAAAGATCGTCTTCTCCATACCGAAGTTGCCTTCTTTCAAGTTCCACGGTCAGCCAGTGGACGGAGGCTTCAGGTGCATTTCTGCACTTCGGGCGGTTAGACTTTTGAGCTAGGGGTGTGAGGGCTTCCTAGCTTGTGTGGTGGCAGAGCCCAGCCCTGTGGCAGACTTCCAGAGTATCCTGGTGGTCAGAGAGTACCCCGACGTGTTTCTCGACGAGTTGCCAGGACTACCGCCCGAGCGTGAGATCGAGTTTGAAATCTCACTTGTACCAGGGACCAGCCCCATCTCCACAGCACCGTACAGGATGGCACCACTTGAGCTGCGAGAGCTCAAGTCTCAATTGCAAGATCTTTTGGAGAAGGGCTTTGTGAGGCCCAGCGCATCTCCCTAGGGAGCCCCAGTACTATTTGTAAAGAAGAAGGATGGTACCCTACTCCTTTGTGTGGACTACCGACAGCTGAATAGGGTCACCATCAAAAATAGATATCCGCTGCCGAGGATTGATGACTTGTTTGACCAGCTGCGAGGTGCCACGGTATTCTCCAAGATCGACTTGAGGTCTGGATACCACCAGTTGAGGATCAAGGAGGCAGACGTCTCCAAGACAACTTTCCGCACCCGGTACGAACACTACGAGTTTCTGGTCATGCCGTTTGGGCTGACCAATGCCCCCGCTGCCTTCATGGACTTGATGAATCGGGTGTTTAGACCGTACTTGGACCAGTTCGTGGTGGTATTCATTGATGATGTGCTCATTTATTCTTGAGATCAGACGTAGCATGGACAGCACTTGCGGATGGTTTTGGACACACTGAGACAACGTAGGCTATACGCTAAACATAGCAAGTGCGAGTTCTGGTTGAGGGAGGTGAATTTTGTAGGTTATGTGATCTCTGGGGATGGCTTGGCTGTGGACCCAGCCAAGGTCGAGGCAGTGCACAGGTGGGAGAGATCACGTACGGTTACTGAGATTCGCAGTTTCTTGGGACTGGCAGGCTACTACAGGCGGTTTATCAGGGGCTTTTAACAGATTGCACGTCCTATGACACAGTTGACCCAGAAGGACGTGCCCTTTACTTGGACAGACGCCTGTGAGGCATGTTTTCAGGAGCTGAAGGAGAGGCTAACTTCGACTCCCGTGCTCACCATCCCAGACAGTAGTGGCGGGTTCATTGTGTACACGAACGCCTCTTTGCAGGGGTTAGGGGGTGTGCTCATGCAGAGGGGTCACGTTGTCGCCTACACTTTGCGGCAACTGAAGCCCCATGAGCATAGCTACCCTACCCACGACCTGGAGTTGGCAGCTGTCGTCTTCGCGCTGAAGACCTGGAGACACTACTTGTACGGTGAGACCTTCGAGAGTTTCACAGATCACAAGAGCCTCAGATACCTGTTTGATCAGAAGGAGCTCAACATGAGACAGAGACGTTGGTTGGAGTTCCTGAAGGACTATGACTGCAACATTTCCTACCACCCGAGAAAGGCCAACGTGGTGGCTGACGCCTTGAGCCGGAAGGCACCCGCACACTTGGTCAGTTTACAAGTGCAGAGTTGGAGCCTCTTGGAGGAGATGGGCAGTTGGCGACCCCTAGAGTTATGGGGGCACTGTGGGGCAATGACTGTGACGCGACAAAAGAGGCCAGAGCTAATAGATCGCGTCATCACAGGACAGATGGTCGACCCGTACTTGCAGTCCTTGCGTGACAGAGTACTGTCAAGAGACCCGGGGGACTTCTCTTTTACAGACCAGGTGATGCGCATGAGGGGACGTCTGTGCGTTCCGAGAGACGAGGAGCTGTTGAGAGAGCTTCTGACTGAGGCACACGGTTCCAGATTCACCATACATCCCGGAAACACGAAGATGTACCATGACTTGAGATGCGACTTTTGGTGGAGGGGAATACGCGGGATGTGGGTGAATTCATACAGCAGTGTTTAGTGTGCCAGCAGGTGAAAGCCGAGCATCAGAGGCCTGCAGGGCCGCTACAGCCACTTCCAGTGCCAGAGTGGAAGTGAGAAAGCATTACCATGGACTTGGTGGTGGGCTTACCTGTTACCTAGCGAGGACACGACGCAGTCTGGGTAATCGTTGACAGATTGACGAATACGGCGCGTTTCTTGCTGATCCTAGTCACCTTGGGACCAGCACAGTTGGCAAAGAGGTATATTCGTGATGTGGTATGTCTACACGGAGTTCCGCAGGAGATTGTATCCGATCGGGATACCCGCTTTACATCCCAGTTTTGGGCTGAGTTTCAGCAAGCCCTGGGGACGCGGTTGAGGTTCAGTACAGCTTACCACCCCCAGACGGACGGACAGTCTAAGTGCACGATACAGACACTTGAGGACCTTTTGTGTGCTTGTGTACTGGACTGGAGGGGCTCTTGGGAGGAGCACTTGCCCCTGGCGGAGTTTACATACAATAACAGTTATCACTCGAGCATCAGCATGGCACCCTACGAGGCTCTGTACAGATGGAGGTGTACGGCACCCTTGAGTTGGGTTGAGGTAGGGACCAAGTGGGAGGTTGGCCCCAGGATGATCCGGCAGAGTCAGGAGGTGGTCGAGCAGATTCACAGGCGACTCCGCACTGTCAGGAGCAGACAGAAGAGCTATGCAGATCGGAAATGCAGAGAGGTGCAGTTTGAGGTTGGGGACCATGTCTTCCTTAGAGTTTCGCCCATGAAGGGCCTGCAGCGGTTTGGGGTGAGAGGGAAGCTCACGCCGAGGTTCGTGGGGCCCTTTGAGGTCCTGGAGCGGGTTGGACCCGTTGCTTACAGGTTTGCCCTTCCTCCCCAGCTTTCTGGTGTGCACGACGTGTTCCACGTGTCCAACCTCAGGAAGTACGTCGCCGATCCTAGTCACGTCCTGGGTCATGAGAGCGTCGAGGTGGGCGACGACCTGACCTACCCCGAGCGGCCAGTGCAGATTCTCGACAGAGCTGTCCGCAGTCTGAGACGGAAGCAAGTACCCTTGGTGAAGGTTTTGTGGAGGAGCCAGCTGTACAAGGAGGCTACCTGGGAGCCTGAGGCGGCAATGCGGGAGCAGTACTCGAAGCTTTTCACAGGTACGACTTTTCGGACCGGCTTCAGTCCTCTTTGAGTTTGTTATGCATATATCGTTCTTTCCCACACCCTAGTTAGTGCAAGTTTTGGGGACGAAACTTCCTTTGAGTTTGTTATATTGTTATAACCCTGGCATCAAACGTTGTTTAAGACATCTGGGAAGTGGTCCAGACGTCTGGAAGCCTTCCCAAACGTTTGAAATTTAATTTTTTCGGCTTACGGGTTCGCGTCTGCGCGCATGCATGCGCAGACTGAACCGCCGCCCTCCTTCTTCTCTTTCCTTCCTCCCTGTAGACGCAACCACCTTTTTCTCTTTCTCTCTCCCCGGGGCTGCCTTCAAATACCCCCTCTCCTCTCCCTCACCCTCACTCCACCGCCTCCTTCTTCTCCTTCTTCCTGTCAGCGAGAGAGTGAGCAGGTGAGGGCAGCAGCAGCTGCTGCTGTGCGTGCGTAGGAAGGAGGGGCTGCTGCATGAGGGAGGGAGCTAGACCGCGAGGGTGCGAGCTTGCCGGAGAAGCCAGGGCTGACTGGCGGGTGCGCAGCGGAAGCGTGGTGTTGGGGAGGAGCTGCTGTAGCTCAGGCAGCAGGCGAGCGCGGCGTGGCACGATCGTGCGCTGCGGGTGGAGAGCGAGGAGGTCATGATTCTGGGAAAATTTCCCAGAATCAGAAGTCTGGACATACGTCCAGACGACGCAGGAGACATCTGGAGGAAGGTCCAGATGTCTGAAAGGTATGATATTTTTACCTTCCTTCTTCTTTCGCGTGTACGGCCATGCAGCCATTCCGCCGAAGGCTTCTACATCATTTCGTGTTGAGGGCGGCCGCGTATGTGTGCAGGACTTGTTCGGGAAGGCGCAAGGGCACGCCATCCCACACAGATCGGACGTCTGGGCACACCACCTGACAATGGAGAGGGTCTCCAGACGTCCGGAGTGACAGTCGGATGTCTGGAAACTAAGTCTAGATGGTTCAGCGGGCTTCTGGACGTCTGAAGGACCACGCAGGATCAAGGTATGACCTGAGCTATCATTTAAGACGTCTGGAAGGTGTTCCAGATGTTTGATTTTGGGCAGACTTGTCGTTTTTGACCCGTTTAGGGTTCGTTCGGAGTCCGTTTTCCGTGTTTCAAGTTTCGTTCTTCTCAGATTTATTTCCTCTACCTGTTTACAGTAATTGTATACCGTTCTGAGTAGCTCCTTGTAATTGATCCTTGTGTTAGGACCCCGTTCCGTTACAGCTCTAGGGGTTGTGGAGGCACGCGGGCTTGTCGATCACGCCCCTAGTACTCCCGATTTTGCGGGTAGAGTGGCCCTTTCGATTATTTATCAAAAATTATGCACTTGTGAAATAATTAATAGAGTCTAAGGTATTGCATGAACCCTAGGACTGAAAAACTAGATTGAATTATAGATCCTAGGGTATTGCATGAACCCTAGGACTGGAAAACTAAATTGAATGATAGATCCTAGGGTATGCCATGAATCTTAGGACTGGAAAACTAGATTGAATATATATACATTGCAGTCTTGGAAAAGTAGGAAGGAAATGATAACTGCCTGTAATTGGTTAACAGTTGCCTGTTTATGAATGAATAATTACGGTTGAGAACATGGGCTATATGAATATAAAGCTGAAATGATGAAACCTAAATTGGCTAAGTTAAAAGAGCATGAACCCTACGGGGAATTAGGAGCAGAACTCCTGGAAAGTGAATGGAATAGAATTGGGGAAGTGAGCTGGCCTTTGAGTATGGAGTACCAAGGAGAGCGACTGTCCCCCTATTTAGTGCAGAGCGGAGCTAGCTGCCCCAGGGACCCGGGGTTAGGTCTGGCCACTTTGTACCGACTTTTAACCCTTGTGTACACAGTACCGAGGAGAGATACTAGTGTAGGGAGAGCACTAGCTACCCCACGGGCCTCGGGGTTCTACTAGCCCTCCTACACCGACTTGTTAGGCGCACTGAGCAAACCAGGGTAGTCAGGCGAGGGTGCGCGGAATGTGGAGGGGCAAGACCCCTGTTTGGTTACTGTGGAGGGGCTGGACCCCTGTTACTGAGAGGGCTCTACCCTATACTGGTTCCGTGCTGTGCTTTGGGCTCACCCGTTAACGGAAACGAATGACCATGTGCCAGTGCAGGGTAGCTACCCATGCGTTTATCGTGTGTGCCGTAGTCACCGTTACGTCTGTCAGCGACCTTGGGGTGGTTGACTGAGGGTAGGACCACCACGGGGGACTCTCCCGGCTAGGAGAGCACCACATGTTACTTCTACTTTTCGGAAAAGACTGCAATCAAGATCGTTCCCACGAGGAACATTTAAGATCAAGAGAAAGATTTGAGGAGTAACTCAATAACTAGTAAACGGAAAAATAAAGAAAGAAATTAAAAATATAACAGCTGCTGTCCACCTTACTGTTTTCTTAGCTTTTAGTTGCTACTCTACTCAGCGTTTTGCTGACGTGTCACCTTTGTCACCTTTTCACGACCAGGTGTTGAGCAGCCAGAGTCGGCGGCTGCAGAGGGTGCTGGGCCTAGTAGAGCCCAGTAGTTTTTACTTGTGCATTACCCACTGTACTTTTCCTTCTTTTGTAGTGAGTAATTTCTGTTACCCCTGTACTCTTTTATTGTAAGCATCATGTTTATGTACATGTTTATTTCTTTACTATTGTGGTGGTGTATACTGTAGTAGTTCTTTTCTTTACTGCTGTATTTTGTTACTGCTAGTTATATGCATGGTGAATGTGGTTTATTTTACTGCTCTTTTGGTTACTTTCTCGTTGGACGACTAGGTCTTGAGATCAGTCGAGTCGGTCCGATTCTCGTGTCTCATAGGGATTCGGGAATCGGGTCGTAACAATAGAGACACGGCAGCCACCTTCGTCAGGCCATCTTCCTCCCTCTCTCCCCTCCATACACAGCACCTCTTCCCACTGAAGAGATACGCTGCGGGCAGGAGCAGGCTCACAGTGGTCCTACGCCCACCATTGTGAGTCCCACCTCCGCCCAGCTCATCCAAGAGCAGGTGGGCGTGGTCGATTCCACTCTCTGTTTCCATCGCTCAGTCCTTCACGCCATTGTCGCAGCTCCAAGCTTTAGAGCTCAGCAGCAGCAGCACGGCACTAGCAGCCTCCACGCAGCGCGCAAGCCCCCGCGCTCAAGCCAGCAGCCGGCGCAAGCTCCTTCCACGCGCGCAGGCTCGCTCCAGCGGGCCCGCGCATGTAGAACCGGCCGCAACCGGTTGTCCGAGCCGCGCGGGAACTGTAGCTACCGTTCACGCGTTTCTGCGCGACACTGTAGCTACGGTGCGGTGATCGGAAAGTTTCTCACTTATCCGGTCACTAGGTGCTCTCTCTTCGCGCCGCAACCGCCTCCAGCACGTCGCCGCATCAGCGCCTGCGCCAGCATCTGCACCCGCTCCAGTGCCTGCACCCTTCTGTCCCACTCCCACTCCAGCCCGCAGCACGCTGCGTTGCACTCCCTCACGCCTGCTCCCTCCAGTGCGCACGCGTACCCTTGCGCGCCTGCGCTTGCGCGTGCATGCGCCTGTGCCTAGGTCATTAGACGTCGGCTGCCCCCACCAGACGCCTTAAACGCCTGCGCTCTCTCTCACAGCCACTCCCTCACTCTCCAGTAGACACATACACACACCACACTTGTACACACTCACGTGTACACACACACACTCACTTGTACACACCTATATATACTTATATATACATACATATATATACATATATATACATATACATATACAGATATATATATATATATTAGTACCTATATACTATATATAAGTATATATACGTACATACATAAATATATATATATATATATATATATATTTTTTATTTATACACATATATATACATATATACATACATATATACATATATATCTATAGATATAAATACATATATACATATATATATACATATATATATATATATATATATATCTATATCTATATACATATACATATATATCTAGTTATAAATACATATATACCTATATATATATTTACATATCTATATACATATATATACATAACGACCTATACAACCCTATCTATACATATATATAAATATATATATCTACATATATACACATATATATATATTTACATTCATATCACCTACCTGTATCCCTACACCACGCGTTATATCGCGGGAATATCTGCACCAGTTGTTGATATTCCTCGATACCCGCGTAGAGAAAGCGCCTCCGCACACACTTCAACACATCCATCCTACACTCCACGCGACACTTCGTCCTGCTGGTTGCGTCTTCCTAGACGTTGACCAACTCGACACCGTGCTACACGCCATTTCCACCTCCACCCCCACCCCTATATAGATATTATATATATATATCTGTATATATATAGATTACATTTATTTCTTTACAAGAAACCTCTATTTCTCTTTTGTTTCCTGCTATTAAAAAGATTAAAAAAATAGTAAAAGAGAAAAAATAATCCTTGTCTTGCAGGTACTCGGTCTTGCGAATAGCAAGACCAGTTTTTGGAACCCTAAATTGGCTCAAAGCCAAAAACTATTTGGCTAAAAGACAAGGACCTGATTTTGAGGGTGTACCTCAAGGACAAAATTATCAGCAAAAAAAGTCTTAAATAGAAAAGAATCAAAAACATAATAAACGCACGGAAGAGATTCATTGTAGGAAAGACATAGAAACTTATTCACCCTTAATCCCCGCCTCCCTGAGTTTGACCCTGGGCCTAAAAGTGACCAAGATAAAATCAAGTAGGCCAGGTTAAAATTTTTGTAAAAAGATGGTTAGGCTCGATTTAGGTTAATCACTATACTCATTTCAATGATTAATTCACTATATTAACACAACCTATCCGGGTCCCCACCATACTTTTTCTAGCGCCGTTGCCGGGGAAGTACGCATTCAGGTAAGTTTCTACTCCATTCCTTTAGTTTTCTCTTCTCACACCCTTCTCTTCACGGGTGTTTTTGTTTGCTGGTGTGCTGGTGAACCGGTTGCAAGAAGGAGGCAAGTAGAGGAAGTCGGAGACGTGGGTAGATCCAAGGTGGGAACGATAGCGAGAAGTCGCCGACACCGCATTGGAGCTTCGCCCACATTGCTGAACTGGTAAGTCTCTCTCTCTTAGCAGCTTAGGTCAACTAGTCACCTTAATAAAAAAAAAAAAAAAACTTCTTAGGATCTCTTAGGGCAAGTGGATTAAAAATCACTTGCTTGATTGTTTGCCATCACTCCCACCGCCCCAGGATTTCCCACCAAACATCGCATAGCAAAGATCCAAGAATCTTGATTCTTGAATCTTCGCCGTGTGAAGTGTTCTTTGAGGTAGGATTAAATAGATTGATTTCCATCCCTCCTTGCCTCATTCATCCACAATTCGGGATCACATTTCCGGTGGGGAGACTTGGAATTGAGTTGATTCCAACCCCACCATGACCTTTCACGTGCCTAAGATTCGATCCCGAATACTTCAACCCCAACACTTTGATTTTCTTTACATTATCTTGTGGTTGAGCCTTGTGTGTGGAACATCATTTTGGTGATTGGGAGCACTTGAATTGAAGTTCTTTGGCTCCCTTTCACATTAACCTAAAATTGACTCGTGCATCCACACATAGAAATTTCCACCTAGGGAAGCCCATTGCATTTTTAGCATGCATTAACTAACTCATATTGAAGAAGGGTTTGTTGGGCATAGAAAAACTTGTATTTTCTCAAAACCCAGAGATTGGTTGAATTGGTAATTCAGCGAAATCCTAAAATCCATACTACTTAAGGCTGAAACTCTAAAAACCATTCACCAATTAAAACTTCAATTCGAGGAGATTTCCCCGTTGCATGCTTGGTTTACACTTTCTAAAATCAACGCACTTGGGCATTACCTGTAAACAACGCCCTTCACATTCCAGAAACACTTGATCCTAAGCCTCTAATTAAAACTGGTAGCAACTTGACCCTTATTAAGGATTGGAGGTCTAACTACCTACGTGTAGCACCTACGTGCTGGTGTGGGTTCCCGCGTGCTATCGGGTGTCTAGGACTGGGGCAAACGGCCTTTCAATCTGGCCCGGTGGTTCTGCGGTGCTCGCATTTGGTTCCGTAGGTTGTGATAGTAGGTAACATAGATCTTTAGGTCTAAGGGCACACTATAGAGGTTAGGGCTTTGATTGTCTTGATTTGTCATCAAGTGTGCCTTTGCGGCATCATTTCTCTCATCTCTTTTTCCCTTCTTATCCCCCCAATTCTTCCTACAGTAGTGTATGTTTTGGAGGAGGTCACAAAACCTTGAATTGTTTGAATTGTCTGATAATTTTAGGAAAGAAGCCGAATCATCATCCTCCTCCACAAACATGGCTGCACGCCTACCCCCAAATCCCGAGGGAGGAAACCGCCCTCAAAACCCACCAGGTGGTGGAGCCATGGATCCCATAACCCGCCTCCAAGCCTAAATGGAAATGTATAATGAGCAAATTGAAGCCATTAGGGAAACCTAGGAGGAAATGCAGAACCCTCCCGAACGGGAGGACCCTAGGTCTCTTAGCTCTTATCAGAATCCCGCTACTACAGAGACCATAGAACAAATTCGGGTCCCCATGGGCGGGGACGACTTTGAATTGAAAACCAATATAATTGGCCTAATTAATTTCCACTTCCATGGTCTTGCAAGTGAAGATCCATTTCTCCATTTGGAAGCCCTAACACGATTGGCTGAAACTGTTAAACCGAGAAACATCGGGTTACCAATAGTCCTCATGAAAATGTTCCCATTTTCGTTGCGGGATAAAGCGTCGCAATGGTTACGCACCCTTGGGAGAACCATCCATTCTTGGGAAGATGTGCGAATAGCATTTCTCAAGAAATTCTTCCCAGTCGGGCGAACCAATGCGCTTCGCAGTGCTATAACTTCCTTTATGCAGCAAAACGGCGAACAGTTTAATGAGGCTTGGGAGAGGTATAATGACCTCCTCCGGAAGTGTCCGCACCACGGTCTGCCTAAGTGGCATATAGCCCAGATTTTCTATTATGGGCTTAATGAGACTTTGAAGCAGATTACAGACGCTTCCTGTGGAGGGAATTTCATGAATAAAGACGAGAATGGAGCATTTGAATTATTTGAAAATATGAGCAAAAACTCAATGAATAATGCCTCCATTATCGCCTTTAATCGTACCATCCTGCCCCGTAATGTTCACGAAGTTGACACGGGACCCTCCCATTCATCCACTGATCTTAACCTTATTGCACAAAAATTGGATGAAGTCTCTGTTATGCACAAGCTGGACGAGCTTCTGGCCAATCCCTCTTGTTCTATGGCAAACAGCCCTACCTCACCACTTCGTCACAATCCTAATTCTTCCAACACCAGGCTTATCCCTAGAAACCCCGTAAGATCTTCCTTACCAAGTGTCGCGCCGAGCGATTCGGTAAGTCATGTGGATCTGGCTTCTGCAAGCCAGTATTTTGACACGGAGGACCAAGCCTCCGTGTGCTCGGATGCTTATTTACATGCGGACTTGTCTTCTAGCTTAGAAGACGCTTGCGCCTTGGGGAACAACCCGTTCTCTGCTACTTATAACCTAGGGTGGCAAAATCATCCGAACTTTGCATGGTCCAGCAACCCGCAGCGCCAAAACCCCGCGGGTGGGCCAATGCGACCATCCGCACCCATCATCCCAAGGACCTAGTCTAATCCTGTGGCAAATCCGCCATTGGGTCCTTGCATACCGCAAACAGAACATGCATCAAGTCCTCTTGAGAAATTGATGCGAATGATGACGGAAATGTTGAAGCACCATGAAGTGAACATGACCTCTCTTCAGCACCAATTGGCGCAACAGAATGCTGAGATCAGTCAACTACGCATGGTAACTCGATCTCAGGGCACTCTTCCAGCCCAACCTATTCCCAACCCAGGAAATTTCGTACCCCGTGGTCCTCAACCACAGGTATGACCTTCTCAGGGGTAGGTTCATCAAATTCTGCAGGCTCCGAGCATTCCACCGGGATTTTAGGCTAATCGCGCTACATCACCTCACTCTTATGTCCCTATTATGAACCCTCCTCTGCCTTATGATCCCATTGGACCTGCTTCGTCCAATGCGATTACTACGAGAAGTGGTAAGCAAACCGTCAATCTGCCTCGACCTGATCCTGGCCCATCTTCTTCATCGCCCTCTCATTCGGGATGCGCACCTCATTTGCGAGAGGACGATATACCCAAACTGGTGCCAAAATCAGTTCCATTCCCTGAGGCTCTACTAATGGAGCCAAAAGGCAAGAAAAAGGATACGTAGGCTTTGATAACCTACATAATTTATTCAGGGATGTTGAAATCAAGGTACCCCTGCTAGAGGCTACCGACCACATACCTATTGTCGCTCGATTTTTCAAAGACTACACTACACCCAGGCGACAGTCAAAGAAAACAAAGAATCCGGTGGTTCTTTCGCCTCATGCGAGTTGTACTATACTGTCAAATCTACTACCGAAGCAGAAAGATCTGGGCACACCGCTTATTTCTTGTAGCATCCAAGGCTGCAATTTTAACCGTGCCCTGCTTGATCTAAGATCTTCCATCAATCTTATACCAACCATCATGCTCAAAAAGTTTGCTTTAGGAAATCTGAAACCCACCCCTGTCACGTTACAGTTGGCAGATCGTTCTGTCAAAATTCCAAAGGGTGTCGTGGAAGACGTGGTGGTTAGGGTCAACAGTCTCTATTTTCTTATTGACTTTCTTGTTTTGGATATGGAAGTTCCTAGCTCACTTTCTGATTGTCCGATCATCCTTGGTCGACCTTTCTTGGCCACAGCCCGTGCCCATATCGATTGCGAGTCGGGCTATATTGAGATTGTCGTTGGATCTGAGAAGCTCAAGCTAAACATCTTCAAGGCAGCGAAGAACTTTGATTGCGATTGCATCGAGGATGACACGTCTGACGAGGACATGGCCGTCAGCACGTGTATCGGACTAATGGGGACCTATTCTGACTGCTGCGGATTGCCTTTAAACACTAACGATTGCTTGACCGACACATATTGTGACGTTCCCCCATCCCTCCCTATTCCCGTACCTTCTCCTGACCAGACTTCTGACGAGGTTTTCTCTGCTTCCCATACCTCGTGGTATGAGTCATATTCGGGCTACTCACCGCCGGTCCACACTCTTGAAGATCGGATTGCCCTTTCTTTCCCACCAAATCAGGCGGATTTGCAAATCCACACTGGGGCCTTGAGCCCACAAACTGTTCACTGGGGCTATCCCTTTTTGGATCCATCTATCCAAGATGCCCCTCCTCTTGGCCAAACTGAGGGCCAACTTCTTCCTCCTAACCTATTTTCTTCTGATCTGTTTGGGACACTCTCGTCCCAAGAAATGCTAGATCTTTCACCATCCACTCCCAAGCTAAAAGAGCTGCCTGATATGCTTAAGTATGTTTTCTTGGGACCGAATGAAACACTCCCCGTAATCATCAATTCAAAATTGACTAGGGAGCAAGAGTGCAAACTAACAAAGGTCCTTATGGAACACAAGGCAGCCATTAGATGGTCTTTATCAGACTTAACGGGCATTAGCCCCTTCTACTGCACTCACCGTATATATATGGAGGAGGAGGCTCAACCTTCCCATGAGATGCAGCTACATCTCAACCCCAACATGCGGGAGGTCGTTAAGAAGGAAATTATTAAGTGGTTAGATGCGGGTATAATCTACCCGATCAGCGATAGCCCCCAGGTGAGTCTAATTCACGTCGTGCCCAAAAAGGCGGGACTCACTATCTGTGTCAATGACAGGGGCGAATCCATCCCTACATGCGTTTCTACATCTTCGAGAGTGTGTGTAGATTATAGGAAACTCAATGCTGTAACTAAGAAAGATCACTTTCCGCTACCTTTCATCGACCAAATCCTGGAGCGGTTAGCGGGAAATAAATTTTTTTATTTCCTGGATGAATTCTCAAGATATAACCAGGTGGAAATTGACCCCCGGGACCAAGAGAAAACCACCTTTACCTACCCCTTCGGCACCTTCGCATTTAGAAGGATGCCGTTCGGACTTTGTAACGTGCCAGCAACTTTCCAGAGATGTATGCTGGCAATATTCCATGACATGGTGGGTGACTTTCTCAAGGTTTTCATGGATGACTTTTTGATCTTTGGACCCTCTTTTGATAACTGTCTTGCCAACCTGACCCGTATCCTTAGGAGATGTATTGATGTGAACCTTGTGCTTTCCTAGGAAAAGAGTCATTTTATGGTACACGAGGGAATTGTTCTCGAGCATATCATCTCCGATAGGGGTATCGAGGTTGACAGAGCTAAGCTAGATGTAATTGCTGATTTACCTGTTCCTGGCTCTGTCAAACAAATCCGCTCCTTCCTGGGACACGTCGGTTTCTATAGGAGATTCATCAAAGACTTCTCCAAGATTTCTCGACCTTTAACTCATCTCCTATCGACCGACGTACCCTTTGATATGGGCCCCAACTGCATATGAGCATTCATGCAGCTGCGTGATGCTGTCACCAAGGCCCCTATTCTTCAGCCACCTGATTGGTCCCTTGACTTTGAACTCAAGTGTGACGCTTCCGACCTTGCAGTCAGAGCCATCCTGGGACAAAGACGCGATAGACACTCCTTTGTGGTGTACTACGCCAGTAAGACATTGGACGAGGCCCAGCGTAATTATACTACCACTGAGAAAGAACTACTGGCGGTCATCTTTGGGTTGGAGAAATTCCGCTCTTACCTTCTGGGCTCATATGTTATTGTTTTCACTGATCACGCGGCCATTCTCCATCTCATGCACAAGAAGGATGCCAAGCCTAGACTGATTCATTGTATCCTTTTGCTTCAAGAATTTGACAATGAGATCCGCGATAAGTCTGGAGCCCAGAATGTTGTGGCCGATCATCTCTCGAGACCTGACCACATTGGACTTACCTTGCCGATCAATGAGATTTTTCCCGATGAGCACCTATTGGCAATTAATGTGGCAAGTGGACCTTGGTATGCCAACATTGCCAATTACCTTGCTTCTGGTTCCCTTCCACGTGGCTGGCCTAAAAACCAGCGCGAGCGTCTCATTGCAGAAGCAAAGTATTATTTCTGGGATAATCCACTTCTTTTTCGAATAGGTGCTGATCAGATCATCCATCGCTGTATTCCTAACAGTGAATTCCCCAGTGTGCTATCCTTCTGCCACGACCAGGCTTGCGGAGGCCATTTCTTTGGGAGGAAAACTGCAGCCAAGATGTTGCAGTGCGGTTTCTTTTGGCCCTCCCTTCACCAGGATGCACACAATTATGCCAAACATTGCACTAGGTGCCAGTCGTTAGGGTCAATGTCATGTCGTGACATGATGCCCTTGCAACCCATCCTAGCTACTGAAATCTTTGACATTTGGGGAATTGATTTCATGGGTCCCTTTCCTCCTTCCAACTACTTCGAATATATCCTCATGGCTGTTGATTATGTTTCGAAATGGATCGAGGTTATTCCCACGCGCCATGCTGACCATGTTATATCCACTCGTTTCGTCAAAGACCACATTTTTGCACGCTTTGGGATCCCTCGAGTCATTATCTCGGATGGAGGAAGTCACTTTACCCATGCTTCTCTTCGGGCACTTCTGAGGAAATATGGAGTCCACCATCGTATCGCATCTCCATATCACCCTCAGACGAACGGTTAGGCTGAGGTGTCGAACCGGCAAATCAAGCAAATTCTCCAGAAAACGGTTCGGCCTGACTCTAAGGATTAGTCCGACAAGCTGATTGATGCACTTTGGGTGTATCGGACTGCCTTCAAGGCTCCCCTAGGTATGTTTCCTTGTAGAATCATTTACGAGAAGCCTTGTCATTTGCCTGTGGAGCTGGAGCACCGTGCTTATTGGGCGGTTCGCCAATTTAACCTCGACCCAGACCTGTGTGGTCAAGAAAGGAAACTCCAACTCCAAGAGCTGGAAGAGCTCCGTTGTGAAGCCTATGATTCTGCCTTGACTTTCAAGCAACGTACTAAGGCTTTTCACGATAGCCGTATTCAGCGGAAGGAATTTGAGCCATCTCAGCAAGTTTGGCTTTACAATGCCCGGCTCAAATTCTTTCCTAGGAAATTGAAGTCCAAATGGACTGGTCCTTTCCTGGTCTCAAGACCATTTCCCAACAGGGCTGTTGAAATTGAAGACCCCAAATCTGGGCATAAATTTATGGTCAATCGGCAGCATTTAAAACCTTATCTTACTCATGAACTTGCCCCCGTTGGAGAAACTGTTGCCCTGCTGGAGGGTAACTAATGTCATGCCTCATTCTGAGTCCAGATGGGGACGTTAAATTCAGCGCTCGTTGGGAGGCACCCCAACAACACTCTGCCACTGTCACAAACACTTCACTTCGCTTCACCACCCACCATCCACCCACCCTACCACCCTGCTAAATACCCTGCACCTCAGCTCTCGTTACCCGATCTTTGGACCTTCCTCTACCCTACCCTGCATGCATATGAGGACATAGCATCATTTGGCATAGGGGGGTGGATAGGCATCTATAGAATCTGGGTATTATATGGTATCATGTAGCTTCCATCCATCTATAGATATGTACATTAAAAAAAAAAAAATCGGTGTTTAGTAATGATCTGAAGGCTGAAACAAAAATACAATAAGTGTTTATGGATATTCAACCACTATTTTGAAGACTTTCAAGGTCACAGAAGCTTGATTCGCTCAGGCTCAGCTTAATTCACTTGAGCATTGACAAGATAGATCGGAATCTCTCATAACTAAGGACGTATTCTTATACCCGAGACATCAGTATAGGATCCGTTGGTTTGCTTCTACTTGAAAGCCTAAGTAATCTTGGTTCACACTACACATATCAAGAAAGACCAGGTGAACATAAGATCCAACCCTAGTGTTCATTAGGGAAGGTGGAGTCCTTACCTGTGCGTGTAGGTAGACTTTTTATCCCAGGCTTTAATCTTATGTTTAGGTGAGACTCTTTTCACCAAAAAGGAACTCTCCCACCAAAAGAAAAGTGTGCTCCTCCAAATAAAGTTTTAAGAGATATACTGACACGTGTTTAAAAAAAAAAAAAAGTCTCGCAAATACTTGTAAAGTCTTCTCCCTAAAAAGTTTTTCAGGGCAAGTTAGAAATACCATGTTTCTTCCATATATTCTTTAAGCCACAAATGTAATAAAATGGGAGTTGAGTTCTCCGTCATCTTTTTAAGGGTCAATCCAAAGACACAAGCTGAAACTGGGACCAACCTACACTTAAAAATTCATGAAACCCTAGGCTTGAGTCTTAATGTTCATCTAGTTAGTCTTGATCCTTCACTATGCACAAGCCATAATCTCTTGAGTTCTCGAGTACGGCAAAAACCTCCTGAGTCCTGGAAATCGTTCTTAAGGTTTAAATATCAAGAGTCCAAGTTAGTCGAGAGATGGTCTATGTCACGTAAGGCTTAAAGTACTGATAGTCTTCTCTGCAATTGGTTCTCACAATATCAAATAAACACACCTATGTCGCCTCAGAAGAAAATCTTCAGCTTAAAATCATTTCTAAATACAATACAAAATATTTTGCTAGGGACTAGCAAAAGATAAGCATAGGGGTATGATTGCACAGCAATCATACACCAATAAATATGCCATCTTGTGTTATTTTCTAGCACTGCCATTGCATATTAGGTAGCCATAGTTGCATTTGTAAAAATTGACACATGCATGCATTTATTTGAGAGGGGAGGAAAGTGAATAATTGCCCATGTAACTAACATCTTCTTCAAGTGCTGCCTCGCAATTTCACCATCTTCATTTTTTATTTTGCTTTAAACTCCTTCCCCACGTGGCTGCAGGGCATGGCTTGCTCTTCTTCGCACCATTCTCTGCCAACGCATGCCCTGCCAGCTGCATTGTTGGGCATGCACACCTAGGGCATGGCCGTGCATGCCTCCTTCTCCTTTAAAAAGCCCTCCTCGCTTCCTCGCGCAGGCAGCCTGGCGCATAGAGACACGGCAGCCACCTTCGTCAGGCCATCTTCCTCCCTCTCTCCCCTCCATACGCAGCACCTCTTCCCACTGAAGAGATACGCTGCGGGCAGGAGCAGGCTCACAGTGGTCCTACGTCCACTGCTATGAGTCCCACCACCGCCCAGCTCATCCAAGAGCAGGTGGGCGTGGTGGATTCCACTCTCTGTTTCCATCGCTCAGCCCTTCACGCCATTGCCGCAGCTCCAAGCTTCAGAGCTCAGCAGTAGCAGCACGGCACCAGCAGCCTCCACGTAGCGCGCAAGCCCCCGCACACAAGCCAGCAGCCAGTGCAAGCTCCTTCCACCCGCGCAGGCTCGCTCCAGCGTTCCCGCGCATGCAGAACCGGCTACAACCGGTTGTCCGAGCTGCGTGGGCACTGTAGCTACTGTTCACGCGTTTCTGCGCGACACTGTAGCTACAGTGTAGTGACCAGAAAGTTTCTCACTTATCCGGACACCGCGCGCTCTCTCTCCGCGCCGCAACCGCCTCCAGCCCGTCGCCGCGTCAGCGCCCCTGCCTGCTCCAGTGCTCGCGCCTGCATCTGCACCCACTTCCGCTCCAGCACCTGCACTCGTCTGCCCCACTCCCGCTCCAGCCCGCAGCGTGCTGCGTTGCGCTCCCTCACGCCTGCTCCCTCCAGTGCGCGCGCACCCTTGTGCGCCTGCGCGTGCATACGTCGGTGCCTGGGCCATCAGACGTCGGCTGCCCCCACCAGATGGCTTAAACGCCTGTGCTCTCTCTCACAGCCACTCCCTCACTCTCCAGTAGACATACACACACCACACTTGTACACACTCACGTGTACACACACACACACTCACTTGTACACACCTATATATACTTTTATATACATACATATATATATACATATACATACATACATACATACATATATATATATATATATCCATATACATATATATATATCTCCATATATCTATATATATAGATACTTATGCTAATATATCTATATACATATACATATACATATGTATATCTATACATATACATATATATATGTATATGTATACATATACATATACATATATATATATATATATACATATACATATATATATATCTATATATGTATATGTATACATATACATATCTATATATATATATATATACATATACATACATATATATATATGTATATGTATATATATATATATATCTATATATGTATATATATATACATATACATATATAACTAGTTATAAATACATATATACCTATATATATATTTACATATCTATGTACATATATATACATAATGACCTATACAACCCTATCTATACATATATATAAATATATATATTTACATATACACATATATATATATATATATATTTACATTCATACCACCTACCTGTATCCCTGCACCATGCATTATATCATGGGAATATCTGCACCAGTTGCTGATATTCCCCGATACTCGCGTAGAGAAAGCACCTCCGCACACACTTCCACACATCCATCCTACACTCCATGTGACACTTCGTCCTGTTGGTTGCGTCTTCCTAGACGTTGACCAACTCGACACCGTGCTACACGCCATTTCCACCTCCACCCCCACCCCTATATAGATATTATATATATATCTGTATATATATAGACTACATTTATTTCTTTACAAGCAACCTCTATTTCTCTTTTGTTTCCTGCTATTAAAAAGATTAAAAAAATAGTAAAAGAGAAAAAATAATCCTTGTCTTACAGGTACTCGGTCTTGCGAATAGCTAGACCAATTTTTGGAACCCTAAATTGGCTCAAAGCCAAGAACTATTTGGCTCAAAGCCAAGGACCTGATTTTGAAGGTGTACCTCAAGGACAAAATTATCAGCAAAAAAATCTTAAATAGAAAAGAACCGAAAACATAATAAACGCACGGAAAAGATTCATTGTAGGAAAGGTGTAGAAACTTATTCACCCTTAATCCCCGCCTCCTTGAGTTCGACCCTGGGCCTAAAAGTGACCAAGATAAAATCAAGTAGGCCAGGTTAAAAATTTTGTAAAAAGATGGTTAGGCCCGATTTAGGTTAACCACTATACTCATTTCAATGATTAATTCACTATATTAACATAACCTATCCGGGTCCCCACTAGCGCAGCCCAGTCCCAAGAAGCATTCCAGGTGGTCAATTGATGCGGCCCCCTTCATCCTTGCTTCAATTGGAACCTTCTTCATTTTCTACTGTGCTAAGACGAAGGCGGGTGGGATAGTCCCACCTCGTGAGCTACTGATGCAGCGACCGCACATATTAGTAATTTGTGCCTCAACCCGGTTGCCTCCAAGAGCACCGAGGTGAGGTGCCACATGCATGCTCCGCACGCACGTGCCCTCGCTCATGCTCACGCCTCGTGAGTCTGGGCCTTGACCCGTTTACCCGGTTACCCGGGTCTGGTCTGGTTTGCCCGATTCGAGAGAGAAGAGAAGAGAAAGAAAAAGAGAGAAGGGGGGTTTTGCCTCGCCTCCTATCTCTCGACACTTAGCGAATTCTGAGGAGGCTTTTGCCTCTGTTGGTGTTGGTGCTGTGCTCTACTGTGCCTCTCCCTGAGGCTTGAGGAAGAGAGGCCTTTACCTCTGTTGCTGGTTCTGAGTGCACTGTGCACTTATCATACGTGGCATTTAGTTGATTGATACTGTAGCATTATTTGAGTATAATTGTAATAGGGTAATTTGGTGATTCAAATCACCATTTTTACCCTAATCTTTTTGCCACATTGACTTTTGAATCTACATTTATATCATGTGTTCAGAAATTTCATCATATATTGATATCTTGTGATAGAATTACAATCTTGAGATTTATTTTGCTACTTGCTCCCAGTGACGACCTTGGATTTTATTCAAGTATAAATTTTATTTGTTTTTGCACTATTACGACCCATACTACAATGAGTGACTTCCAAAACATTGTTTCAACACGTAAACATTTTGGGGCTGTTGCCAGGGAGCAACACGCAATTTGATCTCTTGATTGCAATATCTGATTTGATACTAACTTGCTCTATCTATTTTGTTGTGATCTGTACAGAGGAATCCAATCAAGGAGAGTCAGAGAAGCATCAAATACTCCAGGGGCAAGTAAACTCTATCCACTTTCTCCTAAGCCCCTGATTCCGAAAAAGCTAAAAGAAGAAAAATCAATTAGGGCTAACTCGCATTCTATTATTAGATTAATCATCGCAAGTTGCCTGATTCGATACATTCTTTTTTTTTTTAAAACACCCCAAACTTGATTCTTGCACCTACTTAGGGAATTTAGACACCTAGGGCTACCACCTTCATGATTGAAGCCTTAGATGCTAGATTTGGAATTAATTGATTAGCCAATTAATAGCCAATAAGGATTTCAATTCTAGGGTTTTAGAGACACACTTGCTTAAAACAAGAATCAATCTTCCCAAATTATGTGTGTCCTAAGCCTTGTTTGAACTTTTCTAAGAAGCAACCCCTAAAAATCAAGCTCTAAATCTCACTTGAATCCTAAAAGTGGGACCTAATAATCAAGGACAAATCAGGTGAAGTTGACCCACCTTGCAGGGTCAACCAATCTTCAAATTAGGTCATCACTCACAAAAACATCTTAAAGCTCAAGTGAAATCCTAAGCACCCACGCTCTAAACTTTAAATTGCTAGACTTAAGATAGGTCACCATTCTGGTCTACTTGGACCCTCAGTGACACGGAAGGTTGGGTTGGGGAAACCCTGTAACCCATGGGGATGCTTTACCATGTAGGGGTCATTGCAGGACTCCCCCTTCCACGTACTCCCCACTCATGTCAGAGAAGATGCCATCATACAATGTCGAAATGTCGTTGGTGCGTTGCAGAGGCCGAAGGGCATTCACTTGGAGGCGAATGCTCCGAAGGGACATGTGAAAGTGGTCTTGTCTTGATCTTCCAGGCTAATCGCCACTTGATTGTACCCGGAGTACCCATCCAAAAAGCAAAAGAAACTGCGTCCAACTAACCGTTCTAAGATCTGATCAATGAACGTCATGAAAAGTGATCCTTCTGGGTGGCTGTGTTCAGTTTTCTGTAATCCATGATGTCATGGTGTGGGTTGGGGTGGATTCGCCCTTATCATTTTTCAAGACGGTGACTCCTGCTTTCTTGGGCACAATCTGGATCAGACTCACCCATTGGCTGTTATTGATTGGGTATACAATGCCCACATCCAGCCATATGATGATCTCCTTAACAACCTCTAGCATATTTGGGTTTAGCCATCTTTGAGGTTGTCTCGAAGGTTTCACTCCGTCATCCATGTAAATGTGATGAGTGCAATATGAGGGGTGAATACTGCGGAGATCAGCAATGCTCCACCCTATAGTAGCCCTATGGTCTTGTAGCATAGAAATCAGTTGATGCTCCTATTCTTGGGTTAAGTGAGCACTAATAATGACTAGGTATGTCTCACTTTCGCCCAAGAACACATATTTAAGTGAATCAAGTAGGGGCTTCAATTCAATCATGGGTGGGTCGGAGTCAAAAATGGGAATAAGAGGAGCAGAATCGAAGGTGGGAATCTGATGATTCGGATGCGCATGAATTCCCGTTGATTTGCTACCTGTAAGATAGTCGATCGTGACTGCGTTAATGGGAAACCCATTAGCTGTGGTCACGTCTTCCTGCAATAACAGGGGCGATTCAGTAGTGTGCAGATCAGGATAGCTAGAGTCAGGGGTGCTATGGTCAGAAACACACCCTAAACAATTAGATCCTCAGGGAGATATGTGCAGTGATGTGGTCTCAGTCCCGTGTGGATCAAGGTCCAAGAACCCTCATAGTGCAGACGAATGAGACATTGGGTTGTTGCAAAAGAGCCCAATGTTACCATAGTATACTGAATCTTCGTCTTCACCATCCTCCTCGATTCGATCACAGTCGAAGTTCCTTGATGCTCCGAATATGTCAAGTCGAAGTCGCTTATTACCTAGGGCTATCTCCATACACTCGGATGCACAATCAATGCTTGCTCAGGCTGTTGCCAGAAATGGACGACCTAAAATAATTGGTACATCACGGAGATTAGGAGGAACCTCCATATCAAGAATGAAAAAGTCTGTGGGGAAGCAGAATCTGTGGACTTTTACGATCACGTTCTCAACCACCCCCCTTGGTGTTTTCACTGATCTATTAACTAGTTGAATTATGATCGAGGTGGGTTTTAACTTCCCAAATCGGAATCGATCATATACTGCAGTGGGAGTCAGGTTGATGGACGAACCCAGATCAAGAAGAGCCCGATCAAATGGAGAATCCTGCAAGAAGCAGGATATGAGTGGGTTACCAGGATCTTTTTTTTCGACAATAAGTCGGCTAGAATCATAGCGCTAGCCTCCTTTGACAGTACTGCCTGTCGTCCAATTCTTGGCTGTCGCTTCGGGGTACAGTAGTCCTTAAAGAACCTAGCGACAGCAGGGATGTGATCAATGGCCTCGAGAAGAGGACCCTAAATATGTACTTCCTTGAACATAGACTTCAGGTCCTCAAAATTCCACGTGTCCTTCTTCCACACTACATTTTGTGTTAGAGGCTCGAGAAAAGGAACAGGAATCTCAGGGTCAAGTAGCCTCTTGCCCTTATCCACCGTAGGTGGCTCCTGAGATGGAGTCCAACCATCCTGTGGTGGAGGGTGAGAAAAATCAGGGCCCATCTACCTATATGGTGGGTCAAATGTCTTCCTTTCGCTCCTCAACGAGACATCCTTCGCATCGGCCTGCTGTCCATGAGGTGGTGGAGGAGTGGAAGGGGCAGAGTATGCAGGGTTTTGTATCAAAGGTAGCTGGCCTTGGGCATAACCAGGTGGCATAGGAGGTGCCTGTAATATGGCGTGTGCTTGTCCCTGTGGTGCCTGAAACCTAGGCGGGGCGCCCTAGTTCTGCACATATCATGGGTTTGGGATAGGTTGGGAGGGCAAGGCTCCTTGGGTCCTAAGCTCCTATAGCAACTGGTTTTGAGTGTTTTGTATGTTCTGTAATTGGTCGGCCATTGCCTTCATGATCTTCAAGCTATCCTATGTAGACTTTCGCATTAATTCTTACAGCTCCTCTTTTAGTGCCTCCAAATCGGCTTGCTTTGGAGGGTGATTGGCAGCTTGATGCAGCGGCTAGTTTATAGAACGGGGTTGCTGCTGCTGAGATGGGAAAGGCTGCTGCCTAGGGTACGTGTTCTGTGCATTCCCGTACTGCCTGGTCTGGTAGTGTGGATCTTGATGTGGTCTCTGTGAGTTACCTAACCAGGAGAAGTTTGGATGTTGGCGCCAACCAGGGTTATACATCTCTGAGTACGAGTTATTATGCTCGTATCCCTGAACAGCACTGACGTCTTTGTAGGCCGACGATGTCTGAGGCATATATTCATCAAGGGGATACGTGTTATAATCATCGTGTGGTGTGTAACCCTGATCAAATGGTGCCAGATCAGGATTATTCGCGGGATCCTGATACATAGAATCCCATAAATACGGAGGAGGTGCATCCCGAGTGAATAGATTAACTTGAGCAAGAGGGGCTCGGGGTGCATAAGAATATTTAGGAGCAGCAGAGCTTCCGGGAAGCTCCGGTTGAACATGAAGTACTTCATCAATTTTCTTTCCCAACAGATCCATCTTAACCAAGCTCCTTGGCGATGATGCTCATGTCAGCTCGAATAGACTCTGCTTGAGCCTCATGAACACTCACTCGCTGCTGTCCAGGTCGCTGGAATTAGTTCATCGACACGGCATGTTACGACCCGATTCCCGAATCCCTACAGGACACGAGATCGGCTCGACTCGACTAATCCCAAGACCCAGTCGTCCAACAAGAAATAACCAAAAAGTAGGAAAGTAAACCACATTCACTATGCTAAGGAACTAATAGTAAAAGAGTATAGCAGTAAAGGAAGTAAAAGCTGCTAACAATACACATCACCACCACAACAGTAAAGCGGAAACAAAGTACAGAAACAGAATGGTAACAATAGTCTAACTCACTAGCAAAAGGAAGTACAAGAAAAACAGGAACTACTGCTGGGCTCGACTGGGCCCAGCACCCTCTGCAGCCAGTGACTCGAGCTGCTCAACTCCTGGACCCGAAAAGGGTTACGAGTAAACGGAGTCAGCAAGTGCTGAGTAGAGTGGCAACCAAACTAATAGAAGAAGTAAAGGCTACAGGTAAATTTATCTTTTCCAGTTATTTTGTTTTACTAATCATTTCCTTTTTTACCCATTGGTTTACTTTCAGATCTCTTTCTTGATCTCGAATGTTCCTCATGGGAACGATCTTGATTGCAGTCTTTTCTGTAGAGTAAAAGGCACATGTGGTGCTCTCCTGGCCGGGAGATTCCCCCGTGGTGATCCTACACCCAGTCAACCACCTCGAGGTCACGGATAGACGTAGCGGTGACTACGGCATGTGCGATAAGTGCACAGGTAGCTACCCCGCACTGGCACGCGGTCAGTTGGTTCCGCTAGCGGGTACACCCAAAGTACAGCACGGAACAGTATAAGGCCTAGCCTTCTCAGTAACAAGGGCCTAGCCCCTCAGAACCAAACAGGGGTCTCACCCCTCCACAGTCTGCGCACCCTCGTCTGATTACCCTAGTTTGCCTAGTGGGCCTAACAAGTCAGTGTAGGGTGGCTAGCTCTCTCCCTACAATAGTAGCTCTTCCCGGTACAGTGTACGCGAGGGCCAAAGAAGTCGGTGTAGAGTGGCCAATCCTAACCCCGGGTCCAAACCCAAGGGCAGCTAGCTCCGCTCTACACTAAACAGGGGACAGTCGCTCTCCTTGGTACCACGTACTCAAGGGCCAGCACACTTCCCACTCACATTTCAAAATCCATTCCATTTATCCACAGGAGCTCTACTCCTAATTCCCCGTAGGGTTCATGCTCGTATTCAATATGTTGTTCCATACCAGGTTTCATCATTTACATTTCCATTCTCATATTATACACATGCAGGTCGTATTTCCATCATTTAACATATACAAAAAGTAATGTCATAGGTAACTGTTAACTAGCACAGGCATTTCACATTTCACAGGCAGCTTGTATTTATTAACAGGCAGCTTGTATTTGCAATCTTAACACGCATACAAACAGTGCAAGTACTTCTCGTCCTAGGATTCATGCCACATCCTAGGTTTCTAGTTATCCAATTTCACATATGCATTCATGTTTTATAATTAAAACAAGGGAAACCACTCTACCAAACAATCCGGGAGTACTGGGGGCTCGAACGGCAGGCTCACGTGCCTCAGCAAGCCCTGAACCCGCAATAGATTAAAGTCCTATACCAAGGAGCATACCACAATGGAACATTCAGAACAATATATAACATGTAGAGGAACTCACAAGGAAAACATCGATATCTTGTTTGCATAAAACATACCTCAAACGGACCCTAAACGGGTCAAAAACAGGGCTGTAGACCTAAATCAGACGTCTGGCACAAGGTCCAAACGTCTTAAAAGTATCCAGAGTCTCACCTCAGGTTCCTACTTCAACTTCAGACATCCAGAACCCCTTCTTGACCGTTTGGACCTAGCTCCAGACGTCCGACCTCTCCACTAGTTGTTTGGAAGTGCTTCTGGTCGTCTAGAAAGCTGTCCAGAAATCCGAAATGCGTGGGAGGGCATGCTCCACGCCTTCTCGAAGCTATCTCTGCATGCGACAGGCGAATCATCCACTTTTAGCCATGCAAATCGAAACTGTGGTGCGGCCTGCATGGCCGTAACCGCAAGAAGAATAGACCTTCACGGAACACTGCTTTCAGACATCCGGTGTTGTCACCAGACGTCCAACCCGTCGTCTGGACGGCACACCAGACATCTGATTCTGGGAAAATCCCAGAATCAGAATGACCTTCTGCTCCTCTCCGTGCGCAGCCGCGACCTCTCCTCCTCGCCTGCAACTCCGACTGCAGCAAGTGTCGAGGATGTCTCCCCCGACGTGCTCCTCCTCCTGCACATGCCGCTTCGGCCGTGAGTCCTCTGGAGAGCTCCCACGATCTCGTGAACACAAGCTCTTCTTCCTCCTCTCCTCATGCCGCCTCTCTTCCTCATCGCTCGCTCCCGTGCCCTCTCTCGCGCTCGCCCCTCTCGCTGCAGTGGAGAGGAAGGAAGGAAGGTGGCTATGGTGAAGTGGGGAAGAGAGGAAGGGGGAGGAGGGTTTTATAAGGGAGTGGCTAAGGTTCGGGTGGAGGAGAGAAGAGAGAGAGAAAGAAAAGAGCGATACTGTCTGCGCGCAGACGCGAAGTTACATGTAAAATTTTCAATTTTCAGAAGTCTGGGAAGGGGTCCAGATGTTTGACCGACAGTCCAGACGTCTTAAAAGGCTCAGAACATAACGGGTCATTACACGGCATTCATTGAATTCTCCGCTAATGACTCGAACAACTCAAATGCGTTATTCTCATCTTTAGCGAGGAAGTTCCTGCCACTGGATGCATCGGCCAGGTACTGATGTGTGTCGTTCAGCCCATGGTAGAAAATCTGGGCTATGTGCCATTTGGGCACACCATGGTGCGGGCATTTCCTCAAGAGATCATGAAATCAGTCCTAGGCATCATGCAACTTCTCCTTGAGTACTTGGGAGAAAGTCGTAATCGCCTGCCTCATCGCGTTCATGCGACAGATCGGGAAGAACTTCCGCAGGAGTTCACGTCGTAATTCCGATCATGTTCCAATCGGCTTCTCGATGGTTTTGAACCAGTATGAAGCTTTATCCCTAAGAGAAAACGGAAATAGCTTCAGGAGAATAATTCCAAGATCTACGTCCTTTGGTCGAGCCATTTCCACAATTCGACTCAGGTCCTCTAGATGCTGGAATGGATCCTCATTCGAGTTTCCATAGAAGTAATTCTGAATCATCCCAATTAGATTGGGCTTGAGCTCAAACGTGTCTCTGCCTGCAAGAATCCAAACTAAAGGTGCAACAATATGTGCTGCCAGATCTTAGAAATCCTGAAGTTCTCCTCATGGTGGATGCTGCATTCTATTAAAGTGTTCAAGATATGGTCTATACTCTGTTTCTGCCGTTCCTCAGATTCAATGACCCGGGCTTCCAAACGAGCCATCGGGTCTAGATTTGCTGGATCCTGACCAGGTCGGGGTCTAGGGTTAGCCATTGTGGCTAAGCAGATAGAAAAAGAGGGTGGGGGACAAGATGGCCTGGGTGAAGTGACTCGCCTCCTTAGGAGTGGCTCCCAAGGTCCAACCAATTGAGGTTTGAGTGACCTCCTCCCTCGCATGCACCAACCAACCCTTAGGTTGGTGTAGCCAGCCAGACAAGGCTAAGGCCCTATCAATCAGATGGTCCTTATGATCAAATAACCAAATTTTTCATTTAAAATTCTAATTCCTGAAGAGAAAATTTGTTGTTCAACTGACTAAAAGTAATTCCCGTCTCTCAATCTAACCCAGCTAGTCTAGTTACGAGGGGACTAAGGGGAAGGTTCTTCCTTTGGCTTACGCCTCTAGTTCCGTTGACCCCTAAGCCGAGGTTGTTTGACACTACCCCGCAGACTTAGTCACTAGGTTTGGCAAGAGCGATTGAAACCACCCAGTAGTACGACAACAAATTCAGGTTTATTTCATTTTTTTTTTAAATAATTTTAACCCGTTTTTCTTCTTCATTGGGGTTCATGGTGAGTGGCCCACAAGGTGATCAAGCTCACTGGCCAAACACTACACTTGATTGAGTCTAGGTTAGCCCAAATGTGTGATCTCTAGAGTGTAACCCTAAAGGTGTAACCTAGGGCTCATGCAATTCTAGGGTTTTTTTTTCTTTTTTTATAGCCAACCACAAAATAAGAATAATTCTCTGATAAAAATTGGAATCAGAATAAGTTGAAATTTGGTAAGTAGATTCCTTTTTCAATTATCTTTTCAAAGAATATTTTTTTTGTAATTTTTACTATTTCAACTGAATTTATAGGGACTTTTGATTGTTAGGGGGTCAGATATAGAATTTTGACCCCTGGTCGATTTTTTGCTTTGAAATAGTATCATATGATCTTCAAAAATTCAGGAAAAATATGTAAATTAAAGCCAATGAGATCAACTTTTAATGGCGCCATTTGACAGATAGCAGTTCTCGCGCATGTTTTGAAAACAGAGATCTCGTCGTAGTATAGTGTGCGAAAACGCTTGTCAAAAATAATTTATAAAATATCGAGACTTGAGTCTCGGTCGTTCGACTCTGGGAGGCATTTAGAAAATGTAGATTTGAATTTGATCTAGCTCGCTCTACTTATTCAGAAATGCATTCCATTTTACAATAATTCGTATTGATGCACGACATGCTTAGTTGCAAAAGAATACAAATTTCACGCATGCAACTTTAATCACAAGGAAATATGGCAATCAGCTCATGATGATTTTCACACATAGACATAGAGATATATAAAAGATGATTTCATTGATTGCATCATGGTGGCTACAGAGTGAAGCTCGCAGAAAGCTTGTACAAGAAAGCTTGAAAGCAATAACTTAGCTAACAGAAAACGACTGCATACATGAATCTATGGGGGGGATTGTGCATGCATCATTGGGGGAGAATATGGAACTACACTACTAAGCAATAGTAAAGCGGTAAATCTACGAAGAACTATTCTACTTAGTTAATAGAAATAAGGGCATTCGGAGGTGGCTCCGATGGCCTTTGACTTGGTTGAGAGGAGGGACGGCCAATGGTGCTTAAGACAACCCTTGGAGAGAGGTTGGAGGTGATCTAGGCCTGGCATGGAGGTGATGGAGATGCCATGGTGTGCTCATGGAGATGGAGGTGGAGTAATGGAGGTGGAATGAGGCTAAAACTAGATGGAAGGCTAGATGGGTGCAAATGGCCACCCAAAGGTCCTTTAAGTAGACCCAAGGGAGCCTCTCTAGAGAAGTGTGGAACTCTCTAGAGAGGACTATGGTGGGAGGTCGTGGGAGAGTGAGATAGAGGATGGATGGGTGGTTTTTAGATCCACATTTGGTGGATCTAAAAATTGAATGCATCTTGGTTGCTATTTTTAGCAACCAAGGCAACAACACATGGTAGAGAGTTCTAGAGAACTCTAGGCTAGGTATTTTCGTATGGATGGTGTGTGTGGGTTGAAACCTATGTGGCTAGGTTGATTAGGTTAGGTTCTAGTGGGTTTAGGTCAAGGTAGGTCTCAAATTAGGTCAATGAGAGGAGACTCTTTGTAGGAGGAGAATGTCGATCCTGGCGATCGGCGGTTTAGGTGCGACGGCTGGTGGGATTAGGGAGGGTGAGGGGTGGCATACTTGGAGGTCGAAAGGATGGAGGAGGATGGAATGGGGGAATTCTGATGCATACGGCCAAAGGGGGATGGAGGCGAGGTGGTCTGAGAGAAGAGGAACAAAGCCAACCGGCAAGACTGTTTGCTTCCGATGCCGGCGGCGGGGACACTTGGCGGCCACCTGTCGATCTCCTATGGTATGTATGGGGTGTGGGGGATTCGGCCACAAAATGGATTCGTGTAGGGGTTTGGGGGGGGGGGTAGATGAGTTATCGCCGTTTCGCGCACTCTGGAAATTTGAATTCTAGGGCTGGGCAGACGCTGCCTCCGCCCCCACTTCTGCGCAACTCGGGAGGGCTTATGGCTGATGTGGAGGTTCTTATGACTATGAGCATCAAGGCTGCAGAGATGGCCTTGTGGGAATCTCTGGTTGGGGAGGTTATGACTCGAAGACCGACGGCGGAGAATGTTCGCGCCCTGGTAACCTCTCTGTCCCTTTCAACTGATTCCTGGCAGATCTCTTTTCTATCAAGTACACATTTTGTGCTCTTTGGTTTGGGTGCGGGGGATGTTGAGAAATTGCGATTCCATACATCGTGTAACGACGACGTCACGGTGATCTAGAGGCTGGTCTCTCTTTTTGATGGAGCCCTATCGGAGAGACCGCCACAGAGAGTGGGAACTAGGTCTGGAAATCTTGAGATTGAGGGACTTCCTCTACATCTGAGGTCGAAGGAGGTAGTTCATCAATGATCTCAAGCTTTGCAACTGTGGCAGAAGATGCGATCATCGGACTGCTTGATGGGAATGGGTGTCTACTGAGTGTGAGGGTCGATGTCTTCATCACTGGCTCTATACCTGATTGTCTAATTTTGAGATGTGGTGGAAGTTCCTGGATGCTGAGGCTGAGGTTCCTAGTGGGGGATGTTGTAGCAAAGCAGCGTAAGTCATCTGAACCTATAGCTGATGAGGAGGAGATTGCTCAGGAGTTGTACATGGACCATGGCATAAATCCTTGGCTGTCGAGACGTGTAAGGACCTATGTGACAAGGAGACGAGGATGCTTCAGAATGAAGAAATGGAGGAATTGGGCGGTGGAGAATTGGCAGGACCGTCGACCATGGTGGCAGGGGATGTGCTGTCATGTGGTAGGGAGACTCAGGAGCAGGGGAACCTTGATATGCAGCCTAAATCTCTGAAGGGCAAACAGGTCTTGCAGGGGAAGGAAGATCCTGAATGTGAAGGGGGATCATGCACAAAGATCAATAAGGGGAGATCACCATATAGCCTTCGACAAAGAAAATCAAAGGCTATCATTCTGATGGATGAAGATGAAGTTGCCAAAGTTATGCAAGTGTGCAGTTGCCAGACCCTCAAGAGAGAGGGTTCCAATGAGGAGTGATGAGAATCCTCACTTGGAACATGAGTGGGTTGCGTGACAAATGCCGGAGGGCATCTCTGATGAGATACTTGAGAGAATGGGGTATTAAATGTGCGCTCATTCAAGAGACACACATTGAAAGCAATTCTGATAGACTTTGGTCCAACTTGTTAGCTGCAGGGATAAATGAATGTGTACAGATTGATGCGCATGGGAGGTTGGGGGCATTGCTATCTGGTGGAGGAAGAGGTGGGGTCAGTGCTTGGAAGTTCACAAAGCCAAACATATGTTAACATGCAAGTTTCAGACTCAACAGGGGAAGGAGTGTATCTAGATTACTGGGGTTTATGGACCTTGTACTGCTTCTGTCAGGCAGGAGCTGTGGGCGGAATGTTCCACAGTAGCTGAGTTGGTGCAGGGGGAAATGTGGCTGACGGGAGGAGATTTTAATTGTGGTTTAACAAGGGCAAATAGGCCTATTGGCAGCACAGATAGATCAACCATTGGATTTCAGATGACGATTCAGTGCTGCAGTTGAGTGAATATCCATCCTCTGGTGTGGAATTTACTTAGTGTAATGGAAACGGGCTGGATTCCAGGCTTGATAGATTTTTTGGGAATGTGGACATCCTTGTCAGATTCCAATTGTCGACTGTGAATGGGTTGAGCCAACCTTTCTCTGATCATACCCCCTGGTATGGGACAGTGGGGAAGAAACTCTGGCTGGCACCTATTTCAAACTGAATAGATCATGGCTGACTGAATCAGGTTTTTACCAGATGATTTATTCTTGGTGGAGAGCTAGAAAGGTACAGGGGTATGCTACTGTCAGATTATCAACTAAGCTGGCTGGATTGCGTGCGATCTTAAAAGAATATGGATCCGCTGTTACCTTGGTGAGGGAACAAAGGAGAAGGGAAGCTTTGAGTAGAATCCTGGAGCTGCACTCCAAGGAAGCTGCTGGCACTCTGTCTGAAGATGAACAAGCTGACAGGAAAATGTGGCAAGGTGTGGTACTGGATGAACAACTTAAACAGGAAATCTATTGGAGGGAGAGATCCAAGCAGTTATGGCTTAAGGAGGGGGATGCCAATACGAAAATTTTCCACCTTGCAGCTAGCTCTCGGAGGCGGTTTAGCTTCATTTCCTCTATTCTTTATGATGGACATAGGGCTCCTATAATCAGGAGATTAAATCTAAAGCCATAAATTTTTTCAGGGAAGCTTCTTAGGCAACTAGGAGGGGGAAATGGAGAATGGCAGGAGACATTGGTCCTAGGGTGACATGCGAACAAGCCGAGCAACTGACTGCACTAATTACAGAGCAGGAAACTTTACAAGCAATCAGAGAATTAAATGCGGAAGGCTCCCTGAGCCCAGATGGAATACATGCTTTCTTTTACAAAGAGATGTGGAGTGTGGTGTGTAAGGAGGTGATGGATGTTATCAGAGAATTTGAGGTGGGTAATGCTGGTTTCGAGAGGATTAACAAGTCATATCTTTTCCTCTTGCCTAAATCAATGGGAGCTGAACAATTTTCAGATTTCAGGCCGATTGCCCTTTCAAACTCCATCTATCTTATCATCAGCAAGGTCTTGGCTAACAGGCTAAGAATTGTTCTACAAGACCTGATTCATCTGATACAGGCTGCTTTCTTGCCCAATAGATCACTTCAGGAGTCCTTTATTTTGGCTCAGGAAATGGTTAATGGTTGGCACCGGAGAAAATGTAAGGCCTTCTTGTGGAAAGTAGATTTCCAGAAAGCTTATGACTCGATTTCCTGGTCGTATCTTTGGGAGGTGTTTAGAAGAAGAGGCTTCCCCTCCCTTTGGATTCAATGGATGAAACGCTGTATCACCACTGCTTCATTCTCTCCTTTGATCAATGGGAAGCCATGTGGAGCCTGGATCCAGCCTCAGCGTGGGGTTAGACAAGGGTGTCCCCTGGCCCCACTGGTTTTTAACCTTGCGGTAGATGGGCTTGCAAGGTACGCTTGCAAATTGGTAGAGGTGGGTATAATTAAAGGGTACTCGCTATCAAACAAGAGACATTTGGCCCCCATTTTACAATATGCAGATGACATTGTGTTCTTTGTGGAAGGGTCCAAGTCTGAGGCACATGCTTTGGGATTATTGGTGAAGATCTTTGGTGACATTTCAGGTTTATGTTTGAATAAAGATAGGTCTATTTTGCTCTATTTTGGTATGAATGAATAGGAGCAGATGGAATTGGAGGGTACAATGGGCTCACCCCGTACTAAATTGCCTCTGAGATACCTTGGATTACCTTTAAGGGCTACAAAACTGAAAAAATCAGACTGGAATGTCCTGTTCGAGAAGGTGGCTGGAAAGCTAAAAGGGTGTAGTAAATTCCTATCTAAGGGTAGGAGACTGATTTTGCTCAACTCAGTTATCACTGCCATACCAGTCTTTGACTTCAGCATATTTAAGGCCCCTAAATGCATCTGGAAGAGATTGGATATTATGAGGAAGAGGTTCTTCTGGAAAGGAGCAGGACACGAGGGTAGGTTCATGTAGCCCATCAGATGGAACACTATCTGCAGACCAAAGGAGGCTAAGGGTTGGGAATTAAAGCATTAAAAGAGTTCAATGAGGCCCTACTGCTGAAATGGGCCATCAGAATTTTGGATTGCAAGGAGGGGATGATGGATGATCTGATCAGGGACAGCTATGGGGGATCCAATAGCTGTCTGCAAAGGCTTCAGCCAAAGAGGCCCTCCCCCTTTTGGTGATCAGCGATTTCTGCAATCACCTATTACTGGCATCTGCTACAACCTAAACTTGGAGATGGCAGGTGTTTTAGCTTATGGAATGAGAGGCGGTCTGAATTGGGCCTGCTGAAAGAGACCTTCCCGAGGGTGTATGGTGCTGCTGCTGACAAAGATGCCACAGTTAGTAGTCTGTGGTCCCAGGCTGAAGGTTGCTGACGGCTAGAAGGGCTACAATAGTGCAGGTCGGGTACTCGACTATGGGACGAGAGGCAGAAACTGATGGAGAAACTGCAGCAGCTGTATCTTATGACATATGTGAAGGACACATACTGCTGGCAGGGTATTTTCTCAGTGAAGCGGGCATATGAAAAAATTATTAGATCTAACAATGATGTGGAATGGGATCTTATCGACAGAAAGATTTGGCTTTTGAGAATTCCTCTGAAGGTCCAGATTTTCCCGTGGCTTTGTAGACGAGAAGGGTTGATCACTGGCGATCTTAGGCACAGAAGGATGGGGATTGATCTGAATGCCTGCCCTCTATGTGGATTACACTCTGATAGTGCAACACACATCTTCTCCTCTTGCTTGATCACGGATAAAATCTGGAGGTTGGTGTGCTTAGAACCCCTCCCTCCCTGGGATGCTATGTGGCAGAGGTTCATCAACCCTGTTCGACCATTGGGGGCTATGGCAGCCGTTCTGTGGTGTGTGTGGAGGGCGCGGAATGATAAGTTGTTTCAGGGGAGACCGGTGAGATGTGAGAATGTTGTAAAGGAATGTTGGTCTCTCATACATAGTTGGGAAACTTTTTTGTAATACTCTTTTGATATGCAATACAATACCCTCCGGATCGCTATCGGTTTATGATAGCAATCCTCACTGATTAAAAAAAAATTAGGGTTGTAATCCCTAATTCATTAAGGTAAGATGCAATCAAACTTGATACAAGTTTAATTGGATGTGTGAAAACCTAATTGATAGTAAAAAAAACTCAAGTAAGTTAGGTCTAAGTCAATTGGACTCTCACTGAGTCCAATTGGACTATGTATGTTGAGATCATGGCTCAATTGAACTGAATGAGTCCAATTAAATAGCCTGATGGAATTGACTAAGATCCAAGTCAATTAGGTTTAGTGAGCACCTAATTAGGTCCTTAGGCAGGTTTAGAGGTGATGTACAAGGGTTAGGGCATGTTAATTTAGGTTCCTATGGGGTTGGAATTGGGTTTAGGGACCTAGGAATTCGATATCCAAGCTTGAATTCGAAAACAGGAATTAGAGAGCAGTTCCAGACGTCTGACAATAGTGTCAGATGTCTTAAAATGAAAATTCGAACATCGAGACTTGTTGTTTGGACGTCCAAACAGAGGCAGGGAAGAGTTAAGGCTCTGTTTGCAGAAATTGGACATCCAGACCAAGTGTCTGGACATCTTAAAATGCTGCAGAAGTGGGTTTTAGGTGCATGGGTTGTGGCTAAGGGTTCAGGACATCCTGTAACTCATCTAGACGTCCAGATAGAGGCTGGAAATAGGGTTTCAGGGCTTCCTATGGTACAGTGACCTAATATAAGGGTGGCTAAGGCTTGAGGAAGCTTCTAGGCTATCATAGGACTAGGATGGACCTAAGTTCTTCATAATTTATTGCTTTATTCCTGCTTAACAGAATAGCATACCTCAACCCCTTACATTATTGTCTACTACATCTTATTCTAGGTCTTCTGCTCCAGCTCTGCTGCAACTCTAGCTTCAGGTCCAGCTTCAGATCCAGTCTCAGATCCAGCTCCTGAGCTTCTTATTTCTTGCAATTTATATAATGCACCTAATTAGTATATTATAGCATTATTCTATGCATAGCTATAGGAAGAATAGTAAAGATGCAAATAATGCTTATGCATGCATGAACTACCCTAACTTATGCTAAGTCCTAGCCTAATTTAGGTCAATTAAGACCTATGATTGTTGCGCAATCACGTATCCACCCCTGTCTGATTTTAGCTTCGGAGGAAACTTTGAGACAGCCTATCATAGTTGGGGGACTCTGAACCCTTGTACCCTGATTATTCTAGGAATCCTCAGACTTGCGAGGATCTCCACGCCATCTAGAATAATCCCTTCTCTAATACCTACAACCTTGGATGGCATAATCATCCAAACTTTGCGTGGTCGAGAAATAACCCAAATCCAAGACCTCAATTCCAACCTCGATCACAAAACCCGCGTCCCTATCAACCCACTCAACCAAGGCCCAATCAAAATTTCCAATCTGGACCACCTAAGGAAGATCAGACATCTTTGATTCTCCAAACCGTGGTTGAAATGCAAAAACAACATAAAGAAGAGATCTCTGAGTTCACAATCAATTGGCCAACTGGCAAGTGCTCGCTAGTAGAGTGCAGTCCCTTCTCAGCCTTTTCTAAATCCAAATTACATGCCAAACCAGAGGTGCATTATGAATACAAATCAGGGCCAAGCCCACTTTGTTTATCAGGCCCATTCTGCTCCATCCCCTATCGGGATGGGTGCTTCAACCTCTTATTCTGGGTTTCAGCAGCAAACACCTATCCTCCATAGCCCAAACCAGAATCAGGCAGGATTGAATTCCGTCACCACCCATAGTGGCAAAGCAATGCAGGACCCACCTTTTCCTAGCCACAACTCACCTGAAACTATAGACCCTAACCCTAGGTTAGTTATCCAGGACATGCCCATCCTTGATAAAGAGCCTGAGCCAATTCTAGAGGAACCATCTAAGGTTCCATTTCTCGAGGCCTTGACCAAGGGAAAGAAGAAAACCAAACTCGTGGCTCTTGAGGAGGATCTGGTCAAGCTCTTTGAGAAGGTCCAAATAAACATTCCCTTGATGGATGCGATACGTCACGTATCGACTTATGCGAGATCCCTAAAAGATAATGTACACCAAAGCATAAGCTGCAAACTAAAGGTGGGAAACCGATCGTATTGTTGGAGCAATCCAGCTCCATCATTTTGAGTAAGCTCCCACCTAAGGCAAAAGATCCTGGTACCCCTCTGATCTCCTGTACAATCGGTGATATTCAATTGAACCTTGCATTATTGGATCTAGGAGCCTCCATAAACGTAATACCTACATCTCTACTTGACCACCTTGAAGAATCTGAGCTTAAACCGACAGAGGTGACATTGTAATTAGCTGATCGATCTATTAAGTCACCAAAAGGCATTCTTGAGGATGTCATAGTTAAGGTACGTTGTTTCTACTTCCCCGTGGACTTTATAGTTTTAGACATGGATGCTCTTGAAAATTTGAAGAACACACCGATCATTTTGGGGAGACCTTTTCTGGCCACAGCTAGGGCCAACATCAATTGTGAGGAGGGCTAAATTGAGTTAAAATTTGGGAGTAGGTCACTAAAGATCGATATCTTTAAGGCCCAGAAAGGAATTAATTGTGGGGTTATCGAACAAATTTGCGACATCGAGTCCATGGTTGATGACCCATGTGTTGAGGAAAACCTGCTTATCTCTGATGGTCAACTACAAGAGGATCAAACCCCACACTTAGAGGAGCCTGAACCAGACCTAGAAATACCTTTAGCCCCTGCCGTTGCTCCTGAACCTCACCCTGAATGACCTGCTGCTGCTGAAAATCCAGTGATGGAGTTGAAACCCCTCCCGGACCATCTCAAATATGTCTTTTTGGGTTCTAATCAAACATCTCCTGTGATTATCAATTCCCACCTCACCTCTGATCAGGAAACACGATTGATTTCTGTCCTCCAGCAGCATCGGAGAGCCATTGGTTGGACTCTTGATGATCTGACTGGCATTAGCCCCTCATATTGCACGCATCACATCTACATCGAAGAGGGCTCATGACCATCCCGTGAAATGCAGAGACACCTGAATCCAAACCTGTAGGATGTCGTGAAAAAATAGATTATCAAGTGGTTAGATGCAAGCATCATCTACCCAATCTCCGACAATTGTGGGTTAGTCTAATCCAGGTTGTGCCCAAAAAGTCAGGACTCACTGTCATTACTACTGAAACTGGAGAGACTATACCAACCTACATCGCAAACTCGTGGAGAGTCTGTATTGATTACCGAAGACTAAATGCCTCCACGAAGGATCATTTCCCACTGCCATTTATTGATCAGATGCTCGAGAAATTGGAAGGGAATCGATTCTTTTGCTTCTTGGTCGGGGACTCCGGTTATAACCAGGTGGCAATCCATCCTAAGGACCAAGAGAAGACTACCATCACCTACCCCTTTGGGACATATGTGCTCCGTAGGATGCCATTCGATCTCTGCAATGCACCTGCTACTTTTCAGCGGTGCATGCTTGCCATATTCTCAAATATGGTAGGTGAATCCCTTGAAGTCTTCATGGATGCCATATTTAGGGAATCTTTTGATGATTGCCACCTGCACTTGGTCCAAATCCTCAAGCATTGCATCGATGCAAATCTGATTCTTTCTTGGGAAAAGAGTCACTTCATAGTACCTGAGGGAATTGTCCTGGGTCACCTTGTCTCTGAAAAAGGCATCCAGGTTGATCGAGCTAAGGTTAATTTGATTTCCAAACTACCCATGCTTGGTTAGGTCAAGGACATCTTCTCTTTTCTGGGGCACGTCGGTTTTTACCGCCGTTTCAATCCTGATTTCTTGAAACTCGCATGCCCCCTGACTAAACTTCTTTCAAAGGATATCCCTTTCAAAATTACCGAGGAGTGCACTCATGCATTTGAGAACCTGCATGATCGAGTTACTCGAGCACCAATCTTGCAATCCCCTGACTGGTCTCTAGCCATTGAGATCTCGTGCGATGCGTCTGACTACGTAGTAGGTGCAGTACTTGGGTAGAAAATAGACAGGAAACCCATGGTCATCTACTACACTAGCAAGACACTCGACGAGGCTCAGCGTAACTACACAGTTACAAAGAAAGAGCTGCTAGCTGTAGTATTTAGCCTCGAAAAATTTCGATCTTATCTTTTGGGTTCCCGTGTTATCATATACTCGGATCACACCGTAGTGAGACACCTCCTCGCAAAGAAGGACGTGAAACCTTGACTAATCCGTTGGATCTTGCTATTGCAAGAATTCAACCTCGAGATTCGCGATAAGGCGGGAAAACAGAACGTGGTAGCTGATCACTTATCCTGCCTTCCTCATGATATCATCGACCCTTCCGGACCAATCACAGAACACTTTCCTGATGAGCACCTCTTGACTATCGGTATAGGACTCCCCTGGTATGCTGATTTGGTCAACTGCTTGACGTCACATCAAATCCCATCTAATTGGCCTAAGGCTAAGAAGGATAAGTTTCTTTCTGATGCCAAGTACTACATCTGGGAAGACCCTTCCTCTTTTGCATTGGTGTTGATTAGATCATCAGACGATGCATCCTGGAAGTAGAAATTCAAGACATTCTGTCCTTTTACCATGACCAGGCCTACGGCGGACACTTCTCCAAAAATAAAATCACAACTAAAGTCCTCCAGTGTGGCTTTTATTGGCCCACGATTTTCAAGGATGCATACGATTACTGTAAGGCATGCACTCATTGCCAGACTTTGGGCAACATGAATCATCGTGATATGATGCCTTTACAGTCGATTCCCGTATGCGAAATCTTCGATATATGGTGGATTATTTCATGGGACCCTTCCCTAAATCGGACGGCTTTGAATACATCCTTCTTGCTGCAGACTACATGTCTAAATGGATCAAAGCTATCCCAACTAGAACCAATGATCATAAAGTGGTAATCAAGTTCATTCATTAACACATCTTTTCTCGATTCAGTGTCCCACATGCCATTATCTCTGATGGAGGGACCCATTTTACAAATGCACAGTTTAGATCCCTGATGACCAAATACGGGGTGTCACACCAAATCTCGACTCCTTATCACCCCCAAACCAATGGATTAGCGAAAATATCTAATCGGGAGATCAAGAAAATCCTCCAGTTCACTGTTTGGCTTGACAGGAAGGATTTGTCGGCTCAACTTCCGGAAGCTTTGTGGGCTTATAGGATCATCCACAAAACCCAATTAGGTATGTCTCTGTTCAGATTGGTGTATGGGAAGGCATGTCACCTCCCCGTCGAGATGGAGCACAAAGGCTATTGGGCAGTACAGAAGTGCAATCTAGATCTACTTAAGGTCGGAACCCACAGTTAGCTTCAAATGAGTGAGATCGAGGAACTACGCAATGACGCGTACGAGAACTCGTGAATTTACAAAGAGCGGGTGAAGGCTTTTCATGATAAACACATATCTAGAAAAGCTTTCCATCCTGGTCAGAAGGTCCTACTCTTTGATGCCAAGCTAAAACTTTTCCTAGGCAAACTCAAATCTAAATGGATTGGACCATTCTTGGTGAGACGAATCTTTGGAAATGGACCATCGAAATCAGTCAACCCAGCCTTGATTCTGAACCTTTCATTGTGAATGGCCAACAACTCAAGCCATTCATTGAACTCACTAATACGAACTTGGCTGAGGTATCTTTTGATCTCCATTCTCCCTGAGCTTATTGCGTCCGGCCGATGTCATTAAACTCAGCGCTTAATAGGAGACAATTCGTCATCTTCTGAAAAATCTGAAACCCTTTTGACACATCTCTTTGCTGAACTCTTAATGCACTTTAGGATTCTTCCATTAGAACAACCAACTCCACCTCTGGTACTCGTACTAGAGCTTGAAATCATCCGCAACAGTCATCCCGACCCATCCACCCACCCTTTGAACCTGTTCTAATGTACAATCTAAGTTGAACTTGAACCCACCTAATTTACAATGAGGACATTGCAAATCGTAGGCATGGAGGGGGTATTAAAGTGCAAAACACCATAAAAATCAATTCACAGAAAGGGTTTCATAAAAAAAGTTTTATATATGCTATTGAAAAAAAAAGGGAGGATTAAGGAAAAAGGAGAGCCATTTTTTGAGAAAAGGAGGGAAGAAAAATTGAAAAGAAAAGAAAGGAGCAAAAAGATAAAAGAAATCGAGTCCCTTCAAAGTAATATGGAACTTACCTAACTTCTAGGTTGGATCGAATGATGAATTAAAACTTGGAAGGCTAAAACATAAGGGATTAGTGGCGAATACCGACCTTAGGCCTTTTGGATCTAATTGGATTTAAACACTCACGTACTTGTCACGATCCAGATAAGTCCTCAAGAGTTTGGGGAAAATGCAAAGCTTATGTATTAGGTCTAAGGCTTTGGTAGTATTCGACCTTGTTAACTGACCTCTGGTTTGTGGGGCTCAGTAACTTAAGTACCCTAAATCACACATAGTCTGGTTCAATGCACTTTAAATAATGAAATCATGCCAAATGGCATTTAATCTATTCTAAAAATGATCCTAAGATCTAGATTATGAGTAGCTCAAAAATACAAATTGATTTGGATGGGTTCCCGGCATGGAGAGGCAGGAAATTCCCCTCGAAGATGTGCAATAACACATCATCTCCTCGGTGCTTGCCTCTTAGGATATCTAAATATCCTACCGGGGGCATGTAAGCACCTTATGCTGGTTTAGATGCCATGGCGACATTATCACGAAATGTCAATTGCTAGGGTCTTGAGCTATAGAACACCATGGGCGGGATTATCCCGAAATCTCGAAAGCCAGGGTTTTGGGGGTTGCCATGGGCGGTGCTATCCCGAAGCATCGATTTCCAGGAATCCTACGAGGATTGATGGTGGGGACAAGGAATCCGATGCAGATCGTGTTTAGGGCCAATCCAAAGATGGATCTAAGGAAATATATAATGAAAAGAAAAAAGAGAGAGAAAGATCTCCACAAATAAAATTCTCCTTCTGTGTCTCTCTCTTATAAAATGCACTGGCAAACTGAACCTGGACTAATCATGTTTCAAGCACGAGTGCTTTAACCGCTGGGTACAACAAACCTAAGGTTAGTTCCTGCGAGCCTTAGAAACCATCGCAGTAGGATGAGGCGAAAGCTAGTTAGGTCCGGATCTGGGCTGGTACTTGAGTACCTCTAGGTCTATTGTTGGTATTAAGATCTTATTCCTAGATATATGGCTTAGTAGGGCATCCTGACGGTTACATCCAACCTAGATAACTGGTTTGATTCATAGAATTTTGCTAAGGGACTAGCAAAAGCTAGGCATGGGGGTATGATGGGAACACCATCATGAGCCATAACTAGCTCAATTTGGTCTTATAAAGTCAATAAAAGCTCCTACATATCACTCAGGTCTCTTAAGCAGTATGAGTTGTTTTAAGAAGAAAAGATGAAAACAGGGTTATTTCTGCAATTTTACCATCTTATCACAAATACAGAATAACCATGGGATATTCCAGGGGTTTATTAAAGGTCATTTAGTCATTAATGCCTAATAAGTGGGTTCATGCAAACAGAAAAGGGTTTTCACACATTTTAAGAATTAATGGACATCTAAAACCCTAAAAATAGACCTGTTTAATTAAATGAGGTTCTGTTCAGGATAAAATTCATATAAATCCTCTAAAAATCATATAAAAATATTCTCTTGGGTTTGGCATCCTTAATTTGACTATCTGAACCCATTTTGACCTAAAATCGAGTCTAAGACAAACTATTACCCTAATTTGGGTTTTTCCATAAATTGTCCAGTCAAACTAGGTCAAAAACAAAATCCAACTTCACATTTGGATTTCTTAGATCCAAATTAGGTCTATTTCAAAATTTGGGCCCAATCTGAGATTATTTTGACCTAGTTTGCATTTTAGTCCAAGTTTGATTCTTATTCTCTCAAATAACCCCTCAACTTTTGAAATTATTACAAAACCCCCCTAACTTCTTCATCTTCTTCACAGAAATGCCCCTGCCACCATTACTATGTGAACCTATGAACCACCGACCTTCAATCAAGAGATTCTCCCTGATTCCACAGCGAAATCCTTCCAAATTTGGAAGGAAGATTCTTGAGGAGTTGCTCTTCAATCAGAGGTAGGTCTTACCTTCCAAATCTCGTCCAAGAGTTCATGCAAACTCTTGGAAATCCTAAACCTATTTCGTGATTTCTGAGCTTTCAAAGCTTGGTTTCCAAGCTTTGAAGCTTGACCTCTAACTTGTAAAAGACCTTATTGTCATTCCCCTCGTCTTCAGCAAGTCTTTAAGCCAAAAACCATCTTCCTTCCTCTACCTTCGACTTGCTTCGAGCTTGCTTCAGCGAACTCTTATCCCCAGTTCCTTCGTCAACTGCCACATACCATAGGTGCTCGATTCTTCTTCCCTATCGTCTTCCACGTCTCAACATACCCGTGTGACGCTTTCTAACCTTGTCTTCGTCGCCGACTACCTAATTGGAGTTTTTCATCTCCTACGACGCCAGACATACCATAACTGGAGCCAACTCCATCCTCCTTCACCCGATAGCTAGTTCATTCGATTCCTTATCTTCCTCACATCATCATGTAGATTCCTACGGGAGGGGGTGAGATATGCGTGACGTAATAAAATGCGGAAAATAAATAGCAATCTCACAAAAAGAGCAATCACACAATATGGCACAAGAATTTTTAGGTGGAAACCCAAACTGAGTGAAAACCACCACCTAACCCTCTCGAGTTAGGATTTCTCAATCGATCTAGTTGATCAAATCCACTATACGAACTACTTAAACAAGGGTAGTTAAACCTCATTTACAACCATGCTACAAGAACGAGGGTAGCATTCCTCAACCCCTCCTCTTCATAAGGAGGATTTTTTCTTACGAAGGAGACGGGAATTTGCAACACGACTACCCAACAATAACAAAGAAAGATTATAGAATAACCTATAGAGCCAACAAAGATTAACCTAGCTACTATAGGTAAAGTTACTTCCCTTTTCTTGGAAGTGCTTCGGCTTGACGCGGGTGCGTGAACCACGCGACGACGCTTGGTCACTCTCATAATCTCGGAGGGAGAGCGGGTGCGTAATTGGATTCAAGCTCTCTAGATTTGGAACAAAAGCTTGGAGAGCTAGAACTTCTTCTAGATGATCTTCTACTTCTTTTTAACACAAGAGATGTGGAAATGGTATTCAAGGTGTGTCTTTGCAAGGCAAGGGTCCTCCTCAATTTATAGAGGGCCTAGGAAGGCTTTAGAAGCCCTTAGAAAGCTTCCATAGCCGTTGGGGTTGAACCCAAGGCAAAACAAGCCATAATCAGAAACAATCATGATTCTGACAGGGTCATGAGATGTCTAGTCCGGGTATCAGATGTCCGGAAAACCTGTTTAAGATGTTTGGGAACAAAGTCAGATGTTTGAATTTAGGCGGGTTTCCTTACTGACTTGATTCAGACCTAAACAGGGTTCTAGTTTATTTGCATCAGACGACGTACATGATGTCTAGCACTAGGTTTGGACGTCTGGAAACTTATTGTACAACTGCAATGGATTCCCAAGATAGGTTAATGGCTAGAAAATCTTACAAAGGAGATTTTGGGTTAGTCGAGGTGAAACGATCACATATCAGATGTTTGGGGTCCTCTACGGACGTCTGATATAAGGCTAACGGCCATTTTCCTCAACGTATGCCCAGGTAGCCAACGTTTCACTAATTGGATGTGTGGTACACACATCGGACGTCTTCTAAGATGTCTGGACTAAGGTCAGGACATCTGATTTCATCAGACAGAAGCGACAGAGTCCAGCTAAAGTTATTGGACGTCTACGTCAACAGTCAGGTGTCTTAAAAAATCACTATCAGACATCTGATTTTTAGATTAGATGTCTGATTAGGTTGTCAGAACCCTATTTTGGTTTTCTAAGTTCTCTACAGAAAACCTAAGTATCCTAGGGTTGTGCAGGTGTTCCTAGGACTACTTTAAGGGTTCTTTGAGGCACTTTAACATATGATCTAAGAAAGAAATAAAGAGTAAAAGAAAGAAATAAAATTACATAGAACAAGATAAAAGGAAATCTATCATATTCTTGCCTTCATGCTTCTTTAGGCTATCACTCCTCGCGAAGCTCCTCTGATCTCTGTCAAGCTCTTCCAATCCGTCATGGATGCGAGCTCGAACTCCGTCCAAACACGTCTCCATTTGCAATTAACCTGAAATCTAAGACTACAAGTGCAAATGTTAAGTAACACGTGTTTTGTTATCATCAAAATAAGTGATCGTGGTGCTCTAGCACCAACAATCTTCCCCTTTTTGATGATAACAAAATCATAAATAATAATCCATAAAATTCTCCCCCTTTTTGACATTATCAAAAAGGTATTATAAATTTTAATTTTCCTAAACTCCCCCTTAAAACATGCTCTTCTAGTTTTTGGGTTAAATTTCTTTTAACAAGAATAATGTTCCCCCCCCTTTGTAATAACAAGATAGCTATATCTTTTTCTCCCCCTTTCTAAGGGAAATATAGCTAACTTATTTTTGAAACTCCCCCTTAAAGATTGACAAGTAGCTCATTAATTTTAACTCCCCTTATCTATATGCTAATGATAAAAAAGATAGAGTTTAGAGATTACCTTACCTACCATGGCCAATAGAATGGCCCAAATGAAGGTGGATGACAAATCAGATGGGGTTCCCATCTGTAGCTTGGAGGTCTGGGCATCGACACCGGCCTCCAATCTTGCGATCGACATACGACGGGTCGGTTGGTTCTTCGTCATCTCGTCAGTCTCCTCCTTTCCTTCCTCCTTGGTCTACTCCTTGGTCCTCCCAATTTGAGTTGACCATCTTTCAGCTTGTAGGTCTAGTTCTTTGTGTTGTAATCTTTATGACCTACAAAACAGGATTCAAAATCTTTCTTCGGTATCTAAATCAATTTGGATCCGGATCTGTTAGCGGGTCTCCTTGACGGAGATTCTTTCTCAACCTTAGGGCTAGATAAAGTTTCTACTTTATAGATCAAATTATTTGATTTTTCCCTAAGACATGCAATTTCTTTTTCTATAATATGCATCTTGGTTTTTAAAGTAGAAACTTCTAATTTTAAATTAGTATTCTCCTTAATTTGCTATTTTAAATTCTTAGATTGTGATTTTCTAATGACAAATCATCATCTTTAGGACTAGAACTACTTTCGAGGTCCTTAAGTTTTATTTCTAACTTATCATTTTCAAATTTAAGAAAACTAAGATTCTTTTTAATATTTTTTTTCTACCTTAAGTGATTTACTAAATTCAAATAATTCATCAAATGCATCTTGTAAATCAGAATTTACCTCATTGTTGGAGTCGCTTTCGCTATTGCCGGTTGTCGCCATGAAACCCATGCAGGCAGTTTCATTCTTCTTTTAAGGATTTTCTTTTTCTTCTTCCTCCGAGCTCGAGTCATCCCAAGTCGCTTGGAGCGCCTTCTTATACTTATTCCCCTTCTCCTTCTTCTTCTCCTTCTTGAGGGGAGGGCACTCAGGTTGAAGATGACCTTTTTCGTTGCAGTTGTAGCAACGTCTCGGGCTATCTTTTTCCTTCTCCTTTTCTTTCTTTGATTCCCTACAAAACTTGGAAAAATTTTTAAGTAAAAATTTAAAATCTTCATCATCGGAACTTACCTCGCTATCTGACGCGGTTTTGAATGCGAGGGTCTTCTTTCAGTTTTGGCTCTGGTGCATCCTTCTTCCACTTTAGCTTTTTCTTGTAGGCCATCAGATTGCCTAGGAGATCCTCCATGTTGAGCTCCTCTACCTCGTTTGCCTCCTCAATGGCAGTGACCTTCTGTTCCCACTCTAGTCCGAGAGAACGAAGAAGCTTCCCTTGAAGCTCCCCCTTGATGAATGTCTTCCCTAAAGCTTTCAAATTATTTACTATGAGAGTGAACCTAGTGTTCATCTCACTCAAAGTTTCGTTAGTCTTCATAGAAAATAATTCAAATTCTTTTGAAAGTAAATTAATTTTAGAAGAGTTTACCTTAGAGGTACCCTCGTGAGTTACCTCAAGTGTGTGCCAATTCTCGTATGTGGTGGCGCACTGTGAGATTCGGTTGAATTCTTCCGGGCTCAACGCGTAATACAATGCGTTCATTATTTTTGCATTGAGAGAGAGCTCACGGATTTGTTGTTGCGAGTAGCCTCCCGTGGGTTTCTTCGGGATGTCAAACAGCGTCTCGCATCTGGCCCAAATCGTGAAGTCATTGGCTTAAAGCCACATCTTCATCTGCAGCCTCTAGTAGGGGTAGTTGCTTCCGTTGAAGAAAGGTGGAGGGGTGGTGGACTTCCCCTCGGAAATCCTGATTGCAGAACTGCTCCCCTCCATGATCTTCTTTCTTGGTTGTTATGTCGAAACAGCAAGAACCTACTCTGATACCAATTGTAGATTCCTATGGGAGGGGGTGAGATATGCATGACGTAATAAAATGCGGAAAATAAATAGAAATCTCACAAAAAGAGCAATCACACAATATGGCACAAGAATTTTTAGGTGGAAACCTAAATCGGGTGAAAACCATCACCTAACCCTCTCGAGTTAGGATTTCTCGTTCGAGCTAGTCGATCAAATCCACTATACGAACTACTTAAACAAGGGTAGTTCAACCTCAATTACAACCATGCTACAAGAACGAGGGTAGCATTCCTCAACCCCTCCTCTTCACAAGGAGGATTTTGTCTCTCGAAGGAGACGGGAATTCGCAACACAAATACCCAACCAATAACAAAGAAAGATTACAAAAGAACCTATAGAGCCAATAAAGATTAACCTAGCTACTATAGGTAAAGTTACTTCCCTTTGCTTAGAAGTGCGCTGCCTTGACGCGGGTGCGTGAACCACGTGGCGGTGCTTGGTCACTCTCGTAATCTCGGAGGGAGAGTGGGTGCACAACTGGATACAAGCTCTCTAGATGTGGAACAAAAGCTTAGAGAGCTAGAACTTCTTCTAGATGATCTTCTACTTCTTTTTAACACAAGAGATGTGGAAATGGTATTCAAGGTGTGTCTTGGTGTGTCTTTGCAAGGCAAGGGTCCCCTTCTATTTATAGAGGGCCTAGGAAGGCTTTGCGAGCCCTTAGAAAGCTTCCGTAGCCGTTGAAGTTGAACCCAAGGCAAAACAGGTTGTAATCAGAATCAATCATGATTCTGACAGGGTCATGAGATGTTTGGTCTGGGTATCAGACGTCTGGAAAACCTGTTTAAGACATTTGGGAACTAAGTCAGACATCTGATTCTAAGCGGGTTTCCTTATTGACTTGATTTAGACCTAAACAGGGTTCTATTATACTTGCATCAGACAACATATAGGACGTCTGGCATTAGGTCTGGATGTCTAGAAACTTATTATACAGTGGGAATGGATTCCCAAGATAGGTTAACAGCTAGAAAATCTTACAAAGATTGTATGTTAGTCAAGGCGAAACGAACACATATCAGACGTTTAGGATCCTCTACAGACGTCTGATATAAGGTTAACGGTCATTTTTTTCAACGTATGCCTAGGTAGCCAACATTTCACTAATTGGACATCTGGTACAAACATCAAACATCTTCTAAGACGTTTGAACTAAGGTCAGGACATCTAATTTCATCAGACAGAAGCAACAAAGTCCAGCCTAAGTTATTGGACGTCTTCGTCAACAATCAGATGTCTTAAAAGTCACTATCAGACGTCTGATTTTCAAATTAGATGTCTGATTAGGCTGTCAGAACCCTATTTTGATTTTCTAAGTTCTCTACAGAAAACCTAAGTATCCTAGGGTTGTGCAGGTGTTCCGAGGACTACTTTAAGGGTTCTTTGAGGCTCTTTAACATAAGATCTAAGAAAGAAATAAAGAGCAAAACAAAGAAACAAAATTACATAGAACAAGATAAAACGAAATCTATCCTATTCTTGTCTTCATGCTTCTTCAAGCTATCGCTCCTCGCGAAGCTCCTCTGATCTCCGTCAAGCTCTTCCAATCTGTCATGGATGCGAGCTCGAACTCTGTCTAAACACGTCTCCATTTGCAATTAACCTGAAATCTAAGACTACAAGTGCAAATGTTAAGTAACATGTGTTTTATTATCATCACAATAAACAATTGTGGTGCTCTAGCACCAACACATCACCGTACCACTATGCTCCAACTCGACCACCACATCACCCTCCGCGACTTCATCTTCCTCTGCTCTGGTCACTCCTCCGGCAAAGTTCCCCGCTCAAGCCACTACTCCAAATGCTTTGCCAACAAGCCTACGACCTCAGCCTCACCCACACGACCAAAAGCCCTAACTTAGCTAGGCTTATTGCCCACTCTTACCCTCTGTCGAACTCTACACTCACCGCACCCATGTTTCAAGATCGTATGACCTCCTCACCACTCCAAACACCACCACATAGCCATCGTTAAGTTTTTCGTCGTTCGACGACACTACTGAGCTAGTTTAACAAGGTCAAAAGACTGTTCTTTGGATTTCAGGTTCAGGACCTTCACCGCCACTATTGAAGTAGCTTCGAGCTAGCTCCAGCTACGTTCTTGAGACTTTAGCCCCAGGCGAGTGCCCAGGTCACGCGGCCCAGTCCCAGGAATCATTCCAGGGGGTCAATTGACGTGGCCCCCTTCATCGTTGCCCTCAATTGGAACCTTCTTCATCTGTTGCTGTGCTGAGACGAAGGCGGGTGGGATAGTCCCACCTCATGAGCTACGGAAGCAGCGACTGCACATATTAGTAATTTGTGATTCAGCCCGGTTGCCTTCGAGAGCATCGGGGTGAGGTCTTGCACGCATGCCTGTTTACCCGGTTACCTAGATCTAGTCTAGTTTTTCCGATTCGAGAGAGAAGAGAAGAGAAAGAAAAAGAGAGAGGGGGGGGTTTTTGCCTCATTCCTATCTCTCGGCACTTAGCAAATTCTGAGGAGGCTTTCGCCTCTATTGGTGTTGGTGCTGTGATCTGCTGTGCCTCTCCCAGAGGCTTGAGAAAGAGAGGCCTTTGCCTCTGTTGTTGGTTCTGAGTGCACTGTGCACTTATCATACATGGCATTTGGTTGATTGATACTGTAGCATTGTTTGAGTGTAATTGTAATAAGGTAATTTGGTGATTCAAATCACCATTTTTACCCCAATCTTTTTGCCGCATTGACTTTTAAATCTATATTTATATCATTTGTGTTTGGAAATTTCATCAGATATTGATATCTTGTGATAGAATTGCAATCTTGAGATTTATTTTTGCTACTAGCTCCCAGTGATGACCTTGGATTTTATTCAAGTATAAATTTTATCTGTTTTCGCTCTATTACGACCCATACTACATTGCAGTGACTTCTAAAACACCATTTCAGCATGTAAACTAGTTTCACCAAAAAAAAGAAGTAAAGGAGAGATCAAAGTGAGCTGAATTGAAAATAATTGAGGAGGAGATAAAAGGATAGAAAAGAAAAGAGAAAGAAAGGAGCATTCAAAAAAGGAAAGAAATTCTTTTCAAAAAAAAAAGGAAAGAAATGAGATAGTCCCTTGTAATTGAGTATGCAATTTACCTAACTTCTAAGCTAGATCAGATGATGAATTCAGACTTGGAAGGCTAAAACTTAGGAGATTAATGACAAGTATCGACCTTAGGCCTCGTGGACCTATTTCAAGGTTTAAACACTTAAGTATTCATTAAGATCCGGATTAGTCCTTAAGAGGTTGAGGAAAGTGCAAGCTGATGTAGTAGGTCTAAGGCTTAGGGATTATTCGACCCTGTTGCCTGCCCTTTGGTTTAGAAGACTTGGTAACCTAAGCACCCAACTCCACACGCTAGTCTGGTTCATTGTGCTTAATAAAGAAATCATGCCAAAAGTGTTCTGTTCAGAAAAGTCATCTCGAAGATCTAGCTTAGGAGTGGCTCAACAACATAAGTTGATTAAACGAGTTCCTGACACAGAGAGGTGGAATATTCCCCTCGAAGATGCGTAATAATATATCATCTCCTCGGTGCTTGTCTCCTAGGATATCAAAATATCTTACCAAGGGCATGTAAGCACCTTGTGCTGATTCAGGTGCCATGGGTGGGATTATCCCGAAATGTCGATTGCCAAGGCCTGCATTTAGCTACAGAATGCCATAGCCGACACTATCCCGAAGTGTTGAAAGCTAGGGTTCTGGGGGTTGCCATGGGCGATACTATCTCGAAGCATCGAAAGCTAGGGACCCTTCGAGGATTGATGGTGGGGATAAGGAATCCGATACAAACCGTGTTTAGAGCCTATTCGAGGTTGGATCTAGGGAAATATAAAAAGAAAAGAGAGAAAACTCTCCAGATGAAATATCCTTCTTTATCTTTCTCATCTAAATGCATCGACAAACTAAACCTAGACACGATATGCCTACACACGGGCACTTTAACCACTGAGGTCAACGAACCTCTGGGAAGTTTTTGTAGGCCTTAGAAACCTTCGCGGCAGACTCAGGATAAAGCTGGTCAGGTCTGGATCTTGGCTGGTACTTGAGTACCTCTAGGCCTATTGTTGGTACTTTGATCTGATTTCTAGAGATATAGCTTAGTAGGGCATCCTGACGGTTACATCCAGCTAGGAAACATGGTTTTGATCCAAAAGATTTTGCTAAGGACTAGCAAATGCTAGGAATGGGGGTATGATGGAAACACCATCGTAATCTATAACTAGCCACTTTTAGTCAGGTATGATTGATAAAAGGTCCTACATGATCATCTGAGAGTCGTAATTCCATAAAATTCTGATTTAAGAGAAGAGTAGGAAATTAGTGTTAATTCTGCAATTTTAACATCACATCACAATTGTAGAGTAACCATGAGGTTTCCTAAGGGTTAATTGAAGGTCTAGTGAGCATTAAAGCCCATAGAGTAGGTCCACACAGATAGAAATAGGGTTTCACGCATTTCAAGAACCAAACAATACACCAAAACCCTAATTTTGGACCTGCTTAAATTAAAGAGGTTTTGGTCAAGATAAAATTCATCTGAACCTTCTAAAATTCATAGACAAATATTCTAAGAGGTTTGGTACCCTTGGTTTGACCATCTGAACCTATTTTGACTTAAAAGAGAGTTGTAGACGGAATTTTGCCCTAATTTTGGTTTCTACGCAAATTTCCTAGTCAAACATTGTCAAAACTGAAATCTAACTTACTATTAGATTCCTTGGGTCAAAATTAGATTGGTACCAAAATTTAGGCCCAATCAGAGTCCATCTTAACCTAGTTTGCAATTAAGTCCTTCAATCTCTATTTTTTCTTAGTCAGGCCCCTAACTTTCAAGTTCTTTGCATTTACCCCCTAACTTTTCATCATTTTCTTCAAACTGGTCCCTTCCACCATTGATGTGAACGCAACTCTACAATCGAGATTTTGAGGGAGGATTCCTCCCTCAAATTAGATCCAAATCCCTCCAAAATTAGAGGGATTGTTCGCAAGAATCTTTCCGACCGTTTGGACCAACCAGGAAACCCTACAAAGATCTGTAGAGCTCAAGCGAGCCTGAGATTGCAGGGGATCTTATTTCCCTAAAATCTCGACTCAATCAAGGCCTTTACCTGATTTGGAGCTCGGTTTGAAGCTCTATAAAAGACCATCATGCCATGGCCATTCTTTTGAGCTTAATCTTAACCGAAAAAACCTCCTCATCTCCTCCGGCCAGCTCCGCAACTCTGCTCCAGTGACCTCCGTCTTCCTCCTTCGGCCATCCAACCATCAAATTAGATGGCCCTCTGGCTTCGTCTCTTTTTCGCGACCACAACCAACCAAAGTTTGGCCACCCTCCACCTCTTCTTCGTCGCTGACACTCCACCGACTCCATCTTCTTCAGTGCTGGCCAGCCAACGCCAGCACCTCCTCTTCCCTGTTCTTCCTCTTCCTTTCGTCTATTCTCTTCCTCTAACCCTCTCTTCACTTTTATCCACTTAAAACTCACTTTCGACCGCCGCTTCGCCCTCATCACCCCCGTCTTCCCCACATCCGGCACAAGCTCCGATGAGCTCGCACTGGTGCCAGAGACCGCCAAACCACTCTCTACCGCCACCAAAAGCTCCACCACACATCCACCTTCAAAAGACCTCTACCTATTTCATCTTCCACCCACTCCACAACTCCCCTGAACACACACACATTCGATCACCTTCTCCGACTATGACCGGTCATGCTACACCTCTAACCACCACATCACGACCACCACCGCACTCACCGCACACCAGCGAAGCTCTTGAACTCTTTTGATTGGGCTGTGAGGCCATATTTTGCTCTTCGGGTTTTCTTCAGAGTGCCATCGTCGCCTCCGTCTTCTCCGGTTACGTTCTCTCATCTCCGACCATCATTTACCCTACTGCTACTCTTCATCGACGCAGACCCAACTCTTGAAGTCTCTCGAGCCCTCAATCAAAGTAGCAGGCAACATCCACTACCTAAATTCAATGAGAATCACCCTACTGTAGCAAGCGAAGCTACGCCTAAGAGAACATAGGATATTAGTCCCACACTGTGTAGGACAAAAGCGCAACTGAGCATAAATTGAATTCATGCTCTTGGCTTATCGCCTTCGAGAGCATGGGGTGAGGTCTCTACACATGCCCCACTACATGTGTTGTACACGCGCTTTTACACGCCTTCGCCTGCAACGCATGCCGACAAGTCTGGGCATTGGGTCCGATTACCCGGATTCGAGATATTCTGAAGAGAAAAGAATCTAAGGAGAGGGGAGGGTTTTACACTGTGGCCTCGGGATTCATGCCTTCCCTCTCCTCTCTTTATGCTTAGTAGTTATTGAAGACTTAGTGAGCCCTTGTGCCTTGCTCTTGTGAGAGCCTTGTGCTCTTCTGCTGCTGCTGTGCCTTGGTGCCTTGAGGTTAAGGTGTCTAAAGCCTTACACTGTCGTCTGACTTTCTTGATTGACTTGATACTGGATACTGTGGAGATATTGGGAATATTTGATTGAAGATACTATTCAATTACTTGAGTCGATTGCTGAGCTTAACATTAGGGTTAATTTGGTGATTCGAATTATCATCAAATTATCATTTTAACCCCATCTTTTTGCACTCTAATTCCTGGTCTTATTGCAATATTATTTTTATTTATCTTGAGCAATATGTTGATTATATTTCCATATCTTTATTGATAAGTGTGATTAGTGATTTAAATTTGCCATTTTACTCTCTACGAATGACCTCAGACTCACATTGATTTTGAGTTTTATAAATTTAAGTGTTTGTGCAAATTTTGTCTTATACTACGACACATATTTTTAAAAGATGATTTTCGCGCACAAACAAAGTCTCAGCATGAATAGCATTTTCATGTGGTCTTGGATGCTCTATGATGGTATCAATTGTACATAAAGTTCAATAAGTGCAAGTTCTAGCTGAAGCAGGTCACCACCTTGGGTTCAGCTGGATATTATTAGCATTTCGCTTGTGGCTTCTCGTAGGTTACCCAGTCGATGACTCAATTGAGCTAGTAGAAAGATGTACCCTTTGTCCAAGATGAGAATTGTGAAGCTAGCTATTGGAGCTTGAAGCAGAAATTGATTGTTGCTATCACATATACCATACTAGATAGTGGCGGCAAATTTGTAGTGACTACAACAATATGTGGGTTTTGTGACGACTCTAAACCCTCGCCAAAACCCTATAAACCATAGCCACCCACCATCGCAGTTTATCGCATCGCTGTTTTCATTTGGCGATGGTTACACTCCCTTATCGTCGCCTTCTGACCGCGTGCGAGCGAACATGAAAGTGGGCTTTGATAATGCTTTTAAAATCGTCCCTAAAATGAATTGGTAACAGTTATCAATTAAATCGTTACCAATTTTCTTAGCGGAGACCCAATTTACTAGCTAAAAATTTTCATACTTTTAGGGACAGTTCTCAGAAAAATCATCCCTTATTAGGATGGTTTAATAACCATCGCCAAATGTCAGGGGAGACCAAGTTATTAATCGATTAATAAAAGTTCCTAACATTGCTACCATACGCTAATATGCACATTCTCGATGGTTGTTAAAGCGTCGCCAGTAATGCTTGACTTTGTTTTTATGTAATTACACAAAAGAAATCAGAAATGCATGAAAATAATGTAAATTGGAAAAACACTCAATAGAAAGCAATTATACAATGATTCTATATATATATACGACGTTTAAATATTATAACAATAACAAAAATAGGAAAAATATAAACACATATACATTATGCCGCGACACCTACGCCACTAGCCCCAGAACCATCATCGTCGTCGCCGCCACTCCTTGGAATGTGGAATAACGAATGATTAGGTCCACCACCACCACCAACACCCGTCGGAAATAGGACAAGACCTCTTCCCACTGCTTGTTATGCCAATCTAACAACTCCTCCTGGCGCTCCATCCTGCGAGTAACGACCTGCAGCTGGGTCGTGACCTCCTCCAACCTTTTCTCTCTCTCCACATCTCGACGCTGCAAGGTTTGAAGGTCGGTGCATATACTCTTATCGTGGGCAGATGAGGAGGAACCTTTCCTACCAAACCAGGAGGAGATTGTCGCAACCCTCCCTATGCTACGGACAAAGCCTCCGTGCTCTAAAGGCATCACGGTCCTAAAGGTCTCCTCTGGTGTGAGAGGGGTCCACGGAACATTACCGTAGGTCTCGTCCACGACCTCAGGAAGATGGATCAAATCTGTTACGACCCGATTCCCAGATCCCTACAGGACCCGAGATCGACTCGCCTTGACTAGTCCCAAGACCTAGTCGTCCAACAAGAAATAACCAAAATCAGGAAAGTAGACCACATTCATATATGCAATATAACTAAGCAGAAGAAACGTATAAAGAAGTAAGGAAAATAAATCCGTTGTTTCAGTACATACCACCACAACAGCAATAACAACGAAAAGCGAAAAGTAAATAGTAACTAAAAGTCCATTACTTACTAAATCGTAGAGAAAAGAAAAGGAAGTGCTGAAGAAAACTACGGTTGGGCTCGACTGGGCCCAGCACCCTCCACAGTTGGAAGCTCGGGCTGCTCAACTCCTAGTCTTGAACTGTGTTATGAAAAGACAGAGTCAGCAAACGCTGAGTAGAGTGATTTCTATATTATCTAAGTACAAAACAGTAAAAGTAACAAGCTTAATTCTCATTTCTATTTATCTGTTTTATATGTATTTCTGTTTCACCCATTTCTCTCAAGCATCCAGATATTCTTGATCTTGCATGTTCCTCGTGGGAACGATCTTGATTGCAGTCTTTCCCGTAGAGTAGAAGGTACACGTGGTACTCTCCCGGCTGGGAGAGTGCCCCGTGGTAGTCCTACACCCAGTCAACCACTCCGAGGTCACTATCAAGATGTAGCAGTGACTATGGCACGCATGATAAGCGCACGGGTAGCTACCCTGCACTAACACACAGTCAGACGTTTCCGTTAGCGGGTATGCCCAAAGTACAACACGGAACAGTATAGGGCCTTGCCCTCTCAGAACAGGGGTCTCGCCCCTCAGAACCAAACAGGGGTCTCACCCCTCCACAATCCACGCACCCTCTTCTGACTACCCTAGTTTGCCTAAAGGGCCTAACAAGTCGGTGTAGGGTGGCTAGCTAAACCCCAGGCCCCGTGGGGTGGCTAGCTCCCTCCCTACACTAGTAGCTTGCCTCGGTACCACGTACACAAGGGCTAACAGGAGTCGGTGTAGAGTGTCCAATCCTAACCCCAAGTCTCAACCTAAGGGAGGCTAGCTCCACTCTACACAAAAGGGGACAGTTGCTCTCCTTGGTACCACGTACTCAAGGGCCAGCACACTTCCCGTCTACGTTCCAGGTTTCCGTCTATCCATAGGAGTTCTACTCCTAATTCCTCGTAGGGTTCTTGCTCATGTTCATCTCATTTATTCCAACCCAGATTTCACCTTTCAGTATTCATTTCTCATCCATATACAGGCAGCTCATGTTTTCATAATTCAATACATGCAACTGGTGATTTCACAAGTAATTATTCATTAAATACAGGCAGCTCATATTCTAACAGGCAACTCACAATTATATTACAGGCAATTACTAGCAGTTTATCTCAATCATTCATACAAGTACATCATACAACACAAACGGTTCATTCATTTCTCTACCTTGGGGTTCATGCCACATTCTAGGGTTCCATTCGACTATTTCCACAAGCACATTTTTATTTAAATATTATTAACGGAATTAAACCGCTCTACCAGGAAACACAGGAGTAATGGGGGCTCGAACCGCAGACCCAGGCGTCTCTGCGAGCCACAAACACGCAGCAGGCTGAAATCCTATACCAGGGAATACATCACAAAGGGAGAGTTCAGAATAGTGTACAACAGACTCTAGTACATAGAGGAACTCACGAGGAAAGTACAGGTATTTCATTTACGTAAAACAGACCCCGATCGGACTCAAACAAGTCAAAAACGTGCCTACTGTTCAAAATCAGACGTCTGGGAATAATCCCAAACGTCTTAAAAGGTGTCAGATCTTACCTTAAGTCCTTACAGTATCCTCAGATGTCTAGACCTTCTCTACAACCGTATGAAGGCAATTCCAGACATCAGACAATGCCTTCGGTCATCCGGACGCACCTCCGGATGTCTGGTGATGTGTTCAGATGTCTAAAAGCATGTGAGAAAGCATTCCGTGCTCCTTCCCAAAGCTGCACCTACGTATGCAATCGCAGGCACAGTCAGCTGACAATTGCCCCTGTGCTGCAATATGCATGGCGTAGGGAGATACGTACCTTGCGATAAATGTGCTTTCAGACGTCTGGCCTTAGCTCCAAACGTCCAGGTACCCTGCCAGTCGTCTGGACTCCACTCCAGACGTCTGATACTAGAAAACTTCCAGTACCAGGAACTCCTCGCAGCTCTCTCCGCTCGCTCCCCCTTGCGCCGTAGAAGCTCTAGTCTCTGCAGAGGGCGGGGAGGCTGCCTCCCCGATCTCGCTCCTCCCGCACATGCCCGCTGGTGGCCGTGCGAGCTTCGCTGAGCTCCCACCGAAGCTCCTCCGACCTAGACCTCCTCCTCCTCCCGCACTCTCCTCCTTCCTCCCTCTCGCTCTCCCTCGCTCGCCCGCTCTCGCCACTCCCGCACAAGCACTGAAGGTGGTGGTGGCCGGTGTGTGGAGTGGAGAGGAGATAGGAGGGGGGTTTATATAAGAGGCGAGGGGTTTAGGGTTCGGGGGAGGTGAGGAAAAGAGAGGGGAAGGAGCCATTATGCGCGCCACTCATCCACAGAGCGCAGTGTGCAGTACAGAAATTTCATTTTCAGACATCCAGGAACGGGTCCAGATGTCTGGACAGACGTCTGACTGAGCCTCCAGACATCTTAAAAGGCTAAGTAACAGGTTTTTACAAAATCCATCATACGACCCTGTATATATATATATATATATATATATACGATTAGTTTTTGTATAATTGAAATTAATGTAACTCACTTTTGTTTCCTTACATGTGCCTCCTAGTGTGTTAGATGTATCCATCCACGTGGGCCATCGAGTGTTTGTTTACTATGAGTTTGCTCATAGACTCCCACTCGATCTAACTGAGTACCCTTATGCACCTTCGCCTAACAATGAAGTAATACTTTCATCTTATTTTAATTTAACTAAATTAGTTTAATTTTATTTCAAATGCTGAACTAATAAACTTACATATCTGTCCTATAATGAGTCAATACTCATTCTACCCAAGCAGTAGACCTGGGTAGGAGCTCGGGCCCTGTTGGCCTTATTCTTCCTGATTTGCTCCTATAGGAAATATAAATTTTATTACTAAAAAATTATGTGATTATTCGTTATAAAATGAGTATAGAAATAAAATTCAAGAGTATTTATTTACCTCTACCACTGGATCACTCCAATGCTCGCAACACTCCATCCAAATAGAAGGCGCAATCGTAGGAGGCACATTTCTCGATGCCTCCTCATGCGACTTATTGTTAAAATATTGAAATAATTTTACAAAATTTTATTAGAAAATTTTAATTATATATAAATAATTAAATAAATTTAGAATCTAAAATAATTTCATGCTGTACTCTTCATCTCCTCTCTTCATCCACGATGTATCCTACCTAAAATAATTTCATCCTGCAGCATTTAGGCCCACATTTATAGAAATAAACAGGGCCCGAGCTTCTGCTCGGACCCACTGCTTGTGTCAAATGAGTATTGACTCATTACAGGACAGATAAATAAGTTTATTAATTCAGCATTTGAAATAAAATTAGACTAATTTAGTTAAATTAAAATAAGATGAAAATATTACTTCATTTTTAGGCAGAGGCGCACTAGGGTACTCAATTAGATCAAGTGAAAGTCTATGAGCAGACTCATAGTAAACAAACACTCAATGTCCCACGTGCATGGATACATCCAACACACCAGGAGACACATGTAAGTAAATAAAAGTGAGTTACATTAATTTCAATTATATAAAAAGTAATTGCAATATATATATATGGTTTTATGATGGATTTGATCCATTCTCTTGAGATCGCAAACGAGACCTCTAGTAATGTTCCACGGACCCCTCTCACACCAGAGGAGGCCTTCAAGATCGTGAAGCCTCCAGAGCACAGAGGCTTTATCTGTAGCGTAGGGAGGAGTGCGACGATCTCCTCTAAGTATGGTAGAAAAGGTTCCTCCTCGTTCACCCACGACAATAGTATAAGCACCGAGCTTCAGACCTTACAGCGTCGAGATGTGGAGAGAGAGAAAAGGTTGGAGGAGGTTGCCGCCCAGCTGCAGGCTGCCACTCGCAGGATGGAGAGCCAGGAGGAGTTGTTAGAGTGGCATAACAAACAATAGGGGGAGGTCTTTGACAAGCACGGGACGCGGTTGTTTAATTGTGTCATTATAGCATGCGTTCGCGACATCGGTTTTAATCTAGAATGTGGATTCGGTGAGTCTAAATGTCGAACACAAGGAGGCATAAAGTCGGACTACTTTTTTTCTTTTAGTTGTCACATGAAGTTTGGTTTGCTTGCGAGAAAACGAGAAAGAGACAAAGAGAGAGATAGAGAGAGAGAGAGTAGGGTTAGAAATTTTCTTCAAATCGCGACATTCATTTGCACAAAGTGAGAGCTATGTAAGAAACAACATCAACATTAGCATTTAGGATGTAGCTTGAGTTTGTTTGCAAATACAACAATAGCTAAAAGCTTAAACAAAAGCAATATGAGACTAGGGTAAAGAGTGAGAGAGGAGAAGGTAAGGCGGCCACGGCGGTGGAGGAGGGCTCCGTCGGCGGCTTGACAACACTAACGAGTGTGAAGTATGCATAGTGAAGCTAGGAAGGAGCTAGGAGTATGGTGGAAGGTGTGTGTGTATTCAATGGCTCCCAATGGGGTAGTTGAAGGGGCTTATATAGGGAAAAGGGGTTTTCAAACTAAGTAAGGGTTTTAGCGATGTCCGAGACATCACTAAACCCATGCCAGAAATGTCAGTGAAGCCCCTCCTCCTGCCGGTCCATCGTAGGCACGCATGCTTCTTCTCCCACGATCCTCGTGATCGTGCTATGAGCCATCCAATCGAAGATCGGACAGTTGAGAGTTTGTGTGGGTGCCCGCGCTGAGGATCGTGCATCATCTCGCTCGGGCGTATCCGCTTGCATTCGCTGCTTCGCATGGCGCGATCCTTGCTGTCAGCTGCCGAATTTCGTCCACGTGCGCTCCTGCTGCCAATTGGATCCCGCCGCAGCTCGAACGGGTACTCAGGTGAGGCGCGGACCAATGCACTGCGTGCCTTGGTTTGTCGTAGCATGGAAGTCTTGGCCGCTACTCCTCAGTTGTTAGATGGAAGATGTGAGACTGAGATCATTCGGGCGGGTGTGCTGAAGATAAGTTGCAGGCGATGCTGGTGGCTTCTCAACCATCCAATCATCAAATCGGATGGCTTAAAATGCTTTGTTCGATGAGGCAGGGGCATGCTGCGTGGGTGAGGGCGTGGTGGATGCAGTGACGTGGCTGCTTGTGGGCTGTTGATTTGATGATCAACGGCCAGAACTTCTTGATCCAATCGAGGGAGCTTTGGATGTCAAATTTGAGTGATTTCGAGTCCGTTGGACTCGATTCGTCGATCTGAGTCCATCTGTGCAGTCCGATTGCTTATCTGAGGCCTGATTCAATACACACTTGTACATACAGCCATTAAACATTGATTATAAGCAATTTTAATTTGTCATTAATGCAGTGCTCCCAAGCCCATTATGGTATATCATTAACGCACATATATTCTCAAAATCGACCCCAATTGATGGAATTATCATCCTTAGGTGTAGAGTTATCATACCCGCATGCTCATCCCTTGCTAGTCCCTAGCAAGGTCTATCTTAGCCGTTATTTCCATTCGGGATTAAGAATTGATTACTTAGACATCTATTGCTTATCAACGGGAGGAAATATACTAAGAGCATGATCTACAGAGACTAAATAGCACCCGTGTATCTGCCAAAATGAGATCCGCCCAAATCCTCTCTTTAAAGCATACATACATATATATATTTTTCATCTTTTCTCATTTTTTTGAATTTTTTGGAGTTGAGAGTGTGTCGGTAACTTTTTACGGCTACCCAACCTACCCAAAACTCGAAAAAGACTCTAAGTGCTAAGCATCTTGGTGTGAATGTTGTGATAGACTCATTCAACGATAATTAAAACAGACTTCGGGTTTCTATGACTTTAGGTGATCGAAAAAGGAAGTGCTTGCCTGAAGGTGTATCTATCCGATCGGCAGCTTTCTCCCTACTCTTATTTTATTTGGTGTCAACACAAGGGTGTTTCCAGCGTATATCTCCCTGGATTGCTCTACTTCCCCGCTTCTTCCTTAGGTGTTTTAGACTTTTTTTATGCATTTAGTGAGCTAGCTTTTGGACAACCGACCAATGGGCTGTTACCCACAACCACTTTCCAGCCACACTCATGCGATGAAGTGTGGCTTATTTATTTTTTTCTTTTTCTTCTTTTTCTATTTTTCTATTTCTTCCCATTTTTTTCTCTTTTCTTTTTCTTTTATTGTTTAGTAGGTGGTTTCCTTGATCTCAGATTTACCTAGAGACAATAAAAGAAAGTGGTCCTGTAGCTGGGCTCTAAACAACTGGCCAATGGGCTGTTACCCACAACAACTTGCCAGCCATATCACCCTCGAAAGTTCATTAGCTACCCAATTTCTGTTAAAATCTCCAAGGAGTGAGTCAGTTGAAAAATGTGTGTAAATGCTTAGACTAAAAGTCCCTCCAAGCCAAAGGGTGGATGGATAAGTCATATACTTATCACCCTACTTTATTGTTGAATTATGGTAAATTAAGGTTGTGAGGATTTGAGGCTAAATCCGTATTTTAGTGGACACCTGGGCTGATTAAGCCTGACGGCCTGAAAAGTCTAAGTGTCCAGGTTCTTCTCGTATTATTTTCCACAGTTGACAACCTTCTAATGCCTAAATTCTCCTTCCATTTTTTTTTATTTATTTATTATATAATTCAGGCTGATAATATAAACTCAGAGAATACGAATTACCACCCCCCCATGCTTAAGTTGGACAATGTCCTCATTGGCAAATAAATGGATGTAAGGGGGCACAGAAAGAAATCACCTGAGTGTTGCCGTGTTCTTGATCAGTCTAAATCTTCTGGGTTGCCTCCCAGGAAGTGCCGAGTTTATTGCCTCCAGCTGGGCAAGGCTCTGTGTCAACCCTCAATAAGGGTGACAACTTTGGGGGAACTTAGGCAAGAAAATGTTTTAATCTCTAACCGTTTACTGTGAAGGTTTGCCCAGTGTTATGATATGCAATTTTAACTGCCCCATTAGAATAATGTTTGACCACCTGATATGGTCCTATCCACTTTGATCTCAGCTTCCCAAGGAAAAGTTTAAGTCGGGCATCAAAAAGCCAGACTTGCTGGTTGGGCTCGAAGGTTTTCCTATGGTTGTGTCGGTCGTGGACGGCTTTCATCTTTTCTTTATAAAGTCGACTATTTTCATATGCATCCTAATGAATTTCCTCAAGCTCGGAGAGTTGGAGTGTCCTCTGTGCCCGACTAACTGAGAATCCATGTTGCACTGCTTAACAACCCAGTAAGCCCGGTGTTCAAACTCGACCGGAAGGTGGCAAGCCTTGCCAAAGACCAGGCGATAAGGTGACACGCCTATCGGGGTTCTAAAAGCGATCCTGTATGCCCAAAGAGCATCATCCAATCATGTGGACCAATCCTTCCGGTCAAGTCTCATAGTCTTTTGCAGAATATTCTTGATCTACCTATTGGAGACCTCAGTTTGCCCATTCATTTGCGGGTGATACGGGGTGGCAATGCAGTGAGTAACCCCATATTTTTTAAGCAAGGCATGGAATTGGGCATGAATAAAGTGACTCCCACCATCACTGATCATGGCCTTCAGTATCCCAAACCAAGCGAAGATGTTTTGCTTAATAAAGTCCATGACAGCCTTATGATCACATATTCGGGTAGCAACGGCTTCGATCCATTTCAAGACATAATCAACTGAGACAAGTAGGTACTCAAAGCAGTTGGATGGTGGGAAGGGACCCATAAAATCGATGCCCCAAACATCAAAGATTTCAACAATCAGAATGGGCTGGAGGGGCATCATATCCTTTCTGGTCATAGTCCCTAATGTCTAGAAATGAGAGCAAGTCTTAGCGAAGCTGTGTGCGTCCTTGAATAGGGAGGGCCAGTAAAATCCAGACTGTAAAACCTTTGCAGCCATTTTCTTCCCTAAAAAGTGGCCACCACACGCTTGGTCGTGATAAAAGGATAACACACTTTGGACTTCTTCCTTAGAAATACACCTCCTAATGATCTGGTCGGCACAGAGTCTAAACAGCATGGGATCATCCCAGAAATAGTGCTTGGCTTCAGCCAAGAACTTATCCCGTTACTGTCTAGACCAGCCGTGCAGAGTCTGTCCTACCACTAAATAGTTGACGAAGTCTACATACTAGGGTCGCTTTCTTCCTTGCACAGCTAGAAGTTGTTCATCAGGAAAGGTGTCAGTCAAGGGTAATGATGGTCCGATGTGGTCTGGGTGGAGTATGGACAAGTGATTGGCTACGACGTTCTTAGACTCGGCTTTGTCATGCATTTCCAAGTCAAATTCCTGCAAGAGTAGGATCCATCTGATGAGCCTAGGTTTAGCGTCCTTCTTGGTTAACAAATGCCAGATAGCCAAGTGGTCAGTGTAAATCGTCACATGGGATCCTAGAAGATATGATCGGAACTTTTCTAATCCAAAGACTACGGCAAGCAGTTCTTTTTCTGTGACAGTATAATTCCTTTGAGCCTCATCCAATGTCTTGTTGGCGTAGTAGATCACCAAGGGTTTCTTTTCTCTTCTTTGTCCTAGGACAGCACCGATGGCAAAATCTGATGCATTGCACATAATCTCAAAGTCCTAGGACTAGTCCGGGGGTTGTAATACAGGCGCAGTGGAGACTGTTTCCCTGAGAGTGTTATAAGCCTTGATGCAATCAGGTGTCATGTGAAAAAGGGCGTCGTCGGCTAGAAGGTCAGTCAAGGGTTTAGAGAGCTTGGAGAAATCTTTAATGAACCTTCTATAGAAGCCAACATGTCCTAGGAAAGATCGGATTTGTCAAACCGAGCTAGGAGATGGAAGTTTGGAAATTAGATCAACCTTAGCTTGATCTACTTCAATGCCACAATGCGAGACGATGTGACTACAGACAATCCCTTCCTGAACCTCGAAATGGCTATTTTCCCAGCTTAAAATCAAGTTGACCTCAATACAGTGCTTCAGGATCTTCTCCAAGTTGCTAAGACAATAGTCGAATGAATTCCCAAACACGGAGAAATCATCCATAAAGACCTCCAAGTATTCACCCACCATCTATGAAAAGATGGCTAGCATGTAACACTGAAAGGTAGAGGGTGCGTTGCATAACCCGAATGGCATACGAAGGAATGCGAATGTGGCATACAGACAAGTGAATGTGGTCTTCTCTTGATCTTATGGTGCAATAGCAACTTGGTTGTATCCAAAATATCCATCCAGGAAGCAAAAATATTTCTGCCCTGCCAATTGCTCGAGAATCTAGTCAATGAATGGTAGAGGGAAATGATCTTTCTTGTTAGCCTCATTAAGCTTCCTATAGTCAATGCACACCCACCATGCAGTAGTGGTACGGGTGGGGATGGATTAGCCCTGATCATTGGTGACAACGGTGAGCCCGGCTTTCTTGGGTATCACTTGAGTGGGGCTCACCCAAGGGCTATCGGAAATTGGGTAAATGATATTAGTGTCAAGCCACCTGATTATCTCCTTTTTAATGACCTCTCACATATTCATGTTCAGTCGTCTCTGCATCTGGTGAGAAGGTCGAGCCCCATCTTCCAAATAGATCTTATGAGTGCAATAGATGGGGCTAATTCCTCTCAAGTCAGAAATTGTCCATCCAATGGTTGCCCGATGTTCAGAGAGGGTTGACGTCAACCTAAGCTCTTGTTCCCTAGTTAAATGGGCATTGATTATCGCAGGGAAGGTCTGGTCAGGTCCAAGGAAGACATACTTGAGATTATCGGGTAAAGGCTTCAGCTCAGGTGTAGGATGGATAACATTCAATGGGTAAGGGAAAGGCGGGAGTTGATCAACGTCAATTTCCTCAAATGGTGGTTATGGAAGGTGATCAGCTCTGCAAATGTCAATCTCCACAGGTTGGGATGGGTCAAGATAGTCATTGGTCGGTTGAGTCAGATGGCCTGCTGAGGAGCTGAGAGTAAGGCATTCTTCAACCAAGGGTTCCACAGGATTATGTTCCTCGATCCAGTCACAATCAAAAGACTTGGCCACCCTGAAGATATCCAATTGCATCTTCTTGTCTCCAAAGGCGATTTCCATACATCCCGTGTCGTAATCAATGTTCGCCTTAGCCGTAGCTAAAAAGGGTCTGCCCAGGATGATGGGTGTGTTTTGTAGTTGTTCAGAGACTTCCATGTCGAGAACCAAAAAGTCGACCAGGAAGTAGAAGTCCTTAACTCGAACAATTACGTCCTCAATTTCTTTTGGGATTTTCACAGATCTATCAGCCAATTGGATGGTTACAGGTGTGGGTTTCAATTCTCCAAATCCAAACTGGTGATATAAGGTCATCGGGATGAGGTTGATCGAAGCACCTAAGTCCAAGAGTGCTCTAACAAATGTTATGTCCTCGATATTACAAGAAATCAAGGGTACTCCTAGATCAGTTCGTTTGGGAGGCAGGCTGCTCAATATCACTGAACTCGCTTGTTCTGAGAGCACTACCTTCCTAGGTGCTTGGGTTTTTGGCTTACGCTTTGGAGTATAGACATCCTTCAAGAACTTAGCGTAAGCTGGGATATGTTTAATTGCTTCAAGGAGCGGAATATTAATCTGGACTTGTTTGAAAATCTCCAATAGCTCCTCATTCTCAACTACAGCTTTCTTTTTCTTCCCTTTTTCTAAGGCCTCAGGGTATGGTGTTTGGGTTTGAGTCGAGTTAGTCTCCATGTCCTTGGGTTCCTCCTGCTCACCCTTAGACTCGAGTATCTCAGAAAGTGAGGTTATGGGAGGGGTTGGTCATTTGGGGTCCTGGGTTTTAGCCACTTCTCAAGGTAACCGCATTGGAAGAGGCATTGGGACCATGGGTAGATCCTTGAGAAGAAGCGGAAGAAGGAGAATTAAAACCAGGGGTGTTTGTGAGGCTTGTTGGACCATGTGGGCATGTTCGGGATTGCCTTGGAACCATTACGAATTAGGGCCTCTATTAATCACATTTCGCGAATTCGGTTGTGGTTAAAAAGGAATGGATCCCTATTGTTTGCAATCCAATAACTGGCTCAACTGTCCCTTCACTAAGGCCATTTCTTCCTGGTGTTTTTGATTCATGTCAGCCATCATTTTTATCAATGTGTCCAGTTGGTTTTGAGGGGGAGGGGCTGCCCTATTCTGATTATAGGGTGGTCTAACCAATGGGCCTTGTTGATAGGAGGGGGGATTGGGCCTGGGTTGATTCTGGAATTGGTTCGATTTTTGGTTCGTCCAGGCGAAATTTGGGTGATTACACCATCTGGCGTTGTAGGTGTTGGAGAAGGGGTCAAGTTTTGAATAACCTTGGATAGCTTGGACATCTTCAAAGATAGAAGGTGCCGAGGGGGAGGGAAGTGAGTAATTAGGGGTTGAGGGAGCAAAGGTCCCTTCTTGGAACATGGTCAGGGGTTATTCCAGGTGCATTTGGCTCATTGGCTATACTAAGTCTACATTGTGAGCTCCCTTTGGTAAGGGGAGGGTCTGTAGTGGGTTCCTGGTCTGGTTTAGCAGCTCATCAATCTTTTTGTCCACAAATTCAACTCAATCCAACTTTTTGGCTATAATGTCCATGTCAACCATTCTAGAATTTGCTTGCACCTCATAGATCCCACCACGAGGTTGACTGGATCGATTAAATTGGGTCATGGAGGCATTGTTGAGCGAATTCTCACTCATGGACTCAAAGAGTTCGAATGCACTCTCCTCATCTTTGTTCAAAAAGTTGCCTCCACATGAGGCATCAACAAAGTTCCTAAGGTTGCTGTGCAGACCATGGTAGAAGATCTGGGCCAATTGCCACCTTGGAACCTCATGGTGTGGGCATTTCCTCAATAATTCATTAAATCGCTCCCACGCCTCATGGAATTGTTCCCTACCTTGGAGTGTAAATGTGGTAATGGCTCTTCTGAGGGCATTGGTCTTACCTATGGGGAAAATTTTCTTCAAAAATGCAGGCCTCAATTCCTCCCAGGTGGAGATGGGTCTCCCTAAGGTTCAAAGCCAGTGAGATGCCTTGTCTTTTAGGGAGAAAGGGAACATCTTAATCAAAATAATATCTAAGCTGATGTTCTAAAGTTTCACAGTTCTAGCGATCCGATCAAGGTCCTCTAGGTGTTGGAAGGGGTCCTCATTTGAGCTCCCATGAAAGTGGCTCTGAATCTGGCTCAGGACATTAGGTTTCAGCTTAAAATCATCTCCCCCTTCGGGGACCCTAAGATGGGGTTCGATCCTAATAGTAGACAGATCATAAAAGTCACAGAGGGGCCTAGGTTGGCCCTCCAGAGGTTGTGGTGGGTTAGGTGGGATCAATGGGGGTTGTCTTTGAGGGTTTTGCAATCTGTGTATGGCTTGCATGATGGTTTGGATTTGTTGTTGTTGTAGTTGGTGGTTGGCATAGATCTGGGCCTAAACATTGGCCTTAGCATTGGGTGGGGGTTAGTCCTCAACCTCATCAATTCTTGGTTCAGCCATTTCTTATGTAAAATCAAGTCTCCTCCTGATTTCCCTATCTAAAACAAACTCGGGATGCAGTGATCGTCTGCCATGCATACACTAGGGAATAACAGAGAGGGATGCAGAGAGAAATAGATGTGAGAAGTGTGTGCACAAACAAGCAGACAAGTCTAGTCCTTACAGTGTATACCTTAGGTGACCTAGAAGCCTCAGAGGAAATGATCAAGCCTGTAAGCACTTAACCGCCCTACCCAATGTTAATCTGGCCAGGTTAATTACGAGGGGGTTGAAGGGAAGATTCCTCCTTTGGCTTTCGCCGCCGGTTCCGTAGACCCCATAACCACGGTCGTTTGACACTTCCCCACAGCCTAGACACTAGATTCTACAAATGGAATGAAGGTTGAATGCCCAGCAAACCAAATCACACCTCCAAGACTTAAACCAGTCCTGCCTAGGGTACGTCTACTCCATTTTAATGAGGGGCTAGGCTAGTGTTTGTGCTCAAGATATGTGATGAGGCGTTGATTGGGGTTGTGCCTCTTAGTTAATCAATTCAAGTGTGTGTGCACTTAACAGGACATGGTTCTCAAGTAAGGATTTTAAGATGTGGTGTCTTTTAATATTTGTCCTTACTTTAGTGCCTTTTAGGGTTGGAGTGCCTTAGTGTTTTCAGATAAAGTTCAAGTGGGTACACAAAGTTTTGCATGCAACGGGCGAAAGTTGATTTCCTTTTGAGTGATGTGGCCCTAAAAAAGCAATCCTAATGAGTTCACCCTAGTGTTCATGTAGTTCTATCAAGTGAGCTGATTTTAGTTATGGTGAGTGGTGCGGCCCAAGTCAAATCACGGTGGCTTCGGCAAACACCACTTAAGAGAAAGAAGAACACTCAAAAAGATTATCTCCTTAAGAATGTTAGGGTGTATTTTTTTTTTTGTTGGGTGATGAGTTTGGAATGTGGGTCAAATAGTCATTCACCACGCCAAATTTTTATTTATATATTTTTTTGTATTTTTCTTTTTTTAAGCACGCAAACAACCAAAGGGTGGAGTGGTACTCACAACTGGTCTTCGTCGCACTTTACACCATCTCTACCGTCGCAAATCGCGCTCCTTCTCTGCCCATGCGTCGAGTTCCTACAATCAATCAAGTAGAGGGAGAAAATGAGTTAGACAATGTGAACACGAATGTGGGATGAAAGCAACAAAAGAAATCTGTTGCCTCCCCAACAACAGTGCCAAAAACTGACGAGCGCAGGACACGGTTGTTTAATTGTGCCGTTATAGCATGCGTTCGAGACGTCAGTTTAAATCTAGAATGTGGATTTGGTGAGTCTAAGTGTCAACACAAGGAGGCATAAAGTCAGACTACTTTGTTGCTTTTAGTTGTCACATGAAGTTTGGTTTGCTTGTGAGAAAATGAGAAAGAGAGAGATAGAGATAGAGAGAGAGAGTGTGTGTAGGGTTAGAAATTTTCTTCAAATCACGACATTCATTTGCACAAAGTGAGAGCTATGTAAGAAACAACGTCAACATTAGCATTTAACATGTAACTTGAGTTTGTTTGCAAATACAACAATAGCTAAAATCTTAAACAAAAGCAATATGAAACTAGGGTAAAGAGAGAGAGAGGAGAAGGCAAGGCAGCCATGGCGGTGGAGGAGGGCTCCGTCTTCGGCGAGTGTGAAGTATGCTTGGTGAAGCTAGGAAGGAGGTAGGAGTATGGTGGAAAGTGTGTGTATTCAATGCCTCCCAATGGGGCAGTCCGGGACGTTGCTAAACCCATGCCAGAAACGTTGGTGCCCCTCCTCCCACCAGTCTATCATAGGCATGCGTGCTTCTTCTCCCATAATTCGTGTGATCGTGCAGTGAGTCGTCCGATCAAAGATCGGATGGTCGAGAGCTTGCGTGGGCACGCACGCTAAGGATCGCGCATCATCTCGCCCGGGTGCAACCGCTACGCCGCGTGGTGCAATCCCTGTCATCGGCTTCTACATCATCGATCGAATTTCGTCCACATGCTCTCTTGCTACCAATTGGATCTCGCCGTGGCTCGAACAGGTGCTCGTGAGCACTTAGATGAGGCACGGACCAATGCGTTGCATGCCTTGGTTTGTCACAGCACGGAAGTCTTGGCCGCTGCTCCTCAGCCGTTAGATGGATGATGTGTTGCCGAGATCGTGTGGGTGGGTATGCTGAAGAGAAGGTGCGAGCGATGCTAGTGGCTTCTCAGTCGTCTGATCGTCAGATCGGATTGCTTAAAATGCTTTGCGCGATGAGGCAGGGGCACGCTACGTGGGTGAGGGTGCGGTGGATGCGGTGATGTGGCTACTTGTGAGTCGTCGATTTGATGATCAACGGCTAGAACTATTTGGGCCAATTGAGGGAGATTCGGATGTCGGATTTGAGTGATTTCGAGTATGTTGGACTCGATTCATCAATCTTAGTCCATTCATGCGATTCGATTGCTCATCTGAGGCCTGTTTCAATATACCCTTGTACATATTGCCATTAAACATTACTATAAGCAATTTTAATTTGTCATGCATGCAATGCTCCCAAGCCCATTATGGTATATCATTAACGCACATGTATCCTCAAAACTGACCCTAGTTGATGGAATTATCACCCTTAGGTGTAGAGTTATCAGTCTTGTCCTATCTCTAAGGGGAGGGGGACCTGATCATTCGTCGTTCCACATTTCGAGGCGTGGCGATGACAATGACGGTGGTTCTGGGGCTGGTGGCGTAGGTGCCGCAGGATACTGTATGTGTTTATATCTTTCCTGTTCTTGTTATTGTTATAATATTTGAACCTTGTATATATATATATGTTAGTTTCATTGTATAATTGCTTTAGATTGAATGTTTTGAAAACTTTACATCGTTTTCATGAATTTTTGATTTCTTTGTGTAATTACATTAAAAAAAAGGTAAACCATTACTAGAGATGGTTTAACAACCTTCGCTAATAGATTAATAACTTTCCCTTACGTTGGGTGACAGTTATTAAACCATCCTAATTGGGGATGGTTTTTTCGACAACCGTTCCTAAAAGTACGAAAATTTTTGGAGGTAAATTGGGTTCCCGTCAAGAAAATTGGCAACGATTAATTCAAAAACGTTACTAATTCATTTTAGCGATGGTTTTCAAACCGTCGTCAAAGCCCACTTCCATGTTCACCTGCACAAGCTCAAAAGGCAACGATAAGGGATTATAATCGTCCCCAAAAGGAAACAACGACGTGATATACTGCGACGGTGGGTGGCGATGGTTCAAAACCATCGCAAAATTCATGTGCTATTGTAATGTATTTTGACATGCAATTTACTTTTAACTTAATTACTTGCAAATTAAATAAAAATAAATTTAGATGCAAATTAATTCATATTCAACAATTTCACAACTACATAAATTTATAGGCAAATAAATTGAAACATATAATTAATTTCATAAAATTAACAACTAAATAAAAAAAATAATGTAGGGAGTGGCACAGCGGAAGCAAGCGACAACAGTGCGGTTACGGGTGTGGGCGGCAGCGCGTGCGCGTGGGTGGAGCGGATAGCAGCTGCACGGCGCAACACAAGCGGCAACGACAGTGACACGGCCGGGTGGCGTGGCACTAGCTGACTGCAGTGGCAACAGCAACGATGTAAGGGGGTGGCAGCGAGGTAGAGGTGAAGGAAGAGGAGGCGATACCAGCGAGGTCAAGGAGACAACGACAACGATGAGGATGATGCGGATGAGGTCAATGTGGACGAGGACGACAATGCGAAGGAGCTCGGTGGCACGGCGATAAGAGGTGAAGAGAGGAGAAGAGAAGAAGAGCTCGCTGGAGGAGGAGAAGGCTGATCGTTGGCGTAAAATATCTTGACCTTTAGCGACGATTCTTAAAAATAGTCGCTAAAACAGTCGCCAAAAACCATTATGGGGGCACGCTTAGAGATTGTTTTACCAATAAAGGTCACTAATTCAATTGGTTCCTACCACAAAATTTCAGGGTGGCACCCATTTTTAAGGACATTAGCGACGGTTATATTATTACCCTTCGCAATTTGGCGAATATTTCACCTCCACGAGAGGAAGGAGCATGTTAATTGATTAAGAGAATTTATTAATCGATTAATAAAAGTTCCTGGACGTAGAGTTTAAGAAAACCTTTAGCAATAGTTAATTAATTAATCATCGCTAAACCTTAGCCCAGGACCCGATGAGTACATTTTGTTTTGTGGGGAGGAGGGATGGTGCTTTAGGGCACGATTTCTTTAATAATTGTCACTAAATAGGTTAATTAGCAATGGTTAGAAAATCATTGCAAATTGCACTTTTTCTAGTAGTGAGTACGTACAGATGCCTTGCAATCGAGGTTTGGGTTGTGTGCTGATGCAACATGGACACATAGTTCCCTATGCCTCTAGGTATAAGGAACTACACGAGAACAACTACCCTACTCATAATCTGGAGTTTGCATCGATCGTCATTGCCCTAAAGATGTGGCAGCACTACTTATACGGAAAGACATTAAGTTTAGAGCTAATCATAAAAGTTTAAACTATCTGTTTGATTAGTGGGAGCTAAACCTAAGACAACGACACTAGATGGAGTTCCTGAAGGACTATAATTGGACCATCATGTATCATCCAAGGAAAGCAAACATGGTGGCTAATGCTTTGAGTAGGAAGTCACTAGTCAGATTGGCTAGTCTACAGACACAAAGATGGAGTCAAATGCCAATGGTCAATACTTGGAGACCTTAGGAGATAGATAGACATCTAAGGGCGGCCACTCTAATGATGCGATTACACCCATAGCTTATTGATCGAGTTCTAAAGGGACAAAGGATGGATCTAGATCTACAAAGCATCTGTGATCGAATCTTGGCTAGAGATCCAGAGGACTTCACCTTTGTGGACGAGGTGTTGAGGTTGTGTGGACGGGTATGTGTTCCTCAGGATGGCGCACTTCGCAGAGATTTGCTAGCAAACACCCACAGTTCATGACTGGTGATGAGAACCTCATCATGAGCCATAACTAGCTCATTTTGACCCAATACAAAGGATAAAAGCTCCTACATATCTCAAGGAAAGGCTTAACTCAGAGAATTCTGAGTTTGAGAAGAAAACCAGCCATAAGGGGTAAAAGTGCAATTTTACCAGTATAATCTGCATACAGGGTAATTCAGGGCCCAAACACAGGTCAAAACAGCTTAATAAGAATAAAAGTGGGATGAGATGATCTAGCAAGGGCTACAGCACTTCCAAGGAACCAAATGATAATCTGTAACCCTAAAACAACCCACTTCAATTCACAAGGTTCGAGGCAAAGTAAAAATAGAATAAACCCTCTAAAATTCATAGAAAAATAATATCTAGGGTTTAGAACCTTCAATTTGGCCTTTAGAACCCATTTTGACCTACATTGAGAACCATGCCCAATTAATAACTTAATTTGGGTCTTTACGCAAATTGACCGGTCAAACAAGGTTTAATATGAAAATGAAATTTACCATCAGATTCCTTAGGTTCTAATTAGTCATGTATAAAAACTTGAGCCTAAGAAGAAACCTCCTTGACCGACTTTACACTTTGGTCCTCATATATTTACTCTTTGGCCCTCAACTTTTGAACCCTCGCATTTAGGCCCCTAACTCTCCTTCGTTCTTTGCAAACAGGTCCCTCCTGCAAAACCCTGCCAGCACCATGCTCCGGCGACCTTGCGCGGAGCATGGCGCCGCGCAGGGTGAGGTGGAGGACCTGGCATGTGTACCGGGGGTGCCCTGCGTCGTCAGCCGTCGCAGGAGCACCCCCATGGTCATTGCAGCCCCCCATACCGGCCGTGCGAACGCACGGACGGTATGGGTTCGAATTCCGACCATGCTCCGGCGAGGGAGACACGTCGTCTCCCTCCGCCTTCCTCCCTGCTTCAACCCTATAAATACCCCCCGCCGCTCCACCGACCAAGGCAGCCTGGATCTGACGGAGAAAACCCCCAGCTTTCGTCTCTTCTTTCTCCGGCAGACGCTCACCAGCTCCGGCGACTTCCTCTCCCTCCACCTCTTCGCTCTGCCGCACTACCAGCAGCAGAGACCTCCTCCCCTGCTCTTCCCGCGCCACGCCGCACCCAGCTGGCGCCTCTCCAGCCTTCTGCTCGCCGCCGCCCCTCTCCCTGAGCATCATCTTCTCCGGCGACAGTCGATACGACTGTCGCCCTGTTCCTCCCCCCTTCGTCCCTGCAGTTAAGTTAGACTTACTCCCCTTCTCCTCCTCTTTCTTTCCCCGCTTTCGATTTAGTCAATTAAGCCCTCTACCGACCCTGTTCACCCTCATCCTCTCCGCCTCCGACCACCCTCCGGCGAGCCGCTCCCATCACCTCAGCGACCCACACGGCTCGCCGACCACCGCAGAACTTCCGCCTCCTCACCCTGATCCTCTTCCGCCCCTCCACTTCCCACCAAACACCCTCTGCAGACCCACCGAACACACCCACTCCCTCGCTCACAGTCTGACCTAGGACGACCTAACAGCTCCATCTCGCCCCCTGCAGACCCCCTGACCACCTTCGCCGTGCCACGGCGAAGGTCCCCCGCCTGTCTGATTGGGCCGAGAGGCCGTGCCATTGGTTTCAGGTTCCAGGCCTTGGCCGCCATTGTCGAGGAAGCTCGAAGCCTGCTCGAGGTTGCTCCAAGCCGAGATATCCCAGATTGAATAGCCACGGCCAGCGCGGAAGAGTCTCACGCACACACCCTGGCCCTCGATTGGAGCTGTACGCCTCAACAGCCGATGCAATTGGGAGCACCATCCCTGCTGCAGGCGTAGGAGAATTGGGGTGGGACATTTAGTCCCACCTCGGAATCTCTCAAAGGCGCGCGGACACATAAATTGAAAAACTGCCGTATGCTGTTTGCCTCAGTTACCACGGGGTGAGGTCCCTCTCACCCGACCCGACCCGACTCGGCCTCGTCCGTGACCACGCTCCGCGGACCTGGCCCGACCCGATTAGACTGACCTGCACTCCTCGCCCACCACGCACGCCGGTGGGCCTGGACCCGGGCCTGACCCGAACCCGATTACCCGGTAGCGCTCTGGGAGAGCTTCCGAAGAGTGATTTCAGAGAGAGAGATACGCGGGGGAGGGGGGTAGAGTAGGTTTTTGCCTTGACGAATAAACTCTGAAGTGTGCAGGCCAAAGAAGAAGAAGCAGACCCGCTGAAGAAGAAGGAAGAGCAACGGCCATCGCGAAAGAAGAAAAAGAGAAGTCAAGGCAGGTGAAGACAAAGAAGAAGAAGGAATGAAGAGAAGCAAGAAGCAAGAAAAGAAGAAGATGATCTGACGAAAAAGAAAGAAAGGAAACAAGAAGAAGAGCACGAGGGGAAAAATCTGAAGAAAGCAAGAAAAGAAGAAGATGATCTGACGAAAAAGAAAGAAAGGAAACAAGAAGAAGAGCACGAGGGGAAAAATCTGAAGAAAGCAGAAGAAAAAGAAGAAGAAGAAGAAGAAGAAGAAGAACAGGAAGAACCAAAGACAAAGAGGAAGAAAGAAGAAAAGAACAAGAAGCCAATTTTTCATCTCTCTCTCTCTCTCTCTTTATTTTTGTAATAGAATTTGTATATCTCTAGAATACAACTTGCTCCCTGAGTTCGACCTCGGGAACTCTTTCAGTTTTCCGAGTAATAAAATTTTATATGATACGTTGGTAACAACCGGCTTTACTACAACGATATAACACAAACCGGTAGAAACCGACTTCTCTCACCATTTTGGCGCCGTTGCCGGGGAGCAACGGCTATTCTAGAGGTAAACATTCCTGTATCTTTTAAGTTCTAATAATCTCCTCTCTTTTGTGCAGCTATAGGAACTCAAGAAGACAAGCAACCACACAACTACTCCGAAGACAGGTAAAATCTTTTCTCTCACTATTAACCCCTACACTCTAAAGAGGAAGAAAAGAAAAGAACAAGCAATATAGGGCTAACCTGTCTTCCATATTTAGTAACCATAAAAGTTGCATGTTTTCAACTCATTATTTCTGCACACTATTAAGGGTATTTAAGGGCTAACACATTCTTGCTTGAGCCCTAATTACCCAACAAAGAGTTAACTGGACCAAGTAGAGCCAACCTAGGATCCAACACTAGGGATTTAGAGACACACTCCTTAAGCAAGAATTGAGAAAACCAAATGAAGTGTGCCCAAGCCCTAGTCTGAAAATACCTATTCAAAGAAAATCTAAAACAATTGGCTCTCTAAACACTTGAACCCTAAAAGACAGGACCTAAAAGCTCTTAAAGAGAACAATAGGTAAAGTTGACCCCTTGGGTTAACCAACCTTAAATTAGGTCACTCTTTGCACTTAAAAAGACTAAAGTTCAAGTGAAACCTTAAGCACCCTGATCTTAAAATTGGTAGACTTAAGAGGTCAAGATCCCCATTCTGGTCTACCTGGAACCGCAGTGACAAGAGAGGTCGGGTGGGGGAAACCCTGTAACCCGTGGGGACGCTCTACCGTGTAGGGGTCTTCGCGGGACTCTCCCTCTCTGGCTGCCCAGGTAATTCTCAGGTGGACGATCTTTCTGATCAAGGGGTCCATCTGCCCCGCGCCTCTATAGTCACCCAACACATTTTTGGGTGTCTTGATTGGGTCCAGCACCTTCTGAACTTACCTCTCCCAACTGTGCATGTACGGAAGGAGGTCTCTAAGACCACCCTTAAGACCTCCTTTAGAAATTCACTCTCGTCAAGGCCAAGCCTCGACGCCCGTGTTTGTGCAGCAACACCCTCACATTATTCTCTCTTCTGATTCAGAACCAAGTTCTTCTTCTTCCCCCATCATGGCTCAGCCAGTTGAGGAAGAAAATAATCTGGAACACCAGCTCCAGCGACTCAATGACCTCTTCCAAAACTTCGTGCACCCACCACAGCGTCCTATGATGCGGGACCACTACAATCCTGCTGCGGTGGCAATTGAGCCTCGAGTTAGAATCCCGATTGGAGGACCTGATTCCGAACTAAAGCCCAACATGATTCACGCTATACCTAAATTCCATGGGCTTAATTCTGAAGATCCCTTCCAGCACATCAAACAGCTTAAGCATCTGGCCCACACTTTTGGATCAGATGCGCAAAATCGGGATATTCTTCTCATGAAGATGTTCTCCTTTTCTCTTATGGACAAGGCCGCCCATTGGTATCAAACTCAGACCCGGCCGATCAACACTTGGGAAGAACTTCAATCCGAGTTTTTGAAAAAGTTCTTTCCCGTTGGTCGGACCAACGCCTTGCGCCATCAGATTACACACTTCACTCAACAATCAGGAGAACCTCTCCATGAGGCATGGGATCGTTTTCAGGATCTCATGAGGAAGTGCCCCCATCACGGAGTTCCTAAATGGGAACAAGTCCAATCTTTTTACCAGGGACTCCGTGAGGACATCCGCCTTTTCGTCAATGCAACCTGCGGAGGAAACATCATGGGTCAACATGAAGACACCGTATGGGAGATTCTCGAAAACATGTGCGAGAACTCCATCAACAATGACTCCATGGGATTATTCGACAGGACGAATACCCGCGCAGCGACGAATCTTAAGGGAGCACATGAGACGCAGGGCCTGTCCGCATCAGTCGACCTGGAATTAATGGCCAGTCGATTGGACAAGGTCTCAATTATTGAAAAGAAGGTGGATGAGCTGACTCAGCACTTGCAGCGAGCCACCTCTGCGCGTAACTCCTTTGCACAACCTCTTTCCACACAGGAGACTGTGCAAAACATCCTACACCGATCCTCCCCTGGGATGGATCCATATCCATCCCCATCTGATTCTTGGACTGGAAGATCATCCGATCCTTTCTTCACCAGCCGGGGGAACTCCATTCCCCCTTTCCCTGATTCTCAGGAGGTTCCTCAGACCTGCGAGGACCTCAACGCCATCCAGAACGACCCATTCTCCAACACTTACAACCCTGGATGGAGAAACCATCCAAATTTTCAGTGGGCAGGAAATTCTCAAACCCGAAGACCACCTTTTCAGTCCCGCCCACAGCCCTCTCATCACTACCAGCCGCCTCAGCCTCGGCCCAACCCTACTTATCCATCAGGGCCAAATCAAGATCAAATGTCCTTAATCCTTTAGACTCTGGCTGACATTCAAAAATCGAATGCGGCCATTCAAAAACAGCACAAGGACGAGCTTACTGAAGTTAAAACTCAGCTGGCCCAGTTGGCAAATTCTCGCCAGCCAGGCACACTCCCTTCCCAACCCCTTCCTAACCCAAATAACGTGCCAACCCAGAAGCGCGTTATGAATCCAAATTTAGGCCACGCTCAATGGATTTATCAGGCCCCTACTGCCTCATCTCCAGACGAGATGGAAGCCTCTACTTCTCGTACGGGATTTCAGCAGCAGCCACCCCTCCTACCAAATCCAAACCAAAATCAGGCCGGATTAAATGCTGTAACAACACGTAGTGGTAAGACAACTCAGGACCCGCGTTATCCAAACCACTCCCAGCCTGATAATCATGACCCTAGGATAGTTATCCAAGGTACCGTTGTTCCAGACCCACAACCAGGACCTATCCTAGAGGAACCAACCAAGATCCCGTTTCCCGAGGCCCTGACCAAGGGAAAGAAGACCACCAAACCCGTGGCCCCTGAGGAGGACCTGGTCAAGCTCTTTGAGCAGGTCCACATAAACATCCCCTTGATGGATGCAATCCACCACGTACCAGCTTACGCACGATTTCTAAAGAATATATGTACACCCCAGCGTAAGCCGCGAACCAAGGGAGGGAGCCCAATTGTTCTGTCAGAGCAAGCCAGCTCTGTAATCCTTAGTAGACTCCCACCCAAGGCAAAAGATCCTGGAACTCCCCTGATCTCCTGTAAGATAGGTGGTACCCAATTTGACAGAGCATTGTTAGACTTAGGTGCATCTATAAATCTGATACCCACATCCTTACTTGACCATCTGGAAGAATCTGAGCTGAAACCAACTGAGGTGACATTACAATTAGCAGATCGATCTATAAAGTCACCAAAAGGGATTCTCGAGGATGTTATCGTAAGAGTGCGGGATTTCTATTTTCCAGTGGACTTTATAGTCTTAGACATGGATGCACCTGAGAACCCTAGGGATACACCAATCATTCTAGGGAGACCTTTCTTGGCTACTGCTAGAGCCAACATCAGCTGTGAGGAGGGCCAAATAGAGCTTAAGTTTGGAGATCAAACACTGAAAATTGATATATTTAAGGCCCAACAAGGAATTAATTGCGGCGTCATCGAGCAAATTTGTGACATCAAGACTTTGGTTGATGAATCACACCTCCAGAATGACTTGAGTATTCCTCATCAACCACAGAAGGATCTTGACCCGCAAATAGAGGAGTCAAATCCAGATGTGAACAACCCACTAACTCCCACCCTTGAACCTCACATCTATACTGAACCACCCGCTGCTGCTGAAAACCCCATCCTTGAACTGAAACCCCTTCCTGCTCATTTGAAATACATCTTTTTGGGTTCTAATCAGACCCTTCCTGTGATCATCAATTCCAACCTCAATCCTGAACAGGAATCCCGTCTGATTGTTGTCCTCCAGCAACATCGCAGAGCCATCGGATGGACCCTCGATGATTTGACTGGAATAAGTCCCTCTTATTGTACTCATCATATCTATTCAGAAGAGGGCACACGACCTTCTCGTGAAATGCAGAGACGCTTAAACCCCAATCTGCAGGAGGTCGTGAAAAAGGAGATCATCAAGTGGTTAGATGCCGGGATCATCTACCCGATCTCCGATAGTCGTTGGGTGAGCCCAATTCAGGTCGTGCCTAAGAAGGCAGGACTCACCACTATAACGACTGAGACCGGAGAAATCATTCCTACCCGATTAGCCAACTCGTGGAGAGTCTGTATAGATTACCGTCGACTCAATTCCTCCACGAAGAAGGATCATTTCCCACTACCCTTCATTGATCAAATTCTCGAAAAACTAGCGGGAAATAGGTTCTTCTGCTTTCTTGACGGGTACTCCGGTTATAACCAGGTGGCAATCCATCCTGAGGACCAAGAAAAGACCACATTCACCTGCCCCTTCGGAACATACGCTTTCCGAAGGATGCCTTTTGGTCTTTGCAATGCACCCGCTACTTTTCAGCGATGCATGCTTGCCATATTCTCAGATATGGTAGGTGATTATCTGGAAGTCTTCATGGATGACTTTTCAGTTTTCGGAGCATCATTCGACGATTGCCTCCAACACTTGGTCCAGATACTCAGGCGGTGCATCGACGTGAATTTGGTTCTTTCCTGGGAAAAGAGCCATTTCATGGTGCCTGAGGGAATTGTCCTGGGACACTCAATTTCGGAGAAAGGTATCCAAGTGGATCGAGCTAAGGTTAATCTGATTTCTCGCCTTCCTATGCCTAGCTCGATCAGGGACATCCGATCCTTTTTAGGGCATGTCGGTTTTTATCGACGATTTATCCCTGATTTTTCAAAAATCGCACGCCCCCTGACCACTCTTCTCTCCAAGGATGTTCCCTTCGAAATCTCCAAGGAATGCACTCAAGCATTTGAAATCCTGCGTGACCGAGTCACCCAAGCCCCGATCCTACAGTCCCCTGATTGGTCTCAACCCTTTGAGATCATGTGTGATGCATCCGACTTCGCTGTAGGAGCGGTTTTGGGGCAGAAGAATGACAAGAAACCTGTGGTCATTTACTACGCCAGCAAAACACTCGATGAGGCTCAGCGTAACTATACAGTTACTGAGAAAGAGCTGCTAGCTGTAGTATTTGCCCTAGAGAAGTTCAGATCGTACCTTCTGGGTTCCCATGTCATCATATACTCGGATCACACGGCTGTGAGGCATCTCCTTGCAAAGAAGGACGCGAAACCTCGATTGATCCGATGGATCTTGCTGTTGCAAGAATTTGACCTCGAGATTCGCGATAAAGCGGGAAAACAAAACGTGGTAGCTGATCACTTGTCCCGTCTTCCTTCTGAAATGATAGACCCTTCCGGACCCATCACTGAGCATTTTCCCGATGAGCACCTGCTGACTATTGGTACTAGCCTTCCATGGTTTGCTAATATTGTAAATTACTTGGCATCTCATCAGACCCCGTCCGATTGGCCGAAGGCCAAGAAAGACAAATTACGCTCCAATGCCAAGTATTACATTTGGGAAGACCCGTACCTCTTCCGCATAGGTGCCGATCAGATCATCCGGAGATGTATCCCGGAAGGGGAAGTCAACAATATCCTCTCTTTCTGCCATGACCAGGCATGCGGTGGCCATTTTGCCGGGCATAAAACCGCATCAAAAGTCCTCCAGTGCGGCTTTTACTGGCCCACACTGTTCAAAGACGCATACAGTCATTGCAAGGCATGCAGTCGTTGCCAGACTTTGGGCAACATGAGCCATCGCAACATGATGCCTATGCAACCGATTCTAGTATGCGAAATCTTTGATGTTTGGGGGATTGATTTTATGGGCCCCTTTCCTGTTTCGGATGGTTTCGAATACATTCTGTTGGCTGTGGACTACGTGTCCAAATGGATCGAAGCCATACCGACCCGAACCTGTGATCACAAAATCGTTCTCAAATTCATTCATCAACACATTTTCTCAAGGTTCGGGATTCCTCGTGCAATAATCTCTGATAGGGGGACCCATTTCACAAATGCTCAGTTTAGGTCACTGATGACCAAATACGGGGTGTCTCACCGAATCTCTACTCCTTACCACCCCCAAACTAATGGTCTAGCTGAGCTGTCGAATCGGGAGATCAAGAAAATCCTACAGGTCACTGTTCGACCTGACAGGAAGGACTGGTCGTCCCGACTTCCGGAAGCATTGTGGGCCTATAGGACCGCCCACAAGACCCAATTGGGCATGTCTCCCTTTAGATTGGTGTACGGAAAGGCATGCCACCTTCCCGTCGAACTGGAGCATAAAGCCTATTGGGCAGTACGGAACTGTAATCTAGATCTTTCCAAGGCTGGGACCCACAGAAAACTCCAAATCAGCGAGATCGATGAATTACGCACAGACGCGTACGAGAACTCGCAAATCTACAAGGAGCGGGTTAAAGCCTTCCACGACAAACACATCTCAAGAAAGATCTTCCATCCTGGTCAAAAGGTCCTACTCTTTGATGCCCGACTCAAACTCTTCCCAGGAAAACTGAGATCTAAGTGGGTCGGACCATATTTGGTCCGACAGGTTTTTGGAAATGGAGCAATCGAAATCAGTCCACTCAGCCACGATTCTGAACCTTTCATCGTGAATGGTCAAAGACTCAAGCCGTTCATTGATGTAACTTCCACTGATTTGGCTGAGGCATCTCATATCCTCCTTTCCCCTTGAGCTTGTTGCGCCCAGCCGATGGCGTAAAACTCAGCGCTTAACGGGAGGCAGCCCGTCATTCTCTTTGAAAACCTGAAACTTGTTCTGACACCTTTCAGCACTCGAAGTTCACCCTGAACTAAGACCCCCTAGGTTACAATGAGGACATTGCAAATCTTAGGCATGGGGGGGTAGGAAAGTGCAAAAACTTGTAAGAAAAGGTTTCAAACAAAAAATTCACATATGCCAAAAATACCATAAAAATTAAAAAATTTTTCGAAAAAGAATAAGAGGAAAAGAGGAGAAGGAAAATTTTGTGAAGGAGAGAAGAAACAAAATGAAAAAGGAGCACAAAATTATAAGAAAAGTTGATAGTCATTAGTAAGGAACTAAGGAATTAACCTAAGTTCTAGACCTCATTCAAGAAAATAACTGAAAAGTGCACAATAAGATTAGTAAGAATGCAAACCTTAGGCATTCTTGAATAGACTCTTAGTACTCATTAAGATCTGGACACTCCTCAAGAGGTTGAGGAAAATGAAAAGCTGAAGTATTAGGTCTAAGGCTTAGGAAGTATTCGGCCTCGTTAACTAATTTTTGGTTTACGGGACTCAGTAACCTAAGCACCCTAATCTCACACACAGCCTGGTTCAGTAAGCGTAAAAATCAGAATCACGCAGAAGCGTCGCAAAAATCTGAAAAGAACACCTAGAATAGGAATGGCCGATCAACACAAGTTGATTTGGACGAGTTCCCAGCGCGGAGAGGCGGGAAATCCCCTCGAAGATGCGAAACAAAATATCATCTCCTCGGTGCTTGTCTCTTAGGATATTTACATATCCTACGGGGGGCATGTAAGCACTCTGCTGGTTCAGATTCCATGGATGGCATTATCTCGAAGTGTCAATTGCCAGGGTCTGGATTCGGCCACGGAATACCATGGATGGGATTATCTCGAAATCTCAATAGCCAGGGTTCCGGGGGTTGCCATGGGCGGTGCTATCTCGAAGCATCGATCGCCAGGAACTCTTGAGGATTGATGATGGGAGCAAGGAATCTGATACAGACCGTGTTGAAAAGCTAATCCTAGGCTAGAACTAAAAAGAAAAAGAGAGAGAGAACTCTCCAAACAGAAGAAAAAAAAAAAAAAAAAAAAAAAAAAAAAAAAAAAAAAAAAAACTTTCTATCTCTCTCTTACAAAACGCACTGCGAACTGGGCCAGGGCTAAAATCATTTCAAGCACGGGTGCTTTAACCACGAAGTCCAATAAACCTTAGGTTAGTTCTTGCGGGCCTTAAAAACCTTTGCTAAAAGACTGAGGCTAAGGCTAGACAGATTTGGATCTTGATTGGTACTAGAGTATCTTTTAGGCCTATGGTCAGCATTCTAACCTAATCTATGCTCAAATAAAAAGGCACTTATCTAAAACCATTGAAAACTTCATGGTCTAGAACAAGGGTTGAAACCTTAAGTTTTTTTTGCTAAGGGACTAGCAAAAGCTAGGCATGGGGGTATGATAAGAACCTCATCATGAGCCATAACTAGCTCATTTTGACCCAATACAAAGGATAAAAGCTCCTACATATCTCAAGGAAAGGCTTAACTCAGAGAATTCTGAGTTTGAGAAGAAAACCAGCCATAAGGGGTAAAAGTGCAATTTTACCAGTATAATCTGCATACAGGGTAATTCAGGGCCCAAACACAGGTCAAAACAGCTTAATAAGAATAAAAGTGGGATGAGATGATCTAGCAAGGGCTACAGCACTTCCAAGGAACCAAATGATAATCTGTAACCCTAAAACAACCCACTTCAATTCACAAGGTTCGAGGCAAAGTAAAAATAGAATAAACCCTCTAAAATTCATAGAAAAATAATATCTAGGGTTTAGAACCTTCAATTTGGCCTTTAGAACCCATTTTGACCTACATTGAGAACCATGCCCAATTAATAACTTAATTTGGGTCTTTACGCAAATTGACCGGTCAAACAAGGTTTAATATGAAAATGAAATTTACCATCAGATTCCTTAGGTTCTAATTAGTCATGTATAAAAACTTGAGCCTAAGAAGAAACCTCCTTGACCGACTTTACACTTTGGTCCTCATATATTTACTCTTTGGCCCTCAACTTTTGAACCCTCGCATTTAGGCCCCTAACTCTCCTTCGTTCTTTGCAAACAGGTCCCTCCTGCAAAACCCTGCCAGCACCATGCTCCGGCGACCTTGCGCGGAGCATGGCGCCGCGCAGGGTGAGGTGGAGGACCTGGCATGTGTACCGGGGGTGCCCTGCGTCGTCAGCCGTCGCAGGAGCACCCCCATGGTCATTGCAGCCCCCCATACCGGCCGTGCGAACGCACGGACGGTATGGGTTCGAATTCCGACCATGCTCCGGCGAGGGAGACACGTCGTCTCCCTCCGCCTTCCTCCCTGCTTCAACCCTATAAATACCCCCCGCCGCTCCACCGACCAAGGCAGCCTGGATCTGACGGAGAAAACCCCCAGCTTTCGTCTCTTCTTTCTCCGGCAGACGCTCACCAGCTCCGGCGACTTCCTCTCCCTCCACCTCTTCGCTCTGCCGCACTACCAGCAGCAGAGACCTCCTCCCCTGCTCTTCCCGCGCCACGCCGCACCCAGCTGGCGCCTCTCCAGCCTTCTGCTCGCCGCCGCCCCTCTCCCTGAGCATCATCTTCTCCGGCGACAGTCGATACGACTGTCGCCCTGTTCCTCCCCCCTTCGTCCCTGCAGTTAAGTTAGACTTACTCCCCTTCTCCTCCTCTTTCTTTCCCCGCTTTCGATTTAGTCAATTAAGCCCTCTACCGACCCTGTTCACCCTCATCCTCTCCGCCTCCGACCACCCTCCGGCGAGCCGCTCCCATCACCTCAGCGACCCACACGGCTCGCCGACCACCGCAGAACTTCCGCCTCCTCACCCTGATCCTCTTCCGCCCCTCCACTTCCCACCAAACACCCTCTGCAGACCCACCGAACACACCCACTCCCTCGCTCACAGTCTGACCTAGGACGACCTAACAGCTCCATCTCGCCCCCTGCAGACCCCCTGACCACCTTCGCCGTGCCACGGCGAAGGTCCCCCGCCTGTCTGATTGGGCCGAGAGGCCGTGCCATTGGTTTCAGGTTCCAGGCCTTGGCCGCCATTGTCGAGGAAGCTCGAAGCCTGCTCGAGGTTGCTCCAAGCCGAGATATCCCAGATTGAATAGCCACGGCCAGCGCGGAAGAGTCTCACGCACACACCCTGGCCCTCGATTGGAGCTGTACGCCTCAACAGCCGATGCAATTGGGAGCACCATCCCTGCTGCAGGCGTAGGAGAATTGGGGTGGGACATTTAGTCCCACCTCGGAATCTCTCAAAGGCGCGCGGACACATAAATTGAAAAACTGCCGTATGCTGTTTGCCTCAGTTACCACGGGGTGAGGTCCCTCTCACCCGACCCGACCCGACTCGGCCTCGTCCGTGACCACGCTCCGCGGACCTGGCCCGACCCGATTAGACTGACCTGCACTCCTCGCCCACCACGCACGCCGGTGGGCCTGGACCCGGGCCTGACCCGAACCCGATTACCCGGTAGCGCTCTGGGAGAGCTTCCGAAGAGTGATTTCAGAGAGAGAGATACGCGGGGGAGGGGGGTAGAGTAGGTTTTTGCCTTGACGAATAAACTCTGAAGTGTGCAGGCCAAAGAAGAAGAAGCAGACCCGCTGAAGAAGAAGGAAGAGCAACGGCCATCGCGAAAGAAGAAAAAGAGAAGTCAAGGCAGGTGAAGACAAAGAAGAAGAAGGAATGAAGAGAAGCAAGAAGCAAGAAAAGAAGAAGATGATCTGACGAAAAAGAAAGAAAGGAAACAAGAAGAAGAGCACGAGGGGAAAAATCTGAAGAAAGCAAGAAAAGAAGAAGATGATCTGACGAAAAAGAAAGAAAGGAAACAAGAAGAAGAGCACGAGGGGAAAAATCTGAAGAAAGCAGAAGAAAAAGAAGAAGAAGAAGAAGAAGAAGAACAGGAAGAACCAAAGACAAAGAGGAAGAAAGAAGAAAAGAACAAGAAGCCAATTTTTCATCTCTCTCTCTCTCTCTCTTTATTTTTGTAATAGAATTTGTATATCTCTAGAATACAACTTGCTCCCTGAGTTCGACCTCGGGAACTCTTTCAGTTTTCCGAGTAATAAAATTTTATATGATACGTTGGTAACAACCGGCTTTACTACAACGATATAACACAAACCGGTAGAAACCGACTTCTCTCACCAACTGGCCATCCATTAAAGGAACAACAAGATGTATCATGACCTAAGAAGAGAACCTTGGTGGTGCAGAACAAAAAAAGACGTCGGCGAGTATGTGAAATAGTGCCTGATATGTTAGCAAATGATGGATGAGCATCAGACGCCTACAGGTTCACTCCAACCCCTTCCTAAGCTTGAATGTGAGTGGGAGAGAGTTACGATGGATCTGGTGGTTGTATTGCCACTTACTCATAGGAATCACAATGCCATCTAGGTGATCGTTGACTAGTTGAAGAAGACTGCATGATTCTTGTCAATTCGAGTTATTTACGATTCTATGTAGTTGTCCTAGTTATATATTCGGGAGGTCGTGCAACTTCATGGAGCCTCAAAGAAGATCATTCCAGATAGAGATTCCAGGTTTACCTCCCAGTTCTGAGGGTTACAGTAGGTCTTGGGGACCCAATTAAGGTTCAACATAGCTTACCACTCTTAAACAGTCGGGTAGTCCAAGTGTACCATTCAAACCCTCAAGGATTTACTATGAGCTTGTGTCCTAGAGTGGAGAGGCTCATGGGAGGACCACCTACCATTGGTGGAGTTAACGTACAACCATAAATACAATTCAGTATAGATATGGCTCCCTACGAGTCACTCTATAGGCAAAAACACGTCTTTGCTGTGCTGGATGGAGATTGAAGCAAAGTGGGAAGTCAGGTCGAGGTTGATTCGCTAGAGCCAAGAGGTGATAAAATAGATCCACAAAAAGCTCTTTGCAGTGAAAAGCCACCAAAACAGTAATGCAGATCACAGATGTAGGGAGTTACAATTCGAGGTCAGTGATCATGTCTTTCTCAAAGTCTTGCCCATGAAGGGCATACAACGGTTTGGGGTGAAGGGCAAGTTGACACTGAGATTCGTGAGCTGTTTGAGACCCTTACACTAGTTGGACCTGTTGTATACTGGATTTCCTTATTACCACAGTTGGTGAGCATTCTTGACGTGTTTCATATCTCCAGCCTGAGAAAGTACATCTTGAACTCAAGCCACATTCTGAGATACGACGACGTCGAGATAGAGGAGAATCTAACCTATCTAGAACAGCTAATACAGATTTTGGATCGGATGATCAAGAGGTTGAGGAAGAAGGGAGTCCTAGTCAAGGTATTTAAGGAGATCAAGAAATATGAAGAGGCAACCTAGGAGCCAAAAGTGGATATGCATAAATGATATCTAGAGCTATTCATTGGTGAGTTCTGAGACCCTAATTTTATCCTCTTTAAGGTTCTTATACCCTTTTAAGGTTGTTATGGGCTCCCTGTCATTTACCTTTCCGTACGTATAACTTTACTCGACTTTTGAGAGTGAAACTCCCTTTAAGGAAGTTATGTTTAGTATATCAAAATCTAAACTTGAACCTGATTTAAGACTAAACATGTCAAGACGAATCTATTGACGCTGGTCAAGTGTGAATCAGGTTTTCGTGACTCAAAAATGAAGAAATGTGGGTTTTGATCAACTCTGGTTAAATCTCAAGGAAAATTGCACGAAAAGGCTTCATTTTGAGTACCGTTGGTTTCTTTTCGTCATTATCTTTCCAATGGCTCCTATTTTGAGGAAATCCAAGTTGTGTAGCTCAAGTTACATTCGAAACACATTTATCGAGGTCATAGTGAAGGGATCAATCAAATTGACCCAAGTCATCACAGAAGCGTAAAAATAGGTATTTAAAAATTTTTCACATCATAAGATCAAATCAATACCAAAACCCAATCAAGAAGCAAAATAATAAACAAAAAGATCTTAAAATCGAAACCACATATGAGGAACTATTTTCCTTCTGTTTTGGGATCCTACGAGTGATGGTAATACCATCATTCGCCATAACTAGCTTAAATTAATTAGAATCAAGAAATAAATGCTCCTAAATAAGTGCCTAAGGCCATAATTCCACTTAGATCCATTTTGAGGATAGAACATTAAAATAGGTTAATTCTACGGTTTTAACATCACGTCATGAATGCAAAGTAGCCACAGGGCCACCTAGGAGTTAATTAGAGGTCAATTAAGCTCAAAAGTCCAAAAAGTAGGTTCACACAGGCAAGAACAGGGTTTGGCACATTTCAAGAACCAAATCAAAACAAAAGCCCTAATTCTAGACCTACTTCAATTGAAGAGGTTCTAGTCAAGATAAAATTCACCTAAACCTCCTAAAATTCATAGAAAATATTCTAGGAGGTTTGGTACCCTTGGATTGATCATCTAAACCTATTTTGACCTAGGACAAAGTTTTAGATGCGATTCTACCCTAAATTGGGTTTCTATGCAAATTTTCCAGTCAAACATGGTCAAAACTCAAATCCAAGTAAATCATAAGATTCCTTAGGTCCAAATTAGGCTAAGGCCAAAATTTAAGTCCAATCAGAATCCATCTTGACCTAGTTTGTAATTCAGTCCCTAAGATCTCTATTTCTCACCATCAGGCCCTCAGGTTTCAAGTTTCTTGCATTTTGACCCCTAAATTTCTCATCATTTTCGCACTTAGGTCCCTACCACCATAGTTAGGTCTGAACAACACCAAACCCAAACCACCAACTTTCAAACATGGAAAACTCCTTGATTTGTCAGCCAAATCCCTCTAAATTTGGAGGGATTACTGACTGGAAGCTCCCCAATCATCTGAGCCTCATCAAGGATCCCAATTCGCACCATAGAGCTCAGGCAAAGCTCCAAAAATTTGAGGGAAATCCTAAGCCAAATCACGATGAAATTGTGATAATTCCTCTTGATTGAGGAACGGTTGAGCTCTATAAAAGCTCCTCATGCTCCCAACATGAATTTTAATCGATTCTAGGTCAATTCTGACCTTCCTCCCTCCTCGCCGACCAAGAACTCTGTCAACTCCAATGAGCACCCTCTCCTCCTTCCTCAGGTCGGCCAACGGTCAAATTGACTGGCCCAATATCTTCCTCTCCTTCATCCGCTCCTTACCATCGCAGGGGCATCTACCTCCTCTATCACTGCCATTATCCCCTATCGGAGCCTTCTTCTCCTTCGACGCTAACCAATCAAAGCTGTTGCAGAGTTCCCTCCCCTTCATTTGTAGCTAAGTTCTTCTTGCACCTCATCCTCTCTAGATCCTTCCTATCCCCCTTAAACCTCAATTCAACTGCCACACTCCCCATTCTCCCCTTTCTTCCTCGACTTCAACCACGCCTCTGGCATGGTCACCCGACTATTATCGTCCACCAAACACACAGCCACTACCACCAAAAGCTCCACCTAGATGCTACGACCAAAAGCCCTAATCGAATTAGGCCTTTCAACAACTGAAACTCCCCACCGAACAACCCACCATCAAACCACCTCCTCTGACATTGTCCAACCACCAAATGCTTCGAAACACCACGAGACCACTGATTAGCCCATATTTGTGGGCTATTTAAGTATTTAAGTGTCTAGAAATTAAGTTAATTTTAACATTTAGATAGCATACATTAGGATGTACATAAATTAATTCATATTTTTAGCTTAAGTGCATAATTCATGCATTTAGAATTAACCTAGGATTGCATACATTTGATTAGTTAATTAATTAGGTGCACATACACTATTTTAATTAACATAGAAGTTAAGGAGTTATGTATAAATAATCCTAATTATTTTATTATTCTTTCTTTTCTTCTCCTTTGCAGGTAACTGCTCCGTCTCCGCCTCCTCCTCCTGCGCATCAGCATTAACTCAACGGTGGCCTTTTGAATTTCAAATCTTTGTAGCTGTGGCTACAAAGGAGGAGGAAGGGCTGCCGTTCAAGGGAGGCCACCACCCCTTTTCCTCACTACGTAGAGAACTTTGTTTCTCATCCACTCCTCACCACCGGCCTCAACTGCAGCAGTGCGACTCCACCACCGTGGGCGTGTGGTGTGATAGCCCACACTGCCAAGAGTCCCTGCATCACCGTGCTACATTTTCCCTTCACGCGCAGATCCCAGCTTCTGCATGCCCCACTCACCCTCGCCACGCCCGCTGCAGCACACAAAGCTGCAACCTTTCCTCCCCGCGCCTCAACCTTGCTGAGCGTGCCACCGTGCGTGCCTCCCCTCGGCACTCTTCATCCTCTGCAGCAGACCACCCGCACATGCTGCACCTCCACCGCAGTAGGTGCGCGCGCCCACCTCAACCGCCACTCGCACCTCCAGCCAGGGCACCACCCGCACACATGCTACATCCAACCCCTACGCCTCCTTCTGCTCGAGCACCCCACCGCGCGCACAGCAGCCGACGCGCCTTCACCTCCACACGCCCTCGCCTTCAGCGCCTGCACGCCCCTGCACCAGCGCCTCCAGCGCCCCGCCAGCACCTACAGCATCTGCAACAATGCGACCTCCAGAGCCTACGCACGTGCGTACGGCCTACAGTGCCCGCCCCTTCAGCACGTGTCACCTCCTCGCACCTGCAGTGCCTGCATGTCGCCTCCTCACTCCCTCCAGCAAGCGCAGCCAGCAGCAGCAACCTCCACTGCCACCGCCGCTTCTCTCCTCCATCCAGCCGGCCCAAGCCATCTCACGACGTGCTGCAACCACCGCCGCAAAGGCCTCGCTTTGGCCGACCTCTTGTAGCAGTAGCTCCTCGAATGAGCCTCTCTCCCATGTGCGAGGAGGAGAGAGGTATAATCCTCTATTTCTACTTGCATTTCTATTTACATTTCATGCCATTGCCACAAAAACGATTTTTGATTTATCATTATTTTATTGTGGTGATTTGATGCAAAGAACCTCCTCCTTTCTAGTAAATACAAAATCAGCATGTTAAAGTCTTTTTATCTTAATTGAAAAGTGATTTTGACTTGATTTCTTGACGAAATTAATAGTGAACATTGGTTTTTGACCATTGCGAATTTAATTAGGCCATTGCCTCTCTGTGGATACGACCTGCTCTCCTGTGAGTGGTGTAATTTTAATTTTAATTATTTTGTTAAGAGGTTTTCCACCACTTTAATCCTAAAACGACAAATCATCTTAATCACATTATTCGAAAGAGAAAACCGACTTACCAAATGGCGCCGTTGCCAGGAAGGCAACATGCTTAATTAAATCGCATTCATTCATTCATTCGTTCACATTTATTTAAGTTTTGAATCATATTTAACTCTGGATTTTTTTTTCTAATGCGAGTGCAACGATCTGCGACACACATTCTATGACTCGCAATCACACCAGCCATCGTGAGAGGTGACCCTTGATGTCGCCAGAGGAGAAATTGTTCAAGCTACCTTGTAAGGAACCAAATTGCTAGGAGGGGAAGGACGAGGATGTGACTATCGTCTCCGCACATTTAGTCGCTGATTTGATTAGAGTAGGATTAAGACTTTAGAACTTAATTTTCATTGCACATGTGGTTTAAGATCCTTGTTCTGGGGTAAATTTTTAAGGGTTTGTTCCCCGATTTTGTTTTAGGCCCGTGTTGGGTGGATAATTTTCGAGAGCCTGTTCCCTTTTCTTTAGATCTAGGTTTTTATTTTATTTTGTGGTTGTTTATCCTTAATTTGTTTGTGCATAAGTAGCCCAAAAAAAAAAACACGAGCTACCTACTAGAAGCTGCCTACCCTTAGGTCGAATCATTTAGGACTGAATGAGTAGCATCTAGATCTAATTCTTGTCTTGCATATTGCATGAAGAATGTTGGAATCAGGTATGCACTTCTAACTTTTCATTTCTACCTATCATGCAAATGCATTTGGATTAATTTTTAGACCACATAATCTGTCTTGAAGTAATCTAATAAAGTGGTCACATTTAATTTTTGAAAAAGGACTAATTAAAGGAGAGACATTTAAAAATCAAGGACTTGATTTTTAAACGTGGCGTGCAATTCAAAATTCAAAATCTTTTGCGGTGTATGCACACTTATATCTCTTGCACCACAGCATGCATTTAGACACTCCTAGGTCTTGGAACTACTAGGACAAGAGCCCTCCTACCATTGGATTCTAAAGTGTTTGGATCTTGAGATCAAAGGCTTTGTAAATCCAAAGAGGAAGGCTTAGGCCTACTTGCATCCCTCGATCTTCCATCTTTGGAGTTGCTCTACCATTTGAGATTTAGGGAAGAACACCTAAGCTCCAACTTGGTCTTTTTATGTATTTCGAAGGTTGACAATAGGCACGTAATTGATTGGGCAACTTGCTTTGTCACCTACAATTTGAACTAAAGTGAAAAGCCTAAATTTGTAAAGACCGAACAAGTCCTTTTGAATTGTGTTTGTAGTGCATGCTTGGTAGGAAATCTCTTAGGAGACAACTTGTGTTTGATCCTGAACCTGAAAGAATCTTAAGAAGAAACCTCCCAAGGGAAGAAATGGCCGGTCAAAGGAGCCTTAAGGAATATTTCATTCCAACCAATCAAGCTGGCCCTGCACTACGTAGACCTGGAGGGGACAATCCTTATGAGATCAAAAGCAGTACCATATCCTTGCTGCCATCCTTTTATGGTACTGCTTGGGAAGACCCTTACAGGCATATAGAGGAATTCACCGAGGTTTGCTCCACGGTGAAGCTGTAAGGCGTTACTGATGACGCTCAAATGCGGATCCTCTTTCCCTTCTCCCTCAAGGACAAAGCCAAGTATTGGTATCACACCCTTGATGATATTAACACTTGGGATGCCTTGAAGAAGGAGTTTTTGAAGTGCTTCCCCATGAGCAAAACAAATCACTTTAGGAGGAAAATTATAAGTTTTGTTCAAAATGATGGGGAAGCTTTCCATGATGCGTGGGAGCGCTTTAATAACTTGTTGAGACTTTGCCCACATCACCATGTGCCTAAGTGGCAACTGGTTGAAAGGTTCTACATCGAACTTAATGATTTGCATAGGCAAACTGTGGATGGTGCCCGTGCAGGAACCTTTCTATCTAAGACTGAGGATGAAGCTTGGAACCTTTTTGATACTTTGAGTGAAAATTCTATTCACTTGAATTCTGCTTACATGGATAGAAAACTCACTCTCAAGCAAAGAAAGTTGGAGGCGAATGAGGCAAGGGACACCTATAATTTAGCCTATCAGATTTAATTATTGAATCAAAACATGGAAAGGCTTATGTCGAGCCTGAGCCAATTCGTATCTAACACCTCCACATCCCAAGCTTCTGATTGCTCCATTTGCCAAGGCAATACACACACCACAGTGGATTGCCACTTGGCCTCCCAATTCCCTGAGCTTGTACAAGCGGATCTGAATGCCACTCAAGGGTTCCATCCTAGACCTCGTAATGACCCTTTTTCCAACACTTATAATAAGGGATGGAGGAACCACCCAAACTTTTTATGGAGACAAGGAAATGTCTCAAATTTAGGGAATTATAAACCACAATCCTTTCAAAACCATCAAATGAACCAACCTTAGACCTTTGCCCAACCTAAGACCTCTGAGATGGATGAATTGAAGGCAATGTTGAGAACTATGCAAGAAAGTCAAAGTGCCATCATCCAATCTCATGACAAGGCTATACATGAGATGAAATCATAGATAGGACACCTTGTTGAGGTCGTTAGACAGAGGGAAACTAGGAAGTTCCCCAGTGCAGATTCCATCTTATGCCTGCTTCTTAAAGGACCTGTGCACGAAAAAGCGGCAATCTAGGAAATAGGTCCAATCAAAAGTTGTTCTGCCTGATTCTGTTAGCTCAATTATTCAACATAGCACACCCTTGAAACTTAAGGACCCAGGTGCCCTGTACATCTCAATGGCTATTGGTGACTTACAGATTATGAGGCTTTACTTGATCTGGGTGCAGGGGTGAACATCCTTTCGAGCTACGTGTATGAATAACTTGGGGGAGGCAATCTGAAGCCTAGCCCAGTAATCCTCCAAGTTGCTAATCGATCACTTAAGACACCGCGGGGAATTTTGGAAGATGTCCTCGTAAGAGTGGAGGATTTCTTTTTCCCCGTTGACTTCTTAGTTTTGGACACTAACCCTATCAACAAGCCAACCAAACCCTCCATCATTTTGGGCTGCCCCTTCCTTGCAACTTCGCATGCTTCAATCAATTGCAATATTGGGGCATTAAAAATGGGCTTTGGGAATAGGAAAATCCAGCTTAATGTGTTTGATGCTTACAAACAAGCTAGGCTTGAGGATTGTTCTCAAGTTGAGGTGATAGATGACTTGATTGAAGAGGCAACCCCTGCAATGTTATGTGATGACCCCCTTCAGCATGTCATGCTAAATGAGCATTCCCATCTCTTGGAGGAATGTGAAGGGGATATACTAGAACTTGAGGAGTTGCTGGGTGTTTCTGTTGAGTCTCTTCCCCCATCATCTCTGCCCAAGGCAGATCTGCTACCTGAGATGGGGACATCTAGTATGAAATCCTCAACCATACAAGCCCCCGACCTTGAGTTGAAACCCCTCCCTGACACTCTCAAGTACGTCTTCCTAGGTGCCAATGATACGCTCCCCGTTATCATTTCGGCTGTGCTATCTGAGGCACAAGAGGGAGCCCCGATTGAATGCTTGTCTAGGCACAAGGAAGCTATTGCATGGAACATTGTTGACATTAAGGGTATAGACTCTACACTCTGCATGCACCACATTTATACTGACGATTCCATCAAGCCATGTAGGGACATGCAGAGACGTCTGAACCCTAATATGAGGGAGGTGGTTAAAAAGGAAATCCTGAAGTGGTTGGACACTGGGATCATATATCCCATTGCAAATAGTAAATGGGTAAGTCCTATTCATGTGGTGCCAAAGAAGACAGGCTTTACTATGGAATTTAATGACCAAGGTGAACAAGTTGTGACTAGACCCTCAATTGGATGGAGGGTCTATATTGATTACCGCAAGCTGAACACCGCTACCAGAAGGATCACTTTCCCTTGCCTTTTATTGATCAAATTCTCGAGAAATTGGTAAGGAATAAGTACTATTGCTTTCTCGATGGATATTTTGGGTACAACCAGGTTGCAGTCCTCCCTGATGACCAGGAGAAGACGACATTCACGAGTCCTTATGGTACTTTTGCATTCAAGAGTATGCTGTTTGGATTATGTAATGCCCTTGCAACCTTCCAGTGGTGTATGATGTCCATTTTTTCTGACATGATTGACGAGTGTGTTGAAATGTTTATGGATGACTTCTCTATTTGTGGCTCATCTTTCGACTAGTGTCTCCTGCACCTAGAGAATGTGTTGAAGTGATGTAAGGAGATTGGTTTAGTCCTCAGCTGGGAGAAAAGTCATTTCATGGAACAGAAAGGAATTGTACTTGGGCATGTTGTGTCTGAGCGAGGTTTGGAAGTAGATAAAGTCAAGATTGATTCTATTTCCAAACTCCCATTGCCCACGAATGTCAAACAGATTAGGTCCTTTCTAGGCCATGCCGGCTTTTATAGGTGCTTTATGAAAAATTTCAGTAAAATTTCTAGGCCACATTATGACTTGTTGGCGAAGGAATCTTCCTTCAATTTTGATTCAAAGTGTGCCGAGGCCTTTCAAACTCTGAAGTAGGCCTTGATCTCTATGCCTATTCTCTGAGCTCCTAATTGGACACTCCCATTTGAGCTGATGTGTGATGCTTTGGATTATGCAGTGGGAGCAATCCTTGGACAAAGGGTTCAAGGAAGACCTCATGTGCTGCATTACGCTAGCAAGACTTTAACCAAACCGCAGCAAAACTACACCGTCACTGAAAAAGAATTACTTGCTGTAGTTTTTGCTTTGGAGAAGTTTAGGTCTTATCTTCTTAGGTCTAAGGTGGTTATTTTCACTGATCATGCGGTAGTGAAACATCTCATTGCTAAGAAAGATTCTAAGCCATGTCTGATTAGGTGAATCCTACTCCTTCAAGAATTTGACTTGGAGATACGTGAAAAGAAAGGAGTAGAAAATGTTGTGGCTAACCACCTGTCTTGCCTTCCACTTAATAACTCTCTATCTGGAGACATCCGCGAGACATTTCCTGATGAAACACTTATGGTGGTAACACCAACTTCACCTTGGTATGCTGATACCGTAAATTACTTGGTCATTAGAGAAACTCCTGGCTCTTGGGATGAGCAGAAAAGAAAGAGATTCATTTCCCAAGAGAGATACTTTCATTGGGAAGAGCCAGAATTATTTAGAATTGGACAAGATCAAGTATTGAGACGATGTGTACCTGAAGAGGAACAACAAAGTGTGATGAGTTTTTGCCATGAACTTCATTGTGGAGGACACTTTGGCGCTAAGAAAACTGCTTTCAAGGTTCTCCAGTCCAATTTTTGGTGGCCTTTGTTATTTAAGGATTCTCATAATTTTGTTAAGGCCTGTATTAGATGTCAGCAGACTGGAACGATTGGGAAGAAGAATGAAATGCCTCAACACCCTATTCAATCTGTTGAAATTTTTGATGTGTGGGGAATTGACTTTATGGGCCCCTTCCCTTCATCCCATGGTTATGAATATATCTTGGTGGCAGTTGGTTATGTCTCTAAATGGATAGAGGCCATTCCTACGCGCACAAATGACCACTCTGTGGTTTTGAAATTTGTGAAGGCCAATATCATATCTCGTTTCGGTTGCCCCGAGACCATTATAAGTGATGGGGAACCTCATTTCCCAAACCACCACTTCAATCAGCTAATCAGGAGTCTGGGAGTGACTCACAAGGTCGCTACCCCTTACCATCCTCAGACGAGTGGCCAGGTTGAAGTGTCGAATAGGGAGATAAAAAATATTTTAGAAAAGACCGTTAGACCTGATAGGAAAGATTGGTCCCAAAAGCTCGATGATGCTTTGTGGGCGTATCGAATGGCCTATAAGACCCCTTTGGGTACATCTCCCTTTCGGATTGTGTATGGGAAAGCATGCCATTTACCCGTTGAGTTGGAACATAGGATAGTTTGGGCTATTCGAAGTGTTAACATGGATTTAGAAAAGGTGGGTAAGGCACGACTTCTGGAATTAAGTGAGCTTGAGGAGCTAAGGAATGATGCTTATGACACCTCTCAAGCTTATAAAGAGAGAACTAAGGTCATGCATGATAAGTATATACTTCGAAAGACCTTTGAGCCCAACCGGCAAGTTTGACTTTTCAATTCCAGACTTAAGCTTTTTCCAGGGAAATTAAAATCTCGTTGGGATGGGCCTTACATAATCACTAAAGTGTTTCCACATGGAGCTGTGGAGATTAAAAGCCCTTCCTCTTCAGCAACTCCCTTTATCGTCAACGATCAACGATTAAAACCATACATTACTTTGGTTGGCCATCTGGTTGATGAGGTCACTCTTGAAAAGCCTTAGCTCCTACCATTCTTCGCCTCAGGTAATATCTTCCTTTAACTGTTTTTGTTTCCAATAAGGACATTGTTTGAACCAGGCATGGGGGAGAGGACCTGAGGCATCTATTTATAGAATGTCTACATTTTGCATTCATTCATGCATATTGCATTAAAATAAATAAATAAATAAATAATTTTTAGCTTAACTAGCTGGGCCCTACATTCATAAGCAAATCAGAACTCTAGGCTAGACTAAGTTGATTCTAGGGTCGAACTTTAGAAGCTAAGTGAGTTACTAGCTTTAGACCTTTAGGGTCCTTTGTGGACTTAAAAACTTAAGTAGGAGTTAAGTTGCAGACCATTCCTCAAGAGGTTGAGGAAGGAAAGCTAAGGATTGAGTTAAAAGGTGGGGTAGTACCTGAAGTCTTGTTCTACCTTTTGGTTTACGGGTCCTTGTAACCTAAGCATCCAAATTTCACACACTTGGTCTTGTGTAAGTGATCACCTTAATTCCTTTCTTAAAAGAAATTTGGTTCTCTTAGTTTTGACTTAGGAGAGGCTTGAAAACACAATTTGACTGGAAGAGTTTCTACCGCAGGAGAGGTGGAGTATATACTCACCTTGAGGATGCAATGATAACATGTTACCTCCTCGGCACTTGTCTCTTAGGATATCCATCCTACTGGGGGCATGTAAGCGCATTGTGCGGTTTAGGTACCATGGGCGGCCCTATCTCGAAGTGCTGATTGCCACAGGCCAGAATTCGCTTAAGAAATCCATGGGCGATACTATCTCGAAGTGTCGATTGCTAGGAGTTCTTGGGGTCGCTATGGGCGGTGCTATCTCGAAGCATCGAAAGCCAGGCACCCTTCGAGGTACGGTGATGGGGACAATGAATCCGACATAGACCGTGTTGATAGCTGATCCAAGGTTAGACTTAGAGGAATCAAACAAATATATATATATATATAGATAAATCCTTTTTCCTTTCTAGGTTGGCAATCATACCAACCTTAAATAACTCAGATCAATGCACATGCACAGATGCTTTAATCTCAGGGATCAATAAACCTTAGGTTAGAGTCAGAAATCAGGGAAACTTGTGCCTGCAACTCGTCTTTAGCTGACCTAATTTGTAACTTAGCAACTACTTGGGAACCTTAGGTCTAAAGTTTGAACTTAACATGTTTCTAAAGGAAGACCGTTTGGGTTGGTTAGTCTACTTGGAGTGCTAGGTTTTTGCTTGGATTTGTTAGGGACTAGCAAAAACTAGGCATGGGGGTATTTGATTAGCCCATATTTGTGGGCTATTTAAGTATTTAAGTGTCTAGACATTAAGTTAATTTTAACATTTAGATAGCATACATTAGGATGTACATAAATTAATTCATATTTTTAGCTTAAGTGCATAATTCATGCATTTAGAATTAACCTAGGATTGCATACATTTGATTAGTTAATTAATTAGGTGCATTACATACACTATTTTAATTAACATATAAGTTAAGGAGTTATGTATAAATAATCCTAATTATTTTATTTTTTTTTTTTTTCTTCTCCTTTGCAGGTAACTGCTCCATCTACGCCTCCTCCTGCGCATCAGCAGTGACTCAACAGTGGCCTTTTGAATTTCAAATCTTTGTAGTTGTGGCTACAAAAGAGGAGGAAGGGCTGTCGTTCAAGGGAGGCCACCGCCCCTTTTCCTCACTACGTAGAGAACTTTGTTTCTCATCCACTCCTCACCACCGACCTCAACCACAGCAGTGCGACTCCACCACCGTGGGCGTGTGGTGTGACTGCCCACACCGCCAAGAGTCCCTGCATCACCATGCTACATTTTCCCTTCACGCGCAGATCCCAGCTTCTGCACGCCCACGCACCCTCGCCACGCCCGCTGCAACACACAGAGCTGCAACCTCTCCTCCTCGTGCCTCAGCCCTGCCGAGCGTGCCACCGCGCATGCCTCCCCTCGGCGCACTTCATCTTCTGCAGCAGACCACCCGCACGCGCTGCACCTCCACCGCAGCAGGCGCATGCGCCCACCTCAAGCGCCGCCTGCACCTCCAGCCAGCGCACCATCCCCGTGCACGCTGCATCCAACCCCCACGCCTCCTTCTGCTTGAGCACCCTACCGCACACACAGCAGCTGGCGTGCCTTCACCTCCACATGCCCTCGCCTTCAGCGCCTGCACGCCCCCATGCCAGCACCTCCAACGTCCTGCCAACACCTACAGCCGTGCGACCTCCAGAGCCTGCACATGCACGTATGGCCTGCAATGCTCGCCCCTTCAGTGTTCGTCGCCTCCTCGCGCCTGCAGTGCTCGTACGTCGCCTCCACACTCCCTCCAGCAAGCGCAGCCAGCAACAGCAACCTCCACCACCGCCGCCGCTTCTCTCCTCCATCCAACCGGCCCAAGCCATCTCACGATGCATCGCCACCACTGCCGCGAAGGCCTCGCTTTGGCCGACCTCTTGTAGCAGTAGCTCCTCGAATGAGCCTCTCTCCCGTGTGCGAGGAGGAGAGAGGTATAATCCTCTATTTCTACTTGCATTTCTATTTACATTTCATGACATTGCCACAAAAATGATTTTTTATTTATCATTATTTTATTGTGGTGATTTGATGCAAAGAACCTCCTTTCTAGTAAATGCAAAATCAGCATGTTAAAGTCTTTTTATCTTAATTTAAAAGCGATTTTGACTTGATTTCTTGACGAAATTAATAGTAAGCATTGGTTTTTGACCCTTGTGAATTTAATTAGGCCATTGCCTCTCTGCGGATACGACTCGCTCTCCTGTGAGTGGTGTAATTTTAATTTTAATTATTTTGTTAAGAGGTTTTCCACCACTTTAATCCTAAAATGACAAATCATCTTAATCACATTATTCGAAAGTGAAAACTGACTTACCAACCACCTCCAACAAACTCCTTGCATCACGATGACCGTTTTGAGCTTTTTAATTGGGTCGCAGGGCCATTTTATTGTGTTTTAGGTCACGACCGAAGCTCCGCCATCACCATCGTCATATCCACCTCCAACCGCTATGCCCAGTTCATCTCCAACCACGATTTCACATCCAATAGCTACGGTTTGATCTCGCAAGTGCATCAGCTTCACCAATTGAATGAAGAAGCAACTGTTGTACTTCAATTCCTCGAAGGCATCTGCTACGGCACGCAACGCTGCGAGCAAAGGAAGGTAGAGATTTTACTCCCACATCGTAGGGGATAGATCCACCACAGTGCAAAAAAGGAAATCATGTCGCGGGCAAGTTGCCTTAGACACTGGGGGTGAGGACCCTACACACGCGCTCTGGCACGCCCTTACACACTCCTCACCGCGATATGTTGCTTGTGGGTCTCGACCCAACCCGGATTCGATTACCCAGTTAACGACCCAAGTAGGATATTCTGAGGAGGTTAGGGGAAGGTTTTACGCCTCAATACTCGTGCCTGTTCATGCCTAACACTTAGCATCTCTCAGGCAAGCTTCTTCTCTATGCTTAGCACCCTTGTGCCTATTCTGAGGCTTGGTGAAACTTAAGGCATCTGTGCCTTGCTTGCGACGTCTGATTTGGTTGGTTCTGTGGACATATTTGAGGTGTGTGCTGATGTGGAAATTCAGGAATAAGTGATTGAGAAACCACTGTAGCAAAATTGAGTAATTTGAGTTGTGTGATATATGCTTAAGTGGTGATTTAAATCACCGTTCCTTTGAGGGCTCCTTATTACTTTTTATCACATTATTTCTTAAGATACATTTGCTATTATTGAACATTATTTTGAGTAATTATTCTACTATTCAGTGAATATCTTTTTGTGGCAATTATTCTCATTATCTATAATTGAGATTAGTGTGTGAATTCTAATTTGCTCCCTACGAAAGACATCGAACTCAATTATGTTTTCGAGCTCTTATAAATTTTAAATGCTGTAGCAATTTTTGTCCTATACTACGATGCTATTCTTAAAATGACAATTCTCGCACACAATAATGAGTATAAGAAACTTATACCTTCACAGGTGACGTCGTACAACACCTCATGTGCAACAAATAAGTCCCATCAATTTCCTAGATTCCCTCTCCGCGATGGGTGGATGAGACCCTTCGTGTCATGGAGAGATGATCTCGAACAAAATCCTCGAATGTTCCACGATCTCGGAGCAACCCCTCACTCTGATCCTTGAACGCACAACAAAAGACCCTTCAAAAACAATCAAAAGAGCCACCGCAGTATTAGTAGGTCAACAAATTAGGAGGATAAATCAACCTGCTATTGAAGGGGATCGGCTGTCGCACAACATCGCTCCCTAAAGTCTCCCAATAGTACGTAGTAGCCGGTCGACCCTGTCAGCAGCAAGTTGACGTGCTACAACGTAGCAAGTCAACCAATATTTGAAATTGGTTGACTTGCTACAACAGGGAAGCCTCCTGCCGGGTGCTGTTCTTGGAGGATGATGGTGGGAATGATCATGTGCAGTCATTAGGGTTTCACTAGGGAGATATTTATGGGGTTTCCACCACTAAACCTAATTTGATGTTGACCCTTGGATCTCCTTCCAATGGTAGTGATCTATTCTTACTTTTGACACTTGCAAGATAAGCCCAAAACAACCTTTGTTGTGTTTTTATCTGGTCCACAAAAATAAGTTAATTGCAATCTAGCACTTGGATTCTTTACTAAATCATGTTAGGTGCAATTGAATGCCAAATCAAGTGTAACTTAACTCCTTAAACCACAATTATTCTTGTATCAAATAGGAAACCACCAAAATCATTATTGATCCCATCACTCTAATAATGAAGCGTTAAGTTAGGTGAAAAATTGTCGCAACGCCTCAACTATTCCAAATACTCATGAATCCTTCACACGTGGAGGAAAATATAATCCTAAGGTTTAATCCCATTAGACAACCATCATTCCTTTTTGGATAATATTATTCTTGACATCTCTTTATATCATTCAGACGAGAACGTAGACCAGAACCTTTCCCAAAGGTCTATCTTCTTTTCTTGCTTTCAGTTTGATTAGGGCTCTGTGACCACATGTGGAATTGTCATGCCCAATATGAAGAGCGAGCTCATGCCTCCAGTTTGTTACATACACCTATGTAATATAATTGTGTGATCCCTTCAAAAGATCATACATCTCCTGTCCCTTCCCATATGCACCAGCTTTCCAATATTAACACTATGGTGAGTGCATCTACCAATGGTCCACCAAATGCACATGTTTGTGAATAGAGACACATAGCTGTCTTAGATCAAAGGATACACCTTCTCCATGACAACATTAGAGAATGACTTTCGCTATATCCAGTTTCATCAGGTTAACTCCTTACCCTAAACCACATGAAAGTCCATAAATCTCCATTCAAGAACATCAATGAGGCAACAACTGTAACATCCCAAAATCTAGGTCTTAAGTCATTTTAGAGTGGTGTGCATCACTTCAAACCTGTAAACACAGTCGCAGTTCGGTGTAAGTACAAGCACCTTTTGAAATTGCCAAAAAAAGCATATTTCAAGTCAACCCCTAGTCCAACCTCATCAAAAGGGTGCCATGTTTGGTACCATTTGATTTCTCTCATCGCAAGCCTTCCAACAACGCTTGTTTGTGTGAATCCAAGTTGTATATCTCAAGTTATGACCAAAATCAGTCAAAGAGTACCTAAATGTAAGATGGACCTAGACCAAGGGGTGTTTTAGGTATTTCACTCCACTAATCTTAAACTTAAACCTAATTTGGATCTATAAATAGACCCTCTTAGGTCCTTTGGTCATCATCAATCCCTTGTTCCTCCAAAACCTATGAGAGAGAGAGAGAAAGGAATTAAGATTTCATTTAGAAATCTTAGTTCAATTTCTAAGGGAACAAAGTGTGATTCCAAATTTTGTGGGCTTCCTACTGCAAAATTCATGACTTTGAGCGGTGGCACTGGTGGCGTGCTTTAACTGGTCGATGCGTGGCAGGGGCAGAGGATGCGGGCGCAACCCTTGGTGAGCCGCTGCGAGCGCGACTTCACGCCTTTGCATTGAGCCGGAGCACGGGCAACATGCGGATTGGCGACACGTGGCTAATCCAACAGCCGCGGGGAGCGAAGATGAGAGTGTTGGCGATCCACAGTCATGCGTAAGCTCGAACCACAACACGACACATGTCGTGAGCCTGTCAGCTTTAACCGATTGACCAATCTGACAGAACCGGTTGGTTCAACGACCCCCTTGCACTTTTTTGACTGGTTCAAGGCCTTCCTGACCTTGGATTTCTTTGAAATCGTAAAGACACATACAACGTGCTGGTATAGCTTATTTTCAATTTTGACCATTGTTTCCTTAGTGAAAAATCAGAAACGTGCCTAGGTGTTTCCAACCCTATTTTTGTTCCATGTAAACCAGGTCTTGCCCCAGGTGCATGCCCGAAATTCAAGATGGGCGTGGCGACTACCCCAAGGCTTGTGCACACAGTTTGGAGTCACTGTAAACCTCCAATGATGTTAAGGAGAATAGTTCACTCTTCCTTTAATTCTGTCTCATTTTTAGATTACCGTGGACCATCAAGTGATGCTTTTCACTTGTAGCACATTCGTTGGCAAGTGTTTACTTTGTTTTGCTAAGTCTGGGACCTTTCTGAAGTCATGTTCTTATTTTGGGTGCTTTAATGTGAATTAATCGGATTCTATGTAAATAATTAAGACTTAAGTACAACATGTACCCTTATCATCGCAAGCATGAAACGAACTCCATTTTTCGTGATGCAAGTTCTGTTGTGTTCATTAATTACTAAATAGTATGGGACCATTGGAAAATTTTGAAAATTATCTGTAAATTGATAAAGTTGGAGGATAATGTAAATATCTGTTAATGCTAGATTTAAGCATGTGAAATTGTTAGTATGGTTTGATTTGATGACAATAAATGATATAGTTATCTAGAATTGAATTAATAATCAGTATGATGGTTTAATCAAGATTTAGAGGATGGATAACTAGTTCTAGCTCGCTACTCGTCAGATTTGGCTATAACTTTGGTTAGTTGGACCAGTTCTAGGCTAATTTAGGGAGTTGCTGGCCTCCCTACGACTCTTTGATTAGGCTTAGTAGTAAACTAGGGTAGCTGGATGAGTGGCTCGAGGTTTGGGAGTGGTTTCTCTCTTGGCCAGTGGGTGAGTCATTGGTTGTTTGTGGTTTAGCGTGCGTAGCACTTGTACGTGTTCACGCTACATGACGTAGCCACCACCCCTTTCTGTAATGTCCCCAGGGTGACAGAGAGTGGCGACTTGATAAGTATAAGCCGTCTTCCCGGCCAAGAGGGTGACTTATACCGATCTTGTGTCGCAGGAAGTTACATAAGATCGTCTTGTGCCTGAGACGCCGATTGACAGATCGTGAACTGTAAATGGAATTGGATAAGTAAAAATTTATAAATGGATTAACTGCTGATATAATGCCCTCTTTCGTTTACTCTTGTCACTGTTGCTAGTTGGTGTAGTTGTTCTACTCTACTCAGTTCTTACTGACATATTTCTCGAGTTCCGTACTCAAATGTTGCTGAGCAATTAGGTGCAGTGGCTGCTATCAGTCAGTCTACTGCAGAACCGAGTCCTACTTGAGGAGACGGATTGTTCTAAGCTAGTGGCTCTTAGTTTTCTCTTTTCCACTATTAGATTTGAATTCATGCCTTTTGGTGATTTTACGAGCACTTGAGCACTCTTTTCTTTTCTACTTTCTGTGGTGAATTTTATCATGTTGATAGCACTTTTATTTATTTTCATTTAATGCATTATAAATAAATGTTGGTTATTGATGTTCTATGACTATGTGTTAGGTGACTGCGATCTTGTAGTTGGGTTGTGTTGGTCGTTAGCATACGATGACTCGAGTTTCGTCGATGGTGGGACTTAAGTCGTCACAACAACCTCTAAAGAAGATTGTCATCCCAACTCAGATAGGACTTCTTGATGTGCTTTGGATCCTCTAAACCGTTTAGATCTATGAATCAACACACATCAAGTTTATTCAATCTAGCCAAGTACGTCACCCCATTCACACTAAGGATACTAGAAATCAAACAAATTATTTTATTCAAATGAAGAATATAATCATATTACAATACTTAGAATGCTCACCAAGGGCACACAAAAGCCAACACTAAGGGGCATCATTGTCAAAATGCAACTCCAAATCATTCCAAAGACGTTTGCATTTTATTGGATCCACGGGAGCTCATCGAGGTTGAGTCAAGTCAAAATGCTTTGTTGATTGCACAACAATCATAGGACTAAATTAACCTGAATTATGTTAGAATCTAATTTAACTTGTGAATAGTGTATTCATAAATTTCATATCATGCATTGCATTTCTTTATTTAGTTGCATATGTTATAATACCATTTTTCCATACTGATTAGGGTTTATTCTTGTTTGTAGGTCATTGGTAGATTAGAAGCTATTCTAGATGGAATAAAGTTGGATAGGAGCAAAAGCTGTAGCTGGATTTTGCGAATAAAGAATAAAGACACCAGCTAGATAGAAGAAAGAAAGAAAGAACAAAGGATTTTCCATCAAGAACAGGAGTAGAGGAAAAGAATGAGAAGATTTAGGATAACCCTATCCTCAAAACCCTAGGACATCCCTATCCCAGTACCTATCCCTAAATTAGCTCAAAACCAGGATATCTGAGCTAAAAAGCCAAAAACGTGGATAACATTATCCATGTCCCTATCCAACCTATCCTTAGCACATCCTACTATCCATAACCCTAGTTTACCATTATCCATGTCCCTATCCAACCTATCCTTAGCACATCCTACTATCCATAACCCTAGTTTACCTATCCTATACCCAATCCCCAACTTAGATATTGTTTATGCGACTAGATCGTGTTTTAACAGATATCTCATTGTAATATAGATGAACTCTCCGCGAAAACAAATAAAAATTTATAACTCGAAAATTAAAGTATCCGAGGTCGAACACAGGGAGCAAATGGAATTTATTCACTAATCTCAATAATGTAATTGAACACTTAATTACTCAAAACTTAATTCAGAATATATATGCATGAGTTTAAAAGTTAATTGTGGCAAAAATAGAGAAATTGGACGTCTGATCATGAGATCAGACGTCTTAAAAAGATGTTTTCTTGTTTGCTTTCTCTTCTTCTTCTTATGACTTTCTTTCTCTGATTTTCCTCTTTTTCTTCTGTTCTTCTTTGGCCGTCTGCTTCTTCTTCCTTGTTTCTTCTCTGCAGTGTCTTTCTCCTTTTCTCTGTGGGTCTGCTTCTTCTTTCCTTAGCTCTGCTTCCCTTGGCTTCAGCTTTTCTTCTTCTTCTTCTTCTTCTTCTTCTTCTTCTTCTGCTTGTCTTTCCCTTTCTTTCTTCTTCCTTCTTCAGCCTTAGCTCTCTGACTTCCTCTTCTCTTTGGCTTCGCCTCTTCCTTCTGCCTTGTCTCTCCTCCTTTTCCTCTGCGAGTCTTCTTCTTTCTTCAGCCTTCTTCCTTTTGCAGCTAAGTGTCAGCTTCACTTCAGCTGTGCGGTCCTTCTCCTTCTTCCCTTCACAAATCGAAGAGCAAAACCTACCCCTCTACGCACCCCCGCGTCTCTCTCTCTCTGTATCTCTCTTCGGCACGCTCTCCCAGAGCCGGGTAATTGGATCAGGTCGCATGCCCGGGTCCAGGTGCACCAGCGTGGGTGTGGTGCACGAGGAGTGCTCGGTAGGATAGTCGAGTCGGTTTGCCAGGTCCGCGAGATCAATTCACGGACGAGGCGTGTAAAGGTGAGGGACCTCACCCCATGTGTGTCGAGGCGGAGAGACTAAAACACAAATGCAATATATTGCACGCACTTCACTCGGACGTTTATGAGGTGGGACTAATGTCCCACCCGCTTTTGCTCGCACGCCCGCAGGAGCTCTTTCTTCGAATTGCTACAGCTGCAGGCCTCGCAGAGCTAATTGCCTGGACAACTGAATACGCGAGACTACCCCAAGCCTTCTGGACCTGGGACCCTAAAGTGCTTCAGCCTGGAGCACGCTTGCGACCTTCTTGAGTCGTCGCTAATGGCGGCTGGTGATCAGATACTGCATGACACAAAAGGAGCCTTGCGACTTGATGAGAACCTCATCATGAGCCATAACTAGCTCATTTTGACCTAATGCAGAGGGTAAAAGCTCCTACATAACTCAAAGAAAGGCTTAACTCAGAGAATTCTGAGTTTAAGAAGAAAACAAGTCATAAGGGGTAAAAATGCAATTTTACCAGCACAATCTGCAAACAGGGTAACTCAGGGTCCAAACATAGGTCAAACTAACCTAATAAGAAGGAAAGTGGGATGATCTGATCTGATAAGGGTTACAGCAACTCCAAGGAATTAAATGACAATCTGTAACCTTAAAACAAATCCACTTCAATTCATGAGGTTCGAGGTAAAGCAAAAATATACTAAACCCTCTAAAATTCATAGAAAAATAATCTCTAGGGTTTAGAACCTTCAATTTGGCCTTAGGAACCCATTTTGACCTACATTGAGAACCATGCCCAATTAATGATTTAATTTGGATTTTTACGTAAATTGGCCTGTCAAACAAGGTATGACCTAGAAATAAAATTCACCATTAGAATCCTTAGGCCCCATTTAGTCATGCATAAAAACTTGAGCCTAAGAAGAGACCTTCTTGACCGACTTTTCATTTTGGTCCTGATCCATTTCTTTTTGACCCTCAACTTTTGAAACCCTCGCATTTTGGCCCCTAAGTCTTCATCATTTTTGCATTTGGGTCCTCCCTGCAAAACCCTGAGCAGCGCCATGCTCCGGCGAGGCATGGCACCGCTCAGGGTGAGGGCGACCCCCTGCCAAGACAACGGGGTGTTCCTTGCGACGTCTGCTGTCGCAGGGACACCTCCACGATCTCTACCTTCACCCACACCTTCCGTGCGAACGCGCGGAAGGTATGGGTTGCAATCCGGTCATCCTCAGCGAGGGAGGCACATCGCCTCCCTCTGCCCTCCTCTCTGATTCCACCTCTATAAAAGCCGCCATCGTATTCAGCAGCTTGGTTCTGACGGAGAAACTCCCCCCCTTTTCCTCTCTTCCCACTCCGGCAGAGGCCCTCCAGCTCCGGCGGTTCTTCCTCCTCCTCCTCGTCGCTCTGCCGCAATACCAGCAGCAAAGCCGCCTTCGCCCGCTCTTCCCGCGTCGCGCCGTACCCAGCGCGCGCTCTCCCGCTCTCTCCTCGCCGCCGCCCCTTCTCTCTGGGCACCTTCTTCTCCGACGACAGTTGATACGACTGTCGCCCTACTCCGGCCCCCTTCGACTCTACAACTAGGTCAGAACTTCTCCCCACTTCACCCTCTTTCTTTTCCTCACTATTTTACATTTGATTAAACCCTCGACCGACCTGACCGCCCTCACCTTCTCCATCTCCGGCCACTCTCCGGCGAGTTGCCCCCGTCAATCCACCACTCCACACAACTCGCCACCTACCCCAAAAGCTCCGCCTCACCTCACCTGACACCCCCCGCCCCTCCACTACCACTCCACATCCCCACAACACTCCCCCGAACAAACCCACTTTTCCGGTCGTAGTCCGATCTAGGGCCACTGCCAGACACCGCCCCATGACCTGCCAGACCCTGCACCACCTTCACCGTGTCACGGCGAAGGTCCCCTGCTTTTCTGATTAGGCCGAGAGGCCATTTTACTATGAACAGGTCACCTGCCCTCCGCCGCCATTGCTGAGCAGGTGGAGCTCCTTCCGCCTGCAGCTGCAGCCTCGCCCTGCCCAGCCTCGACTCTCCAGGCTGCGCGCTTCGCCCTCCCACATTCGCCCAGGCCTGCAGCTGGGGTGAGAGCCTCGCACACAGCGGCAATTGCCTGCAGCTCTCTCAGCTGCAGACGCCCAATTGGGGTGGGACATTTAGTCCCACCTCGGAAGATTCTGCAGCCACGCACACATATAAAGGCAAAAAGTGCTATAGGCTTATCGCCTCAGCACACAGGGTGAGGTCCCTCTCACCCGCTCACCCGGCCTCGTCCGCGACCACCCCCCGCGGACCTGGCCCGACCCGTTTACCCGACCTTCACTCCTCGCCCACCACCGCACGTCGGTGGGCCTGGACCCGGGCGCGACCCGTACCCGAATACCCAGCAGCTCTGGGAAGGCTATCCTACGAGCGAAATTTGAGAGAAAGAGACGCGGGGGAGGGTAGGGTAGGTTTTTGCCCTGACCAATCTGTGAGTGTGCAGGCATAGAGGAAGAAGAAGAAGATGAGAAGGCAGACCACAGAGGAAGAAGGAGAAGAGAAAGAAGAAAGGAGCAGCCAGAGCTGTGGCTGCTTGAAGAAAAGCGAGGCAGAGAAGAAGAAGGCCGACGAAGAAAGACTGAAGGAAGAAGGAGGAGCACCAAGCAGCACTGTAGCAGCGGTGAATTAAGTCGTATGATTGGAAAATCAGACAACGCTCTGCAGAAGGACTGCGAGAAGAAAAAGAAAGAAAGAAGAAGAAGGAGCTCTGCAAGCTGAGGCAGAAGGAAGAAGGAAGAAAAGAGAAGTGCAAGAAAGATAGAGCTAACGAAGAGAAGATAAAGGGAAGAAGACGAGAAGCTCTGAAGAAGAAAAGAAATAGAAGAAAAACAAGAAGAGGAACTGAAGGCAGAAGATCAAGGAAGAAGATCCGAGAAAAGAAGAAGATGAGCTAAGAGAGAGAAGAGAAGCTACAAGACTCAGATTCATTTCTCCCTCTCTCTCTCTTATTTTTGTAATAGAAACATTGTACTTCTAGAATACAGTTTGCTCCCTGAGTTCGACCTCGGGAACTCTTTTATTTCCGAGTAACAAATTGTATTAAACTGGTAACCACTTCTCTATGCTATACTACGATGAATAATAGAACTATAGAGGAGAACCGCCAACCACAACTCTATCAGACCATTGGAGGACCTTCTCCGTGTCACAGTGAAGGTGAGGCGGTAGGTGGCAAGCTACGGGGAGGCCTAGGCGTGCGTGCCTAGGTCACTCTGTGGCCGGGTTTATGGGTTAGGTCGGGGGGCGTTTGTGGTGGTGTAGGCGGTCTGTGAGTGGGTGGATGATGTTTAGTGGAGTGTGGCCGAGGTTGTGGGGTTGGTGACGAGACGTGTGGAGTTGTGGAATGACGGGTGCATCTCACCAGAGGTCGACTGGAGATGGGGACGATGGCGGTGGACAGTGGCGGTCAAGGGGTGTTTTGTGAAATAGGTTGAGGGGAATTGAAGAGGGGATAGAGACGAGTGGTTCTAACCTAATTAAGTGGACGAAGGGGGAGAGAGGGCGGCTGGCAATACCTGCTGTCGCTGGAGAAGAAGGCTTCCAGTGGAGGAAGACGGCGATGATGACGGGGCTAGGGATGCTTGCGCGGGTGTTGCGTGATGCGGAGGAGGATGGTGAGGACAGCTCTGCCACTGGTATTGTGGTAGAGAGATGAGAAAGAGGAGGGAGGCTCGTCGGAGCTCATTGGACCACTTGGCAGGAGGAGGAGAAGAAATTGAGATGGAATTCCAGCTAAGTCGAGCTGAGGAGGTACGGCCAGGGTTGGTGGTCATTTTATAGTCGCTGGCAGGGACTCCTATGCTTGGAAGACAAGCCTTCGAGCATAAGAGACCTCACCGGAGATGGAATTCTATGGGATACCCAAATCTCTCATGTGTTCGCACGAGAGATTGGGTGTGAATCAGGGATTAGGACCACACTCAGATGGAGGGGAATTCCTCAGAGAATCTCCCTTCCAAATTTGGGAGGAGATCTCTGAGGAATCAGGGAGTATTCCTCCTCCATTCCTCGCCGGAGTAGGATTTCTCCCCATTAATGGTGGAGGGACCTATTTGTAAGAGTGGCAAGGAAGTTAGGGGGGTCTGTGCAATGGTTTTCAAAAGATAGGGGCCAAAATGTAATTAGGTGTACTAATTTGCAAAGTAGGTCAAGATGACCTCCCCTTAGGTCCAAATTTTGGAACAAACCTAATTTGGACCTAAGGAATCCAATGGTGAAGTTGGATTTTAGGTTTGACCATGTTTGACTAGACATTTTGCATAAAAATCCAAATTAGGTCAATTAATGAGGTAGGACCCCAATTTAGGTCAAAATAGGTTCCAAAGGCTAATCTGAAGGTTCTAAACCTTAAAGGATATTTTTCCATGAATTTTAGAGGGTTTAGTTAATTTTTATCCTGACCAGAACCTTGTTGAATTAAACAGGTCTGTTTTAGGGTTACAGAATGTCATTTAATTCCTAGATTGTACATGAATCCATTTCTGACTGACTCAACTCACTTTTTATCTTATTCAGGCCATTTGACCTATGTTTTTCCTCTGAGAAATCCCGTTTATGTGCTGCAATGGTAAAATTACAGTTTTAACTTTTATTTCATATTTTCTTCTCAAAACACTTATTCCTTGAATTAAGCCCTTCTCCAGGTTATGTAGGAGCTTTTATTCTCTTTCTTAGGTCATAATGAGCTAGTTAGGGCTCATGATGAGGCTCTCATCAGATATCTATTTAGGTCCATATATTACCTAATTGACTCAGTCTGAGCTAATTAGGCTAGCCTGCAATCAATTGGGTCCATGGGACCTAATTAGAGTAAACCTAAGTGATTGGACTCAATTGAGTCTAATCATACCTAACCTAAACCTATTAGACCTAGCCACATCCAATTAGGTGCAGTGCAACCTAATTGGATGCAACCAACTCTAATTAGGTTCAGTTGGAACCTAATCAAGTGAACCTAATTAGACTTAGTAAATCTAATTGGATCTAACACAAATCTAATTGGGTGTGTTTACACCTAATTGGTTTATACTTATCTAGATTAGGACACCATAGATTCAATTAGGTTCACATCTACCACACTTAGATTAATTATACCCAAAAAGACTATAACCTAACACAACCTAGGTTGAACCAACACAAACCCAATTAGACCCACAACCTAAGCCTACAAAACCCCTGCACACACGCACCCATACACATGACATGCACACACACACACCCATGCACACTTTCCTTACGCCCTAAGGAAGAGGTCTATCCTCTTGTTGCAGCACAAAAGAAAGATATTATCTCTTTGATCTTTCTTATGTCCTCTTGTTGCAGCACAAAAGAAAGATATTATCTCTTTGATCTTTCTTATGGAAAGATCAAAAGAGATAAGATCTTTTGATACCAAATACCACATTAGGATTTTATCCTAAGGTGGCTAACCAACCTAGCCTAGCCCCTCTATAAAACAACATGGACGAAGGCCATGTGTGCCCCCCCCCTCCTCCTTCCTCCTCTCTTCCTCCATAGTTCCTTGCCACCAAGATCCATAGCCATCCACCTTCCACCTTGGTGGCCAACCATCCTCTACCTCCTACCACCTTCCAAGGCCACCAAGGGATCCTCCTTTGTGCCTTGTTTCTAGTAGCCTTAGATTATCGTCTTCTCATTCACTTTCTTTACTGCATTTCTAGTAGATTTTCTAGTAGTTCTATTACTTGTTTTAGTATTTCTTTTATGTGTTGTAGTTTTTTCATTAATAGCAAGTTATTTTTCCAAGCTTTCATCTATGCATGATTTGTTATCTCCTTATTTGATGAATGAAGAGTTGATTATGTTTTCTTATTGCAGTCTCTAGTTCTAGTTACTATTTGCTTTCAAAAATAAAAAATCACAAAAAAATCTGAAAAAGAAAATAAAAAAAAAAATATGGATGATTGTCCCTGCCCACATTAACGATCCGATCCTCGACCAAAACTCTCTCGATATTACGCATATAATTCATGAGTTTTTAGACAAGTACTATTTTTATACTTGCTATATCTATTTACACTATACTATGGTTGTGCATTTTGAAAGAGCAACGAGCAAATTTACTGTTCAGGAAATCCACTATCATATCTAGATTTAGTTAGTTCTGCAAGTATGTAAATTGCAATCATTTTCGCATCACATCACCTCCCAGAGATCAACCAGGACTCACCTGGAGTTTTGCTATACATTTTTGTTTAGATTCAATTTTGCATCATACTACGACTCAAACTCACCAAATTGCTAAAAAATGACTTCAAACACTTGTAAAACGTGAAAAATGTGTGTTCTTGGTCAAACATTCTCAAAAAAGGATTCTTATGTGATATCATTGAATTCCTCTCTTTGAAAGCTTTCCAACAACACCAATTTCACGAAAATCAAGGATATGTAGTAAAAGTTACATGAAAAATATGCTTCGCAAGGCTATAAGTTAATGGACCAAGGGGGGAGTTGTATTTTGGTCTTTTGACCACCTTAAACCTAATTACAGTTTCCCTAAGCCTATAAATAGGCGATTAGGGTCCCTAATCCCCCCTTATAAACACCAAGGCCACACAAAGTTTGAGAGAGGAGACTCTCCCTGTTCCCCTCCCGCACGCAAGGCACACGCAAGGCGCAACGGAGGTGCAATAGGTGGAGCGCAAGTTGCGTGCGGCAAGCAGAAGGGGCAATTGAGTGCCAGCGCTAGGCAAGCTTGCGTGTAAGGTTGAGTGCGATCACAAACTAGTGTGTGCAGCAAACATGTGGTGCAAGCGTGCACCAACGAGCTGTGAACTCACAATAATGTCTGCAAGGCACACGTAAATGGTGCTTAGGCACCGGTTGCCATTGACCGGTGGTCCAAGGCCAATCCAAACTGGTTTAGAGGACTCCCCTATCATTTTTTGATCGGTTTAGGGCTTCCCGACCTCAGAATTACACAAAAAAGGTATTGCTGGAATCCTTACTCGAATCCCTACATCTGCATATCCTTGAAATTATCTTTTAACTACCATAGTAAAAGGGAAAATTTATATTAATCACCTGATGTGTTTCTTCTCATATTCCATTTATGCTTGCCCTAGTTGGACCCCAAACATATGCAGCATGCTCGAATAGTACTAAGGGACTTCAAGCACGTGGTTCAAAGTCACTGTGAGCCTCCAGTGATCTTAGGTGGAGTAGTTCTACTGTTCTTTTTCCATAGCTTTAAATGTATAATTAAATGCCTGTGTGAGATTATTTTTGATCTTGTAATTCTCTTGCTAAGCACCTTAAGTCCCACATGCGTCATAGTTATCCATGCTAGGTACCTAATTGTTTAAATTGAAAAGTGGAGTTACCTGCTATTACTAATGGATTGTAATTGTTAATGTTATAAATGGTTAAACAATCTATTTCATGTGCATAATCAGAATAAAAATCCCACACCTATAAATCAAAGTATAATAAGATGCTGATGCTTACCCTATTGCTAAACCTATTAATCTATTTGCAAATAAAATAAATTGTGACAATTACTAATATATGAAATTACCGTAAATTTCTAAAGGGATTGAAAAGAGAGAAAGAAATACAGATATATATGCCTTATTTGGAATAGAATAATGATGGAAACATGAATGGAAATCATGACTAAAATTAAGGAATGATAGATGGAAATTAGTTGACAAACCTGAAACCTATGAGGTTATTTGGAAAGTCAATCTCATGCTCGATATCAATGGTAGAACTAGCTATGACTGTTAGGGGTAGAGATTAGCTTAGCGAGTGAGTTAGCCTTTCTGTGACTTATTTGTTTAGGCCATCTTGGACAACTAGGTAGCAAGGTGCTTAGGTATGCATTACTGTTACGAAATATTAGAGTTGTTTATTTTTACACCATGTAGTGAAAATAATTGGTCGTATGCCAATGTGGCGCAGTGATGGGAGCACCATCATAGGCTTTAACTGGCCACTTTCAATCAAGGCTAAAAGATAAATGCTCCTACATAACCATCTAAGGGTTATAACTCCACTTCATGCTATTTTGAGAAGAGAACAGGAAACTATGGTTAATTATATAATTTTAACAACATATCATGAACACAGAATAACCAAGGGGTTTGATAAGGGTAAAATGAAGTTCAAATGAGCATTAAAGACTAATAAGTGGGTCCATGCAGATAGAAACAGGGTTTTACACATTTTGAGAACCAATACAGCACCCAAAATCCTAATTTCAAACTTGCTTAAATTGCAGAGGTTTTGGTCAGGATAAAATTCATCTAAAACTCCTAAAATTCATATAAAAATATTCCTTGAGGTTTGGCATCCTTGATTTTACCTTTGGAACCTATTTTAACCTTAAACAAAGTCACAGATAGAGTTTTGCCCTAATTTGAGTTTCTATGTAAATTTCGTAATCAAACTTGCTCAAAACTGAAATCTGACTTCACCATCCGATTTCTTGGGTACAAATTAGGTTGGTACCAAAATTTGAGCCAAATCCGAATCCATCTTGACCTAGTTTGCATTTTAGTCCATTTAAACTCTATTTTTCACACTTAAGCCCCTAACTTTCGAAATCTTTGCATATAGCACCCTAACTTCTCATCATTTTCTTTAAAAAGGCCTCTACCACCATTAACAGTGTGCACCCAAACACACCAACCTTCAATCTGGGATTTCTCCCTAATTTCTCGATCAATTCCTTCTAAAATTGGAAGGAATGATTTTGAGAGAATCCCCAATCATCTGAACCTTGTCTTGGACTCCAATTCTCATCTAGGAGCTCGTACAAACTCCTCAAGATCAAGGATCTTTTTCCCTAAAAATTCAATCTCTCTGAGCTTGTTTCCAAGCTTGGAGCAAGCCCTGAGACCTTTAAAAGGTCCCCCATCGCAAGACCTCGCTCCATAGCGAGTTTTTGGCCCAGAATCACCCTTCTTCCTCTACCTCCAACCCACTCCAGACTTGCCTCCGGCGGCCCCCCAACTCTGGCCTCTTTTCTTGCTGCCACGTACTATAGGCAGCAGGTTCTTCTTCCTCTCCGTCGTCCACACCTCGCTACACTTGCGAGGGGTTTCCTCCCCCTTCAGACGTCGCCGTTTCTCTCCCGAAGCTTCCTTCGTCTCTGACGTCGGCCAATCACATCCGGCGTCGCCTCCACCCTCTCATCGTATGCAACCTCCTTAGTTCGACTCCTCACCTTCCCCTGACCTGACTCACACACTTAAACTCCACATTTGCACACTCACACGACCTTGCCACCGTCACCTTCCCCAGCTCCGGCCACACTCCGACGAGCACGCACGCTCGCTCCACTGCACCAAATTGCCTCCGACTGGTCCCTACACCTTCACCGTTCCATGCCCACCAAAACCCCTTAAGAAATTGAGGGGATTAGCCATGCTACACCTCCACTGAACACCACCCTCACCACACCACTTCCTCGACCTCGCCAAGACACTTCACACACCCTCACTCCACGAAACCACCATCAACACACTCGCCATCCACCGGTGATCCTTTTGAGCTTCTCTGATGTGGCTACGAGTCTATGTTCTCTATTTCAGGTCTTCACCATCACCCCATTGCAGCAACTATCTTCTCCATCCTCCACTGCAGTTCTCCAGCCACATTCATCCATGACACTACTCCCAGGTCGTGTGACCCAGTTCCAGGAAGGCTCCCAGGAATCCAATTGCAGCTACCAGTGTCTCCTTCGTCCTCAATTGACATCTTCCTCATCTGCAACTGCTGTGCAAAGAAGACATGGGAACTTAGTCCCACATCGTAAAGTGAAGCGCCTTCAACAGCCCATAAAGGCAAAAAGTGATGTGGCCTTATCACCTTCGAACACTGGGGTCAGGTCCCTACCTCACACCCCTACACATGCTGCACGTCACCCACTCGTCCACGCCCTCATCCGCGTTCACGCCTCGCAGGTCTGGGTGGTGGATCCGGTTACCCGATACTCGGGTTTGGTTCGATTCTGAGCTTGGAAAGAAAGAAAGAGAATCTAAGAGAGGGGGGTGGGTTTTGCTGGCTCAGGATTTGAGGCTTCTCCTCCTCTCTCTATACTTAGCGAAGATTTATGAGGCCCTTAAGCCTCTGTTGCTGCTGCTGCTGTGTTCTTGAGGCTCTTGAAGGAGAAGATCCTTGTGCTTCTCTTGAAAAGCCCTTGAGCCCCCTCTGATAAGGCGTATGAAGCTTTTAGTCGACATCTTAGGCACTCTGCTAGTTACTGTGGTTTATTGTTGAAATATTTAAGTTGTTGTGAGCTTAAACTAAAAGGGTTAATTTGGTGATTCAAATCACCATTTTAACCTGATCTTTTTTGTAGTATTCTTCTAGTTTTATCGAAATATCATTTTGAGTATTATTGATTTCAATTGCATATATATTTCTTGCGATTGGTGAATTAAATTGCATACTTGTTCCTTGCTAACGATCTCAGACTCCATTTTCTGAATCTGAGCTTATAAATTTAATTGTTTTGAGGGATTTTGTCCTATAATACAACGCACTTCCTAAACAACGATGATTTCACGCAAATAGGCAACTCCACACATACATTCATACAGGCCAAAATCACTACTTCACCTTATTAACTAGGACCCCGGGGTGGTTAACCAGGTGATAAAGTGATTGTAGGCTATCTCCTCAGCCAAGGAGATGTACCGTATTAAATTGACCATCTGAGATACCGCAACGAGATATCCTCGAGCCTTCTAATAAAACTGATTTAGGTAGATAATAATTGAAATATGTGAAAGCAAGATAATGAGAATAAATAATAGAAACTTGAATAACTGAGAAAAGTACCCATTTTTCTTTGTTTCCTGCACTTAGTATTCTTTACTTTCTGCATTGCTACTCTACTCAGTGTTTACTGACATTTTCTATGGACTCTATACTTAGGTCCAAGTGAGATACAATTGGATTCTATGGCTATAAGAGATGACAGTATCGATCCGAGTGCAACACCATAGTTTGGTAGTCATCATTATACTTCCTTAATTTCAATGCTTTCCATTTTAGCCTTCTTCAGTATGATATTTTAGATTTCTCTAATACTTTTGTTTCCACTTTCTTCAGGTATGTAATAGTACAGTTGATGGCTATGATTGTTTTAGTAATATTTCCCAATTCAGTTCTTCCATTTGTTTTATATATCTATATCTGTGATGTAATGCACTATGAACGGAATTTTTTGTTCTATGTTTATATGTCGGATGACCAAATCTTTGGTAATTGGTAAATCGACTCAGGTTCCTACTAGTGTGGGGACTCAGGCTGTAAAACTCCATTGCCCTCAATCTAACCAACACCCTCCCTTATGTTTGCCAAAAAATGATGACATGTCATAACCCATCAAATTAAAGCTTAGAAGTGAGTTTATAGAAACATTGCCTATAGGAATAGGCGTAAGCATTGATGATAATACTATCATTCGCCATAACTAACTGAAATTAGTCAGAATCAAGTGTTAAATGCTCCTAAATGATCGTCTAAGGATCGTAAATCCGTGCTGAACTAAATCGAGAAGAAGACATGAAAACATGGTTAATTCTATTATTTTAACATTCAATCACAAATGTAGATTTACCAAGGGGTTGATCAGGTGTTAATTCAAGGTCAAATCAATCTAAAATACTAAGAAATGGGCTCATAATAACTGAATCAGGGTTTCACGAATTTCGAGGATTGAAACAATACTTAAAACCCTAATTATCAGCCATACTCAAATTGAAAGGCTTATGGCAAACATAAATTCAATCTAAACCTCCTAAAAATCATTGAAAAATATTCTAAGAGGTTTGGTACCTTTACTTTGACCATTTGAATTCATTTTGACCAAAAATAGAGATTCAGATGGGAATTTACCCTGATTTGGGCTTCTATGCAAGTTACCCAATCAACATGGTCAAAACCCAAATATAAGCTCACAATTAAATTTTTTGGGTCCAAATTAGGTTAACAACAAAATTTGGATCCAATCAAAGTCCATCTTGACCTAATTTGCATTTTAACCCTTGAAATCTCTATTTTTCACATCTGAACCCCTAGGTTCTATGTTTTTCACATACAAGCCCCTAACTTTTTGGTATTCATCACAAATAGTTCCATACTGCCATTATTTTCCTAAATCAAGAACAATAGACCTAACCCACCTTTGACTGACATTCTATCAAGGAGTTCTTGATTTGTAAATTAAATCCCTCCAAAATTGGAGGGATTGAAGAACAGAAGATCCTCTTCCATCTGGTATAGATCTTGAGTCCTGATTTGAAGGAGAGAACCAACGAACTCGAGGAAATTTGGGATTTTTAGTTGCCAAATCCGTGAAATAAATGTGCGAATTTCGCACAATTCAAGGCCAAATCGAGCTCTATATAAGCTCTTGAACCTTACCACGATTTCCACAGTCAAGTTTAAGCCAATTTCTCTCTTTATTCCTCCTCTCTGGCCACTCTCCAACTTGACTCTGGTGACTCTCATGCTCTCCCTCTTCCGTGCATCCAACGAACAAATTGGATGTATCATCCTCTTCCTTATCTTCCTTCAACGACAGCTAGCCAAACCTACATCATTTGTAACCCCTTCTTCACCACCACTCCTCCCACTGGAGAATTCATCTTCTCCACATCCAGCAAGGCAATGCAGACGTGGACCTCCCCTCCTTTCATCCATTAAAGTTGGTCTACCACTTTCTCTCTCTCTTTAGGTTAGTATTAGCCTCTTAGATTTAGGTCTTAGCCCCTGATTATCCCCAATCTCCTCTTTCTTCCCCATGTCCAGCATAAGCTTCAGTGAGCATGCGTCGTTGCCTCACACCTCCAAATGCCATGCCACCCACTCCAAAACCTCCATCTCACCTCAATGACCAAAAGCCCTCAAGTTATTGAGAGTTTTGGTCTATGAGGAACTCAGCCGGACTAACCCACCATACATCGACCTAACCACCTCCATCTGACCACCCTACGCACCTATGCACCAAACCAACAACGCCATCACATTCCACTCCTCACGACGGATCTTGTGATCCATCTAACTAGTGCTCAAAGCCCATATTTTTTGTTTCAAGTCTACGCCACCACATTCGTCAACTTCGATGGTATTCGTCGACATCCGACAATCACCTTCCACTGCCACAACCTCCATCAGGTGCAGAATCACATCAGGAATCCTTCTGGGGCTTTAATCGAACAAATATGCATCAGCAGCATCCTCAATTGGACGAGTTCTTCACATCAGCAGCTGCGTAAAGGCACCTAGCAGATAGTCCCACATCGTGGGGCGCTAAATCAGGAATTAATACTTATTGTTCTTCGTCCATAGGCAAATCTTTCATACACAGGATCGGGTCCCATTACACAAACCAATGCACGCTTGCACACTTGCCCACGCCATGCGAGTGTAGGGCCCATCTATGCTTTGAGCTAGTCTGGCTTGGGTCTGGGTCTTGGATTGAGGAGAGGATTTCTAAGAGGAAGATTGGGGGGGGGAGGGGGGGGGGGGGGGGGGTTGTTCTCAAGTACTTAGGAAAATTTGTGAAGGAACTTTAGGCTTGAGGCTTTAAGCCATCTGAGGTTGGTTTGAGACGTCTAATGCCCTTTGGGAAGTTCAGAAGAACAATGAGTTTGATTTGAAAGAGGAAAGCCTAAGTGTTTATGTGATTTATTAGTAGTTTCAACCACCATCTTTTGGGCTTTTCATCATATTTTTGTTTATTGAACTTGACATACAATTTGATTATTGAATATATTTTTGATTAATCATTCATTGTATATCATTATTCGTGAATTGATTATTGTTCTCATATTTATATCTTCTGATTAGTGATTGAATTGCAATAACTTGCTCGCTGGAAATGACCTCGGAACTCATGTTTTTTGAGCACTATAAATTTAAATGTCAATTTAGTTTTCGTTGCTATACTACAACACAATTCCCTAAAACCACGATGAAATACACATCAACAAGCATGATTGCATAGTGCAAGGTAGGGTTCTACTCAACATACTTGGTGATAAAGAAGCTAATACTAATGACAAAGCACAACTAGAACAAGTAGTAGCACGTTTAGGACTTAGGAATCTTAATCACACCTCTACTTCAATGTGATAAGGCACACCTCTAGAAGAATTATGGCTCCCTTGCTTCTCATATCTATCCATCTACTTCAACCATCTCCATTCCTCGGTGCGTTACATTCCTTCTCATCCATGTGTGATTAGAGTAGTCACTTAGAGTTGTGCCTTTTACTTCTCTAATCGTGGTTCTTGAGTACCCTCTCGCTTTGTGATTTCCTTGTTGATGTCATTCTTTTCTTTATAGAAATAAGTTTTTGGCTCAACATGGACATGGTTGTGATTTCATAGGCATGTTAGATGTGATGATGTTTGCAAGGGATTGAAATTAAAGAATGTAAATAAGGCTTTAATGACAATTGAGATCTAGACTAAGATTAGGATCAAGATAATTATTCCTATTTTTTAGGGGTAAATGGAAAGCTTTGTTGATAACTTAGTTGAATTGGTTAATGTCTCTTATAATGTCAAATCAAATTTCTAATTATATTTTTTATTTTATGAGAACTAACAAGTAATGCAAGAATTTGGTTCAAAAGAGCTTGATGTGCAAGAGTAGCTTCAAGTAATTCAAAAAGGAAATGAGCAACAAGAAAGAAAGAATAACTTATGTGCAAAATGCAAGAAGAAATCAAAGTAAGTTTTTTTTTTCAATTTCTTGTATAGAATGTAAAGAGCTTAAGTTAACCTCTTAGAATCCTTATGAATTATTGTCCAATCCTCCCAGATCAATAAGCTCTTAAATCTTCTAAAAAATCTAGTTTACACAACTTTTTGGACATCTAAGTGACAAATTTAGACATCTACTTTTTCAACCTAGCTTCAAGTCGTTATTAAATCATTTTGGGTCAGTATTTCTCATTAATCAACCTCATTTTCTTTAATTTTAACAAGTTTGATTTTGTCAAACATCTATACTTCTCTCCAAATGTGAGGTCTCAAATTAATCCAAGACCCTAATCCTTTAATTACATACCTAACTACCATTAGTAGTGAGGTTAAATGAGTAAAACATAAAATAGAACCTTAGTTTGGGTGAGTAATTGAGTCAAGGCACAAAAGTATAGGAAGTAGGATGGTGGAACCAAACGGATAGAAGTTGCGGTATGGTGGAAATGCGCGACAACAACTAGGAGGGCTACTGAGCATAAATCCTAACGACTTAATGATCACCCATGTAGAGGCTCCAAAGGCACCTCGATCCTCACATTTCCTTTACACTGTGAAGAACATTCTCAATCTATCACATTAGGAATTCTACCTAGTCATTATTAAGAGGATTTGCAGAAAGGAAAGCTTCTTTTGGCACTTTGAAAAAAGATTTCCAGCTAATCAAACCACTTGCCCCATTATTGGTCTAGGTAAACCTCTAAACTAGATTTTCGTGGGGATTTGAGAGAGTTATATGAGTTAGGACCTACATATATTCTTCTTGAGCAAAGAAAAAGATCAAGAATGGAATTCACACATGAGATTCAAGTTGATGTTTGGTGTTATGGCGTCTATCTTGAATTAGAGAGCTTCTAGAATTTGTATTCAAGAAAAGGGAAGGGAATCCAAGAGCCAACAAGAAGCTAGAAGCAAGGTTTCCCCAAAACCAATCAAGGTAGGGCCTTCTCTATCTTTTGTTGACTCTTTCTTGACAAATGGTGGTGCACAATGGGTAAGGGATCAAGGTAATGAATATCTTAAGTGTTTAATGAGTGATAGAATGACTTTGGGTTGAAAACATAGGAACTAATTTAGATTAACAACATCTAAGTGAAGTTAAGTGCCATACTTCTTGAATAAAAATGATAGGTGATGATTTAGTCATGAGGAAACCCCTCAAACATGAGTTAAAAGGAATTAAATGACACTCCTAACTTGAATGTGTAAGTAATGGGATGAGGTCTTGGGGTTAAGAACAAGTAAGAAGGAAGAACATGACAAAAGATAGTGGGTTTCACAATCAGGAAAATGATTCTGTGCAAATTTGATTGATTAAACACCTAGTTTAATTGATTAGAACTACCGTAACAGGGCAAAAATTTGCCTATTGGTTGGTCAATTTTTATCTCTAGTCGATTTACCTCATACTTTAGTCAAAAAGGATGTAAAACTACATGTGAGAAATGGACAAGACATGAGTAATCAATCAGAAAGAAGTTTTGATCGATTAGAGTGAAGTCAGAAACTTAATACCTAATGTTGGCAAAATTAATCAATGAGACACTTATGCTGATCAATCAGATGAACTTTTTCGCCAATCTAAAGTGTATTCTAATCGATTAGTCTCTCTAAATATGCAATCATAGCTGAGAGAGAGTCAAGAATAGCAGCGTTGCCCTTCTCCTTCCTCGTTACTATTATGGACATCTAAACCTCTGTCCAAACTTCTAGAGGCACCACTAGAAGTCTAGCGACATTGTTGGATGTCTAGAGGCTTTGGCCTTGGATGACCTTTGCTGCTTGTGGTCAGCTCCTTCTAGGAATGAGAGGAATTGTCCCTCTTATCAAAGAAGTACGTGGATCAAGGTTGAGAGTAAGAATTTCCTTAGAGATTTATGAAAGCATTTCGCAAAGATCAAGAATCAAGTGTTCTCAGCACGATTGGTTTCATCAACCTACCAAGAAGAAAGGTCTCTCCATACCAAGTTTTATAGTAGGAGGCACCACTCTTAGGGTACTGAACAACGACACCCATGAAGATATATATACCTCTATCTCATGGGACATCAGAATCGAAGAAAACTAGTTTCTCCCATGTGATTTTGATTTTAAGGTGTTTTTGTTCAATTGTTGATCTAGTTCGAGTATCGAATAGATCGTCATTTTAAAATTTAAAACATCGATTTCACGCTTCCACGATGCCACAAAGTGATTCAATTAGCTCCCTTCACAACCTTAGAGAACACCACCTATATAAGTGTTATTATGGGCCACAATATAGGGAATAAGGTCTTTCCCAAATAAACTCATGAAACAGGGTAGGGTGCATAGCCCTTAAAAGCACCAACCCTGACGATTATCACCAAGAACGTCACTTTGTTGTCACCATTGTATACCCCACATCAAAGGTCTAAAGTTCAAGACTAGTTTCACTTTATTCCTATGGTAGTGAAGGTGGATGACTCAAATAAGGGTTCAAACCAGAAGAAACCTTTACTAAAAGCAAAGTGTGGTAGCTAAAAAGTCTTTTCTCTTCACGTTGAGTTTCAACTATGAATTTTTGGGGTAATGTTGATTTTTAGAGGCTTATTACATCAATCGGGATGTAATTACTGGACGGTGACATGGGAATTCATGTTGAAATCAAAGAGATTTGGTGGACATTTTTAGTGCAACATTGGAAGTAGACAAACCTCCTGGTAAGTATAAAAGGCTTTGTCTCCCATGTCTCATATAACAAAGAGAAAAAGGTGGGGCTAGGGACCACACACACACGTGCTCACCCCACCCTGTCCTAGCTCGAGCTAGATTTTTACGCTAAAATATTTGAGTTAAAAACCCATTGTTGCAGTGCATAAAAATCCGCTATCAAATAAATTTAACCAAAACTTTGGTGACTTCGGGGTTGAACATGGGGAGGGGAACGTTTAATTAAAATCTGCATTTTTATTTGTATTGAGTAGCTGACTGAATTTAATCTACGCAAGCTAAACTACTTAAAGAATAACGAATAGAAGAAAGAGAGAGAATAATACAAAGAAAGAGAAAATAGAAAGAGAATGAACAAATATTTTATAACCATAGAACCATTTCCATTACATCTACTTGAAGAACTCAAACTAAACTAAAAAGTAGTAAAAAGATAGGGATGAGAAAATCCTCCTCGACGGCTGCTTGGAGGACAAGCCATGCTATTGGCACCCGGAAGATGAAGATGGGATGCTAGAAGAAGGTTGACCGAGTTGAAAGATAGGAATGAGACACAGGATGTTGCCAGCACATGATCCACTTCCCGAATGGTAGTAAGAAGACAAGCGTGGGTGCTCCACGAAGGGGATGAGATGATGGATGAAATTTTCCTTTTTTACTCTAGAGGAGCATCCTCGGTTATGTTTATAGCGAATTCGTCATTATTTAAGAGATGCGTCGTAGTATAAGACAAAATCGCTCAAAACAAATAAAATTTATACTCGAATGAAAGTTCGAGGTCGTTCGCTGGGTGCAAATAGGAATTCACACGCTAATCTCAATTCTAAGTAAAAGATATGAGCAATTGCAATCAGAATTGATTCAAAATGATATAGCAATAATTTCAAGTAGCAATGTGCAAAAAGAAGAGGGTAAAATGATGATTTGAATCACCGATTACCCCTCACAATAATAGCAAATAGATGCACAATATTAATCAAGTTAATTAGCCTGAAATAGGAGAGTTTGACATCTGATGGTAGGATCAAACGACTTAAACATCTGATTCTACAGCGCTTTTCTCTTCCTTTTTCTTCTCTTTGGTTCTCTGCGCAGGCTCTTTCTTCGTTCTCCTTCCTTTCTCTACCCTTCTTCAACTTTTCTTCTTCTTCACACACAATGGGAGATCCTTCTTTAAATGGATAAGTATTAGCCGTTCCTTTCTATAGCAAAAACCCCCAACCCCCGTGCTCTCTCTCTCTTTCTCTCTTTGGATTCCGCTCTCTAAGATCCTTTCACAATAACGGGTAATCGGGTATTCAGGTCAAGCACGTACCTGAGTCCAAGCTCGCCGACAGTGGGTAGTGAGCGAGGAGTGAGACCTTAGGAGGGTCGGATCGAGTGAGGCTAATGGGACCTCACCCCATGTTCTAAGGCAAACAGCTGGAAGCAGAAATTCAACTTATGCGGCTTTAAGTGTCCTGTTGTTTCTAATATGGGACTAAATGTCCCTACTTCCTTCTGTGTGTAGTAGCTACTGGTGGATCATTCAATTGCAGGTGGAGGAGCGGTTAATGCTCCTAATTGACTGGCTGGTTGTAATCTTGGAACGAATCCGCATAGCCTGGAGCCTTCACCTAGAGCTACTGAGGCACGAATAAGCTTCAAGTGACGGCAATGGCGTGGCACCTGAAACCTGAAACTTAGAAGATGGCCTCTCAACCTCGTCAAAACAACTCAGGAACTGTTGCTGAAACACAACGAGTGTAGTGGTGGTCATCTGAGGGCATGTGGAGGTCAGTGAATGGCTGTAAGTGACGGACAGGATGCTGCGGAAGTGGGTTGGTCGATGGAGCGATGGAGAGGGTGAATGCCCTAATTGATAGAGGGATTTTGTTGAGGATGTCGTGGTGATGCTGATGGGGGTGGTAGCGGCAAGGTTCGTGCGGTGGAGCGACGGTTGGGCATCGTCGAAGTGGAAGAAGACGGATGGGGAGACGTGTGGTCGGTGGTCGTTTTGAGAGATGAAGAGAGGGAAAAAGTAGGGGAAGAGAGGAAGCTAAAAAACCTAGTTTAGGGATGAAAGGGGGAGAGATTCCCACTTCGGTGTGATGGCCGGACGTGGGGAAGATGAACCTCTGAAGGGAGAGACGGCAAGGAAGAGGGGGATCTAGGAGCCCCTGAGTTGGTCGTCGAGGAGCAGATGAAGGAGGGGAGGAACGTAGCACTCCCAATTTAGCCGTTGGGAGGTTGTAGGACGACGAGGGAGGAGCTCGCCAGAGCTAAGGTGGAGTAGGGCCAGAGTTGGAGTTTTGAAGAGGGTTTTGGCCCCAAACCTTGCTGAGAAGTTCAACCATGCGTCAGGGGTTCTTTTATAGGCTATAAGAAGCCCTTCCAAACTTGGAAAGAAGCTCCAACCTCAGAAGGTTTTTGCGAAATAGGATACCCAAACCTTTGAAAGGTTCACATGACCTTTTGGGAATGAATTGGAGCTCAAGATAGGTCTCAATTGGTAGGGAATTTCACAAAGAATCTTTGGTTCAAATTTGGGATTGTTTGATTGAGAATCGAGCGAAAAAATCTCACTCGAATCTTGCCGAAGCTCAACATGTTCACACTAATGGGGGGAGAGAACTAAACGTGAAGATGATGAAGAAGTTAGGGACTTGTTTATAAGGAATTCGAAAGTTAGAGGTGTGTGTGTGAGAGAAAAGACTTAGATAGGACCAAATTGCAAATTAGGTCAAGATGATCTCATATTAGGCCCAAATTTTGGTACAAACCTAATTTTGACCCAAAGAATCCAATGGTGAAGTTAGATTTAGGTTTTGACATAGTTTGACTGGGTAATTTATGCAAAAATCTAAATTAGGGCAAAAGTCTGTCTGTGGCTCTATTTTGGGTCAAGACGGGTTCTGATGGTCAAATTGAAGGTATCAAACCCTAAAAAATATTTTTCTATGATTTTATACGATTTATGTGAATTTTATCCTGACCAAAACCTCAGTTATTTAAGCGGGTCTATTTTTAGGGTTTCAGATATCATTTAATTCCTGAAATGCGCGAATACCCATTTCTGTCTGCATGGACTCACTTGTTAGACATATAAGATCATTTGACCTTTATTTAACCCTTGAGAAATTATGTGATTGTTTTGCAATTGAGATATGCTATTAAAACTGCAGTTTTACCCCTGTTTTACTGTATTTCCCTCAGAATGGATTTGCAGTGAACTAGGGCCTCTGGCTTTTATGTAGGAGCATTTAGTCCTTGATTATGACTAATTAAAGCTAGATATGGCTGATGATGATGTTATCATCATGGGACTAGCTCCATAGAGCTTTGGAGAGGAGAGATTGAGAAAGGAAGGGATGAAGAAAAAGTGAAGGGGAGATGGCTATTTATTAGTGTAGTCATGGGGACAAAAGGGTCTTTTTAAGGCCTTTAAAATAAATGTAGGGCCTTTAGTGACTCTTATGCACATCGCTGTAGGCCGCAGTTGCTAAAGCATGCATCAAAGGAGAGTCGTCCATCTCTGATCCAATGCTCCACGAGAGGCCACGTCGTGTGCCTCCTCGCCTTTGAGCATTTCTCAATGCACGAAGGGTCATGCGTTCCTAGCCGCTTAACAATCGGACGATTCAAATCGATCCACACCACACCATCAGATCACGTGCATGGCACGTCAAATAGCATGTTATCACGCGTATGCTCATCCAGTGCACGAGATCGCACCACATAGTCACCACTACTACCGTTCGATCTCCATCCAACGAGCGAATTTTACCCACATGCCTCTTTAACAAATTTCACCCCCTCACCGCGAATCGAGCGCGCATCGCACGTCGTGCGTAAGGTGCACGATCGCTGCGCTGCGCCTCTCTCGTTGTCACGTATATATTTTAAGGGTCACGTGCTCACGACCATTGGATCTTGATCCAACGGTTAAGATTGCACGAATCCTTACCTTCAGTGGATATTAAGCAGTTGAGAGTGAATCTCAGTCGTTGGATCGTAGATCCAATAGCTGAGATTAAATGATCAGGTGAAGGAGAGGTGCTGCGGGCGCTCTTGGGGCGATTTGAGCTACTGGGATTGCACCACGTGGAGCCATCCTGGCTGTCCATTTTCAAATGCTCGGAGGTGGTGCAACGAAAGTTGGATTAGATTGATTCTAGTGCCGTTGGGCTGCGATCGTCGATCCAAACCCATCCGTGTGATTGGATTCTTCATCTGAGGTTTGGATTTCCACCACCTTGCCCTTTGGCCTCTGATCTTCCTCAGACTACATACCACACTATGGAGATTCGATCGTGGCAATCTCGGAAGCGTTAGCCTCTGATCATCACCCTGATCAGATCCGTACAATTGGTTCTTTAATCCGATACCCTAAAATGATGTTGCCCTGTCCCCTAGCCACAGAAAGAGGCAAATCAATATGCAATTTGTACAAATTAATCTAAATGCATGATGATGCATGGTATGCAATATTTATAATGCAAAATGCTTACATGGACCTAGGAACATGCATAAATAAACATTTTAAGCCAATTAGATCTGTATACATCGCACTGCCATGCCTATCTTTTGCTAGTCCCTAGCAAAACTACATGCTATTTATATACAGAATTAGGATCAAATTACTTAGGCAATAGTTATTTCTCAACAATAAAAAGTTTCTATTAAAGACCTGGACTACAGAGACTCAACAACGCCTGGGTGTCTACTAAATGTAGACCACCGCAATCCCTAGCCTTATTCAAAAGTAAATACATTTTTTTTCTTTTTCTTCTTTTCTAAGTTTTTTAGATTCTTGAGTTTAGAGTTTCAAGGCAGTTTTCTATAGCTACCAAACCCACCAAGGATTTGAAAAGAACTCTAAGTGCTAAGCATCTTTCTGTGAAATTGTGATGGACTCACTGATCGGTAATTAGAATAGACTTCAAGTTTCTACGCTGCTAGGTGACCTTAAGAAGTTCTACCTAAAGGTGTATCTATTCGACCGATAGCTTTCTCCCTACTTTTATTTTTTTGTGGGGTCAACACAAGGGCGAACTCAGTATATATCTCCTCGGTTTATTCTACTTCCCCACTTCTTCCTAGTTTATTCTACTTCCCCGCTTCTTCCTAAGTGTTTAGGAATTAAGCATGCGTTTTGTAAGCTGGGTTCTGGAGAATCGGCCAATGGGGCGTCAAACCTACAGCAACTTGCCAACCATACTCATGCGGTGAAGTATGGCTTATTTATATTTTTTTATTATTTTCTATTTCTCATCCTATATTTTTTTTCCTTTTTTGGGTATATTTCTATTTTTTTCTAAGTAGGTGGCTTTCATGATATAAGATTTACCTACAGGTAGCAGAAAGAGAATGGTCGTGTAGTTGGGTTCTAAACAACCGGCCAATGGGCTGTTACAACAACTTACCAGCCATACTACCCTAAAAAGTTCATTAGCTATCAAATTTCCATTAAAACCATCGAAAAGTGAGTTAGTGCAAATGGTGTGTAAATGCTTAGACTATAAGTCCCCTTAAATCAGAGGGCAAGTTGATAAGTCACATACTTATCACCCTAGTTTATTAACCAATTAGAAACAAATCAAAATGGCGAGGACTCAAGAAATAAGTCCACAATTTAGTGGAAACTCGGGCTGATTAAGCTTGAAGACCTAACAAGTCCACATCATGCAGGGATTTTCTAATCAAATCCATGAATCTCTCCTAAGCCATATGTAATGGTTCTCTTGGTTGTTAGGAGAAGGTGGTGATAGCTCGTCTAAGTGCATTGGTTTCCCTGATTGGAAAAAATTTCTTTAGGAGGGTGCTTCGTAGCCCCCCCCATTTGTTAATGGGCCTTCCTATGGTCCTATACCAATGATTGGCTTTCTCCTTTAGGGCAAAAGGGAAGGTTTTCATCTTTATCACATCATCATGAAGGTTAGGAATTCTAATGGTCTCGCTATATGTTGGCCCCCCTCTAGGGTTCCAACTCCATTGGTAGCCCTCATCACTAGATCTCATTGAAGACCATCTATCTTCCTAAGAAACTTGGTGGTCTTGGGGTTTAGAACCTTAAAGGACACATTTCTACTCTTCAAATGAAAAGAATCTAGAACATTCTTTTCACTAACTCTTGATATGGCTCTTTTTGCATGTCTCTTTATGGGCACATTGTCAATTACCATCATAGATTTCCTGCCCAGTGCAAAGTTCTCTGCCATATTTATAACAAAATGATCAATTTTATCTCTTAAGAAATCCATGACGAGGAGATTGATTTTTGGGTTGATCACTGGATTGGGGAAAAGCCTCTTAAAGTTCATTTTATTGAACATGTGTACATCAGCATCTCTAGAATCAAAGTTAAAGACTTTGTTTCTTCTACTTCTTCCTCTCATCTTTTTAATCTTCTCCCTATTGATTTCTATACCAAGATTTTGACTATTAATCTTGATGCCTCTCCTAATGTGCCCATTTGGAATATGGATCTTAAGGGCAAGTTTTCTGTCTCCTCCACCTACAGGTGCTCTATGCCTAGATCTCATATTTTCCATTGGGCTAACAACCTCTACAATCTTTCTCTGCCTACAGTATTTCCATCTTCACTTTAAAGCTTCTTAGAGGTAGGATTCCCATTCACAATCTTATCAAAAGAATTAGCATCACTTTCCCTTCTAAATGTTGGTGTTGTCCCTCCAACCCTAAGGTTGAAACTTCTCAACATCTTTTCCATGGTATCCATCTCAATAGAACCATTTCTAATTGGATCAAGCACAAGTATCCTATCAATTTATCCATGGTTGAACCTCTTGGGGTCTTCTCCTCCCCTATTTCCTCTCCACTCATCAAAAAGAAAAGAGCCTTGCATGCATTTTTTTGGTATATGACTTGGTGGATCCACAACAAAATCAAACATGAGAGCTTCACTTCCCAAGCCATTCCCTCCTTCCTTGAGCACTTTTGGTCTTCTCTTGATATTAGGGATTGGATTAAAAATGATAGCTCCTCCCCTGTGTGCATTAATTGGATTTGGCCACAACATGGCATGATACTCAACATTGCGATTAATCATACCAAAACCTATACTCATATTGGTTGGGTCATCTGTGATGCTAGGGGAAAATTTTTATGTAGGGGATCTTCTTGCCATTCAAAGAATTATACTAAAGAGACCCTTGTCAGGGAGGCCATTATTCATGCCATTGACACCTTCAATTGCCCTTTAAATTAACTGCATTTTGAAGTAGACACCTCTTTTCTGGCTCAATGGTAGGCGGGCAAGTTGCCAATCCCATGGAGTACTAGAGACAACTTCAGCAAGCTACGTCTTTAAGCTCATTACATTGCTACTATTTCGTTGGTCCATCCCCTAGTCAACTCCCTCCCACTTCACCATGCTAAAATTGCTAATCTCAGCAACAAAAATGATCTACACCGACCTTACGCAATGCCCTGTGGCAATCTATGGTATGGTGATGCTGATGCCATTCAGATGCCTTATGTTACCATCCATTAAGCGGCCTTTTTGCACTCTTGTTTTCTTTTCTGCCTTAGTTTAGTTTCTTTTGTTTTTTGCCTTATCTAGGCTACTGATGTAAACACATTTACACTACTTAAAATGTCTATTTATGCATGTTCTTAAGCATAGGATTGCATTTCATGATATAAATATTGCATAACATGCATCATCTTGCATTTAGAGTAGTTTGAAAAAAATGGAGGTTAATTGTCTCCTTTTATGTGCTTGGACAAGGCAAACATTTTATCGGGGCCTCGTATCAAAGATCCAACCGTACGGATGTAATCAGGGTGACGATTGGAGTTCAACGACGCCAAGATCACCCTAATCAGGCATCCGTAGCATCAGTTAGTGACCCGGGAACCCTAGAAGATCAAGGTCCAGGATGGTGAAAATTCACACTTCAGATGACAAATCCGACCGCACGAATGAATTCGGATCAACGATCGTAGCCCAACGACGCAAAAATCGAGTCAATCCGACAACCGTGGCACCATCTACAACTTCCAGAAGATGGACGGCCAAGATGGCGCCACGTGGTGCCATCTCGGCCGCCCAAATGGCCGTATGCAACCTCTGAAGATCCCGCACCCGCTCGCTCTCCACCGTTGGATCTTGATCCAACGGCTGTGGTCGGACGCGCTTAAAAGCGTCCGCTAGACCATCCACACCCCGTAGCGCAGCGGTCAAGCATGCTTACGCGACCGTCGGGCGCGGGATCGAGCCGCAGCTGAGGGCTGGAGACATGGGCGATTGGGCGCGGGCGGGCGTTGGATCGCGATCGGACGGCCGCGCGCGCCCGATAGCGTTCACGCACGATTGAACGCGCGGCATGGACGCGCGATTGCACGCGGGCGAGCGCGCAGCGCAGCGGGCGGAGATGCGTCTTAAGCCGTCCGATCTCGCGATCGGACGGTTGAGAATAAAGGAACGTGCGATGGCGTTGAGCGCGCGGGCAGCTGAGGCGGCGCGCGTGGGCACGGAAGCTACGCCCACGTTGGGGGCTTTAGTGACGGATTTATCCGTCACTAAAGACCCCTCATTTATTATTTTGAAGTTGTAATGTCCATTTTGCCCCCACTCCTTGCAACTATAAAAGGAGACCCCCTCCATACGAAATTATCATCCCTTCTTTCTCCTCTCTATCCCTCCAAAGCTCAAGAGAAGCTTGTCCCACACCCGGGATGCTTCTTGCGAGATAAAGTCCAAATTTTCGTTCCCCTTCGGAAGTGGAACCCGCGATGACGACGGCGTGCTGCTTCGTTCCCGTTCTTCTGCTTCGTCCTCCTTCGTCCTACTTCGTTCCCCTTTGTCCAGGCGTCCTCCCGTCCGGCTCGTCCTCCAAGCAACCGTCGAGGAGGATTTCTCTCTCCCTATTCTTTTTACCGCTTTCTAGTATAGATTTACTACTTTCTAGAGTAGTTTTGCTCGTCCTCCAAGCAATCGTCGAGGAGGACATTTCTCCCTCCATTCTTTTAATGCTTTCTAGAGTAAATTTATCGCTTTCTAGAGTAATTGTTTTATGCTTTCTAGTTGTAATGGACAAATCCCCCTAATGATAAATTCTCTGTTTATTCTATATCTCATTTTGATTTCTCTGTGTAATATTCTCTTTCTCTCTTACTCTCTCTCTCTCTTCTATTTATTGTAAATAATTAGATAATTTTAAATTGAATTATTCCGTGACAAATAAAAAGAAATGCGTAGTTTTTAAATCTAACGTCCACCTCCCTATGTTCGACCCGGAATTCTTTTCGGTATAAATTTTATTTGTTAAACACGAATTCTTCGCTTTCAAACTACAACGCAGGTTTTCCAAAACCAAACACATTAGCGTAGCCATTCGTACGTTCAAAAGCCACAAGTCATGGTTTGCTTATCTTTTGTTATATTGGTAGGTTTTGGTTTAGCCCTCCTTCTTTGTCACCTTCATGGAGTAGGGGATGAGTTATATTGATTCTCATTTAAAAAAAAAAAAACAACTATAGCAGATTTGTGAACTAGAAGCACTTCTTGGCCAAAGAATGATTAAACATAATGATGAGGTTGTTATACGATCAATGGTTAGTCCTTGGAAGGGTTAGGATATCAAGAAGGTTGAATGGGTTGATTACATATGCAACAATTTTTTAGGAGTTCCGACACTTGAGGAAAAGGTTGTTTTCATGGGTGAGAGATTTAATAGAGTAATAAGAATTGACAGTTTAGCTGATTGTTAGTTGTTCCATCATTGTAAGGGTTGTTCAACCTTAATTTTTAGAAAGAATTGATTGCTTCGAGGGCATATAATCAAGATAAGATCTCAACAAATTTCCCTAGAGTTCTCTCTTCTTAATTTTCCCTTCTCTAAATTTTCTATCCTAATTCTCTAGCTCTTCCCCTTTGTTTTAGATTTCTCCCTTGTATGTCCCGATCCAAGCAAATCTAGCCAATACCTAAGCTCGAAGTCGAAACATCAATAGATTCTAACACATGGTCGGAGCAAGAAGGCAGCTAAGGCACCATGTTCACTCAAAGTATGCTAAGAGGAGAAGCGAAGAACTCCATGATGGAATTTAATGTTGGATAAAATCAAAATCATATGATTCTTTTATAATCCCAAGAATTATCTCTTCCTCATATCATCGACCAAAATGAAAACGTAAAGAAAACGATGGAGGGATACCTGAATCCATCGTAGCGGAAGTGATGAGGAGATCACGAAGATCCTCAGTAGCCATGGGCTTGCTTCTCTAACGAGAGGCGATGGCAATGGTACTTCCAGAGGGTTTAGAAAGCGAGAGTGGAAGAGAACTAAATGCGGGCATACCCTTTGGGTTCTGTCATGAGCTCTATTTATAACTTTTCTGTGATGGGATGTAGAAAATTGAATGCCCACTTCGCCCTCACTCCTCCAGGGACCATAACCGCTTAAAATAAAATAACAATGCCACCCATCACAAAATTGCATTTACCCTTAAGGTTTCTATGCATTAAATCCCATACCTAATAAGATGTGAATGGTCAATTTACATAATTAGACCACTTATGACCATAAATGTGATGTCTTAATATATGTATACAGTTAGCGTATAATTCCGTAATAATAATATATGTAGGTTCGCATTATGATTCTAACACTCCATGCATAGTCAAAGCAAGTTGTAAAAAGTGGTTGTGACACAATCTTAGTGCATGGTTTGAGCAACTTGAACTCTTGAGTGGAATATTGTTGAGTGTGCATGAGTAACGGAGAGGAGAGAAGAGGGTAGATCGATGGATCTAACGTAGAGGTGGAAAAAGTAACTACTATTAAGGGGAAATGCTTCTTCCTCTTGCAAAAGAAGGATGTCCATCAGTGTGTGTGTGTTTAGGGGTGTCGACGAGGGGGGTGGTGTGGTTGTGGAGAGGGTGCAAGTGATGTTTCCTTGGGAAGCTTGTAAATAGAGCAATCTAGGGAAGTTGGATGTTCTCTATAGGGGGACTATTTGTTTGGGAGGATTGGTTTTGAGGGATTTTAAATTGTGTTCGTGGGATTGTGAAGCAAACCTGGAATTTGTTGATAAGCTAGAGGAGGGATATAATATGCATTCGTTGTAGCACACTCCTAAATCGCTCAATCAACAAATACAATTTATAAACTCAAATATCTAGAAACGAAGTCCGAGGTCGAACACAAGGAGCAAATAGGAATTCACACGCTAATCTCAATTAATAAATAAATGAGCACAAGAAATTAAGCACAATAATGATATTTCAATGAATATTAATCTGTCACATTAAGATATTCAATGAAGCTCAATGTATTTCAAGGCCAAAAAGATAACTAGGACAAAATAATGGTGATTTAGATCACCAATTATTAGCCTAAGCACATGTATTAATTATTCAAATGATGCTATAGTATCAACTTAGGTACTTAAATGTTTTAACAGTACCAGCATTAAACCCAAATTAGACATCTGGCAGGTGTATCAGACGACTTAACTATTGCCTGCTACAATGTCTTCTTCTTTCTTCTTCTTCGGGCACGACTCTCTTCCTCTTCTTTGCTTCACCTCTTCCTTTTCTTCTTCTTCTTCTTCTTCTTCTTCTTCTGCCTTTAGCACAACCTTCTCTTCTCCTTCAGTACAAGGCAGAGAAGCATGTAGCAAAACCCTCCCCTGCTCACTCACAGTTCCTCCTCCTCTCTTTCAACCTAGAGCATCGTCTGATCAATAACCAGGTGCATGGATCCGAGTAATCGAGTCTGACCAGGGTCATTGGCGTGGGTGGTGACCAAGGAGTGAAGGCATGTGTAAGAGGACCTTACCCCGTGTTCTCGAGGTGAACAACATATGGGACAATTTCCTAATAAGCGTTGCCTCTAGTCTTGAATCTAATGATGTGGGACTAAACTCATGGCTCCTTTATGCATCAGCTGAAGGTGTTGCTTCGACCAATTGGAGCTACGCTGAGGCCTCGAAACCCAATTGAAGTTGCAGGTGGATGAGTGGCATGAGTCCACAACTCTGGGAAGTGCTACCAGGGCCTGAAGTGGCCAGAGGTAGGCAGAAGATGTCGAGCGTGACGGCAGTGATGGTGGAGAGCGTCGACTACCTGCGAATCACAATGCAGGCTTGTAGCCCCAATCAAACAAGTTCACAAGCATTGCCGGTGGACGTGGAGTGCGGTGGTGGTGTTTGTGTGATGAGTGAGTGTGTGTGGAGGGCGTGCGAAGTCGGAGAGGGAGCTCGAAGGTGTTTGTGTTCGATAGGGTGTTTGGTGGTCCAATCCTCTCAATTTCTTGAGGGGTTTTGGTCAGTAGGGCATGACAGACATTTTGGGAGTTGTGGCGAGGCGAGTGGTTGCTTCTGGAGTTGTGGAGGCCTCACTAGAGCTCAACCAGTCGTGGGGAAGAAGAAGAGCGAACAGCATGAATGGCGGTCGAAATGAGATTTTAATGAGGGGGAAAGAGAGTAGAGGGGAAGAGGAGGTGGGGAAACCTAGTTTTATTGGTCGAAAGGGTCAAGAAGGTGCCGATTGTGATTGGTCGACGCCGTGGAAGAGAATGCTCTACTAGAGGTGTGGCGAGGAAGAGGGAGATCTAGGAGCCCCTGAGTAGGTCGTCCAGGAGCGAACGGAGGGGAGTAACGTGGCACTCCCAATTTAGCCGTTGGGAGGTCATAGGATAATGGAGAGAGAAGCTCACCGAAGAGAAGATGGAGTGAGCCGGAGAGAGGAAAATAAGACTTGTTGTGGCTCAAAACCTTGCTAAGGAGAGAAGGCATGCCTTGGGCGTGCTTTTATAGGGCTTAGGATGGAGTTCCAAGCTTCGAAACAAGCTTAGAAACTCCAAGCTTCTTGCGCATGTGGGATACCCACATCTCCCATGCATTCACATGGGAGATTAGGAAATAATTAGAGCCCAAGAATAGGTTTAGATCGTAGAGGATCCTCTCATGAATCTTCCTTCCAATTTTGGAAGGGTTTGGCTGCGAAATCAGGGAGCAATCCTTTATTGAAGGTCTCCGATAAAGTGGGTTTAGGTGTTGAAGGTGGCGGGGACCTGTTGGTGAAGAAGACGATGAAGTTAGGGGTATTTTTGCAAAGGTTTCAAAAGTCAGGGGTGTGTGTAAGAGAAAAAAGTAAAACAGAACCAAAATGCAAACTTGGTCAAGATAATCTCTGATTAAGCCCAAATTTTAGTAAAAACCTAATTTGGACCCAAGAAATCAGATAGTGAAGTCATATTTTGGTTTTGACCAAGTTTGATTGGGTAAATTATGCAGAAACCCAAATTAGGGCAACTATTTGTCTGAGACACTGTTTTAGGTCAAATTGGGTTCCAATGGTCAAATCAAGCATACCAAACCTTAGAGAATATTTTTCTATGGTTTAGAAGGTTTAGATGAATTTTATCTTGACCAGAACCTCAGTGAATTAGGAGGGTCTATTTTTAGGGTTTCAAATGTCATTTAATTCTCAAAACGCATGAAAACCCATTTTGTTCTGCATCAACCACTTGTTAGACATTTATGATCATTTGACCTTCAATAAACTGGAAAACCCCATGGTTGTTCTGCATTTAAGATATTCTGTTTAGACTACAGTTTTACCCCTGCTTTCATGTTTACCTCTCATAATGGATATGCAGTGAATTACGGTCTTTTGGCAGTTATGTGGGAGAATTTATGAAATGACCCTTCCCAGGGGTCATTCGTAGTTTTTTGAAAAGGTAGGGGTGTAAGTGTAATTTTAAACCCCTTTGGTTTAGGTGTATAGGTCTTGCAGGAAGAAAAGATTCTACAGGAGAGATCCCACAATTTCACTCTCTCTCTATTCCCACACAACCCACACCCCTCACACACACCTCCCCCCACAAACCCACACCCTCCTCTCTTTAAAACCCCTCCATCCTCTCCATTTCCTCTCCATCTTCACCACCTCCACCTCCACATCTCCACCACCTTCACCTTCACTGCACCACCCACCTGTCAGTGACCACCCCCTTCCTATCCCCCTTACAGCTGCGAGTAGGGAAGAAGGAGAGGGGCAGAGCACGGGAGAGAGGGAGAGCGGGAGTGTGGGTGAAGGAGCCGAAGGTGCGAGGGAAGGAGCTTGGAGTAGCTCGGGAGAGAGGGTGAAGGGAGGAGTTGGAGGTGTGAGGAGGAGCTTGGAGGAGCTCAAGAGAGGAGGCACGACCTCCTGCAGCAGCGAGAGGTGCTGCTCAGCCTCTACGAGCAAAGGAGAACGCGAGGAGGAAGCTTGCAGGAGGGTACTGAGAAAGCATTTTCTGTAGTATCAGACGTCTAGAACTCCATCCAGACGTCTGAAGGATCCTCAGGACGTCTGGAGCTGGCGCCGGATGTCTGACAGCACGCATAGTGCCAAGGTATGTCCTGCGTATGCGTCGCATGCACGTACATCTTCTTTTTATGTGTCGTATTTTTAAATGCACGTCCATGCGCAGGTACAGGACATGGGAAAGGCACGTGGCATGCCTTTCGAGGTACTTTAGGACGTTTGGAGATGGTTCCAGATATCTAACTACACTCCCAGACAACCAGAGGGAGTGTCCGATGTTTGGAATCCCCCTCAGACGGTTCCGAAGGGGTTCGGATGTCTGAGGACGCCGCAGGAAAGAAAGGTGAGATTTTGAGATCGTTTAAGACGTTTGGGTCTAGTCCCAGACGTCTGATTTCAATTAGTATGCATGTTTTTGGCCTGTTTAAGGCCCAAACGGAGTCGATTTTAAGCGAACGAAGTATCGTTAGTTTCCGTTTGAGTTTCTCTATGTGTTGGTGTCACTCGTATACCATTTTGAACTCACTTAATGTGTTTGGTCAATTGAATAGGTATCCATCCAATTGAGTATATGGGGCCCACAGAGACGACGAGATCTACGATTCGAGCTCCCATTCCACCCGTGTATCCCGATAGAGTGGTTCTCTCTCTAATTCCAGAATTAATAATTAAATTTCATGCTTTAGAAATATTTGATTAAACCCTAGGTTGTGAAATGAACACTAGGGATGAAAGAGATGAATGCATGCTACTTTAGAAATATTCGAATGAACCCTAGGTTGTGAAATGAACACTAGGGATGAAAGAGATGAATGATGATACTTTAAAAATATTCAAATGAACCCTAGGTTGTGAAATGAACACTAAGAATGAAAGAGATGAATGCGCATGTATGAAATGATTAAATTACTGTGATGCTTACTAAAGGTAGTAAACCATGAGCTGCCTGTACCACATTTTAATGAGCCATGACATGAATGAAAATATCTGTTGTGTACTAAATAATTGATTGTGAAATCTTGACCTTTCTGTTATGGATTTAATGAATTGGATGTGGAAATGAGAAAGTCTATGTATGAACCCTACGGGGAACTAGAAAGGAACTAGCGTGTATAGAATGAATATCGTATATAGAAGGGAAGTGAGCTGACTCTCGAGTACATAGTACCGAGGAGAGCAACTGTCCCTTTTGCATAGGAAGTAAGCCAACCCTTGTGTATGCGGTATCGAGGAGAGCTCTTGTTACTTTAGTGTAGGGGGAGAGCTAGCCTCCCTTGGGTTGAGACCCAGGGTTAGGACTAGTCACTCTACACTGACTCATGTTTGGCCCTCGCGTACATGGTACCGAGGTGAGCTACTTAGTGTAGGGAGGGAGCTAGTCGTCCCATGGGGCTCAGGGTTAGGACTAGCCACCCTACACTGACTCTTGTTAGGCCCACTAGGCAAACTAGGATAGTCAAGCAAGGGTACGCAGACTTCTGAGGGGCGAGACCCCTGTTCTGAGAGAGCAAGGCCCTGTGCTATTTTGTGTTGTACCTTTGGGCATACCCGCTAGCGGAAACGACTGACCACGTGCCAGTACGGGGTAGCTACACATGCGCTTATTACGTGTGCCGTAGTCACCGCTACGTTGCGACCATGACCTCAAGGTGGTAGACCAGGTGTAGGACTACCAATGGGGTTCTCCCAGCCAAGAGAGTACTACGTGAAAATTCCTACATTGCGGAATAAACTACAATCAAGATCGTTCCCGATTAAGAAATGTTGTGGATCCTTATTAGAATAATCGAAACAGAAACTCCTAGTTGAGATAAATGAAAATGAATGATTAGTTACTTGTTTCTTTAAGTTAAATTGCATGTAAATGAATTAACCACCACTCTACTCAGCGTTAGCTGACTATGGATTGTATAACCATGTTCAAGTCAGGGAGTTGAGCAGCTAGCGCCACCGGGTGCTGAGGGTGCTGAGCCTAGCTGAGCCCAGCTGTAGTGTTGTTCCTTTTCTGTTCCAAAGCCCTTTTGTAGTAGTGAGTACTTTAGTATGTATTGGTTGTTCTGTTCATGTTATATTTTTCCTCTATTGTAATTGTGATGTCTATGTATGTTATAGTACTTTTCCGCTTGTGGCATGTAATATTTTTAAGACTTTTCATTTTTTTTTCCATTACTGCTGTAGGATCTAAAATATGGAATATCTACGCGCATAAATACTTAAACAAACAAATCAGTAATACAAAGAAAGATTTGCACAATCAAATCAAACCACAAAGTATAGTGGTTCCCCTCCCTTTGGTACTCCACTACCTAAGCTTCCCAGCTTAGGATTTTTAACCTGATTCCCTCAACCCCAAGAGAATCAATTTACTAATCAAGGTAATTCACCTGTTACCTCAACCCAATTACAATAACGGGTTTGTTACAACCCAACGAGCAAATGCTCAAATACAAATGAAAGAACAGGTGTAAGACAAAAATAATCTTACAACTAAAACCTAAGCCTCTCAATAATATATAAATGATATTACCAATTCGAGAGCTTAGAATGAATGTGAATCACCTTGAAACATGCGTGAGAAAACATGTCCATGTGTTTGCAAATCCGTAGCACGATTGGAAAGCAGCAAACACAATTTCTTCTCTTGAATATGTGGTAGAAAATATGAATTATATGCTCTAGAATCTTCTCTTATGTCTCGTGTATATCTTGTGTGCAAATAAAGAGTCCTAAGGTCATTTTATAGAGTTTAGGACCTAGGATACACATCTACTAGACGTTGGGATTTAATTCCCAACGTTCACATTAACAAAATAAATATTTCAGTCGTTTTGTTTTGAGCCAACAACTAACTGGTACCGGTACTAAAGTATGAGTACCGGTACTCGTTGCTTCCATATTTGAGTTTCAAACTCTAAACACAAATCTGTAACCCACTTGTACCGGTACTAATCATTAGTACCGGTACTCGTTACCTCCAGTACCGGTACTGATCATGAGTACTGATACTTATGGGGTACAGGTTTGTTTCTATAAAAAAACCCAAACCTGTAAATCACATGTATTGGCACTAAACTTTAGTACTGGTACTTGTGGGTTAACAAGTACCTTTTTTAAGTGATTTAATCAATTACGTTCTTTGAAAATGATCGCAATATTAATCCTAATTTATCTCTAATTATTTTTACGGTCTAAGTAATATTCCTTTGTTAAGAGGCAGATACAATCTATAAATATAAAATCTAAATTAGAAAAACTAAAGGTCAAAGATGATCTTCTTCACTTTGCCTCATCCTTGTCATCTTGCCTCCTCCTTGCCATCATCTTCTCTTTCTCATCATCATGCCTCCATCATTTCCTATTTGCCTTAATCCTTCACCTAAATGTGAAAAATACTTAATGGCAAACATTAATCCATAATAATTTTGTTAACACCAAAATAAGATGTGGAACAAGGTTCCAACAACCTCCCCCTTTTTGGTGTTGACAAAACTATCTTGCAAATAGATAATTATAAGAAAAAAATAATTTTTAACAATGTTATATGAAGGAAAAACTTTTACTTTAATCCTCCCCCTTAATATATGCTCCCCCTAAAAATATTACTATTTACTGTTTATTCTTCTCCCCCTTTTTGTCAATCATCAAAAAATGAAGGGGTAAAAAAAATATATCATACCAAAAGATTACCAGTAGTAGAATGGTGCTTGTGGATACCAAGCTCCACTAGTCCACCTTTCTTGATCTTCATGTAGTTTGTAGAATGTTCGGAGTGTTCCATTTTTTGCCTTGAACACCCATTGATCGTGTTGATCCCAGTGATCTAACCCTGCAAAACAATGTAAAATATCATTTCTAGGTACCCATTTTCTTGTGGGTCCTTTTGGGTTAGTACCTTTCAAATCCTGAGATTTATAGACCTTTCTTGTGTTAGATCTATAATTCTTGGGATTTTTGGCCTTTTGGTACATCCATGCATGTCTAGGTGCATGTGATTCATTTTGTGTATTCTTTTTACTCTAAAATTTTGATTTTAGTGTATCACAAAATTCAGTATTTAACTTAGTTGTTATTTTAAGATTATTTAAAGTTCCCTCAAAATGCTCATAAATATCTTCTAGCTCTACTATTTTTCCATGCAACTGATTATTACTTTCTTTTGACATTTCTAATTCTATTTCTAAACATGACTTTTCTAATTCTAATATTTGATAATTATTCTTTAAAACCTTATTTTCTTTTTTAAATGACTTAGCTTTATGATATAGCTCTTCATATGCTTCTAATAATTCTTCAAATGAAAAATCAGGGTTTACCTCTTCTTCTGTATCTTCTGAAGTTGCAACAAGACATAGATGTGCGACCTCATCTTCATCCGATTCACTGGAGTCGGTGTCTATGTCAAAGTCGCTATCATCCCATGTCGCTTTAAATGCTTTCTTCTTCTTCTTCTTCTTCTTGAGCTCCTTTGTTTCTTTCCTATTGTCCTCCTTGTTTATGGGGCAATCCTTTCGCAAGTGGCCCTTCTTCTTGCACTCATAACAAATAATATTAGAAGAAATTTTATTTACTTGTTTACCTTGTTTCTTGAGGAATTTCTGGAATTTCCTAGTAAGCATTTCCATCTCCTCATCTTCGGATTCCGATGTTGTTGAGTTCGAGTCCTCTATGATTGCTCTAAAAGCAAAACTTTTCCTCCTGCTTGTTGCCTTCTCCTCGCTCTTCTTTATGTTCTCCAATTGAACTTCATACGCCATGAGGCTTCCAATCAAATCATCCAAGGGGAGAGTGGATAGATCATTTTCTTCTTGGATCGCTGTGGTGTTTGAAGACCAATCGCTTGTAAGTGATCTCAAAACCTTTCTTACAAGTTGCTCCTCTTTCAGCTTGACTCCTAAATTTTTCATTGGATTCACGATCTCTCAAAACCTTATGTACATGTCCTTGATTGTTTCTCCTTTTTCCATCTTGAAACACTCATAATTTTCTATTAAAATAGAAATATGTGTTTCTTTTACCTTGCTTGTACCTTCGTAGGTGACTTCGAGAGTATTCCATATCTCAAATGCTGACTCGCATACTGAGATGCGATTGAATTGCTCCTTCGATAATGCACAATACAATGCATTCATGAGGGTTCAAGCCTTCTCATCCATTGCTTTGAGGAAGACTTGCATCCTCATCATCCAATACCCATAGTCTGTCCCATCAAAATAGGGAGGACGTGTGGATGACTGTCCTTCGGTGCGCTTGACTAGAGAAGCCATTGCGAAAGAGAATTGTTACTTCTTTGTGCAACTCGCTCTGATACCACCTGTAGGATCTAATAGATAGGATATGGCTGCACGCACAAATACTTAAACAAACAAATCAGTAATACAAAGAAAGATTTGCACAATCAAATCAAACCACAAAGGATACAAAATGTATAGTAGTTCCCCTCCCTTGGGTACTCTACTGCCTAACCTTCCCAGCGTAGGGTTTTTAACCCGATTCCCTCAACCCCAAGAGAATCAATTTACTAATCGAGGTAATTCACGAGTTACCTTAACCCAATTACAATAACGGGTTTGTTACAACCCAATGAGCAAACGCTCAAATACAAATGAAAGAATAAGTGTAAGACAAAAATAATCTTACAACTAAAACCTAAGCCTCTCAACAATATATAAATGATATTACCAATTCAAGAGCTTAGAATGAATGTGAATCGCCTTGAAACATGCGTGAGAAAACACGTCAACGTGTTTGCAAATCCGTAGCATGATTGGAAAGTAGCAAACAGGATTTCTTCTCTTGAATATGTGGTGGAAAATATGAATTATATGCTCTAGAATCTTCTCTTATGTCTCTTATATATCTTGTATGTAAACAAAGAGTCCTAGGGTCATTTTACAGAGTTTAGGGCCTAGGATACACGTCTACTAGACGTTGGGATTTAATTCCCAACGTTCACATTAACAAAATAAATATTCCAGTCGTTCTGTTTTGAGCCAACGACTAGCTGGTACCGGTACTAAAGTATCGGTACTGGTACTTGTTGCTTCCAGATTTGAGTTTCAAACTCTAAACACAAATTTGTAACCCACTTGTACTGGTACTAATCATTAGTACCGGTACTCGTTACCTCCAGTACTAGTACTGATCATGAGTACCGGTACTCGTGGGCTACAGGTTTGTTTCTATGAAAAAATCCAAACCTGTAACTCACATATACCGGTACTAAACTTTAGTACCGATACTTGTGAGTTAACAAGTACCTTTTTTAAGTGATTTAATCAATTACGTTATTTGAAAATGATCACAATATTAATCATAATTTATCTCTAATTATTTTTTAAGATCTAAGTTATATTCCTTTGTTAAGAGGCATAGACAATCTATGAATATAAAATCTAAATTAGAAAAACTAAAGGTCGAAGATGATCTTCTTCACTTCGACTCATCCTTGTCATCTTGCCTCCTCCTTGTCGCCATCTTCTCTTTCTCATCATCATGCCTCCATCATTTTCTATTTGCCTTGATCCTTCACCTAAATCTCAAAAACACTTAATGGCAAGCATTAATCCATAATAATTTTATTAACACCAAAATAAGATGTGGAACAAGGTTCCAACATCTGCCTTTTATTATTTCTACTTAGTTACATTGCATGTGTGGTTGTAGTATATTTTTTACTTTTGGGTTATTTCTCGTTGGACGACTAGGTCTTAGGATTAGTCAAGACGAGCTAATCTCAGGTCCTGTAAGGATCTGGGATCAGGTCGTAATAATTTATCTGTGGATTTTGACTAATTAAAGCTAGATATGGCTGATGATGACATTATCATCATACCCCCATGCCTAACTTTTGCTAGTCCCTTAGCAAAATCTTATGAAATTAACTTAGATTCTAGACCATGCCTTGATGTTCAAAGTCCTGATCTTTTTAGAAATTAGGTCAAAATGCTAATAATAGGCCTAGAGGTACTCAAGTACCAACCAAGATCCGGACCTGACCAGCTTTAGCCTCAATCTGCTGCGAAGGTTTCTAAGGCCCACAGAAACTATCCAAAGGTTTGTTGAACCCAGTAGTTAAAGCACCCGTGCTTGAACAAGGTTATTCCAGGTTCAGTTTGTAGTGTGTTTTTGTAAAAGAGAGGGATAGAAGAATTTTTTTATTTTTGGAGAGCTTTCTCTCTCTTTTTCTTGATTATTTCTAGCTTCGGATTGACTCAAAAAACATGGTCTGTATCGGATTCCTTTCTCCCACCATCAATTCTCGTAGGGTCCATGGCAATCGATGCTTCGGGATAGCACCGCCCATAGCAACCCCTAGAACCCTAGCTTTCGACACTTCGAGATAGTGCCACCCATGGCATTTTGTAGCTAAATTCAGGCCCTGGCAATCGACATTTCGGGATAATCCCGCCCATGGCACCTGAACCAACACAAGGTGCTTACATGCCCCTAGTAGGATATTTACATATCCTAGGAGACAAGCACCGAGGAGACGGTATGTTATTACACATCTTCAAAGGGAATTTCCCACCTCTCTATGTCGGAAACTCGTCCAAATCAACTTATGTTGATAAGCTGCTCCTAATCTAGGTAGCTTTTTCAGAATAGGAAACGCTTTTGCATGATTTTGATTATTAAGCGCATTGAACTAGACTATGTGTGGATTAGGGTGCTTAGGTTACCGAGTCCCGCAAACCAGAGTCAGTTAACGAGGCTGAATACTCCCTAAGCCTTAGACCTAATACATAAGCTTCCCATTTTCCTCAACCTCTTGAGGATTATCCAGATCTTAATGGATACATGAATATTTAAGCCCTAAAACAAGTCTAAGAGGCCTAAGATAAGCACTCATACTAATCTCTCTGTCTCTCTGTTCTTTTAGGACTTAATTTTTTTTCTTTTGATTTGGTCTAGAACTTAAGTAGATTCCATAATCTTTTACTAATAACTATCACCTTTTTGTTTCAAATTGTAGCTCCTTTTTAACATTTAAATCACCTCCTCATTTCCTCCTAAAAAATGATATGCAATTAATCTCACAAATTTTCCTCTCCATTCCATTTTTTTGTTCTTTTTCATTTTTTTTTGAATGAGTAATTTTTTTGTGAGAACCATTCAAAAACTTGAATTTTTATGTGTTTGCACTTTAACACCCCCCCATGCCTAGGTTTTGCAATGTCCTCATTGTAAACTGGAGGGTATGAAATCAGTTTCGGTTCAAGGATTAGAACAGGGTCAATAGGTGGGTGAACGGGTCGGGATGACTGTTGCGGATGATTTCAAGCTCTGGTACGAGTACCATAGGTGGAGTCGGCTGTTCTAAAACTGAACTCAAAGTGTAGTAGACGTGAAGCTCAAATGGATAATCAGAAGGATCTCAGGTTTTTGGAATGATGGGTTGCCTCCCGTTAAGCACTAAATTCAATGCCTTCAGCCGAGTAGAAAATGGTCATGGAGGAGTAGTCAAATCAGATGAGTTTTGTAGAACAGACACCTTGATCAAAAGCCTGGTTGGTCCAACCAGGTGCTTGTTCAAATCAACAGGTTGATGATGTAGCCCAAACCCAATCAGTCTGGTCGGTTGAAGGATGTGAATCAATAGATGTGTGGTGGTCGGACCCGATTAGTTTATTAATGTGGTGATTTTATCGTTGAAGTGTGTATAGTGGTTAACCTAAATCGGACCTAACCATCTCTTTACAAAATTTTTAACCTGGTCTACTTGATTTTATCTTGGTCGCTTTTAGGCCCAGGGTCGAACTCAGGGAAGTGGGGTTACAAGTCAAGTTTTTACGCCTTTCCTACAACGAATCTCTTCCGTTCGTTTATTATGATTTTGGTGTTTTTCTATTTAGATTTTTTTCTGATAATCTTTGTTCTTGAGGCACACCCTCAAAATGAGGTTTTTGGCTTTGAGCCAAATCAGGGTTCCAAAAACGGGTCTTGCTATTCGCAAGACTGAGACCTACAAGTCAAGGATTATCTTTTCTCTTTTATATATTTTTTTATCTTTTTACTGGCATGCAAGAGAAATAGAAATAAAGTAAATATAGTATATATATATATGTATATACTATATCTGTATAAAGGGGTGGGGGTGGAGGCGGAGATGGAGTGTAGCACAGTGTTGAGTCGGTCGTCGTCTAGAAAGATGCAACCAACAGGACGAGGTGCCGCGTGGAGTGTAAGGTGGATGGCGGAAGATGTGTATGACCACGCTTTTTGTACACGGGTATCAGGGAATATCCACAACTGGTGCAGATATTCCCACAATACCACGTATGGTAAGTAATGTGAATATATATATATATATGTGTGTGTAACGACCCGATTCCCGAGTCCCTACGAGACACGAGAACCGGACCGACTCGACTAATCCCAAGACCTGGTCGTCCAACGAGGAAGTAACCAAAAGAGCAGTAAAATAAACCACATTCAGCATGAATATAACTAACAGTAAGAAAATACAGCAATAAGGAAAGAAACCACTATAGTATATACCACTACAATAGTAGAACAACATTCATAACATAATATGAAACTGCAGGTAAAAAAAAGTACAGCGGTAACAAGAACTACTCCCTACAGTGGAGCCAAAAAGAGGTACAAGAGAACAGTGGTAACACTACTGGACCCTACTCGGCCCAGCGTCCTCTGTAGCTGCTGACCCTGGCTGCTCAACACCTGGTCCTGAAAAGTAATGGGTGTAACACGTCAGCAAAATGCTGAGTAGAGTGGCAGCTAAATTAAAGAAACAGTAAAGTGTACAGTAGCTGTTTTAATTTTCTTTCTTCCTTTATTTACGTCTTTCTACTGTCTCAAAATTTATCTATTTCTCATATCCTTCACTTGATCTCGAATGTTCCTCGTGGGAACGATCTTGATTGTAGTCTTTTCCGAACAGTAGAAGTAGCACGTGGTGCTCTCCTGGCCGGGAGAGTCCCCCGTGGTGATCCTACTCTCAGTCAACCACCCCAAGGTCACGGACAGGCGTAACGGTGACTACGGTACGTGCGATAAACTCACAGGTAGCTAACCCGCACTGGCACGCGGTCAGTCGTTTCCGTTAACGGGTGCGCCCAAAGCACAGCACGGAACCAGTACAGGGTAGAGCCCTCTCAGTAACAAGGGTCCAACCCCTCCACAGTAACCAAACAGGGGCCTTGCCCCTCCACAGTTCGCGCACCCTCGCCTGACTACCCTGGTTTGCCCAGTGGGCCTAACAAGTCGGTGTAGGAGGCTAGCAGAACCCCGGGGCCCGTGGGGTAGCTAGTACCTCCCTACACTAGTAGCTCTCCTCGATACTACGTACACGAGGGCCAGCAAGTCGGTACAAAGTGGCCAGCCCTAACCCCGGGTCCCTGGGGCGGCTGGCTCCGCTCTGCACTAAACAGGGGGATAGTCGCTCTCCTTGGTACTCCGTACTCAAGGGCCAGCTCACTTCCCCAATTCTATTCCATTTACCTTCCAGGGGTTCTACTCCTAATTCCCCGTATGGTTTCAGCACTTTTAACTCAGCACATTAAGGTTTCACCTTTCCAGTTTCACGTTCATACAATCCATGTTCTCAATCACGTTTATTTATTCATAGCAGGCAACTGTTAATTCAATTCACAAGCAGCTATTATTTCCTTTCCACATTTTCCAAGACTGCAGTATTCATACATTCCACTAGTTTTCCCATCCTAGGATTCATGCCATATCCTAGGATCTATCATACAATCTAGTTTTCCAGCCCTAGGATTCATGCAACACCCTAGGGTCTACCATTCAATCTATTTCTCATTCCTAGGATTCATGCAATGTCCTAGGTTCTATTTATGGTTCCATAATTTAACAGATTATACTAGTAAACTTAAAAGCCACTCTACCGGTTACAACAGGAGTACTGGGGGCGTGGTCGGGAATCCCGCGTGCCTCCGCAACCCCCGAGATTGCAACGGAACGGGGTCCTATCACAAGGATCAAACACAAGAAGTTTCTCAAAATAGTATACAACTACTGTAGACGGGTAGAGGATGAAATTTCGAAAAGCACGCAACTCAAAACGTGGAAAACAGACTCCGAACGGGCCCTAAACGGGTCGAAAACGACGAAACAATGCAAAATCAGATGTCTGGAACCTCTTCCAGACGTCTTAAAAAGTGGATCAGAGGTTACCTTTGCTCTGCGTGGTCTCTCAGACGTCCATAAGCCTGCGGGGGCGTCTGGCCTAGTTCCCAGACGTCCGATGGTCACCCCAGACGTCTGAAAGTCGTTCCCGTCGTCTGGCACTGTAGCCAGACGTCTGATTCGCGTTGGATGCGAATCTCAGAACTTGCGCGTACCCATTTCCTCTCTCTCTTAGTACAGTCAGTCGAAGAAGAGGAAGAAAGACGGAATAACTCACCTTTCAGATGTCTGGACAGTCCTCCAGACGTCCTCCCCGCCGTTAGGTTGTTAGCCCAAACGTCTGATTCTGGAGAAAATTCCAGAATCAGGGCGCGACTCGCCCTCCGCTCGCGACGCTCACCCGCGCCGTGACCGTCCGCCTGCTGCTCGAGCCGCAGCAGGCCTCCCGTGTCACCCCGCGTCCGCTGCTTCCCCTGCCGGCCGGCCCTAGCAGCCCCGGCGAGCTCGCCCTCACGGCCGAGCGCCTCTTCCCATGCACAGCACCTCCTCCCACGCTCACCGCGGCTGTCGCTGCCGCTGCTCACTCGCGCTCGCTCTCGCGCACCGGCTGGAAGGAGAAGAGGAAGGGCGGAGGTGACGGGAGTGAGGGGGAGGGCGTGGCCTTTTAAGGCCGCGCGAGGAGGAGAGAGAGAGCGGGACAGAGGGCGCAGGAGGGAGAGGGAAAAAGAGAGAGAGAGATGCTCGCAAATCTGCGTGCTCAGGCGCGTAGACGAAACACGCGTGCCGAAAATAACCGAATCCCAGACGTCTGGTCAGACGTCTGGGACACCTCCCAGACGTCTTAAAAACGTCTGAAGCCGTGCGTTCGTAACAATATGGTTAATATATAGGTATATATGCAGTTATATGTACACATATATGTATATATGTATATATATATATGTGTATATATATGTATATATGTAAGTATAGTTATATAGATATATAAGTATATATGTATGTATATATATATATACATAAATATGTATATATATATATATATATGTGTGTGTGTGTGTATATATGTATATATATATATGTATGTATATATATATATATATGTATATATATATAGATATATATATATATATGTATGTATATATATATATACATACATATATATATATCTATATATAGATACATATATATATATATATACATATATCTATGCATATATATGTATATATGTATATATATATAGTAATAAATGTACGTATAGATATATGTAGCGAGATATGTATATATGTAAGTATACATATATAGATATATATGTATATATGTATATATATATATAAGAATATGTATGTATATATATATATGTATGTGTGTATATATATATGTATATGTATATATCTATGTTACGAATGCACTCAAGACATTTTTTTAAGACGTCTGGGAGGTATCCCAGATGTCTGGCCAGACGTCTGGAACCACTTCCAAACGTCTGGGATCTATTTTCGGTGGCACGCGGGACTGCGTCTGCGTGCAGGCGCGCGTAGACCCACAACCGTCTTCCTCTCTCCTTTTCCCTCTCTCCTCCTGCGACCGCAGGCGCAGCGCTGTTCGCTCTCTCTCTCTCCTCCTCGCGCGGCCTTAAAAGGCCACGCCCTCTCCCTCACTCCCGTCACCTCCGCCCCCTTCCTATTCTCCTTCCAGCCAGTGCGCGAGAGCGAGTGCGAGTGAGCGGCGGCGGCGACAGCCGCGGTGAGCGTGGGAGGAGGTGCTGCGTGTAGGAGGAAGCGCTCGGCCGTGAGGGCGAACTCGCCGAGGCTGCTAGGGCTGGCCGGCGGGGGGCGCAGCGGGCGCGGAGCAACGCGGGAGGACTGCTGCAGCTCGAGCAGCAGGCGGAGCACTCGCAGCGCGGCCGTATGTCGCGAGTGGAGGGCGAGTGGCGCCCTGATTCCGGAAAATTTTCCAGAATCAGACGTCTGTGAGTCTAGACGGACGATGTGGGCGACGTCTGGAGGACTGTCCAGACGTCTGAAAGGTGAGTTATTCCGTCTTCTTCCTCTTCTTCGACTGACCGTACTAAGAGAGAGAGGAAATGGGTACACGCAGGTTCTGAGATTCGCATCCAACGCGAATCAGATGTCTGGCTGTAGTGACAGACGACGGGAACGACTTCCAGACGTCTGGGATGACCATCGGACGTCTGGGAACTAGGCCAGATGCCCCCGCAGGCTTCTGGACGTCTGAGAGACCACACAGAGCAAGGTAACCCCTGATCCACTTTTTAAGACGTCTGGAATAAGTTCCAGACGTCTGATTTTGCACTGTTTCGTCGTCTTCGACCCGTTTAGGGCCCGTTCGGGTTCCATTTTCCGCGTTTCGAGTTGCGTTCTTTTTGGAATTAAATCCTCTACCTGTCTACAGTAGCTGTATACTATTTTGAGAAGTTACTTGTGTTGATCCTTGTGATAGGACCCCGTTCCGTTGTAGTCTCGGAGGTTGCGGAGGCACACGGGATTCCCGACCATGCCCCCAGTTTGCCTGTTGTAACCGGTAGAGTGGCTTTAAGTACAATCTGTTAAATCATGAAACCATAAATAGAACCTAGGACATTGCATGAATCCTAGGAATGAGAAATAGATTGAATGATAGATCCTAGGGTGTTGCATGAATCCTAGGGCTGGAAAACTAGATTGTATGATAGATCCTAGGGTATGACATGAATCCTAGGATGGGAAAACTAGTGGAATATGTGAACACTGCAGTCTTGAAAATGTGGAAAAGAAATAGTAGCTGCTGTGAATTGAATTAACAGCTGCCTGTTATGAATAAATGAACATGATTAAGAATATGGGATGTATCAACGTAAAACTGGAAAGGTGAAACCGGAATGCACTGAGTTAAAGAGCTGGAACCCTACAGGGAATTAGGAGTAGAACTCCTAGAAAGTGAATGGAATAGAATTGGGGAAGTGAGCTGGCCCTTGAGTACGGAGTACCAAGGAGAGCGACTGTCCCCCTGTTTAGTGCAGAGCGGAGCGAGCCACCCCAGGGACCCGGGGTTAGGACTGGCCACTCTGTACTGACTTGCTGGCCCTCGTGTACGTAGTACCGAGGAGAGCTACTAGTGTAGGGAGGTACTAGCTACCCCACAGGCCCCGAGGTTCTGCTAGCCTCCTACACCGACTTGTTAGGCCCACTGGGGCAAACCAGGGTAGGCAGGCGAGGGTGCGCGGACTGTGGAGGGGCAAGGCCCCTGTTTGGTTACTGTGGAGGGGTTGGACCCCTGTTACTGAGAGGGCTCTGCCCTGTACTGGTTCCATGCTATGCTTTGGGCGCACCAGTTAACGGAAAAGACTGACCGCGTGCCAGTGCGGGTTAGCTACCCGTGCGTTTACCGCGCGTGCCGTGGTCACCGTTACGTCTGTCAGTGACCTTGGGGTGGTTGACTGAGAGTAGGATCACCACGGGGGACTCTCCCGGCCAGGAGAGCACCACGTGCTACTTCTACTGTTCGGAAAAGACTACAATCAAGATCGTTCCCACGAGGAACATTCGAGAACAAGTGAAGGATCTGAGAAATAGATAAATTGTGAAACAATAGAAAGACGTAAATAAAGGAAGGAAGAAAATTAAAACAGCTACTCTACACTTTACTGTTCCTTTAGTTTAGCTGCCACTCTACTCAGCGTTTTACTGACGTGTTACACTCGTTACCTTTCAGGACCAGGTGTTGAGCAGCCAGGGTCAGCGGCTGCAGAGGACGTTGGGCCAAGTAGGGTCCAGTAAAGTTACCACTGTTCTCTTGTACCTCTTTTTGGTTCCACTGTAGTGAGTAGTTCTTGTTTCCGCTGTACTTTTCTTTACCTGCAGTTCATATTATGTTATATATGTTGTTCTACTGTTGTGGTGGTACATACTGTAGCGGTTTCTTTCCTTACTCCTATATTTTCTTACTGTTAGTTATATTCATGTTGAATGTGGTTTATTTTACTGCTCTTTTGGTTACTTCCTGTAACGAACGTGTGCCCTAGACGTCTTTTAAGACGTCTGGGAGGTGGCCCAGACGTCTGACAAGACGTCTGGGAGCACATCCAGACGTCTGACCAGACGTCTGGGATCGTTTCCAGACATCTGTAAAATAGTTATTTTTCGCACGAGAGATTCGGCGCGCAGACCCGCGATTCCTCTCTCTCTCTCTTTTTCCCTCTCTCTCTACGGCTGCAGACCTGCCGCGCTCTCTCTCCCTCCTCCTCGCGTGGCCTTAAAAGGCCACGCCTCCCCTCCTGTCGTCTCCACCGTCCCCTTCCTCTTCTCCTTCCTGTGCACGAGAGCGAGCGAGCGCGAGGGCGGCAGCGGCGACAACAGTGAGCGCGGAGGAGGTGCGGCGTGCGAGGGCGGAGCTCTGCCGTGAGGGCGAGCTCGCCGGAGCGGCTTGGCCAGCCAGCGGAGGGCGCAGGAGGCGCGGAACGACGCGGAGAGGGACCTGCTGCGGTCTGAGCAACAGACGCGCGAGGTGCGACGCAGGCGGCGTCGCGAGCGGAGGCCGAGCGGTGCCTTGTTCTGGAAAAATTTCCAGAATCAGATGTCTGGGTTTTTTAACGAGCGCGTGCCCCAGACGTCTTTTAAGACGTCTGGGAGGTGGGCCAGACGTCGGACAAGACGTCTGGGATCACATCCAGACGTCTGACCAGACGTCTGGGATCGTTTCCAGACGTCTGGAAATCAGTTATTTTGGCACGAGTCATCGTCTGCGTGCCTCAACGCGCAGGCCCGCGAATATCCGATATTCTCTGCGGCTGCAAACGCTCTGCCGCGCCTCTCCCTCCTCCTCGCGTGGCCTTAAAAAGGCCACGCCTCCCCTCTCGTCATCTCCACCGCCTCCTCCTTCTTCTCCTTCAGCCAGTGAGCGTGAGCGTGAGCGCGAGGGCGGCAGCGGCAGCCGCAGTGAGCGCGGAGGAGGTGCGACGTGCGAGAGCGGAGCTCTGCCGTGAGGGCGAGCTCGCCGGAGCGGCTTGGCCGGCCGGCGGAGGGCGCAGGGGGCGTGGAACGACGCGGAGAGGGACCTGCTGCGGTCTGAGCAGCAGAGGCGCAAGGTGCGACGCAGGCGGCGTCGCGAGCGGAGGCCGAGCGGTGTCCTGTTCTGGAAAAATTTCCAGAATCAGACGTCTGGGTATATATCCAGACGGCGAGGGAGACGTCTGGAAGATCATACAGACGTCTGAAAGGTGAGTATTCCGCTTTCTTCTTCCTTCCTGTCGACTGACCGTACTGAGGGAGGGAGTTGGCTGTGCGCAGGCTCGCTGATTCGCCATCCTTCGCGAATCAGACATCTGGAAGTTGTACCAGACAGCGGGAGTGACCTCCAGACGTCTGGGGAGATCATCGGACGTCTATGAGCTAGGTCAGACGTCCCCGCAGACTTCTGGACATCTAGGAAACCACGCTGAGCAGGTAATTCTCTGATCCACTTTTTAAGACGTCTGGAAGAAGTTCCAGACGTCTGATTTTACACAGTGTCGTCGTTTTCGACCCGTTTAGGGCCCGTTCGGGCTCCGTTTTCTGCGATTCGAGTTGCGTTTTTCTCAGAATTAATTCTTCTACCTGTCTACACTAGCTATACACTATTTTGAGACTTTCCTTGTGTTTGATCCTTGTCATAGGATCTCGTTCAGTTGCCGTCTTGGGAGTCGCGGAGGCACGCGGGATTCCCGATCACACCCCCATTACTCCCGTTGTACCTGGTAGAGTGGCTTTAAGTTATTAAAATTTGTTAAATTATGAAACCATAAATAGAACCTAGGACATTGCATGAACCCTAGGAATGAGTAATAGATGGAATGATAGCCCCTAGGTGTTGCATGAATCCTAGGACTGGAAAACTAGATTGTATGATAGATCCTAGGACATGGCATGAATCCTAGGATGGGGAAAACTAGTGGAATGTATAATACTGCAGTCTTGGAAAATGGAAAGAGATATAAAGCTGCCTGTAATTTGAATTAACAGCTGCCTGTTGTGAATAGATAACGTGGTTGAGAACATGGATTGTAAGAATGTGACACTGGAAAGTGAAACCTGGATGTTTGAGTAAAAAGGATGGAACCCTACGGGGAAGTAGGAGTAGAACTCCTGGAAAGTGAATGGATTAGTTGGGGAAGTGAGCTGGCCCTTGAGTACGGAGTACCAAGGAGAGCGACTATCCCCCTATTTAGTGCAGAGCGGAGCCAGCCGCCCCAGGGACCCGGGGTTAGGACTGGCCACTCTGTACTGACTTGCTGGCCCTCGCGTACGTAGTACCGAGGAGAGCTACTAGTGTAGGGAGGTACTAGCTACCCCATGGGCCCCGGGGTTCTGCTAGCCTCCCACACCGACTTGTTAGGCCCGCTGGGGCAAACCAGGGTAGTCAGGCGAGGGTGCGCGGACTGTGGAGGGGCAAGGCCCCGGTTTGGTTATTGTGGAGGGGTTGGACCCCTGTTACTGAGAGGGCTCTGCCCTGGACTGGTTCTGTGCTGTGCTTTGGGCGCACCCGTTAACAGAAACGACTGACTGCGTGCCAGTACGGGTTAGCTACCTGAGCGTTTATCGCGTGTGCCGTAGTCACCGTTACGTCTGTCAGTGACCTTGGGGTGGTTGACTGAGGGTAGGATCACCACGGGGGACTCTCCCGGCCAGGAGAGTACCACGTGCTACTTCTACTTTTTGGAAAAGACTGCAATCAAGATCGTTCCCACGAGGAACATTCAAGATCAAGTAAAAGATCTGAGGAATAAATGAAATAGCGAGAAAATTGAAAGATGTAACAAAGAAAGTAATAGAACATAACAGCTACTGTACACTCTACTGTTGCCTTTAGTTTTAGTTGCCACTCTACTCAGCGTTTTGCTGACGTGTTACACTCGTTACCTTTTTCAGGACCAGGTGTTGAGCAGCCAGGGTTAGCGGCTGCAGAGGACGCTGGGCCGAGTAGGGTCCAGTAGAGTTACCACTGTCTTTGTACCTCTTTCGTTTCTGTTTTAGTGAGTAGTTCTTGTTTCTGCTGTACTTTCTTTACCTGCAGTTCAAGTTGTATGATAAGTGTTGTTCTACTGTTGTGGTGGTATCTACTGTAGTAGTTTCTTTCCTTACTGCTGTACTTTCTTACTGTTTGTTATAGTCATGCTGAATGTGGTTTATTTTACTGCTCTTTTGGTTACTTCCTCGTTGGATGACTAGGTCTTGGGATTAGTCGAGTCGGTCCGGTTCTCGTGTCTCATAGGGACTCGGGAATCGGGTCGTTACAAGATGGTATCAGAGCAAGGTCGTCCCGAGAAGTGAATCAACTGACTGGAAAATAACCAATTCGCATGTTTATAGCTAGAGTAGCCACCACAACATATCTCCTGACTTGAGCTCTTAGAAGTTTCGTCAGGTACCGTCTGTTCTGACGTTTTCGTTTGGTTTCACGTCTCCTTGCAGGAGATGCCTCGTCGCGGGACGAGCGAGACTGGCCGCGGGCGCGGCCGAGGGTGAGGTCGGCGAGGTGGACGTGCTGTTGTTGACGTCTCGGTGGACCAGCCACCACTCCCGGGCATCCAGGCCCAAGACCTCGCCAGAATGATACGAGATATTGTACGAAAGGAGCTCCACCCACCGTGCCGAGCACCTCCTCCTGGAGCTGCAGAGTGGGAGTCCTCTGTGGGACCACGTGACGGACACGGCGCTGGACACAAGGGAGAGGATGGGTCGTTGCCGCCCCCACCTTCCTCCGACATTTCTGTACACGAGGCACCTTCGCCTGGAGGTGCACCAGCACCTCCCCTACAGCGCCACTTCGAGCTTTTCGGACAGTTCCGGAAGCTGAAGCCCCCCTCCTTCAAGGGGGATGAGGACCCGACCGAGGCAGAGGACTGGCTTGAGCAGCTGGAGAAGATCTTCGACACCCTTCGCCCCCCGGTGGAGTGCCGCATGGCCTTTGCCACGTACCAGCTGGAGAGTGCAGCACACCGGTGGTGGAGGGCGGTCCGGGGACAGGAGAGGGACGAGCCGACGTGGGACCAGTTCATCACCCTCTTCTGCGAGAAGTACTTTCCCCAGACGTGCCAGGACCAGAGGAGGCGGGAGTTCCACACTCTCTGCCAAGGGACGATGACTGTGAGCGCGTACCGCACGCGTTTCTTGGTGCTGTCCCGCTTTGCAGCGACAGCGGTAGCCACTGAGGAGGAGCGCCTTTGGAGGTTCACCGAGGGGCTCCGGCCTGCGATCCGGGGGTATGTCAAACCCCTGAAGCTACCTACGCTTTCGAGGGTGGTAGAGGCAGCTATGACTTATGAGGAGACCAACCCGTCCGCGCGAGAGACCGATGGCGGGTGGAAGAGGCCCTTTCAGCCAGACTTCTCACAGGGCCGGCGAGAACGGAGACACGTGGCGTCCGCAGGAGAGCCGTCACGTTGTGCAGGGACATCAGTGGCCTTTGGGGGCCCTCGACAGGGGCCAGTCGCCAGCACCGGACCCCCGCCTAGTCGACAGCAGGGACTCACTAAGGGCGGGAGTCGGGTTCCCCTCTGCTACCAGTGTGGCCAGCCGGGCCACGTCAGGAGGGACTACCCATCTAGGGCAGGAGGTCAGCAGATACTTCCCGTGCAGAGCACTGGAGGGCGCGCAGGAGGCCGCGGTTCCCAGGCGCGAGGAGGAGGACAGCAGTTGCGAGGAGGGTACCGGCCAGCACCTACCCGTCCGACGCAGAGTGTGGCTGCTTCGTCCGCACCTAGAGCTGAGGGGCGTATCAACGCCCTAACACACAGGGACGCCAGAGCTTCGGGATCCGTGGTAGCAGGTATGGTTGCAGTTTCTGGCAGACTCGTTTACACGCTTTTCGACTCCGGCGCTACGCACTCGTTTGTCGCAGTTAGTTTGGACCAGGATTATACACTGTTAGAAAATTCGTTCGTAATCAGAGGTCCGAGTGGTCAGTTGTTTGTAGCTGAAGAGGTGTACACGGATTGCGAGGTCAGCGTTGGAGGACATAGCCTGCCAGCTGACCTGATTATGATCCAGATGGAGGACTTTGGTGTGATTCTGGGGATGGATTGGCTGTCCGCTTACCACGCCTTGGTGGACTATTTTGAAAGGAAGATTGTCTTCTCCATTTCGGAGTTGCCTTCTTTCGAGTTTCACGGACAGCCAGTGGACGGGGGTTTCAGGTGCATTTCGGCACTTCGGGCATCGAGACTTTTGAGCCAGGGGTGTGAGGGCTTCCTAGCCTGTGTGGTGGCAGAGCCCAGCCCTGTGGTAGACTTCCAGAGCATCCCGGTGGTCAGAGAGTACCCCGACGTGTTTCCAGACGAGTTACCAGGACTACCGCCCGAGCGTGAGATCGAGTTTGAGATCTCACTAGTACCAGGGACCAGCCCCATCTCCACCGCACCATACAGGATGGCACCGCTTGAGCTGCGAGAGCTCAAGTCCCAGTTGCAGGACCTTTTGGGGAAAGGTTTCGTGAGGCCCAGTGCGTCTCCCTGGGGAGCCTCGGTACTGTTTGTGAAGAAGAAGGATGGGACCCTACGCCTTTGTGTGGACTACCGACAGCTGAATAGGGTCACCATCAAGAACAGATATCCGCTGCCGAGGATCGACGATTTGTTTGACCAGTTGCGGGGTGCCACGGTGTTTTCCAAGATAGACTTGAGGTCTGGATACCACCAGTTGAGGATCAAGGAGACCGACGTCTCCAAGACAGCTTTCCGCACCCGGTACGGACACTACGAGTTTTTGGTCATGCCGTTTGGGCTGACCAATGCCCCCGCTGCTTTCATGGACCTTATGAACCGGGTGTTTAGACCGTACTTGGACCAGTTCGTGGTGGTTTTCATAGATGATGTACTCATCTATTCTTGAGATCGGACGCAGCACGGACAACACTTGCGGATGGTTCTGGACACTCTGAGACGACGCAGGCTGTACGCCAAATACAGCAAGTGCGAGTTCTGGTTGAGGGAGGTGACCTTCTTGGGTCATGTGATCTCTGGACACGGCCTGGCGGTGGACCCCGCCAAGGTCGAGGCAGTGCTCAGGTGGGAGAGACCGCGTTCAGTCACTGAGATCCGCAGTTTCCTGGGACTAGCTGGCTACTACAGACGGTTCATCAGAGGGTTTTCGCAGATTGCGCGTCCTATGACACAGTTGACCCGGAAGGACGTGACTTTCGCTTGGACAGACGCCTATGAGGCGTGTTTTCTGGAGCTGAAGGGGAGGTTGACCTCAGCTCCTGTGCTCACCATCCCTGACAGTAGTGGCGGGTTCGTTGTGTACACGGACGCTTCCTTGCAGGGGTTAGGAGGTGTGCTCATGCAAAGGGGTCACGTTGTCGCTTACGCTTCGCGGCAACTGAAGCCCCATGAGCATACCTACCCTACCCACGACCTAGAGTTGGCAGCTGTTGTCTTCCCGATGAAGACCTGGAGGCACTACTTGTACGGTGAGACCTTCGAGATTTTTACAGATCACAAGAGCCTCAGATATCTTTTTGACCAGAAGGAGATCAACATGAGATAGAGACGTTGGTTGGAGCTCCTGAAGGACTATGTTTGCAGCATCTCCTACCACCCGGGAAAGGCCAATGTGGTGGCTGACGCCTTGAGCCGTAAGGCGCCCGCACGCTTGGCCAGTCTACAGTTACAGAGTTGGAGCCTTTTGGAGGAGGTGGGAAGTTGGCGACCTCTAGAGTTACGAGGGTACTGTGGGGCAGTGACGGTGACACGGCAGACCAGGCCTGAGCTGATAGACCGTATCATCGTAGGGCAGATGGTCGATCCGTACTTGCAGTCTTTGCGCGACAGAGTACTGTCAGGAGATCTAGGTGACTTCTCTTTCACAGACCAGGTGCTACGTTTGAGGGGACGGTTGTGCTTTCCCAGAGACGAGGAGCTGTTGAGAGAGCTCCTGACTGAGGCACACGGTTCCAGATTCACCATACATCCCGGAAACACGAAAATGTACCACGACTTGAGACGCGAGTTTTGGTGGAGAGGGATGAAGCAGGATGTGGGTGAGTTCGTGCAACAGTGTTTAGTGTGCCAGCAGGTGAAAGCCGAGCATCAGAGGCCTGCAAGGCCGCTTCAGCCGCTTCCAGTGCCAGAGTGGAAGTGGGAGAGCATCACCATGGACTTGGTGGTGGGCTTACCTGTTACCCAGCGGGGACACGACGCAGTCTGGGTAATAGTGGATAGACTGACGAAGACGACGCGTTTCTTGCCGATCCGAGTCACTTTGGGACCAGCACAGTTGGCAGAGAGGTATATCCGTGATGTGGTACGACTACACGGAGTTCCGCGGGAGATCGTATCCGACCGGGATACCCGCTTTACGTCCCAGTTTTGGGCTGAGTTTCAGCGGGCCTTGGGGACGAGGTTGAGGTTTAGCATGGCTTACCACCCCCAGATGGATGGATAGTCTGAGCGCACTATACAGACACTTAAGGACCTTTTGCGTGCCTGTGTACTGGATTGGAGGGGCTCTTGGGAGGAGCACCAGCCCCTGGCGGAGTTTGCATACAACAACAATTATCACTCGAGCATCGGCATGGCTCCCTACGAGGCTCTATACGGATGGAAGTGTATGGCACCCTTGAGTTGGGTTGAGGTGGGGACCAAGTGGGAGGTTGGCCCCAGGTTGATCCGGCAGAGTCAGGAGGTAGTTGAGCAGATCCACAGAAGACTCCGCACTGTCAGGAGCAGACAGAAGAGCTACGCGGATCGGAGACGCAGAGAGGTGCAGTTTGAGGTTGGGGACCACGTCTTCCTTCATGTTTCGCCCATGAAAGGCTTACAGCGGTTTGGGGTGAGAGGGAAGCTCGCGTCGAGGTTCGTGGGGCCCTTTGAGGTCCTGGAGCGGGTTGGACCCGTTGCTTACAGACTTGCCCTTCCCTCGCAGCTGTCTGGTGTGCACGACGTGTTCCACGTGTCCAACCTCAGGAAGTACGTAGCCATTTCCAGTCACGTACTAAGTCACGAGAGCGTCGAGGTGAGCGACGACCAGACCTACCTTGAGCGGCCAGTGCAGATCCTAGACCGAGCTGTCCGCAATTTCAGACGAAGGCAAGTACCCCTAGTAAAGGTTTTGTGGAGGAGTCAGCGGTACGAGGAGGCTACCTGGGAGCCTGAGGCGGCTATGCGGGAGCGGTACTCGGAGCTTTTCGCGGGTACATCTTTTCGGACCGGCTTCGGTCCTCTTTGAGTTTCTTATGGTTATTTGGATGTCTTTTCCCGCACCCTTGTTGGCGCAAGTTTCGAGGACGAAACTTCCTTTGAGTTTGTTATATTGTAACGAGCGCGTGCCCCAGACGTCTTTTAAGACGTCTGGGAGGTGGGCCAGACGTCGGACAAGACGTCTGGGATCACATCCAGACGTCTGACCAGACGTCTGGGATCGTTTCCAGACGTCTGGAAATCAGTTATTTTTGCACGAGTCATCGTCTGCGCGCCTCAGCGCTAGGCCCACGAATATCCGATATTCTCTGCGGCTGCAAACGCTCTGCCGCGCCTCTCCCTCCTCCTCGCGTGGCCTTAAAAAGGCCACGCCTCCCCTCTCGTCATCTCCACCGTCTCCTCCTTCTTCTCCTTTAGACAGTGAGCGTGAGCGTGAGCGCGAGGGCGGCAACGGCGGCCGTAGTGAGTGCGGAGGAGGTGCGGCGTGCGAGAGCGGAGCTCTACCATGAGGGCGAGCTCGCCGGAGCGGCATGGCCGGCCGGCGGAGGGCGCAGGGGGCGTGGAACGACGTGGAGAGGGACCTGCTACGGTCTGAGCAGCAGACGCGCGAGGTGCGACGCGGGCGGCGTCGCGAGCGGAGGCCGAGCGGTGTCCTGTTCTGGAAAAATTTCCAGAATCAGACGTCTGGGTATATATCCAGACGGCGGGAGTGACCTCCAGACGTCCGGGGTGATCATCGGACGTCTATGAGCTAGGCCAGACGTCCCCACAGACTTCTGGACATCTGGGAAACCACGCCGAGCAGGTAATTCTCTGATCCACTTTTTAAGACGTCTGGAAGAAGTTCCAGATGTCTGATTTTACACAGTGTCGTCATTTTCGACCCGTTTAGGGCCTGTTCGGGCTCCGTTTTCCGCGATTCGAGTTGCGTTCTTTTCAGAATTAACTCCTCTACCCGTCTACAGTAGCTATACAATGTTTTGAGACTTTCCTTGTATTTGATCCTTGTGATAGGACCTCGTTCAGTTGCAATCTTGGGAGTCGCGGAAGCATGCGGGATTCCCGATCACGCCCCCATTACTCCCGTTGTACCTGGTAGAGTGGCTTTAAGTTATTAAAATTTGTTAAATTATGAAACTATAAATAGAACCTAGGACATTGCATGAACCCTAGGAATGAGTAATAGATGGAATGATAGCCCCTAGGTGTTGCATGAATCCTAGGACTGGAAAACTAGATTGTATGATAGATCCTAGGATATGGCATGAATCCTAGGATGGGAAAACTAGTGGAATGTATAATACTGCAGTCTTGGAAAATGGAAAGAGATATAAAGCTGCCTGTAATTTGAATTAACAGCTGCCAGTTGTGAATAGATAACGTGGTTGAGAACATGGATTGTAAGAATGTGAAACTAGAAAGTGAAACCTGGATGTTTGAGTAAAAAGGATGGAACCCTATGGGGAAGTAGGAGTAGAACTCCTGGAAAGTGAATGGAATAGTTTTGGGGAAGTGAGCTGGCCCTTGAGTACGGAGTACCAAGGAGAGCGACTGTCCCCCTGTTTAGTGCAGAGCGGAGCCAGCCGCCCCAGGGACCCGGGGTTAGGACTGGCCACTCTGTACCGACTTGCTGGCCCTCGTGTATGTAGTACCGAGGAGAGCTACTAGTGTAGGGAGGTACTAGCTACCCCACGGGCCCCGGGGTTCTGCTAGCCTCCTACACCGACTTGTTAGGCCCGCTGGGGCAAACCAGGGTAGTCAGGCGAGGGTGCGTGGACTGTGGAGGGGCAAGGCCCCGGTTTGGTTACTGTGGAGGGGTTGGACCCCTGTTACTGAGAGGGCTCTACCCTGGACTGGTTCCGTGTTGTGCTTTGGGCGCACCCGTTAACGAAACGACTGACCGCGTGCCAGTACGGGTTAGCTACCTGTGCGTTTATCGCGTGTGCCGTAGTCACCGTTACGTCTGTCAGTGACCTTGGGGTGGTTGACAGAGGGTAGGATCACCACGGGGTACTCTCCCGGCAAGGAGAGCACCACGTGCTACTTCTACTTTTTGGAAAAGACTGCAATCAAGATCGTTCCCACGAGGAACATTCGAGATCAAGTAAAAGATCTGAGAAATAAATGAAATAGTGAGACAATTGAAAGATGTAAATAAAGAAAGTAATAGAACATAACAGCTATTGTACACTCTACTGTTGTCTTTAGTTTTAGTTGCCACTCTACTCAGCGTTTTGCTGACGTGTTACACTTGTTATTTTTTTCAGGACCAGGTGTTGAGCAGCCAGGGTCAGCGGCTGCAGAGGATGCTGGGCCGAGTAGGGTCCAGTAGAGTTACCACTGTCTTTGTACCTCTTTCATTTCTGTTTTAGTGAGTAGTTCTTGTTTCCGCTGTACTTTCTTTACCTCCAGTTCATGTTGTATGATAAGTGTTGTTCTACTGTTGTAGTGGTATCTACTGTAGTAGTTTCTTTCCTTACTGCTGTACTTTCTTACTGTTAGTTATATTCATGCTGAATGTGGATTATTTTACTGCTCTTTTGGTTACTTCCTCGTTGGACGACTAGGTCTTGGGATTAGTCGAGTCGGTCCGGTTCTCGTGTCTCGTAGGGACTCAGGAATCGGGTCATTACAGGTTTATAGACAGACGGCGAGGGAGACATCTGGAAGATAATACAGACGCCTGAAAGGTGAGTATTCCACTTTCTTCTTCCTTCCTGTCGACTGACCGTACTGAGGGAGGGAGTTGGCTGTGCGCAGGCTCGCTGATTCGCCATCCTTTGCGAATCGGACGTCTAGAAGTTGTACCAGACGGCGGGAGTGACCTCCAGACGTCCGGGGTGACCATCGGACGTCTGTGAGCTAGGCCAGACGTCCCCGCAGACTTCTGGACATCTGGGAAACCATGCTGAGCAGGTAATTCTCTGATCCACTTTTTAAGACGTCTGGAAGAAGTTCCAGACGTCTGATTTTACACAGTGTCGTCGTTTTCGACCTGTTTAGGGCCTGTTCGGGCTCCGTTTTCCGTAATTCGAGTTGCGTTCTTTTCAGAATTAACTCCTCTACCCGTCTACAGTAGCTATACAATGTTTTGAGACTTTCCTTGTGTTTGATCCTAGTCATAGGACCTCGTTCAGTTGTCGTCTTGGGAGTCGCGGAAGCATGCGGGATTACCGATCACGCCCCCATTACTCCCGTTGTACCTGGTAGAGTGGCTTTAAGTTATTAAAATCTGTTAAATTATGAAACCATAAATAAAACCTAGGACATTGCATGAACCCTAGGAATGAGAAATAGATGGAATGATAGCTCCTAGGTGTTGCATGAATCCTAGGACTGGAAAACTAGATTGTATGATAGATCCTAGGATATGGCATGAATCCTAGGATGGGGAAAACTAGTGGAATGTATAATACTGCAGTCTTGAAAAATGGAAAGAGATATAAAGCTGCCTGTAATTTGAATTAACAGCTGCCTGTTGTGAATAGATAACGTGGTTGAGAACATGGATTGTAAGAATGTGAAACTGGAAAGTGAAACCTGGATGTTTGAGTAAAAAGGATGGAACCCTACGGGGAAGTAGGAGTAGAACTCCTGGAAAGTGAATGGAATAGTTTTTGGGAAGTGAGCTGGCCCTTGAGTACGGAGTACCGAGGAGAGCGACTGTCCCCCTGTTTAGTGCAGAGCGGAGCCAGCCGCCCCAGGGACCCGGGGTTAGGACTGGCCACTCTGTACCGACTTGCTGGCCCTCGCGTACGTAGTACCGAGGAGAGCTACTAGTGTAGGGAGGTACTAGCTACCCCACGGGCCCCGGGGTTCTGCTAGCCTCCCACACAAACTTGTTAGGCCCGCTGGGGCAAACCAGGGTAGTCAGGCGAGGGTGCGCGGACTATGGAGGGGCAAGGCCCCGGTTTGGTTACTGTGGAGGGGTTGGACCCCTGTTACTAAGATGGATCTGCCCTGGACTGGTTCCCTGCTGTGCTTTGGGCGCACCCGTTAACGGAAACGACTGACCGCGTGCCAGTACGGGATAGCTACCTGTGCATTTATCGCGCGTGCCGTAGTCACCGTTACGTCTGTCAGTGACCTTGGGGTGGTTGACTGAGGGTAGGATCACCACGGGGGACTCTCCCGGCCTGGAGAGCACCATGTGCTACTTCTACTTTTTGGAAAAGACTGCAATCAAGATCGCTCCCATGAGGAACATTCGAGATCAAGTAAAAGATCTGAGAAATAAATGAAATAGTGAGACAATTGAAAGATGTAAATAAAGAAAGTAATAGAACATAACAGCTACTGTACACTCTACTGTTGTCTTTAGTTTTAGTTGCCACTCTACTCAGCGTTTTGCTGACGTGTTACACTTGTTATTTTTTTCAGGACCAGGTGTTGAGCAGCAAGGGTCAGCGGCTGCAGAGGATGCTGGGCCGAGTAGGGTCCAGTAGAGTTACTACTGTCTTTTGTACCTCTTTGTCTCCGTTATAGTGAGTAGTTCTTGTTTCCGCTGTACTTTTCTTTACCTGCAGTTCATGTTATATGATAAATGTTGTTCTACTGTTGTGGCGGTATCTACTGGAGTAGTTTCTTTCCTTACTGCTGTACTTTCTTACTGTTAGTTATATTCATGCTGAATGGGGTTTATTTTTCTGCTCTTTTGGTTACTTCCTTGTTGGACGACTAGGTCTTGGGATTAGTCGAGTCGGTCCGATTCTCGTGTCTCGTAGGGACTCGGGAACCGGGTTGTTACAAGATGGTATCAGAGCATGGTCGTCCCGAGAAGTGAATCAACTGACTGGAAAATAACCAATTCGCATGTTTATAGCTAGAGTAGCCACCACAACATATCTCCTGACTTGAGCTCTTAGAAGTTTTGTTAGGTACCGTCTGTTCTGACGTTTTCGTTTGGTTTCGCGTCTCCTTGCAGGAGATGCCTCGTCGCGGGACTGGCGAGACTGGCCGCGGGCGCGGCTGAGGGCGAGGTCGGGGAGGTGGGCATGCTATTGTTGACGTCTCGGTGGACCAACCACCACTCCCGGGCATCCAGGCCCAGGACCTCGCCAGACTGATACGAGATATTGTACGAGAGGAGCTCCACCCACCGCCCCGAGCGCCTCCTCCTGGGGATGCAGAGGGGGAGTCCTCTGTGGGACCACGCGACGGACACGGTGCTGGACACGAGGGAGGGGACGGGCCCCTGCCGCCCCCACCTTCCTCCGACACTTCTGTACACGAGGCACCTTCGCCTGGAGGTGCACCAGCACCTCCCCTACAGCTCCACTTCGAGCTTTTCGGACAGTTCCGGAAGCTGAAGACCCCCTCCTTCAAGGGGGATGAGGACCCGACCGAGGCAGAGGACTGGCTTGAGCAGCTGGAGAAGATCTTCGACACCCTTTGCCCCCCGGTGGAGTGCCACGTGGCCTTTGCCACGTACCATCAGGAGAGTGCGGCACACCGGTGGTGGAGGGTTGTCCGAGGACAGGAGAGGGACGAGCCGACGTGGGACCAGTTCGTCACCCTCTTCTGCGAGCAGTACTTTCCCCAGACGTGGCAGGACCAGAGGAGGCGGGAGTTCCACACTCTCCGCCAAGGGACGATGACCGTGAGCGCGTACCGCAGGCGTTTCTTGGAGCTGTCCCGCTTTGTAGCGACAGCGGTAGCCACTGAGGAGGAGCACCTTTGGAGGTTCACCGAGGGGCTCCGGCCTGCGATCCGGGGGTATGTCAAACCCCTGAAGCTGCCTACGTTTTCGAGGGTGGTAGAGGCAGCTATGACTTACGAGGAGACCAACCCGTCCACGCGAGAGACCGATGGTGAGTGGAAGAGGCCCTTTCAGCCAGACTTCTCACAGGGCCGGCAAGAACGGAGACACGTGGCGTCCGCAGGAGAGCCGTCACGTTGTGCAGGGCCATCAGTGGCCTTTGGGGGCCCTCGACAGGGGCCAGTCGCCAGCACCGGACCCCCGCCTAGTCGACAGCAGGGACTCACTGAGGGCGGGAGTCGGGTTCCTCTCTGCTACCAGTGTGGCCAGCCGGGCCACGTCAGGAGGGACTGCCCATCTAGGGCAGGAGGTCAGCAGATACTTCCCGTGCAGAGCACTGGAGGGCGCGTAGGAGGCCGCGGTTCCCAGGCGCGAGGAGGAGGACAGCAGTCGCGAGGAGGGTACCGGCCAGCACCTACCCGTCCGACGCAGAGTGTGGCTGCTTCGTCCGCACCTAGAGCTGAGGGGCGTATCAACGCCCTAACACACAGGGACGCCAGAGCTTCGGGATCCGTGGTAGCAGGTATGGTTGGAGTTTCTGGCAGACTCGTTTACACACTTTTCGATTCCGGTGCTATGCACTCGTTTGTCGCAGCCAGTTTCGCAGTAAGTTTGGACCAGGATTATACACTCTTAGAAAATCCGTTCGTAATCAGAGGTTCGAGTGGTCAGCTGTTTGTAGCTGAGGAGGTGTACACGGATTACGAGGTCAGCATTGGAGGACATAGCCTGCCAGCTGACCTGATTATGATCCAGATGGAGGACTTTGGTGTGATTCTGGGGATGGATTGGTTGTCCGCTTACCACGCCTTGGTGGACTGTTTTGAGAGGAAGATTGTCTTCTCCATTCCGGAGTTGCCTTCTTTCGAGTTTCACGAACAGCCAGTGGACGGGGGTTTCAGGTGCATTTCGGCACTTCGGGCGGCGAGACTTTTGAGCCAGGCGTGTGAGGGCTTCCTAGCCTGTGTGGTGACAGAGCCCAGCCCTGTGGCAGACTTCCAGAGCATCCCAGTGGTCAGAGAGTACCCCGACGTGTTTCCAGACGAGTTACCAGGACTACCGCCCGAGCGTGAGATCGAGTTTGAGATCTCACTAGTACCAGGGACCAGCCCCATCTCCACCGCGCCATACAGGATGGCACCGCTTGAGCTGCGAGAGCTCAAGTCCCAGTTGCAGGACCTTTTGGGGAAAGGTTTCGTGAGGCCCAGTGCGTCTCCCTGGGGAGCCCCGGTACTGTTTGTGAAGAAGAAGGATGGGACCCTACGCCTTTGTGTGGACTACCGACAGCTGAATAGGGTCACCATCAAGAACAGATATCCGCTGCCGAGGATCGACGATTTGTTTGACCAGTTGCGGGGTGCCACGGTGTTTTCCAAGATAGACTTGAGGTCTGGATACCACCAGTTGAGGATCAGGGAGACCGATGTCTCCAAGACAGCTTTCCGCACCCGGTACGGACACTACGAGTTTTTGGTCATGCCGTTTGGGCTGACCAATGCCCCCGCTGCTTTCATGGACCTGATGAACCGGGTGTTTAGACCGTACTTGGACCAGTTCGTGGTGGTTTTCATAGATGATGTACTCATCTATTCTAGGGATCGGACGCAGCACGGACAGCACTTGCGGATGGTTCTGGACACTCTGAGACGACACAGGCTGTACGCCAAATACAGCAAGTGCGAGTTCTGGTTGAGGGAGGTGACCTTCTTGGGTCATGTGATCTCTGGAGACGGCCTGGCGGTGGACCCCGCCAAGGTCGAGGCAGTGCTCAGGTGGGAGAGACCGCGTTCAGTCACTGAGATCCGTAGTTTTCTGGGACTAGCTGGCTACTACAGACGGTTCATCAGAGGGTTTTCGCAGATTGCGCGTCCTATGACACAGTTGACCCGGAAGGACGTGCCTTTCGCTTGGACAGACGCCTGTGAGGCGTATTTTCTGGAGATGAAGGAGAGGTTGACCTCGGCTCCCGTGCTCACCATCCCTAACAGTAGTGGCAGGTTCGTTGTGTACACGAACGCTTCCTAGCAGGGGATAGGAGGTGTGCTCATGCAGAGGGGTCATGTTGTCGCTTACGCTTCACGGCAACTGAAGCCCCATGAGCATACCTACCCTACCCACGACCTAGAGTTGGCAGTTGTTGTCTTCGCGCTGAAGACCTGGAGGCACTACTTGTACGGTGAGACCTTCGAGATTTTTACAGATCACAAGAGCCTCAGATATCTTTTTGACCAGAAAGAGCTCAACATGAGATAGAGACGTTGGTTGGAGCTCCTGAAGGACTACGATTGCAGCATCTCCTACCACCCGGGAAAGGCCAATGTGGTGGGTGACGCCTTGAGCCGTAATGCTCCCGCACGCTTGGCCAGTCTACAGTTACAGAGTTGGAGCCTTTTGGAGGAGGTGGGAAGTTGGCGACCTCTAAAGTTACGAGGGTACTGTGGGGCAGTGACGGTGACACGGCAGACCAGGCCAGGGCTGATAGACCATATCATCACAGGACAGATGGCCGATCCGTACTTGCAGTCTTTGCGCGACAGAGTACTATCAGGAGACCCTGGGGACTTCTCTTTCACAGACCAGGTGCTACGTTTGAGGGGACGGCTGTGCGTTCCCAGAGACGAGGAGCTGTTGAGGGAGCTCCTGACTGAGGCACACGGTTCCAGATTCACCATACATCCCGGGAACACGAAAATGTACCACGACTTGAGACGCGAGTTTTGGTGGAGAGGGATGAAGCGGGATGTGGGTGAGTTCGTGCAACAGTGCTTAGTGTGCCAGCAGGTCAAACCCGAGCATCAGAGGCCTGCAGGGCCGCTTCAGCCGCTTCCAGTGCCAGAGTGGAAGTGGGAGAGCATCACCATGGACTTGGTGGTGGGCTTACCCGTTACCCAGTGGGGACACGACGCAGTCTGGGTACTAGTGGATAGACTGACGAAGACGGCGCGTTTCTTGCCGATCCGAGTCACTTTGGGACCAGCACAGTTGGCAGAGAGGTATATCCGTGATGTGGTACGACTACAAGGAGTTCCGCGGGAGATCGTATCCGACCGGGATACCCGCTTTACGTCCCAGTTTTGGGCTGAGTTTCAGCAGGCCTTGGGGACGAGGTTGAGGTTTAGCACGGCTTACCACCCCCAGACGGACGGACAGTCTGAGCGCACGATACAGACACTTGAGGACCTTTTGCATGCCTGTGTACTGGACTGGAGGGTCTCTTGGGAGGAGCACCTGCCCCTGGCGGAGTTTGCATACAACGACAATTATCACTCGAGCATCGGCATGGCTCCCTATGATGCTCTGTACGGACGGAAGTGTACGGCACCCTTGAGTTGGGTTGAGGTGGGGGCCAAGTGGGAGGTTGGCCCCAGGTTGATCCGGCAGAGTCAGGAGGTAGTTGAGCAGATCCACAGACGACTCCGCACTGTCAAGAGCAGACAGAAGAGCTACGCGGATCGGAGACGCAGAGAGGTGCAGTTTGAGGTTGGGGGCCACGTCTTCCTTCGTGTTTCGCCCATGAAGGGCTTACAGCGGTTTGGGGTGAGAGGGAAGCTCGCACCGAGGTTCGTAGGGCCCTTTGAGGTCCTGGAGCGGGTTGGACCCGTTGCTTACAGACTTGCCCTTCCCCCGCAGCTTTCTGGTGTGCACGACGTGTTCCACGTGTCCAACCTCAGGAAGTACGTAGCCGATCCCAGTCACGTACTGAGTCACGAGAGCGTCGAGGTGGGCGACGACCTGAACTACCCCGAGCGGCCAGTGCAGATTCTAGACCGAGCCATCCGCAGTTTGAGACGAAAGCAAGTACCCCTGGTAAAGGTTTTGTGGAGGAGCCAGCGGTACGAGGAGGCTACCTGGGAGCCTGAGGCGGCAATGCGGGAGCGGTACCCAGAGCTTTTCGCAGGTATGTATTTTCGGACTGGCTTCGGTCCTCTTTGAGTTTGTTATGGTTATTTGGACATCTTTTCCCTCACCCTAGTTGGCGCAAGTTTCGGGGACGAAACTTCCTTTGAGTTTGTTATATTGTAACGAACGCGTGCCCCAGACGTCTTTTAAGACGTCTGGGAGGTGGCCCAGACGTCTGGGAGCACATCCAGACGTCTGACCAGATGTCTGGGATCGTTTCCAGACGTCTGTAAAACAGTTATTTTTCGCACGAGAGATTCGTCTGCGCGCCTGTGCGTGCAGACCCGCGATTCCTCTCTCTCTCTCTTTTTCTCTCTCTCTCTGCGGCTGCAGACCTGCCGCGCTCTCTCTCCCTCCTCCTCGCGCGCCCTTAAAAGGCCACGCCTCCCCTCCTGTCGTCTCCACAGTCCCCTTCCTCTTCTCCTTCCTGTGCGCGAGAGCGAGCGAGCGCGAGGGCGGCAGCGGCGGCCGCAGTGAGCGCGGAGGAGGTGCGGCGTGCGAGGGCGGAGCTCTGCCGTGAGGGCGAGCTCGCCGAAGAAGCTTGGCCGACCGGCGGAGGGCGCAGGGGGCGCGGAACGACGTGAAGAGGGACCTGCTGCGGTCTGAGCAGCAGACGCGCGAGGTGCGACGCGGGCGGCGTCGCGAGCGGAGGCCGAGCGGTGCCCAGTTCTGGAAAAATTTCCAGAATTAGACGTCTGGGTTTATAGCCAGACGGTGAGGGAGACGTCTGGAAGATCATACAGACGTCTGAAAGGTGAGTATTCCGCTTTCTTCTTCCTTCCTGTCGACTGACCGTACTAAGGGAGGGAGTTGGCTGTGCGCAGGCTCGCTAATTCGCCATCCTTTCCGAATCAGACGTCTGGAAGTTGTACCAGACGGCGGGAGTGACCTCCAGACGTCCGGGGTGACCATCGGAAGTCTGTGAGCTAGGCCAGATGTCCCCGCAGACTTCTGGACATCTGGGAAACCACGCTGAGCAGGTAATTCTCTGATCCACTTTTTAAGACGTTTGGAAGAAGTTCCAGACGTCTGATTTTACACAGTGTCGTCGTTTTCAACCCGTTTAGGGCCCGTTCGGGCTCTGTTTTCCGCGATTCGAGTTGCGTTCTTTTCAGAATTAATTCCTCTACCTGTCTACACTAGCTATACACTGTTTTTAGACTTTCCTTGTGTTTGATCCTTGTGATAGGACCTCGTTCAATTGCAGTCTTGGGAGTCACGGAGGCACGCGGGATTCCCGATCACGCCCCCATTACTCCCGTTGTACCTGGTAGAGTGGCTTTAAGTTATTAAAATCTGTTAAATTATGAAACCATAAATAGAACCTAGGACATTGCATGAACCCTAGGAATGAGAAATAGATGGAATGATAGCTCCTAGGTGTTGCATGAATCGTAGGACTGGAAAACTAGATTGTATGATAGATCCTAGGATATGGCATGAATCCTAGGATGGGAAAACTAGTGGAATGTATAATACTGCAGTCTTGGAAAATGGAAAGAGATATAAAGCTGCCTGTAATTTGAATTAACAGCTGCCTGTTGTGAATAGATAACATGGTTGAGAACATGGATTGTAAGAATGTGAAACTGGAAAGTGAAACCTGGATGTTTGAGTAAAAAGGATGGAACCCTACGGGGAAGTAGGAGTAGAACTCCTGGAAAGTGAATGGAATAGTTTTGGGGAAGTGAGCTGGCCCTTGAGTACGGAGTACCAAGGAGAGCGACTGTCCCCCTGTTTAGTGCAGAGCGGAGCCAGCCGCCCCAGGGACCCGGGGTTAGGACTGGCCACTCTGTACCGACTTGCTGGCCCTCGCGTACGTAGTACCGAGGAGAGCTACTACTGTAGGGAGGTACTAGCTACCCCACGGGCCCCGGGGTTCTGCTAGCCTCCCACACCGACTTGTTAGGCCCGCTGGGGCAAACCAGGGTAGTCAGGCGAGGGTGCGCGGAATGTGGAGGGGCAAGGCCCTGGTTTGGTTACTGTGGAGGGGTTTGACCCCTGTTACTGAGATGGATCTGCCCTGGACTGGTTCCCTGCTGTGCTTTGGGCGCACCCGTTAACGGAAACGACTGACCGCGTGCCAGTACGGGTTAGCTACCTGTGCGTTTATCGCGCGTGCCGTAGTCACCGTTACGTCTGTCAGTGACCTTGGGGTGGTTGACTGAGGGTAGGATCACCACGGGGGACTCTCCCGGCCAGGAGAGCACCACGTGCTACTTCTACTTTTTGGAAAAGACTGCAATCAAGATCGTTCCCACGAGGAACATTCGAGATCAAGTAAAAGATCTGAGAAATAAATGAAATAGTGAGACAATTGAAAGATGTAAATAAAGAAAGTAATAGAACATAACAGCTACTGTACACTCTACTGTTGTCTTTAGTTTTAGTTGCCACTCTACTCAGTGTTTTGCTGACGTGTTACACTCGTTATTTTTTTCAGGACCAGGTGTTGAGCAGCCAGGGTCAGCGGCTGCAGAGGACGCTGGGCCGAGTAGGGTCCAGTAGAGTTACTACTGTCTTTTGTACCTCTTTGTTTCCGTTATAATGAGTAGTTCTTGTTTCCGCTGTACTTTTCTTTACCTGCAGTTCATGTTATATGATAAATGTTGTTCTACTGTTGTGGTGGTATCTACTGTAGTAGTTTCTTTCCTTACTGCTGTACTTTCTTACTGTTAGTTATATTCATGATGAATGGGGTTTATTTTACTGCTCTTTTGGTTACTTCCTCGTTGGACGACTAGGTCTTGGGATTAGTCGAGTCGGTCCGGTTCTCGTGTCTCGTAGGGACTCGGGAACCGGGTCATTACACTTCCTCGTTGGACCACCAGGTCTTGGGTTTAGTCGAGTCGGTCCGGTTCTCGTGTCTCGTAGGGACTCGGGAATCGGGTTGTTACAAGATGGTATCAGAGCAAGGTCGTCCCGAGAAGTGAATCAACTGACTGAAAAATAACCAATTCACATGTCTATAACTAGAGTAGCCACCACAACATATCTTTTGACATGAGCTCTTAGACGTTTCCGTTTGGTATCGTTCCGTAGTAACGTGTTCCGTTTTGTTTCGTGTCTCCTTACAGGAGATGCAGCGTCGCATGACCGGTGAGGCTGGCTGCGGGCGCGGCCGAGGACGAGGTCGGCGATGTGGGCGTGCCGTTGCCGACTCCCCAGTGGACCAGCCACTACTCCTGGGCATCCAGGCCCAGGAC